>JAQMRL010000001.1:140883610-142133610 GCA_035578175.1 Catonia carolina | reverse complement strand
ATAGACCACATTTCGTTGTAAGAAGTGCGATACTTAAGCAAATTTGTATTTTTATTTATTTCCATCATACGTATTTTTTTTAAGTGGAATCTGTGGTTTAGCCATAGAAAGAAAAAAGTCTGTTGTACTGGATTTTATATTTTTAACATGATCGGTGGAAAGTTTCTTCAACACAAAAGGTGATTGTTTTTGTCTAGCTTCGAGAACAGCCTTATCCCATTCTTCAGGAGTTTCAACGAACGGTAATTTTCTTTTTAAGTTCAATCAGAGAAAAATCCTGGTCATTACTCAGATAGCTGTGTCCTCTGACAGGACATAAATATGTAATTTTTTTAAACATTTTTAAAACATGAACTAACTAAAATAAAAAATGGACAATTATATAATTTTTGTTTTGGCCTGGACAGCCGTCACTTATTAAAACTAAATCACTTGATCGTTTCTCATCAGGAATGTTATTAAAATAATTAAGGAGCATAGTTGTTACTTCATTGGAACCTTTTTTTGCCACATTTTCAGTGTATGTATACATTGTTACATTGTTTGATGCTACATCATGTATTCCAAATATGTGATACCATCGCTGACGAGAATAAAATATTGCATTTGTTTTTAAATAAGGCAGAGGCAAATTCTGCATAAAATCAAAGGTTATGCATAATATATCACTAGCTTGAGCTTTAGCCTTCCAGAATTTTTTTCTTTTTGAAAAGCTTCCACTTTCTTTAAATAAGTCTTTTCAGTAACAAGTGCACGATTAGCATCAGGGTCATCTGTCCATTTAATTTTAAGCTCCATTGTATCACAATATGAACAAGTATCCGATCTAGGATAACCAAATGAGATATGAAATTTCTTAAAAATTTTCCAGTATATTTTATATGGTACATTAGTATGATAATTTTCAAGGAAAAGTGAATGCTTCTTACTAACATAAATCTTCTGGTAAATATCTCTTATTAGGATTCTTTCATAAAGAATAATGCGATTTCCTAAGAGCAAATGACTATGTGCTTTTCTATTAGATCTGTAATAATATTCGGATACTGTTTTGGCCTATTCAAGTGCTTACCACGAGAACCTTTTGGCGATTTTCCAGTCATTACCAGACTTTGTTGCAAACGTCGAACTCTCCATTTGCTTACAGCATGCAAACTTAAAAATGCTCTGAAATATACCTGATGTTCTTCACAACCAAGCTTTTGTATGAAAATGCTGCATAATGGTCAGAATTTGAATTTTTTCTCAACCCTTTATGTACCACTGGTTTTAATATAATCAAACCACATACATGAGCATCTTGTTCATCTTTAGTATTAATAGCTACAAAATTGCTTAATATTTCATTTCTTTTATCCTCATTTATTTTAACGAAACAATGGAACCTGCTGCACCTGTAATTAAAGAACATAATCCTACCATTAGTAAAGACAATTTTTATGTTTTTAACAGTGTTCAATAGCCTAAAAATAGTAAACAACAACTAATCTACATCTTTATTCAGTATTATACTAAATAAAATCCAGTTCGGTAATATGATAATACAGTAAAACTCACTAATTCGGACTGATTGGGGGTAAGTGAAGTCCGAATTATCGCGAATATTTGTTTACATCTAAAAATTTAATAATTTAGGCAATTAAAATTAAAAAATAAACGTTACTTGTCTGAAATGTTGATGTTTAATGAATTAACAGTACAGTATATTGAAAAACAAAGTTAAAAGTATAGAAATAAAAATATTTTTAAATAATAAATGTCTAGTGTAAAATGATATTTAATTAAAACACTGTACTTACGTACCGATTATTTGGCACTTGAAGTAGAGGGTTGACAAAATATCCTCAGGGATCATTTGAGGTTGCTTAAAAAAAAAACTTGTTATTTTTTTCTGTGATTCTTTGCTACACTGTTTTCTTATAACTTGTTGGCGCATCTCTCTTAGGACAAGATAATGGTCATTGAATTCGGGATTGAAGTCTACAAATTCAATAATTTCGTCTTATGTGGTTTCTCACTTCACTTAGCTTAAATTGTGGAACGTTTTCTTCACTGTCGACATCGGTCTCATTCTCTTCTGCGTTAGATACTTGTAATGTTTCATCTACGATTTCTTCTTCTGTCAGTAAATCAAGTTCATTGAGTTCATCATCCTTATTTAACCACTCCCTCACATCCTCTATTGTTGGAGCATCAAATGCGCCGCTCAAGTCTTCGTCTTCTAATTCAATTTCTGGATCATTGTTTTTGAGAAGCTGGCTCCAGGCATTTTGAAGCGTTTTTGTTTTTATTTCATTCCAGTTACTAGCCCAGTTGAATATAGCACTCTTAATGTTGTAGGCTTGGATTTTTTTTAATGTTTCCAAACCTCTATTGTCTTCTCCGTTTTCATCTGTGAAAAATATCATACATACAATCGTCAAGTTGCTTGCGGCGGTAAAGGCGTTTACATGAAAGATTATGCCTTGATCTTGTAACGAACCAAACCAGCTACAGTTAAATCTGTTTATGTTTGCTCTAATTGAGAGTATAAACAAACTCCAGCTGATTGGAAGGTAAACATTTTTAAAACTATTTAATTTATACTACCAAAAAAATATTGAAAAAGAGTTATTTATATGGTTGCTAGGCGACTAGAGAAGAATAAGATGGATTTTGTACAAAATTATTTTAGTGAGGGACAAGATGGCGAACTAAACGGGTGGTCCCTCATTCGCTCTTTTAAAGAAAAAGTATTAAGTATGTAATAAATAGTAGGTACAAATAGGTAACGATATATGTAATGTTTGTGTTATGAAAAGAGACAGAAATTATTAAACTCCATAATAATAGTGATTATCTGATAGCTGTTCAAGGGCGGACATATATATAAACAACAACAATAATAATTTAAATCTTAAATTTGAAATATATATGTAGACACATGTGATGGAAAATAAAAACATAACATACATGTTTGTATGATGACCATTTAGTAATGTTTAAAGATTTTAATTACATAACAGAAAGAATGATGAAGGTAAATGTTTTAACTATACAACATAATTTAATTATCTCTTAAAAATTGGCATACCCTCGTGGAGAACTATCGAGAGGTGATATTTAGTTCACTTCAAATTGGCGAATCCCTCGTGGGGAATATTTAGTATATTACAATCTATAGGTTGAATAATGGAAGTGGTATTTGCCGGAAGAAAGAGAGTTTTGATTAGGCCATCACTACTCGTTAAAATGTCAGCAACCGGATGTCCTCTGCAATTGTCAATCAATAATAACGCCTTCACATTTTTTGGTTCGAGTTTCAACACTTCTACGAGGGTAGGCTGATAAGTAATGCACACATGCTTGTAGAAGACGAACAAAAAGAAATAGCAAGATGGGGTAAATAACAAATTAAAGTACAAATCTTAACCTACCAAATTATCTATTTATTTTTCAATATAGTCACCGTTAAGCATTACACATTTCTCCCAACGTTTAACAAGTTTTTTCATTCCGTCACTGAAAAATTCTTCCGACTTTCCTCGAACCCAGGACGCAATAGCTGCCTTCACCTCATTGTCCGCGCTGTAATGATTACCCTTAAGGTCTCTCTTCAGTAGAGGAAAAAAATAAAAATCGCAAGGCGCAAGGTCGGGAGAATACGGAGGGTGTAAAATTGGTTGAAACTTCAGGTTTCTCAGAGCCTCTCCAGTTGCACGCGAAGTGTGTGGACGAGCATTGTCGTGTTGCAAAATTATTGGCGCCAGGTTGCCTCTAACACGACAAACTCGACGTCGGAGGTGTTTCAGAGTCTGTATATACTGAGCAGAATTTACCGTTGCCCCTCGTTCCAGATAATCAGTCACATAAACTCGGCGAGCATCCCAAAACACAGTCAAAAGAATTTTTTTTGCGGACGGTTGTGTTTTGAACTTTTTCACAACAGGAGAATGTGGATGACGATATTCAGCGCTCTGCCTTTTTTCTTCGGGATCGTAATGATGAACCCATGACTCGTCCCCCGTCACAATATTCAAAAGAAAGTCGTCTCCTTCGTCACGGTAGCGCTTCAAAAGTTGTTCAATTCGCGTTGTTTAATTCTCGTTGACATAGCACCAGAACACGACGCCATACTTCCACTACTCAAAACAAACTGAATGAAAGCAACGCCTTCAAACTGCGCAGGCTTGTAGAGGAGAAATAGTACTTCCACATGCCACCAGGCGCGCTACTGAAGTTTATTTAGTTGTCTTCTACAAGCATGTGTGCATTACTTATCAGCCTACCCTCGTAGTTGAAATTTTCGGACTTCAGGCACGGAGTTGTAATGAAACCAATCAGAAAATAAAGCCTGATTGACCCACGCTTTTTTGTTGGATTGATAAATGACCGGTAGCTTATTCATAATATCTTTTAGAGGCCTAGGTTTGGCAGATTTTCCGATTATAACGGATTTTAGACGATGGGATCCATCAGCATTGGCACATAAAAGAGAAGTTAAACGCTCCTTATTAATTTTTTATCCAGGTGTTGAACTATCCTTCCTGTTAGCTTGCGTATTCTCAGGTACAAATTTCTAATGTAACCCGGTTTCATCGGCATTATAAAGTTGGGCTAATGATATTTTGTTGTGCTGTAATATCGTTTTGAGTTCGGTTCGAAACGGATCAACGTTGTCCAACATCTGCACTTAAAATCTCTCCACAAATTCTTCTACTTGAAATACCATGTCTGTTGCGAAATCGGAACAACCATCCTGCACTGGATTTGAAACTGGATTCTCCAAATCTTTGTGCAAACCGTTCCGCAGCAGCTTGCAATTCTACTCCTCGAACAGGGACCCCAACTGAACGTTGTTGTTTATACCATTTATATACTGCATCGTCGATAGTGTTCGATTTAGCTGTAGTGGTTCGTTTTCGTTTTGCTAAACTGAACGATGGATCATCTTGTTCTAATATGAAGGCAGAAATTTTATTTCGATTTTTTTTAATGTCGTACAATGTAGATTTACTGATTCTAAAATCGCTCATTACGTTCTGTGCCGATCAACCGTCATCAATTCTGCGTAACACCTCCAGCTTTTCCTTTAATGCCAATGCCTTGTACTTACCTCTAATAGACATTTTAAAAACACACTAATCACTTAATAAAAAAAGAAACTTAAAATTACTGTAAAGCACTAAGAATGAAATTAACGAGATTTGGAACAAGAGATACGTATAACCGTAAGGTACAAAACACGGTAACAAACTGCTGTATGAAATGTAGTATGGCGAAAAGAGGGTTGAAGTTGATGGAAGAAACGATAGCGGGGTGGTGCGGGTGTGGGTTAATTCAACAAAGACGTTATTATTCTGAGCAGGTATAAGTATGGCTGTAGTGCAATGACCTTAGGAAAGATATCCAAAATGTGGTAGCATTCATTTGTGTACAGTAGGCCTAGTAAGTTTTTTCATAACACTTTCTGTGTAACCCTAGTAACCAATAATGTATTGCAGGATGAAACAATTTTTATTAAACTGTCGTGGTCAGCCGAGTGTTTTAAAAGTAAGTCAGGTTCCCAAATGGAATAAAAACTGCATTAATCACGAGTGGAAATAAACTTTTAATTAGATTGAATTTTCTTTAAATTTTCAGTTAATAATAATTATGAAAAGTACAAGGGCCGACAACTCTGTACTGGGTTTTCCTTGATATTTAATTAACATATTCTAATTATTATTTAATTTAACGGTTGAATTTAATTATTAATCCATAGACAAATCCATTACTCACCGAGTATCCCAATGAAGATTCCGTAGGTGATCATCATTTTACACAAAAATATTTGCTTCTTAGAAATTGTACTCACAACTATACAGTTTAACAATCCGAAAGCCAATTCGAATTCCAATGCCCCACCTTGAGTATTTATACTTTCAAGGGAGGATGACACTCGACCAAAAAAAAAACAGGATGAGGTGATAAACATGACAGAATTACATCATTCTGTTAACCAAATTATTCGTTATAAAAAAGGAAATAAGATAGGTACTATCTCATAAATAACAGGATGAGCTAATAAACATGACAGTATTACATCATTCTGTTAACCTAATTATTCATTATAAAAAAAGGAAATAGATAGGTACCATCTAATAGTTATAGAATAGGTATCATCGCATACCTATCTAATCAGTGCGGCGCGGTTAACCCCAAGTACAGAGTTGATGTCATGCCATCAAAGTTATCTTCTTATCATACAAATATGAAAGAATTATAAAATTCTTTTAACAAATAAAATTTATACAATACAAAATGAATTTAAATAAATTATTAAATTACCAATATTTTCCAAAATTACTTTTAACAAATAAAATGTATACAATACAAAATGAATTTAAAGAAATTATTACATTACCAATATTTTCCAAAATTACAAATTCACTCTTTCAATTTTCTTTTTAAGTTTTTTCCGGTCCCCACAAGACAGTTAAATGCTATTATTTTTTGAAGTAGCACTTTATTAATTTTTAACTAAAAAACTTCTAAAGAAATTAAAAAAGCTGCTCTTCTGGGAGCAGTCCGAAATATCGCGAATTCCGAATTAGTGAGGTTTTACTGTTTTACAATGATTAAACAAAAGAACTGAAATATCTTTAGCTGAATCATTAATCAAATCCAGCGGATGTGAATATTAGGTTATAAAATCTTGTAGGTACTTACGAGCTTCAAATGGAAGAAAACAAAATGTTATAGTGCATGAAAAAGTATAAATAATTTATATTTTGCACATAAAAATGATCAATGCAGATAATATTATAATCAATAATGTGGGATTATAATAACATTACTGTACTAAAATATTCCAGTTTCAAACAATATTACACTATTAAAACCAGATATAAATCTTATTAAAAGTTCAAAAGTTTATACTTCAACAATAATATTATAGTATCAATATTTGTAGATTGTTAGATAATAATATTGCTCAATTGATAATATTGATATCGTAGTCATACTTGTACAATGTAACCTAGGAAAAATATTAAGGTTATGTTACACCTTCTTGCAATCATCACCCGGTTTTTTTTCTGCTATGTATTTTCCAACATGATTCATATGTTCTTGTCCACAAACTTTCTTATATTTGATAGTATCAGATTTCCTTTCTTGTTTTTTTCTTTTTGAAGGCCAAGATTCATCAGACTTTTCCATCTTGCTAAATATTACACTCTTCTCAAACAGAATAATTTAGTAAACAAACACTAGCGCTACCTATCGGACTTTTTGTCAAAAACGATACTAGTCCAGGACAAGGTAGGTTTTTAAAGCAACACTGATATTTTGTAGTTGAATAACAAAGGACATTGTGATGCAGAAAGTAAAAAGGGACCCAAAGTCGAAAATGTTCAAAATTGACATTTTGCAGTTTTTAATATAGCTTAAATTTACAAATAAAGTGAGCCCAAAAACAACATGATAGCTTTAAATTTAGCTGAGATATGGAGGTTTGAAGTGACACACTCAGAAAAAGTACTTTTTGGAAAAACGCATTTTAAAGTTAGCAAAGTACTTAGCATATATTTGAACATATTTAAGAAATGAAGCCTTTACAAAAAAATTACTTTATAGATTAAAATACAAACTATTATCTATTATTAAAAACTTTAAAATGTTCATATTATAAGAATGATTATTTACAGAGTGTTTATGTACAACGCTTCCTTTTACTTCGTTGAGTCCCAGTACTTCTGTTAACCCTCCAGTTCCCATAGGTAGAATACAAGACAAAAGTTTGTAATTTTTGTGATATCTTTTTTATTTTATCAAATTATAACTATTAGTTAACATTTTTTGAAAAAAAAATTGTTAGGTCTTACAAAAAAGCCCTGTCACCTGTAGGTGACGTTGGGCGTAATACATATAACTTAATGTCTAAACTGATTCTACAAACAAAAAATAAAAATTACAAAAATACGAAGTTACAACATTGCAGAAATACTAAAATAAAAAAATAATAAGCAAGTGTCTTTTTTCTAAAATTATTTTACTTAATTTTTGAGTGAAATTCATACCAACAATGGATATGCAACCCTACATTGCACTTCTTACAAAGAATTCTAGTACGTTCATGGCAATGGCCACTGCGCCGCTGAGAACATTTTTCTCTTGTGTGTTCATTAGCATCACTGTAGAACCGTACTTCTATAGGTGTTCTTTTTTCAACCGAACCTAGATCTGTGTTTTGTTTAGGCTTTGTTCCATAGAGTCCACAATACACCTGAACAATATTTCTCCGGAAATCGCAGTAAGTTATATTTATGTCTTGCATAAGTGATTTATGTATCTGCCATGCATTTTGACATGACGCATCTAAGCCAAAGGTAAAAAGAGGGAACCACCATTTTTTTCCACGAAAAGCTGTTCTAAGGGTGTCAACATTTTCGTCAAACCTGTCGACGCCTCCCATGTAAGAGTTGTACTTTGCAACAGCTGCTGGGCAATGCACTTGAATTTTTGTTCTCACTCCATTTATTGTTCCAACTCGATCTGATTTTACTAATGGAGTAACTCCATGGCAATTAGATGCAATCGTTACAATATTATCATGCTACTTTATGACGGCTAGTGAATCGCTAACTTGAAATGAAAAATTTCCTCTTTTCTCTTTCTTCAGTTCTTTACTATTTGCTACAGGGCACCTCTGAATTCTATTTTCTCTCAGTGTTCCGGTTCCTCCACTGCCATTTTCAGATAATTTTTGTAACAATGGGAGAGAGGTAAAAAAATTATCGAAGTACAAATTGTACGGACCCTGAGACTTCGGTAGTCGACTTTCCATTTCCAGAACAACACCCCCCCCCCCAAGCCGTATTTATCTTGCATTGGGAGAAGCGCACTTTTCGATCCTTGATATGGCTCAAAGGATACTAAATAACCCAACCTTGTTGCACATAACCACAATTTATATCCAAATCGTATTGGTTTGCCGTGGATATGTTGCTTTAGGCCATAATGGCCGTAATATGGTATCATTGTCTCGTCAATGGATAAATGACTTGAATGTACGTGGTCAAATCCTTTCATAAAATTTTTGTTTAGAATTTGAAAATACTCTCCGACTTTTGAGTATCTGTCATTTTCAGGCAAATTTAGGTTATCACACAAATGTATATATTGCTGTATTTCAAAAAATCTATTTCTGCGAATAGACTCCGAACTAAAATATTGTGACCGTCTGTTTTGGTCTCTCAAAACATACGTATATAACGTGGTGTCATATAACTTGTCAATAGGAGTACTGCTAAATAAACGTTCAGCTCGTTGACAGTCAATGAAAGGTTGTGATTCCTTTGCATCTCCTGGCCCCTCACCGCCACTTTCCTCATCAGTGTTTTCTCCATCCACTGGAGGGACAAGGACAAAGGAAGCATTTTCTAGTTCAAGTGATTTTTTTATAATCATCTTCTTCATCTAATCTAATTAACTCCTCTGCAGTTTCATGAACTTGAAGCCTAAAAACAAAGAGAATGTGTAAGCAACATCATACTGAACGGAAACAAAGTTTGAGGTATAACACCCAACGTCACCTCTAGGTGACACTTGGTTTTTGAAAGCTAAAATTACAGCAACTACAAAAAAATATTCTAAATCTAGAAACAACAGTACAAAGTACAATCTATGTAAATATACTCGTAATTCAACAATAAATGATTGAATTTACTTACGTTTTAAAGGATTCATACGTAAATCTCTTGTTAGAAGTCTCGGAATGCATGTTACTGCCGTGCGCCATCTTGAATTGTAGTTTACAGTTCAGCCACCAGTTGTACAAAATCAAACCTGACCTTACATTGTCACAACATAGGTTAGTTCCACAAGAAAAACCGAGAGATCAGCACTTATCATTTATACTTTTATTACCAGAACCCTTTGAAGTGGCGTCACCTGGAGGTGACGTTGGGAACTAAAGAGTTAAGTTCATCACCATCACCAATTTGGATTTTTTCTTTGACAATGTCTGGAAATTTAGGGCATAGAACATCTTTAAATTCTTCTTTGCAATATGATCGAATATTTGGGAAAAGGTAATTTCTTCTTTTATCAGATAGTCCTTTGGGGTTGATTTTGTCAGGAAATTCTTCCGGCCCTTCATCGTTAGGAAAAATTCGATGAACAAAGATATTATCAATTTCATCTTTGCATTGCACAACACGTCTATGCGTTACATTAAATTCAAAATGGTTACGTACTTTGTTATGTGAGGTATCTTTTTAGAGTAGTTTTTGGCTAGGAACCTCAACCAGTCATATGCTTGAATATGAGTGTTACCACTCTCATCGCCAACTGCAATTCCAAAGTTAACTTTGGATGTTGGGGTTGAATCTTCAACTGTCCCAATCAATTCTTGCATAGAAGACACATAACTAGTTCTAAACTTCCTTTTAAAGAGCCCAAAGCCCCAATCGCAGGAAAACTTCGTGTGTCCTACAGGCAGGAAGGAGAGTATTATCTTTTTGTTCATATTGTTGCACACCCGCCAGGCCAGATACCCTATTCAGATGTTATTCTTATTCTGTCCGACACAATTGTCGGCATGGATATGCATGTTTTTTTCGCCATGACTGAAATGTTGAAGGTAGTGACGAAACAAACGGACTATTACATTAGAACCCTTGCCTACATTTACACTTTCGGGTATCAGATAGTTTACCTGTTTGTTAATGGTTTCACACATTACTCCGTGTATCCTTACAGGTTGACCGCTATGAGGGGTTCCTGAACCCCTCACCAAACTTTATCAGGAACGCTAAGTCAAAATGACTTACCTACCAATTTCGCTACATATTTTTAAAATTTTTTTCTAATGTAAACTGATTTGTTTTCATAAGAAAAACTGAAAAAGTGTATTATACTGTCCCAGAAGTTCCAAAATCAAATAAACTATTTTAAATCCGGCCACTCAAGATATTTATTAATACTTTTGTTTATAAATATTTAAAAACCTTTAAAATTGTTAATTGTTAAAATGTTTTTTAAAATTCTTAAAATGTTTTAAAAATTTTTTGAAAGTTTTTCTGCACCAACTCTTCTAAAATTGTGTTCCTTTTTTCTTTTGATAATATTATCTTCCAATTATAAAAATGTTTTGATACTTAAAAAAGGTAAATCCACTTCTAACTCTTTTAAAAGTTTTAAAACGGAATCAATTTCTAACAATCCTTTTTTTTTATAAAAAAAAGGAATGTTCTTTTTATTTTCTTTAAATTATTTTATGTTCTTATTTTTTTTTATTTTATTTTTTCACAACTGACGGTAGGAAATCATCTGTTGTATGTATGTTTATGTTACGTTTATGTTTATGTTTACGTTACGTGTGAAAGTATTCAGTTTGTCCTGTGAATTGTTTTTGTGTATAAATGCTTCTTATATTACAATACTAATAATAAAGCAGTTGCACATAAAATTATTTGAAGGGTTTACAGACCCCTCACAGAGTTTGAGATGAAATGCGCTCTGCTGAAATAGTTTTAAACAAATTTATAAGTAAAAAACTAGTAATTATTTATACAGGTAATAAAATTTTATTATGATAATACATTTTATATTTAATATTGTACTTACATTTGCTGACTACAATATCAGTTCATGATTGCCACACACAAACGCACTAAAATGTCTTACTAAATTCACTAAAATGTCTCACAAGTAATGCTAAGTTTTTACACATTGAAGTTACACAAACTAAACTAATATGATAAAATATTTACAGAATAAATGATAATGTTTACAAAATATATTTACAGATAATGATGGTTATTTTTTTTTAGGTTTTGCAGTGTGTGTTTCTATGAAGCACATTGCACACATTACCATTTTACAGCCACAACACTCTTTTTTCACTTTGTTTTATTTTGAGCATATTTCCTACCCTTTACAGCATTTTTTTGGTAACACTTTACATTTTTGTGCTTTTATGATGTCAATAGATTGATGTTCATTTTGAATTTTTGTAGGAATCTCATCACCGTAAAATGTAACAGATACAATATCCTCCCTGAATTGTGTAACGGATATCATCTTCCCAGTTACAGTTTTGTACACACTTAATGCATTTACTACAGCTGTAGTAAGCTGTACAGCTGTAAGTCAAATACTACTTTAGTAGGTATTTACAGGCCTCAATGCAGCCAAACTCATTAGTATTCATAAAAGAAGCCTATAGTAGCCTATAGTGGCCTAAACATTCGAACATGTTTAGGCCATTATAGGCCATTACCTGAATGCAGCCAAAACTCATTAGCATAATTGTGGCCTATGCAAGGTAGATAAGTCTGTTACCTGAAGGCAGCCAAACTCATTACTATTCATAAACGAAGCCTATGTTGAAGCCTATAGTGGCCTAAACACAAGTTCGTTTGTTTAGATAATAATATTCAATCTTGGAACCATCAGTATACATAAATCAATGTCATTTCACAAAAACAAGTCATTAATTACTCGGACCTCTCTGTTCTGTAGCCCCAAGTGAAATGCCATTGAGACTCACTGCAGCGTTCTAAAATATGGTGTGGATGTGTAACAGTTTTTTACCCCCTCCACTTCTCAATGTAGTAGTCAAGTTAAACCTGTTTCTTAAATGTCAAGGTGAACTTGTATTACTTATACATAATTCAAGTTTAACCTGTTTCTTAAATGTTAAGGTGAACTAGTATTACTTATACATAATACATGTTTATCCTGTTTCTTAAATGTCAAGGTGTACTAGAATTGTTGTAGTAATAGTTGAATCGAATGACTACACTCAACTATACAATAAGTATAAAAAACGTATAAATAAAGGAAACACATCTCTAAAGAATCATTTCTTGTGTATTCAAGTAACAATGTTTATTCCCAATGCCGAAGTTCTTCTCGCTCTTGAAGGTCGAGTCATTTCTTTGCGGTACACCTTCACTGATCAAGATGTCTGTGATCTATTGGTTTTCTTCGCTGATATGAAACCGAGCGTTATAGATGATCTGGTCTACTATGGCGTTCAATTAGCAAGTAACATTAAGTGGTATATTGCGGTGCACGTTGAAATGGAGAAAGTTGTTTACCATGAGGAGGGAGCGGAACCAACAACTATTGTTCAGACAGCTGTTTTTCACGGTAAGACTAGACAGTTAATTAATGTTGAAGTCAACATCCCTGAAATGGACCAACAATACGAAGATGCGATTCAAAAAATTCATTGTAGTATTGAGTCGTATACATCTAGAGGCAGTGGCTGGAGAGTAAAGAGAATTGTAATGTGCGACATACACATTGTACAATATTCTCCACTCTACGGAGCCGGATCTTATTTACCAACCCCAAAAAAGATTCTAGACCGCCAAGCTGTTATAAACATTAAAAATGACAATGATAGCATGTGTTTTGTTTGGTCAATTCTAGAGTATATTTACCAACAACCAAACCGTCCCAAAAAAGTAGGTTGGTACAAAAGATATTTAAATTATCTAAACCTTGACGGTATCAGTTTTCCGGTTAAACTAATAGACATACCTAAATTCGAACTCATAAATCCCAATATTTCAGTTCTGCCCTCCTAAGCACAAAAGTCGTATCTCAAGAATACATAGTTTTGAGATATGAGCATTTTTGTAAAATTCAGTCCCGCACTAATTTTTTTTCTAGTAATTGGTATTTTTTTATATGTATATTATCTCTATTGTATTTTTTTGTTATGTAAGCATAAATTTTTATGATTTTTATTGTTATTTAGCCTAAAAAATGAGATGCGTCTTTTTTGCTTAGTAAAAAGAGGTTTATGAAATAACATACGACTCACTAGAAAAGACTTTTATTATTTAACACATAAGAACTAACTTAAATGAATGTAAAATTTGTTTGTAATATTAAAATCTATTAAAAGAAGGCATTAAGTTAAATGAACATTTAAACTAATTACTAATTTTTTTTTTTATAAACATTTTAAAAACCAAAAATATAAACACATAAGAACTTACCTAAATGAATGTACAATTTGTTTGTAATATTAAACTCTATTAAAAAACTTACCTAAATGAACATAGAAAGTATTTAAACAAGGCAATCAAGATTAAATTTAGATGAATATTAAATCTAATTATACTTAATTTTTTTAAATAAATATTGTAAAAAACCAAAAATATGTCTTTCACTGTTTCATAACTTACAACTAAATGATTAAATTACACACAATTACTTGAAAATAGGCTAGCTCATTAAAAAAAAGATAGATTGTTAAGATCATCAGTGTTTAATCAGATGTGGGAAGATTTTGCCAGAATGTTAATCTATTTTTTCCAATTAAGCCTCCAAGATTTTTTAATAGATTGTTTTTCTTTTCAGTTGTCATCCCCTGGGGGTAAATATTTTAAAGCAATATTTTTTTGCAATTAATATACGTCGAAATTGTTTATAATATTTAAAACTTCCAATTTAGTTACATTAATACAAACTGCACATAGATACCGTTTTAACAAATAAACAAAGATTTAGTTTACAACTAACAGTGCTGATGGCAGCGCAGTCTGGTTACAAAATACACGCATTACTAAGCAAATATGTCGCATCTCATAGATACGTCTATCTTGCTTGGGAAAACTGAGTTACTGCTAAAATGCTTAGTATTATAACTCAATTTTGACATACGACTATTTTTATAAGCGTTTTTTAGCTATTTTTTAACGAGATATGACTATTTGGCTTAGGGAATAGTTGCATAGAGTCCCAAACTTTGTATTAATGCAATAATCCCAAAATCAAAAAAAATTGAGATACGACTTTTTGGCTTAGGACGGCAGAGTTAACGTTCTCAGTTATGAATCTGACACTGACATATTTTATCCAGTTTACGTGACAAAATACAGAAACCGCCAACATGTAATACACTTACTTCTCTTACCCGGTCCAACACGTGACTTATATCACTACTGCCTAATAAACACAAAAACAGACATCCGTACCGGTCATCAATACAACGGTCTTTCACGCTTATTAAATCGATCTCAAACAAATTGTCATCAAACAGTTTATTACTGTAATTTTTGTTATCATAGATTTTACACCAAAACAAACCGCGACAAACACATGTTAACCTGTCAAGAGTTTGGGTTACAACGCACAATAATGCCTGATCCCACTGACCCTGTTAAATCTGTAATGAAATTTAGAGAGTTTCGTAAAACTCTTAAAGTCCCTTTCACTATATACGCTGACCTGGAATCATTCATCACGCCTCTACATACCTCACACCCACGTCAAGTAGACGAAAACGGTCGCTCAGTAGCCTTCAATCATCCCACTCATAAACATATTGCAAGCGGCTACTCTTACCTAATTGTTGATGAAGACGGTAATATATTCCGCGGACCCGTCACATACAGAGCTCAAAACGATAATGATAACGTTGTTGAAAAAATGTTGGAACAGTTAATCAATGTTGGCAAAGAACTTGATTACAAGTTAAAAAATTGCATTCCTTTAAACATGACACCTGACGATTACAGAAAATTCGACACTAGCGCACTCTGTATGCTATGTAGTGAACCATTTTCATCACCCTCTGATTACAAGGTCAGACATCACTCACACACTACAGGTAGGTTTCTTGGAGCCGCTCACAATTCATGTAATTTCAAGGCCCCCTACGTCAATCACATCCCAGTTTTTTTTCACAATCTTCGCGGCTACGACAGTCATCATATTGTTCATGCATTAGGTAAATTCAAAGATGTAAAGTTGTCATGCATTGCCAACTCATCTGAAAAATTCATGTCTCTCCAAGTGAACAATTTACGGTTCCTAGACTCTTATCAGTTCCTAGACGACTCACTAGACACACTCGTGGAAAATTTAAAAAACCATTGTGTTGATGCATCAACCACATTTAAACGTTTATCAACCCATTACCAAGACACCAACAAACGTGACTTACTGCTTCGAAAAGGTGTTTATTGTTACGAGTACATGAATGGTGTAAATCGCTTCCATGAAACTCAATTACCCCCTCAAGATGCATTCTTCAGCTCTCTTACACGTTCATCTATTAACGATGCTGATTACCACCATGCACATAATGTTTGGAACTCTTGTAACATACAGAATATGGGTGAGTATCATGACCTGTATCTGGAATGTGACACTATTCTTCTTGCAGACGTTTTTGAAAACTTCCGGACCCTTTCAATGCAGCATTACAACTTAGACCCTTGCCATTTCTACTCTGCTCCCAACATGTCATGGTCAGCCATGTTGAAAATGACCAACGTTTCGCTGGAACTTTTAACTGACATAGATATGCATCAGTTCATCGAAAGAGGCGTTCGTGGGGGAGTGGCTCAAATTCCAAAAAGGTTTGCAACAGCCAACAACAGTTCCTTCCCCGAACAATACAATGCAGATGCTCCTACTACATGGATCCAGTACCTCGATTGCGTAAATCTCTACGGTCATGCAATGTCACAACCACTCCCCAGCGGTGATTTCAAGTGGGTGGATCAAGAAGAAATTCCCAAATTTGACTGGACCACAATCCCCTCGGATTCACCCACAGGTTATATTTTAGAGGTTGATCTAGAATATCCTAAACAACTACACGATCATCACCGTGATTACCCGTTGGCTCCGGAGAACAGAGTACCACCGAAACTCTCCCCCTACCTTAAAAAACATTCAAAGCAGCTTAGCAAGCAACCCAAACTTCTTACCACGTTGTATGACAAAGAAAAGTATGTGGTCCATTATCGTACACTACAGCTCTATCTTTCACTAGGTCTGCGTTTAAAAAAAGTCCACCGCGTGATCCAATTCAAACAGTCTGATTGGCTTTCTCCATACATCGAATTCAACGCGAACCTTCGAAAAAATGCCAGTAATGACTTTGAGTCCCGTTTCTTCAAGCTTCTAAACAATGCGGTGTATGGTAAATCCCTGGAAAACGTTCGCAAACATACTGATTTCAAACTTGTAAATAATTCAAAAAAACTTGATAAATGGATCACCCAACCCCGCATGAAACGGTGGTTCACCTACAATCCAGAAGTTGTGGGTATTGCCCTAAACAAAGCACAAGTTACGCTGAACCGTCCAATCTACATAGGGTTTACTATTCTTGACCTAAGCAAATATATAATGTTCAACTTTCATTACAATTACGCAAAGGCTAGGTACGGTGACAATATTCGCCTTCTCATGACTGATACTGATTCTTTAATGTATGAGGTGCAATCAACAAACGTTTACGACGACATGAAAGATCATTTGAGTCTCTTTGATACCTCCAACTTTCCACCATCTCACGATTGTTACAGCACAATTAACAAGAAGAAAGTTGGTACTTTTGCTGATGAAACGCATGGAGTACCAATCAAACAGTTTGTCGGGCTCCGTGCCAAGATGTACAGTTTTGTTACACAAGATGGTGAAAAGCGCGTCGCAAAAGGTGTCAACCGGGTCTGTATCAAAAAAGACTTAATACATCAGTCATACTTGGACTGTTTATTACGCAGGAAACTGACTTACACAAAAAGTTCTTCCATTCGAAGCAGATTACATGAAATTTTTACTATAGACGTCAACAAGCTCTCTCTCTCACCGTTTGATGACAAACGATACGTATTGGAGGACGGACTAGATACACTACCTTACGGTCATTATTCGCTCGACGAACTCCATTCATGCCCGCCTGCAAAACGTGTTCGCACTGATCTTGACGTAGCGGGACCTTCCTCGCGACACGACTAACTGTTACGCAACAGTCAGTTGACCTTGACCATAAGGGTATAAAAAGCGTAGTTTTCTATCGAATCAGCTCACTTCATTTTACATTATGACGCAGTTAAGGACTGACATTTTAATGCAACGTTTCAACACGATTGCAGAAACTTCCTATCCCACCATTAAAAAGGTGCAAGAACTTTTACCCTCCATGCCGTACCGCATTGAGACTATGGAAAAATTAGTCACGCGATATGGTCCTACTTTATATTTAACGTTGTCCACCCCTATTGATACTGTAGCGTTCGGTGTTTATTTACCAGCTGTCTATTATAACCGGTTTACAGAGACTGAAGTGGCCGTTTTGGCTACATCCGGGTTGTGTCTCGTTAAAAACGATACAAACGATTTGAGACTGTCTAAAAATTAACCCAAATACAGACTATATATAAAAAAAGAATCTCATCATACTTTTTTAGAAACATGACTGACATTCGTTCTGGTATTGCAAACGAACTGCATAAGCAGGCGCGTAAAAATTTTCCTAGGAGAACAATAACGTTAAAAGGTAGACACGATCTGTACCAGGCCGATCTTGTGGAAATGGGTAAATATGCAAAATTAAATAAAAATTTCAATTACATTCTAACCATTATTAATTGTTTTACCAAAGTCGCAGACGCAATTCCGATAAAAAGAAAAACGGGTGTAATGGTAGCAAACGCATTAAGACCGTTTTTAAAATCTCACCCGATGCGTAATTTACAAACGGATGACGGTAAAGAATTTTTCAATGTTCATGTACAAAATCTAATAAAACAATTCGGAATCAATCATTACGCTACGTTTTCTGAGAAGAAGGCTGCCATAGTTGAACGGTTCAATAGAACATTAAAAACACAAATGTGGCGTGTGTTCACCAAGCAGGGAACTTATAACTGGTTGAAAATATTACCCGGAATTATTGTCAAATACAACAACACTTTTCACAGATCTATCGGAATGAAACCGAATCAAGTTAACCTTCATAATGAAAAACAAGTCATGGATCGGTTAAACATTGTACCTAAACGATGGGTGGGTAAGATAAGAAAGGAATTTAAAGTCGGTGATAAAGTACGCATTAGTAAACATAAGATGGTTTTTACTAAGGGATACTTACCTAACTGGACTAATGAGGTGTTCACCGTATACAAAATACAACCGACTTTACCCATAACGTACCTTCTCGCCGACAGTAGGGGAGAAATACTAAAAGGTGGCTTCTATGGTTACGAGTTGATGAAAACGAAATACGACGATGTATTCTTGGTGGAAAAGGTGTTACGACGTAAAGGTAACATGATATTAGTCAGATGGTTAGGATACGATACATCACACGACTCGTGGGTAAAAAAAGGTGATATTTTATAAATGCGTGTTTTCACTTTCATTGTCATACAAGACCACTAAAAGGTTATATATTGCACGTACTTAGATCCGAACGCTTTGTTCCATTCCCGACTCAAAATGGAGTGCATTCCACAAAAAGAAAAACTAGATTTGATTAATTTTGATAAGTACACCGAGCCTATGAAATCTAAAAAAAAAAACCGACATAGTAAACTCCTTCCCAATACGATTAGATGTATAATATGTGGACCCTCAAATTGTGGAAAGACGAACCTACTCTTCAATCTCATCTTTGCTGAAAACGGAGTGAAGTTCAAAAATATATACCTGTTTTCTAAATCGTTAAACCAACCAAAATATCAGTTTTTATCACAGGTAATGAAGGGTATTCCAAAAGTTGGTTATTTCACATTTAATGAAAACGAAAGTGTTTGCCATCCGAGTAAAGCCAGACCTAATTCTCTGATGATATTTGATGACATTGCGTGTGAAAAACATGATAATATACGAAACTATTTTACAATGGGACGTCACAACCATTTGGATACATTTTATTTAGGTCAATCATATAGCAGGATCCCCAAACATTTGATCAGAGACAATACCAATTTGATTGTTGTATTTAAACAAGACGATTTAAATTTACAACATATTCATTCGGATCATGTAAACTCAGACCTATCGTTTAATAAATTTAAAGAAATCTGCAAAATGGCGTGGAAAAATGATGGTGGCAATTTTCTCGTAGTTGACAAAGACAGTGACATCAATGAAGGACGGTTTCGCGTAGGTTTTGATAAGTTTATTCGGGTATAAATAGAAGCGATCTATTGGCTTTTCGGGTTTTTTTTTGTAAAATGGATAAGAAACAGATGTCGATCGCGTTACAAATGCAACGCTTAAGGGACAATATTAAACGTAAACATAGATCGTTTACTACAGGCGTGATTGAATCGGATGAGCTTTTGGAGAAACGATTGAAACCGATTGTTGACCCGTTGAAAGAGTTTATCAAGAAATCTGACAACATACATCCAAAAAAAGAAGAGGTGGTGGATAGTGAGGAGGGGAAACAGCCCTGGGATGACACCGAGTTCCCATTCAAACGGTTTAATCCGCACCAAACCAGTACACCTACTTCACATAAAAATAAATCAAGGACGAACCAATCGTTACTGATCGATTCTTTGAGCGATGAAAACCCTACAAAACATTATCTTCACCTGCTCATCACAGACAAGAATAATACGATGGATCATGTTTACGGTGTATACTTGAAAGACGACAAGTTGATGATTGGTGATAAACAAGTCAATTTCGGTCATATGAAATTGATAATAGGCAAAGAAAATTATGAGCTTACGGCTGGTCTGCACTCACTCATCTTTGAGAGGGAACCAAGCGCCTCGTATACAACTGATGACCTTGACATATATCGCAAAATATTATTGCAAACAAACGCCTATCGTCAAGGTTACGACCCGAAGCGACAAATAAACTCTAATCGTGGTTACAAATATATGCATATAATCAAACCGCTTTTTAACAAAACCACACCTCTTGTTCCTGCTGAAGGAAGTGGGATGGTCATGACAAGTGATCGTGTTCAGTATGTGCATTGGGATGATGTAAACGAATTGTGTGACCGGTTGCGGTTGTTGTTAGCCTCCGAAAGGGCGGGAAATTTTGGACATACAAATGAAATCCAATCTATTATAGAGGAGCTACGAGAAAGCGGTGTTATAAAAGGCGGTGCGTTGAAACGAAATCGACACTATTAAAAAAAAAATGAGTATCGACAAGTTTGGTCACTCGAATAGATGGCGGGATGGCGGAAGCGGTGGGGGTGATCGATATCATCATATTCTAAGCCAGCCCGGGGGGTTTGCTTTAAAACTGACTAAAGATGGGGACTTAGACGCGGCGGGAAAACGATTATCAAATTTAAATTTTCCAATATCTAATACGGACGCCGTACGTAAAATGGATTGTATCACACTCGATCCAAACTTGACATCCACCGTCGATATGAAAAAAAGAAAAATTATAAACGTAGCAGATCCTGAATCAGATAGTGACGCTATCAATTTGCGTGCCATGAAACGAGCCTGTCTAACAACAGATCTACAACTCGACGATCAAGTTTACAACGCAAACTTCATGAGAGTAAAAAATGTTGGAGAACCTCTTGAAAACAACGATGTAGTGTCTGTGCAGTACCTTTCAAAAAACTATGCCACTAAGGCAGACATGCGATCGACACTAGATGTTGCATCAGCAGCAACAGCTGCAGTAACAGCAAGTCTTGATACAACAGCCGCGGCCACAACAGGTGCAGTCGCAACAGATGTTGAGGGAAATCCAGTGTTCAACAATAGACGTTTGACGCAGATAGCTGCACCAGTTGATGATCAAGACGCAGTCACCTTGAAATATTATAAAGAACATACTGCTTTAGATGTTGACTCGCAGGCGAAACAAATAGACATGCATAAATACGTGATAAAAAATATAGGCTTACCTGACGACGACGATGATGCTGTAACACTAGGCTTTCTAAACTGGAAATATGCTAAACAGACGGCTCTAGAAAAGGCGATCTTGATTAATGAAGAAAATAAAATAGCAGACGTGAGAAAGTGCAGACTCATCAATGTGGCGACTGGGACGGGTAAAACAGACGCGGTTAATGTTAATCAAGTCAGGGACATTTGTAACGAAGTGTTTGAAACATCTGTGCAAATGGCGATTTATTTGCAAAAACAACAACGTGGTGAAAGAACCGCTTCAGGTGATGTGAACGAATTTAAAAAGCTCACTCAGTCGTTAAAAGACCGACTGCAAGAGTTTAGTGAAACTTTTTCGGTTCCAGGATTTCCAGAGAGGGGTGAAAGGGGTGAGAAAGGTGAAAGGGGGGAACCCGGGGCTAAAGGCGAACCTGGTAGGCCGGGACCGAGAGGTGCACCTGGTGAAGGTATAAAATTTAATTCAAAACTAGATGCATATGACATGCAAGGAAAACGCATTATTAACGTTCCACATCCAATAGGACCGACAGACGCCGTAAACAGAGATTACGTTACGCAAGCCTTAACAAACTTTTTGGACGTTGTAGAGAGATCGCAACGGCGTAAAATCAGAAGTATACATGGACCGGAGGCGCTTCCATTGACGGCCGGAGAAGTGGTGGACGACCCGAAAATAGATCAAATAGCGAACGATTTTTTGGACACGCTGATAAAAATTATACATCGACATCAACATTACAAGATGGGACCAGAATTTCAACCTGTAATAGGCCCTCAAGGACCTAAAGGTGATAAAGGCCCCCCTGGAAGCCAAGGCCGGCCTGGTCCCGCTGGTAAAGACGGAAAGACTGGTCCTAAAGGTCTTCCAGGGAAAAATGGTGAACAGGGAAGGCCAGGGGAACGAGGCCCTCCCGGTGTACAGGGACCCTCAGGTATAGGTTTCGCCTTGGACCAAAACGGTGATTACGATATGAAATCAAAGAGACTTACAAACGTAGGCGCACCATCGATTGGAAACGATGCAGTAATATTATCTTATTTAAACGATAGACTAAACAGTGGCAGCAATATGAAAACTGAACAGCCCACTAGTGGGACTTCATATACTCTTAACATGGATGACATTTGAGATTAAAATAATATGATGATTACATCATTTTTTTCCTCAATATAGATGTAAAAAAGATATATAAGGACGAATAAAAACTATAAATATGTGTGAGAATGTTTGTAAAACGTCAGAAGGGAGCAGGACTGCTTGACGCAATCAGCGAGATCGGTGGTAAGATATTGAATCGTACCATCGACTTATTACCGGTAGAACTACATATTCCTGGTTACCAGTACTGTGGACCCGGTACTAAATTACAGGAGCGGTTGAGACGAGGCGATCAAGGGATAAATAAATTGGATTCAGCGTGTAAAGAACACGATATCGCTTACTCAAAGTATAGTGACAATTCGAATCGGGCAGAGGCTGATAAAGTGTTGATAGAGCAAGCGTGGAAACGAGCTAAAGCAGGTGACGCAAGTGTAGCAGAGAAAGCGGCTGCGTGGACAGTAACAAACCTTATGAAGCTGAAAACTAAATTTGGAGGCAGCTTACGACGACATCGTCGTAAGATGACACGTCGCGGTGTACGCAAACGGAGTCGAAATACCCGTACAGCGTCCGGTCAAGGACTGTATTTGAAAAATTACAAAGGACGCGGTGTATACTTGAAAAACTACAAAGGTCGTGGATTGCAGATACGTAAAAAAAAAAAAACTTCCACCCGTTGCCGCCGCGCGCGTTAAACGGACATGAACTATTAAAATATGGCAGCCATGTTCCACATTTTCGAGGTGTTTTCATGTTAAACAGACTACCATCACGGGTCCGCAAAAATGAAAGCGGTATAGTAAACTTGGATCAAGACAGTGGACATGGCACGCATTGGGTGTGCTACAAAAAATTTGGCGCCAAAGTTGTATATTATGACAGTTATGGTAACTTACGACCTCCACCAGAGTTGGTACAATATTGGAAAACAGGTGTGGACGGTCATAATATCACTATACAATTTAACTATAAAAAGGAGCAAAAGAAGGTGAACTGTGGCCATTTGTGTTTGAAATTTTTACACGCATAATGTTTTCAATATCTGGACGAGGCTCAATTCTACAATGTGATGTGTTTCCACCCATTGAGCTCGGCAATGAGTATAACTGGGAGATTGGACTAGTCAATCTATCCACTTACAATACGATTCCCAATGTGGAAACGGACGTCAACGACACTTTTTTTTTTGGTAGTGTAAACGCCTCTTCCCATCAACTACCCGACGCAGAGGGTACAGTGAAAGTGTCCAACGAGCCACCAGATCTATTCAGTGGTCGAGCAACCAAAGTCTATTCGGAAGCAGAACAGCAAATATTGGATAAAGATAAAAACAACGCAGGTGTGACGATTGTCATACCCCAGGGTGCGTACGAGTTGGAAGATTTAGAATCGTACATAAAAGAGACATGTACGCGATCTAACATCCCTTTGAAATTTCATTTAAAAGCTAACAATAATACTTTACATACAGAAATATTCTGTTCACGTCCCATAGATTTCACTCACCCAAACAATTTTTCCTCAATGTTAGGGTTTACAGAACGGGTGCTTGAGCCAGATAAATGGCATGTATCTGATAATGAAGTAAACATTATAAAAGTTAATATTATTAGAGTGTTATGCAATATTGTGCAAGGTTCGTATGATAACGGCAAAGAAACGCATATTTTACACGAATTTCCGTTGGCCGTTGACCCCGGTTATAAATTGTTAGAAACACCTACTAATGTAATATATATGCCGGTAAATGTTAAAAGGTTGCAGTCTATTGTTATCCGCCTGGAGGACCAAGACGGAAATCTCATAAACTTTGCTAACGAAGTAATCTCGTTGCGTTTACATTTACAACGTTCTAGAAATGGGACTAGTAATTTTTCCACGTAAAACATATAAGTATAATAAACACATGAGATCTTATGTCAGTCGAAAACAACCCGTGAACCGGTTAAAACCACATAACTCACATTTTTTAAAATCTTTAGGCTTCCGTGTTTAAGTGACAATGGATGTATTGAATGTTGAAGGAAAAGCTGTTTTTAATGATTTAATTACTAGCTGGGAGTATCATACCCACACTCCTTATGCATCGACCACCTACCAAAACAATGATGAGATAAGAATACCAATACATCAACAAGATGTGTTTACATTGCCCAGTGAGAGTTATCTCTACGTGGAAGGTACGTTATTGGAAAAAGCCAACACGGTGGGAGCAAACTATAAACTAGTGAACAACGCCGTGGCCTTTCTTTTTGATGAGGTAAGATTCGAAATAAATGGAATAGAGGTGGACCGAATCAAAAACCCGGGAATCACTTCTACCATTAAAAATTATCTAACGTTAAATGCAAAAGATAACTCGTTAGATAACGCTGGGTGGAATCAATCGAAAGGTTCAATCGAAGTAAATGCAACAACCGGTAAGTTTACATTCTGTTATCCGTTAAAATTTCTCTTACCTGTCTTTGATGATTATACGAAAATTACATTACCTGTCAAACAAGAACTGGTACTCTTACGAGCTCCCAATGATAATGATGCTGTCCTATTACCTGATGGAAAAACAAGTTTTCTATTGACCTTGACAAAACTTCATTGGAAAATTCCTTACATTCGTGTCAATGATGTTACACGTTTGAACTTGTTAAAACTTGTTGAATCTGACAAACCTGTTCAGATGCCCTTTAGGAGATGGGAACTCCATGAATACCCCGCGTTCCCACAGACCACGCAACATCTGTGGTCGGTGAAGACTTCTTCACATATGGAAACAGCTAGGTACGTTATTGTTGCGTTCCATACAAAAATAAAAAGCAATCCAAACGCTAATCCAACTCATTTTACAAGCGATGATAAATCAGTCTCGGTTCGTAACATAAAACTCTTTTTAAATGATCAATATTTCCCATACGATAATTTTCACGGTGACATGAATCTCTTTTTCGAAGTGTATTCACGGTTCAAATCTTCTTACTTGTGTGACATGAGTACAGGTCCCTTTCTAAGTCTGTCTGATTTTAAAAAAAACGGTGCAGTATATGTTATCGATTGTTCTAAACAGAATGAAACCATTAAAACGGGTGCTGTAGACTTAAGGTTGGAGATTGAAACGGAAAAAACGGTTCCCGCTGAAACCGCTGCTTACTGTTTGATTGTGTATGACGCCATAGTAGAATACAGACCATTGACGGGAACAGTACGCAAACTTATGTAATGACAAGTTATAAATTACGCTACCTTATAGAAAATACTTCAGTTATAACCAAGCAGGATGGGATCACGGATTACAACTTCAGAAGATGCAGAGGATAAAGAATTACTCCTACCACCATCACCAAAAGGTATGTTTTTCATATTTTTACCTCTTACATATACGCTAAACAAAAAATTTGATAAACACGTAACGGTAGGCGTTGTTCATGATGAGCAAAACTTAAATACGGGTATCGTTTTTACATCGTCCCATAAACGGGTGACTTTATCATATCATTTATGGAAATTACTGGTGCAGAACCGTGATTACATACAGCTTGCACTGGACAAGGGGACAAAAATTACGTGTCACTTGAAAGACATTGCAGATGGGGAGAGCTCATATGCAATAGTTGAGGTTAGACAAATTTTTGGTAAATTTTATGTACAGATTATAGACGTAAAAAAGAACAAAATTTCATTAACACCAACAGAATGGTTGTACTTTGATAAATACATTCCGAACCTGTCGAATCATGTTCGTGAATTATGGTTCGATGAGCTAAAAATAGTGGAAGAGATAGAGGGGGAACGCAATGTGACGTCACCCGGCTGGTGGTTGGATAGATTGCGTGATGAGATCAAAGTATATAATGCGATTTACACTTTGGAAGACTAGTCAGTGGATTATCAACTATCATTATGTACGATTCGATAATCGAAGATTTAACGCTTCTGATCGGGGATGTGGTTGTTCCATTCTCTGCAAAGTGTAAGTTGAAACATAGTTATGTCATGGTTGCTGATTTCTCTCTTCACAATTTCTTGGAACCGGCTGATGTTAAAATTGAAATTAAATTTAAAAATAAAACACACACCTACATTTGTAAATTTGAATGTGGTGATTTTAAAAAAATATCTCTCGTTGGTTTGGATAAAATTACATTCGTTGGTTTCACTCGAGACCCACAGGATGGAAAGATACAAAAATTTATGATAGATGACCATGTATGCAATAAACGATCGTCGGTAGCAGAAGGTGACAAGATGGTTCTGTCTTTGTCTGTTTTTGATACTATAGACAGACGAGAACCAGTATTTGACGTAACAGACGGACCTAGTTCTACCACAAGAACTGATTCGTGTAAACGGACCTTAGTAGGATTTGAAAGCGAAGAAAAATCTATCGAGTCGTACAAATATTGTACAAGATATTTAAAAGATAATCTGCTTTTATCTGTGTATATAATTTTTTATATTGGTAGCACTGAACATTATATATTGCAAAAATAAATAAATTGCTTCAACCGAATATTTTGTAATCATTGTAGCAAGATGCATTCATCTAGTTGTATTTGTGAATTTCAAGCTTTTTATGATAATAATAGTGACTTTGTAATTAAAGAATTTGTTGTGTTGGACATTTCTAATCGATCTTTTATATATTTACATTTTAGACCACCTTACGAGCGTAGTGAACTGAATTCAGTTTACCAAAAAACAACACTTTGGTTAGAAACTCGTTTTCATAGTTTGCTTTGGGAAGATGGTGTTATTCCGTACAGTTTAACAACAATAAAAAGTATTCTCACCCAGTATAAAATTATTTATACGAAAGGTGTTGAAAAACAAAACTTTATAAAATCACAAGTGGGAGAAAGTAGTAAAGTTGTGAATTTAGATGATTATAAACATATGATACCAAAATTAACAAATAAAAAAAAAAAATATTGTCCTTTGAATTCAGGCGCGCATAAAAAAGATGATAAAATGCGGTGTGCTGTCTCAAAAGCTATTCATCTTGCAAAGTGGTTATGTTGTGATTTTAAAAGAGAACACGATAGGTTAAATTCCTTTGTAGATAGAACTGATACAGTCGTTCAAGAAATTGCAAAACGAGGGTTTTATTTTGACAAAAACAGCAATACAATACGTTGTAATTGGTGTAAAAAGTATTTTTATAACATTAACACTTTACAGGTGGAACATGATATGGTTTCACCATCTTGTGAGTCGTTGATTGGTTATGTCAATAATGTGCCACTTTTTTTAGAGAAATTTGTACCTCGTCATGTAAACATTAGACATCAATTGTACGAAGAAGAGGCTTAAACAGTCTAAAAACACAAGCTAAAGAACATAAAAAAATGAAATTTCTTTAGTGTACCTCATAAAAATGTTGACATAAGCTCTGGAGGCTAGCTACCACCGTAAACGGACATCTTTGGACACTCTCTTTTTATAAGGGCGCTGATGGATAAGGACCGCCAAAGACAAAGTTACGGACACTCTTATGTCACTAAAAATGAGTGTACGTGTGTATGTACTACTGGTGTTTAAGTTTAAGTAAAAATTATAGTGGCTAGCTATGATAAAATAAATAAAAACTTGGTTTTTGTTTTTCTGAATGAATGTGTTAAGCGAAAAATTAAAAAAAAAAACAAATAAATATGATAGGTTGTGTCTTTTTTGATGAAAACAATAGTTTCTTTAGTACAAAGTTTAAAAATGTAAAAAAAATAATTAAAAAAAACACAAAATTTCTAGGTTTAGAATGTGGTAGGGGAAATGTGTAGTATAAATTGCAGAACGCGAGTGGTCACTGTATCACAATGTCGTCAGACCATGAAGAGAAGTATCATTTGGAGAGCTGCGATGGAGTTAGGCACTGGGTGTTTTGTCTTAGTCCTGGTCCATTTGAAAGATCGCAAGAGGTTTGTGGACCCTGTCCAGGACCAGATTGTGAGATGAGGAAGAGAAATGATCATATTGAACAGTATCATGTAGAATACTGTAACGGATCAACTCACACATACAATATTTGTACTGCGTTAGACACTTGTAACGTAGAACCGTATGTTAGACAGTGTGAAGGAGATTGTTGGTGGTTAAGGAATAAAAATAAGGTTAATTGAGAAGGTGTGACTGAAAAAAAAACAAAAAAAAATGAAAAAAATATAAAAAAGAATTTAGGGTAAGCCTGAGTGGTTTGTAGGCCTCTGTCACAAGCAAACGTGACCTCAGCTTAAGTCTTGAGCTGGGGGGGAAGGAGTTGTTTATCATCAAACACTCTGGGTCCACTCATTAAAAAAAAAACCTACGCGTCTCATGTACATGTACCTCCCAAACGTACCGAACGTACGGATGGTCCAGGTTGACGTGGAAAGCATGTAATGTCTTTATAAGATGTAGTAACTTTGTCTAGACAGTTTCATCTTGTTTACCATGACATTTAATATTATGTCTAATTCAATACAGGGTTATTACCATGACATTTAAGAAACAGGTTTAAACTTGTAACCATGTCTAGACAGTTTCCTCTTGTTTACCTTGACATTTAAAATACTTACTTTATATTATGTCTAATTCAATACTAGTACACCTTGACATTTAAGAAACAGGATAAACATGTATTATGTATAAGTAATACTAGTTCACCTTAACATTTAAAATGGTTGTTATAGTAGTAAGCTTGTCTAGACAGTTTCATCTTGTTTACCTTGACATTTAAAATACATACTTCGTATTATGTCTAATTCAATACAGGATTATTACCTTGACATTTAAGAAACAGGTTTAAACTTGAAATATGTATACGTAATACTAGTTCACCTTAACATTTAAATTGGTTGTTATAGTAGTAACCTTGTCTAGATATCGTATAAATAGAATGGGACCATACATGCTATTTATCTAGAGTCTTACTTCAACAATGAACCGACACATTGAGAGCCATTATGACATATGGGAGCACATCTTCCGTTATCTAGATGAAGAGGCAATCGAAATTTGTTATTTTGTTTGTTCCATGTTTCGGTATATTGCGAGGAGAAAGGTTGAACTACCTAAAAGTTTATTTCTTGGAACGCCAAAATCAATTCGTGGACGTTTTATTTCCATTCACAGATGGGATAGTAATTTACGGGTAATATTGTATTATGTTTATAATGGTTTTTACAATTTTCATAGTAATTATTATTGCTCTGGTTGTAAAATATCTTTAAATCTTATCCAAGCAAATTTGCTTTCACACGGAATGCATTGCTGTTTCAAATTTAATATTTTTTCATATTGTGAATCTTCCACATGGTATGTTTTCCACGCTTTCAGAAAAAAATACTTTCATTTTAATATTTTACGAAGTCATTTTCTTTATTTATTTCCATGGGTAAAAATTTGTGTTGTGTATAAAAAAAAATATAATTTATGTATGTTAAAAATTAATTTTAAATTTGAAATTAATAAGAAAATTATAATTAAGGAATTTTCAGAATTGTGTAATTATAAAAAGAAAATTTCTTGTGCGAGTGTACATGAATTGGTTTTCGTTCCAGGAAATAGTGCCTTTAAAAGTTTAAAAATGTATGAAAATCAAGATAATAAGACTAGATCTTTTGAGTTTGTGTGTGAAGATAACCATTATTCACATGTAATAAAATATAAGTAATTTTTCATGGAGAAAAGTGGGGAGGGGATAAAGTGGAGGGGATGATTTGTATATAGTGGGGGTGGGGATAAAGTGGAGGGGATGTTTTGTATATAAGGAGTTCTATTTTCAAATTAAAACATCAGTCATCATGGCATCATCTTCCAGCGCTACAGACAACTTTCTGGATACGTTTAACAGCCTATCCAGTCAATGGAATACCAGAAAGTTGTCTGAATTAATTGTAGGTTACAATTATAAAGTGAAAAGTATTTACCAGGTAGCTACAAGATACGGTGGTTCGCTAATGTGTACTTTATTTGATGAAGTAGGAGAAGAATTTGATATTTTCTTACCGAAAAGATATTCAAATGTCTTCAAAAAAGAAGATTTGGATGCGATAGATGTGACAAAATTCGTATTTATTTATGAAAATGGTCAAATCAAGATGGAGATTTCGGCAAAATAAAAAAACACAAGTAAGTTTCTAAATTAATTTATTTTTTCAAATATTATTGTAGTTTTTTTAATAATAGTTGTTTTTATTATTTTTTTAATTTGGACAGGCTGTTGGCCTGTCCAGTCTGTTGTTGTTGACTGTACCTCCTGAAACATAATAAAAAAAATTTGTAATGAATCCATTGAGCTAGATATATGACTGGTATTCAAACTGTCATACAAATCAAATGACTGAAAGTTGATAATATAACATTTAATGTAATAATATGTATCAAGTTAGCTATAACTAAGTTATCAAGAAATTCAAAATCAAAGAACCCTTACTTCATTGTTTTTGGTAAGCCTTTTAATTTAATTGTTCATACATATTTCAATTACCTTTGCTGAAAAATAAGTAAAACCTTTGGAAATTTACTTTGCAAAGATTTTTATCTCAAGATATTTGATTTAAGTTTAAGTATGTAGGCCTACCTTATCCAGGATTATCACTTAACCAAAGTACATTTTTAAAATTAAATCAGCAAAATTCCCGGAACTCCCGATCGATGAAAACCGGGAAATTGTTTTCCGGGAAATCCAAGATACATTTTGTAGAGCGTTCTTTTATACATAACATACTAAAATTTCATTATCATAGCACAACAGGTTAATTAGTTATGATGATTCTAGCGAAGGTCTGCATTCGATAAAAATCAAAATTTGGCTGAAAAAAAAGTTGCTTAAATTTAAGTTTCAGCATATACAAATGTTAATTTGATCCTTTTGTAGTAAGGGAAAAATAATACAAAAATTCTATCTTGGCCCAAAAGGTTTTTACAGCCGCTTAAAAAAAGGTCTGCAAATCGAAAAATTTGAAAAATGACTGAAAATTAAAGTTGCTTAAATTTAAGTTTCAGCATATACAAATGTTAATTTGAACCTTTTCTGATAAGGTAAAAATAATACAAAAATTCTATCTCGGCCCAAAAAGTTTTTACAGCCGCTTAAAAAAAGGTCTGCAAATCGAAAAATTTGAAAAATGACTGAAAATTAAAGTTGCTTAAATTTAAGTTTCAGCATATACAAATGTTAATTTAAACCTTTTCTGATTAGGGAAAAATAATACAAAAATTCTATCTCGGCCCAAAAAGTTTTTACAGCCGCTTAAAAAAAGGTCTGCAAATCGAAAAATTTGAAAAATGACTGAAAATTTAAGTTGCTTTAATTTAAGTTTCAGCATATACAAATGTTAATTTGAACCTTTTCTGATAAGGGAAAAATAATACAAAAATTCTATCTCGGCCCAAAAAGTTTTTACAGCCGCTTAAAAAAAGGTCTGCAAATCGAAAAATTTGAAAAATGACTGAAAATTAAAGTTGCTTAAATTTAAGTTTCAGCATATACAAATGTTAATTTAAACCTTTTCTGATAAGGGAAAAATAATACAAAAATTCTATCTCGGCCCAAAAAGTTTTTACAGCCGCTTAAAAAAAGGTCTGCAAATCGAAAAATTTGAAAAATGACTGAAAATTTAAGTTGCTTTAATTTAAGTTTCAGCATATACAAATGTTAATTTGAACCTTTTCTGATAAGGGAAAAATAATACAAAAATTCTATCTCGGCCCAAAAAGTTTTTACAGCCGCTTAAAAAAAGGTCTGCAAATCGAAAAATTTGAAAAATGACTGAAAATTAAAGTTGCTTAAATTTAAGTTTCAGCATATACAAATGTTAATTTGAACCTTTTCTGATAAGGGAAAAATAATACAAAAATTCTATCTCGGCCCAAAAAATTTCTACAGCCGTTTAAACAAAGGTCTGCAAATCGAAAAATTTGAAAAATGACTGAAAATTAAAGTTGCTTAAATTTAAGTTTCAGCATATACAAATGTTAATTTGAACCTTTTCTGATAAGGGAAAAATAATACAAAAATTCTATCTCGGCCCAAAAAATTTCTACAGCCGTTTAAACAAAGGTCTGCATGGAGTGGAGGGTGAAAATTTTGTCGAAAAATGAAAATCGGAAAAATCGAATTTCGACCACTGGATATGTAAATTTGATTCTTTCTACGTACCCTCTGATAGTTTAAAAAATTCAAAAAATGTTTTTTATATTATTTTTAGTGGTTTAAAAAAAGGTCTGCATTTTCCAGTCGGAAATCGGTGGATAACTTTAAAAATAATTGTCAAATCAAAAAACTAACTATACCACACGACTCAGCGACCCAAAAAACATAAGTACACACTTTTTTATGAAAATCGGAGAGATGAAATTTTTCAAAATTTTTCAAAAAAAAACACGATGTCCAACATCGTCCACTTTTTTTCACGAAAAACACTTTTTCTCCCGATCCGAATGAAATTCACAATTTATAAGTATTTTTGAATTTAAAAACGATTGGCGCTAGCCGATTTTCGAAATTCGATCCGGCGGAAAAGTTACAACGCTTGTCCGGAAATACCGGCGCACCGAAATTTTGATGATTGTTTTTTTTAAAAATTAAGATATACGAAATGTGCGCCGTTCGATTCTAGGGGGTACATATTTTTTTTCAGCGCTGTACGATTACGGGTTGAATAGTTACAGCGATTTTGCCGAAGGTCTACATCCGGGAAAAATCGAACGTTCGACGCAGTACATTGCCTACATTGCGCTTGACTAGACAGAGTACAATTGTCACTCGCGCGTATGACATGTGTGCTGCAACTTTTGTACTGTATTTAGCGTCTTATAGCTACTCGTTTCACTTAACGTTCGTAGCAATGTCGATAGATAGCGTACTAAGGTCAACACTTTGAAGTGAAGAACATTTTGTCGCAATATAATATGTGCTCAGTTAACTGCAGAAATAAGCTATTAACTATTGAGCCATTTGCAATTTAAATTTAAGCTACTTTGTTTTGTAATTAAAAGCATATCATGAACAGAAATATGAGATAATGATCATACCACATCCAAAAGATTTTCAGTAAGATTTATTTGGCGGGCAGATTGAGGATGCTCGCGAGCGAATTGTTCTTCCCCATCTGAAATCGTTATGACTTCCTGTAACATAATGTAATAAATGTTGTATTTATGTTTCAGAATTATGATAGCTGAATTATGAAAAAAAGAAAAACGCTAATAAGAAAAATATTATGATAGCTGAATTATGAAAAAAAGAAAAACGCTAATAAGAAAAATATAAAAAAAACATTGTGTAATATATATTGAAGATTATTATAAATTAAATTAAATTTTATCATTACATCAGAATTATGATAGCTGAATTATGAAAAAAAGAAAAACGCTAATAAGAAAAATATAAAAAAACATTGTGTAATATATATTGTAGATTATTATAAATTAAATTAAATATTTTTATTACATTAGTTTGTTTTTTATGGATTCTCTCCTGTTGAATTATCATTTAGTTAACCATATGATAAGAAACAGAACTATTTCTTGTAGCCTGTGGTTGAAGCAGCCAAAAGGCTGGTTTAAACCTCTAGAGGCTTTACTAAGTAAAATGAATAGTGAGGTAGTTTACCATTGCCTACCTCACCGAGTGGAAAAGTATGCTTATCAGCATGCCAGACCCTCTGAAAAGCACCCACTTTCCACCCTGCAAATGACACCTTCACTTCATTCACCACAGGGTCTGGCTGTATAGTGAAATTTATTAACTCACAGAGGAGAGGAGATAACACTGACTAATGTCTTTTACACCTGTACCTCTTCTGTTCTTAAATAGTTCAGTCATATAGTTGGCTGACTATGTAATAAGAAACAGAACTATTTCTTGCAGCCCTGGAACCAACAGATCGAGTGCAATTAATTTAACACTCCACCTGCCTGTTAAGGCAAATCAATAATATTAAAATATCAAGTTTAAAAAAATAAATAAGATATTTACCTCCTCCATCTGACGGGGTAAATCTTGGATAATGCGTCGAACGTTCCGTAAACCTTGTTCCATTTTTTTGTCGATTTAATAAATTAGAAATGTTAAAGCAGGTATTTATATACATTTAACAAGGAAGGTAATAAAAAACAAAATGCAGTTCGAATAATCACTCTTCTAAAAATAATAAAAAAGATTACTTGAGGTAAAATGGTTATGTAAATGTCTGTAGACTTAAAAGAATTTTTTAAATGTAGTTAAAATACTTGCTATTCTAAAAATAATAAAAAAATGCATTACGGTAAAACCATAACCACAGACAATATATTTTATAGTGACCTTAACATTTAAACATGTTTAAGCAACGAACAACGCCACAATTATGCTAATGAATTTGGCTGCATTCTGATAATTGCATGTTTAAATGTTAAGGTCACTCAGGCTACTATAGGCTTCTTTTATGAATAGTAATGAGTTTGGCTGCATTGAGGCCTGTAAATACCTACTTACTTTCCGATACCATTTCAGAGATCTCCGAAGTGGATTGCTATAAGATGCCATTTGATCGGAAATGTCAATAAATGACTTACCAGCATTATAATCTAAAATGGCAGCCGGTTTTAAAATTTCATTCTTGTGTCGCACAACTGGCTTGAGTTCAGCCGTATGCTTTGTGGACAGCATTAACACATCACGCTTGTCCTTCCATTTAAAAATGACAATATTATTGCCATTTTTTCTAGCAATGATTTCTCCTTTTTTTAATTTTTTGGTGGTCACTTCTTTTGGATTATGTTTGCGGTTTTTGCGCAAGGTTCCCACAAAATGAGTTTTATTGTTTAGAAAAGTACTGGCTAACTCAACACTTGTGTACCAGTTATCTGTGTACAACGTTCTACCATTATTCAGATAAGGTTGAGCCAGCTCTAAAACCACTCTTTGAGACAAAAGGCCTCCATCAGCAGAATGAGGATATCTTTCTTTCCCTGTGTACACTTTATATGCTACTGTGTAACAGTCTTTTGTACACAGTTTGAAAATTTTTATACCGTATTTATGCCTCTTCTCTTTAAAATATACTGTCTAAAGTACAAGCGGCCTAAAAACGGAATTATACTTTCATCAATACACATATTTTTTTCTGGTGTTAAAACCATTTTAAAATGATAAACTACATTATCTACTATTTCTTTAATTTTACTTAATCTATCATTTGGATTTGCAAGTTCATTTTTAGCACAATGAAACATGCTCATCAACAATTCAAATCTATTTCTGCTCATCACTTGAGCAACAACTGAACGATACAAATGATCATTCCTCCAGTAATGCCCAATTGTGGGCAGAGGATTCAACCCCATATAAATAACAATGCCTAGAAACCTTTCAACTTCTTAATTATTTGTTTCAAACCATTTGTTGATTCTGGCCTGAGGGGAGATATTTGTACGAGATTTTTTTTGCTGTACAGCATACCTGTTCGTTTCAGTTACTATTAAATCTATTTCCTCACTAACAAACAACTTCCAAAAGTCGTAAGGTGTGCAGTCAATCATTGTTTCCAACACATCTGGGTTTAAACCAAGTGGTTCATTATCCGGATTGTAAATGAGCTCATTTAACTGATCATTGTCATTTACTGGTTCCCAAGCATCTAACGGGTCTAATAGCTCACATGGTAAATCAAATTCTACATCAGGGCAGTCTACAATATTTACATAATCCTCCTCTGTCATTCCTACATTATTACCTAAAATATGTACATTATTTTGTACATCAGGCCAGTCTCCAATATTTACATAATCCTCCTCTGTTATTTCTACATTATTATCTAAAATATTAACATTATTTTGTACATCAGGGCAGTTTTCAATATTTACATACTCCTCCTCTGTCATTTCTACATTATTTTGATTACCACTTTCCCTGGTGCTGTCATCAATGCTGCAATCACTATCGGAATCATAATCGCCTACTTCCCAATCAGGGTCATAGTCGGAATCATCTTCAAATAAACTTTCGTTGTCACTAAAACAAGGAGAACTAGGCTCCTCTAACACACTATTAATAAATTGGCTTATGCGTTCGTCATCCATTCTTATTATAAAAAATAGTACGCAGTCCAATGCAATAAGTACACCACACGTGCGTAATATAGGCTACGACATGAAATAGGTTACCTACTGTTACAAATTAACGGTATGACTATTCTATACCATTGTTTTTTTTTTCAATTTGACACTGATAAAAACACTAAAAGTACCTATACGTAAAGAAATAGCCTAACTGATTTAAAACTGAACTATGTAAAAAAGTAGTGTAACCAATCAATCACATTAAAACATTAAAATCACGCTAGAATAAAACGTAAACAAAACTGTTGTTTCGAAAGCAAACAACGGCATGAGTAACACGTTGTGTGTAAATACAAATTGAAAAACAAAAACAAAACAAAAAAATATAAAATATAAAACGAATTTAATGATAAAACAAAAATTACTGGAATTTAAAAATTCGCACAACGGATAACGCTTAAACCAAAATAATATAAAAAAATTTAAAGAAAGAAACTTATTCCAAATTCTTGTTATTCACGAATTGCTGGGTCAGATGAAAGAAATTAACACAAAAACACCATTTACGAAACATTGAAACAGTTTAATAATAAGAAAATAAAATAAAAATAAATTTATCATCTAGAAACAAAAACCATATACATTTTATAACCATGACATATCAAAAAAAAAGAAAATATTATAACACTTAAACTTAATTGCAAAATACTTTTATGTTGAAATAAAATTTGTTTGATTTTATCAGTTAGATTTCAGTGAAGTAAAAAGATTTTTTGGTACCAAATAAAACGTTATGCAAATGAATTTAATATTTAAGTAAGCTACAATTTAAATGAGTGAATGGATAAGACGTCATTAAGTATGTTATTTGAATTGGATCCAAAAATAATAAAATGATAAAAAAAAAGTTTATGAGCTCTGATTAAAACTTTATAAGATTGTTGCTGAAGGCATATTAAAAATCCGGACGTAGTTAACGACTCGCGATATCACTTGAAAATTGTCTCTCGCGGGTTTTTTAGAAGATGCTCATTTGTAGCATTAAGTTTTATATTTGTCTGCATGTTCTATCCTTGGTGATTATGTTACTATGGAAACAGTTCATAGTATTACGATTAATTAAATCGTCGCTTTACCTTGGCTGTGTCATACCACCCGAGTTCGATGTATGCAGGCCTCCATTCCTTTGTTCCTAGGAGCTGGACCGAAAATTAGTCTTCCATCCGATCAGGTTTTTTAATTTGATCTATTAACGTTAACTGCCAAACACCGACTGACTTGACTCAGGATAGATTCTTCACTCGTCGCCAGTTGGATGTTAACGCTTGATGCGGAAATAATTTGTACTATGAAATTTAACTAAGCAAGGACGATTTTTGGTTAATATATATTTCGTCGGTCCGGTTTTTATTTATTTTGAAGTTTGATATTTTATTCCTTGGTTTTATATTTAAATATCGCTGAAACGTGGTTTTAACTGAAATTTGATTTAATTTGTAATCGCACCTCTTTTCACTTCATAACGCACTCAATACAAAAAACACATGGCGTCACGGTAATCACAGAGTACGCACCAAATTCGAATTATAAAACAATTATACACATTATTTCAAAAAAATTATATTTAAAACAAAACAATGAAATGATTCTACTTTATTTTCCTTCAGCAATTTAATAAATATTGAGTACGAAAACATCACAGCGTTGATCAGCTGATTCTAAAAGAACTACTACCATTAAACTTCCTTAGCTTTGTTCATACCAGGAAAAATATAAATAAGCTACTACTGGTATGCATTATTATTTAAATTTAAACCCATCAAAGAAAAGTAACCTCTCAAATATCCCCCTTTTTATCATCGCATAAGTTCTGATTTGGGCAAGTACTTGTCCAATAAGGAACCTTATTCGATGAAAAAAATAAATTACATATATTTATCATGGCTTTCCAGAAAATATCCTATAAAAAATACATATGTTATTTACTTATCGTGTGTCATGGTTATTTCCTAAAACTAAATATTATTAACAGAAAAAAACTTATAAGTTTCCCGTGGGAAAAGAATCATATGTTTTAAAAGATTGAACAAATCGTATTTATTTTAACTAAATAAATTCCAAGAAATGATGATTACAATTACGCTTTATGACTAATGTTTTTAAATTTAAATGAATTTAGATTGATTTTAATTTTATAATTTAAGATAAGAATATTTAAAATTCAAGATAAGGAAATTCTACAGTTTTATCAGCTACTATTAAATGTCTGATGAGTCATCTGAGCGACATGTTCTATCCTGTTTGCGGTTACGTCATCATTCTATTGATTAATCCACATTTTATAAAATATTACATCACTACAAAATTTTATTTTAAAACTATGCTTTTCTAGCTCTGCTATTAACTTGTCAATCGCAATTAATTTTTATCATACAGACACAGCGTTGCCAAACCTAATTGTAAAACTGGCAAGCTTCTTATTTTAAATCATTCATTAATACATCTATGAAAATTATGAAGAATAAAACTTATTTCACTAATCCACAAAAATTAAACTTAATATTTTTCTCCGGGACTCGAACCCAAGTTCGCTATACCTTGTCCAAATCTAATATAACTTAAAATTAATTTCTCTTTTTTCTTATTATCTACATAAAAAATAATAAAAAGAAATCAGATCAAAAAAAATTATAATAACAAAAACTTAAAAACTAAATCATCTTTTTCCCTCTATTGTCCCTTGATAGAAAAATCTTTTAACTTCCCATTTTTTCACTATTTCATTGCACTTTATGCATTTTTACTCATATATTGTCACATCAAGTTTTTTATTTCTATGACCCATTTTGTCATGAATTACCTTTTTATATCTTGTCATATCCGAGTATTTAATCAGTTTTTTATGTACATACTGTTTTAATTACACAATTAATTCTTATAACCTAATTTTACTTGCTATTTACATACTTTACGGACATTTTCCGTTACATACTACATTTTTCTCCCTAAAAAAATTTAGCTTACCAAATGTTAAGAAAACAAATTCATCTGTTTAGCGATAAGTTTACAACATAAAAAATGAAAAAATAATAACTAAAAGATTAAAACAAAACGACTCAAAACTTAACGTTTCTGATATCCGGAATATTGTATCGGAGACCTTTTAAATACATATTATTCTACAACAGACAAGAAATTTATACAGTGATGCTATCATTACTCGAAAAATCTACTACTATTACGCTATCAACAAAAAAAAAAAAAAAAAAAAAAAAAATTCGTAACTTCCGATGAACCCGCCAGCCTTCCCGAGTTGGTTTCTCGCTCGCTCCGTAGCAGCGTTCGGCGGCCAGGTGTGAGGGTAATGCTGAAAGCATTGGGCAAGTAACCAGAGCAAGACAATTTGTGGCCTATTCTGTCAGGGTATATAAAGGATCGGATACCTAACTCGGCAGTCATATGAATTTTCCCGGGCATAACTATCTCGGTCCGGGTAATCCAATAGATAACGGACCTCCGGTCGATGTCGACGATTCAATCGCGCAGGAGCACGATCTTGCATACGAGCGCGCCGGTAGTGATAGTGACATACGGGCCGCAGATCGAGCTGCGATACTACATTTTGGGCGGGATTTCGTTTGGAATTGGAATTGGCATAGCGCAGTTGGCGCTGTCGGGCTTGCTTCAAAATACGGATTGGAAACTATTACGGGGGTTATTTACCCACGTAAGCGAACAGCTATGGGAGACAACGATGCGCCTGCTGCTAAGAAAATGAAAACGGAGGAAACAACGGCGAACAGGAATTCGGGGTCGTCATCCATGGTACATCGTCCGATATCCAGTTTCAAAACAGGACGGCTTACCTTCCGTCATCATCGGTTCGTCTACAGTGTTGGATACCAATTTAAACATCTGTCCAGTACCATCTTACCGAACAACAGCGACAAGAATACAACACTAGGGTTTGTCACTACTCCATACGCCTATGTGCCGGTCGACATCATTCCATGGTATCTGACTCCAGCGGAATTCAAATCATTACCATTAACATCTAAAGCGGTGAAAGTAATTACACAGATTACACCAGTGGGATTTCGATTGCCGTTCCTGACAAACAGCGCACAGCTAGTTAATGCTAACTCGGAGCAATTCATGCTCGCCGCCTTCGCCATGGGTCTCAGCAACAAATATCAAGGCGTGAACTGTAAATATACTGCTACCGCAGCTGATCCTATGATACCTACAGAATTACATCTAAGGCGGCCCACCGACCACGAGGAATGGTACGGCAGTACAGCAACTGGTTCTACAATCGATTATTCTGATATACCTTGTTCTTTCGGAAACCAGCTTCCTTTAAGGTTATATTATGTCCAACATTACGACAATAAAACAGGCGATGACACCATGCCGGAAATTATGAAGGACTTGCACGTATTTACACTTACCAATAGAGAAGCCAACGAACCTATCGTATATGAATACCGACCACAAATGTGTATCCTCAAGCCAGCAAAGGCGTACCCTCCTGTCAGAAAAGAAGGTACTACCGTAGGATTCGGTATAAAGAACAACACAATTACAGAAATGAAGATAGCAGGCACGACAGGTTCGAGCGGTACTGTTGTCAGCGATACCGTCATCAGTAAGGCCAAACATATAGAGATTCCGTACGAATCGTACGTGGAGCAGAGCGGTTTTATGAGCCACGGCTTCTATGAGTACGGCGGGGGTGTTATGCCGCCTTCACTTCATATCGGGATATTACCAAACAATACTTACATCAATGACATGGACGAATCGAAGATACAACCTTCGGTATGCATTTGGAAGGTCGATACGGAGATTAATATTGAATATTCGTTCGACCTGTTTTATCCGAACCAAAACTTCGGTCCTCCAGGGTGACAATCACTTGGTAAGAAGGACTACATCAACATATCGGCCAATACTATACCTGCGTATGGATACAAAGGCAAGTACGACGGTAAGGGTCTTGTTACTGAAGATATCAAGCTTACCATATGACTATCTAAGCAACCACTACCGGTACGCCATAGTGTTAAACGTTTGTTTAAAACGTTTGAAAAGAAAGACAGAGTGAAGGTAAAGAAACTGTATAAACAGAATAAACAATACTTTGATAATGTATTAAATAAACTGAATAGTGATAAGGAAAGGTTAGAGTTTTTAAATAAATACATTTGATTAAACATAAACAGTGTTTTATTTCATATATTTACACTTGATTGACTGGAGGTCAGGACCTCCTTCATTATTAAACATTTTACGATACGATTGATTTTGCTGTAGTCGACCTTGTGAGTATCGGACATCATATTTATCCCCTTACCCCAACACATTAGCAAACCCGCAACGAATGGATTCGGCTTCTTATGCTCACATTTCAGTAAGTATGGATATGGTTGCCACACATATCTGAACATGCGAGTCAATAAAGCCGGATCCTTTCCGAACGGGTCTCTATTGGATAATACAATCAAAGGGGTTTTATTTAAAAGCTGCTGTGCTTCGTTTTTAACGTGGACCTCGAGCAGATCTCCCCCCATGATCTGCTTGATGTCGTCGTAATAATATAGATCGAGTCTGGCCTCGTTCCATATATTGATTCGACGATGGAGGCCGCCCATAAACGGAAACCTTTCGCTTCGCGAAGGATTAATGATGCAGCCTGGATTGAGAAAAAAAGCACCAACACAATCAAAAAAGAAATTTTTACCGGCGTTAGGAGGAGCTAATATAAACATAGTGTTACGTTTTTTTGATTGCCAGTTACACAAGTCATAAAGGTTAGATAGAAACGATTTGATTCTGTGGATGTCGTTGTTGAACTGATAAAACATTAATTTAAGGAGGATAAAACAGCTACATTCTACGTTCATGTACAGCGCCCTGTACTTATCCCAGGTATCAGTGCTGAAGAGACAGTCTGTCTCATAATATAAACACATGAAGTCTTCTATGCGCATTTCATTTATGCGACGTTTAAATTTTCTTAGGGCGGCTTTAACTAATATGTTCCTACTGTCTAGTAGGACCGTCATTTCATTGTCCAGCCAAACAGAGGTGTTCAACAACCGTTCTGGGGGGGACATGGGGTTTGAAACAAAGATAGAATATATTTTGTTAAGGGTTACTTTTCCCCGTTTTGGATGTCTTGTATAGACCGTTTGACTATTCCCAGCGCCTGCATCACACGCTGGTCCTTCTCTGGTAGCACTATCTTCGACCGAATAGTGGCATGGCGCCACCATTCCTTTGTCGATAAATTTCTTATTTTCTCCATGGGGTAAAGATTTAATTGTAGGAGGTAATCGCCAGCGATTTGGTCCGACGACCACGAGTAGGGTGCGCCGTCCCTCATGACCATAATAGTGGAAGATATTCCACCAGTCCTGCTCTGAGATCCTACAGACTCGAGCAACGTGTCTATTCCCTCTGACACGCGGGAGAATGACACGCCATCTACATCGGCAGCATGACCTATTCCAGGTACATAAGTGTAGGACGTGGAGGTGGTTGAACGCCGGGTTTGGGGTGTTGTGCTCGCTGACGAGCAGGAAGGTGTCGTCATTTGGTCTATACTTGTAGATTCTGTCGAGCTGGGACAGAATTCGCTCAAGAATGTTATCGCTTTCATCGCTTCCTCGAACGGGAACGATGTCGGACACCAGGACAGGTCTTTGGCGTTGCCTATTAAGTCCGAAAAGAATTTCAGACCAGGGTGTCTCGAATAGGCCGATTCGGCCTGTCTTAGCAATATCAGAACTATTTTCACGACTACGAGGTCCATGAGTTTCGTTCTCTTGAAGAGACTCTCCCGTATTGATTGTATTTGTCCTAACATCAATGTCATTGGTAAAAGCATAAATATGTCCTTTATACTCACCAGGTCCATCTGTTCCTTCGCCTGTTGTTCCGTCACGAGTGGTATCTGTTTTGGAAGCGCCTGTTGGTTGTCGGGAATGGTCACCTTCTTCTTCGGAGTCCTCTGAGGTTTTTTCGGTGTCGTCTTGTTCTTTTTGTTGCTGCTGTATGTATCGTTGCAAATCTTCTTCCGCTTTCCGCTCGATGTCGCTGTCTGACATTTTTGTGATTTGCCTGTGAATTCCTCGTCGGACGACGAATTTACCAGCACCTCTTCCTCGCAAGTAAGATCGGGCAGCTGCGTTTCTTCGCCGTGCAGAAAGTTTTGGGCGTTTTCCTGATTGTCGCCGCCGACCAAAATATCCAGTTCCCTTTGGATGTCGTCGTTGCTTATTGCCGGATAGCTCTCGACCTTTTTGTTGTTCTTGTTTATCTGATTTTGGAACATTTCTTCCAGCCTAGACATAGAATTACTTGTAAGTCGCACTGTATTATTTAGATAGTCAAATGTAAACCGAAGCTGTTGCATCTGTGCTTCGATTACAGTCGCTCCTCAATTTATAATACAAATGCAGCCTATAAAGCCTATAATTTTTTAATCGTTTATCGGCCCGCTCGTGTAGATACAATAGGTCATAAAACAATGGGTGTTAACTATCTAATTAATACATTTATTATTATCTTTATTGCTTTCAAATTACGACGATATCGTATGAGTTTTTTTGTCTTGCTCTGGTTACTTGCCCAATGCTTTCAGCATTACCCTCACACCTGGCCGCCGAACGCTGCTACGGAGCGAGCGAGAAACCAACTCGGGAAGTCTGTCTCATAATATAAACACATGAAGTCTTCTATGCGCATTTCATTTATGCGACGTTTAAATTTTCTTAGGGCGGCTTTAACTAATATGTTCCTACTGTCTAGTAGGACCGTCATTTCATTGTCCAGCCAAACAGAGGTGTTCAACAACCGTTCTGGGGGGGACATGGGGTTTGAAACAAAGATAGAATATATTTTGTTAAGGGTTACTTTTCCCCGTTTTGGATGTCTTGTATAGACCGTTTGACTATTCCCAGCGCCTGCATCACACGCTGGTCCTTCTCTGGTAGCACTATCTTCGACCGAATAGTGGCATGGCGCCACCATTCCTTTGTCGATAAATTTCTTATTTTCTCCATGGGGTAAAGATTTAATTGTAGGAGGTAATCGCCAGCGATTTGGTCCGACGACCACGAGTAGGGTGCGCCGTCCCTCATGACCATAATAGTGGAAGATATTCCACCAGTCCTGCTCTGAGATCCTACAGACTCGAGCAACGTGTCTATTCCCTCTGACACGCGGGAGAATGACACGCCATCTACATCGGCAGCATGACCTATTCCAGGTACATAAGTGTAGGACGTGGAGGTGGTTGAACGCCGGGTTTGGGGTGTTGTGCTCGCTGACGAGCAGGAAGGTGTCGTCATTTGGTCTATACTTGTAGATTCTGTCGAGCTGGGACAGAATTCGCTCAAGAATGTTATCGCTTTCATCGCTTCCTCGAACGGGAACGATGTCGGACACCAGGACAGGTCTTTGGCGTTGCCTATTAAGTCCGAAAAGAATTTCAGACCAGGGTGTCTCGAATAGGCCGATTCGGCCTGTCTTAGCAATATCAGAACTATTTTCACGACTACGAGGTCCATGAGTTTCGTTCTCTTGAAGAGACTCTCCCGTATTGATTGTATTTGTCCTAACATCAATGTCATTGGTAAAAGCATAAATATGTCCTTTATACTCACCAGGTCCATCTGTTCCTTCGCCTGTTGTTCCGTCACGAGTGGTATCTGTTTTGGAAGCGCCTGTTGGTTGTCGGGAATGGTCACCTTCTTCTTCGGAGTCCTCTGAGGTTTTTTCGGTGTCGTCTTGTTCTTTTTGTTGCTGCTGTATGTATCGTTGCAAATCTTCTTCCGCTTTCCGCTCGATGTCGCTGTCTGACATTTTTGTGATTTGCCTGTGAATTCCTCGTCGGACGACGAATTTACCAGCACCTCTTCCTCGCAAGTAAGATCGGGCAGCTGCGTTTCTTCGCCGTGCAGAAAGTTTTGGGCGTTTTCCTGATTGTCGCCGCCGACCAAAATATCCAGTTCCCTTTGGATGTCGTCGTTGCTTATTGCCGGATAGCTCTCGACCTTTTTGTTGTTCTTGTTTATCTGATTTTGGAACATTTCTTCCAGCCTAGACATAGAATTACTTGTAAGTCGCACTGTATTATTTAGATAGTCAAATGTAAACCGAAGCTGTTGCATCTGTGCTTCGATTACAGTCGCTCCTCAATTTATAATACAAATGCAGCCTATAAAGCTTATAATTTTTTAATCGTTTATCGGCCCGCTCGTGTAGATACAATAGGTCATAAAACAATGGGTGTTAACTATCTAATTAATACATTTATTATTATCTTTATTGCTTTCAAATTACGACGATATCGTATGAGTTTAAAGTCTACCCTGACAGAATAGGCCACAAATTGTCTTGCTCTGGTTGCTTGCCCAATGCTTTCAGCATTACCCTCACACCTGGCCGCCGAACGCTGCTACGGAGCGAGCGAGAAACCAACTCGGGAAGGCTGGCGGGTTCATCGGAAGTTACGAAGCTAACGCCGTCGCAGTGACGGACGAAGCTAACGCAATTATCCTAATGTACTTATTATATTTTACGAATGTACTTATTTACATCGTATTTATTTAATATTTTAAAATTTTTAGTGTATTACATATTTTTAATTTCGTTAGCTTCGTAACTGTAGATGTGGCGAGGTTTAGAGCGAGCGGAGTAGCAGCGGAGGCGGCCAGGTGTGAGGGTAATGCTGAAAGCATTGGGCGCAAAAAAAAAAAAAACTACAAAACACGAGCCCCCAGGGGGCACCCATTCTTATATATATGAATGCTCGTCCATGCATATATATGTGGGTGTTCGGGTGTGGCAACCCCGGGACCCCAGCTAAGAGCTAACCTTATTTCAAAACTATACACAGGTTGCTCTTACACTACACACAACAATAATACTACATCACACACACCACACTTTCTTTCAACACACACATTTACATACCCTACACACAACACATACACAAAGTTTTCTTACACACATTTATAATGCTGGCGAGGATGGGATGCGGGCTGGTCGTGCGTAACCCTTTCCAGATTGGAAGGTCTGGACTGTGGTTGTGCTGCTGTGAGCTTGCTCTGCCGAGGCTTTGCGCCATCCTTTAGCCCTTCCAGTCGCTTCGGTACTGTGGCAAGAAGTGGACCATGGGTAAGAGTGTCGGAGCTCTTACTGCTGCGTGCGAGCCTCTGGGACGTCGGTATCAGTGGGTCAGGCAGTACCTGACTCCCCGGCCCGGATGAAATATGTGGGAGATGGCTGCCGGGAGTACTCGGCCGGGTCCTTCTTTTTACTAGGGACCTGCGGCGTGCGCGGGTCATCTCTCCGCCCGCACCCTGCTTTCACGATGACTGGAAAAGCACTAAAGATAATGTCTAACAAACAATCTTCCCTTGGATGTAAAAGACTATGGTCTAGCTTGTCTGACGATAGTGATAGTGGTGTATTAAGTAACACGGACAAATTTTTCGTTGTTCGTTGTGTTGCAGAAGAAGGGTCGCTATCAAAAGTTTCCCCCATCATTATTAACAGGTCTGTGCAGTCGGTTTGTGGCTCGCCACATTCAATTAAAAAACTAAGGAATGGTACTTTGTTAATTGAAACAACGTCTGCGAAGCAAAGTAGCAGCGTTGTTAAAATTACACAAATTGGAAGTACTACAGTCACTGTAGAACCGCACAGATCCCTCAACTCATCTCGAGGAGTGGTTTACTCTCGAGATATACAAGATATGTCTGAGGCTGAGTTATTGGAGGAGCTTACCTCCCAGAGAGTGACGCAAGTCAAAAGAGTTATGCGTCGGGAAAATGGAATTGATGTCGGTACCCCGACACTTATCATAACATTTTCCACCCCTCAACCTCCGGATCGCCTTAAGTTGGGTTACTTGTCTGTTCGAGTGAGACCGTATGTCCCAAACCCTCTGCGCTGTTTTCAGTGCCAGGAATACGGACATACGAAAACAAACTGCAAGAAACCTGCGATATGCGCAAAGTGCAGTTCACCTGACCACTTAGATAGCGAATGCACTTCTGAAAAAGAACTATGTGCAAACTGTAAAGGAAGTCATTCAGCAAGGTCTCGGGAATGCCCCAAGTATAAAGAAAAACGGGAAATTCAGAAAATTTCGTCTGAACAGAAGCTTTCCTTTCCCGCTGCCCGGAGTGAGTACAGAAAACTAAATAGCATTCGAAATGCAGTCCAGCCTGATATTTCGTTTGCAGCTGCAACTAGTGTTCAGTCTCGTGTGTCTGGTGAGTGCTCGTCATGCGTTGAGTTGAAGAGTGTTGTTGAGAACCTCACTAAACAGGTTGCTTCCCTAACTTCTGCACTTAAAGCGTTATTAAGCACCAAGCAAACAGAAATTGGTTCAAAGAGCTCAGTGTCTCAAGTGTGTAACCTTTCTGCGACGCAGAGTAAAAAAGCTCAGCTGTCAAGTAAGACAGCCTCTACCTCAAAGGGAAAACCCCTTTCAGTATCCAAGACGCTTCCAGCGGAAGCGTCTAAATTTTTAAAATCTCCTCCGTCTGGGTCCAAGATCCACGATATGATAGGAGATTCATCGGCCCTAGAAAAGGGCTTTATACAAGTAAAAGGGAAAAAAGGGAAGGAGAAAATTGTTTTTGAAACGTAACTCCTCCGTTGCGAAATACCCTTTAATAGTTTAATTCAATGGAATGTTCGCGGGATCCGGTCTAGGTATGAAGATATAAAGATATTGATCCGGGATAAGTGTCCGTTTGCGCTTTGCCTGCAAGAGACGATGTTACAACCTGATATCCGATTATCCTTTCGTGGATACGAAATGTTTAGGAAAGATTCCCTGCATGGTGGCCCTGGTGATGGGGTTGCAATATTACTTCACCAGTCAATGCAAGGGATGAGTCTGGATATCCAAACGGATATTCAGGCTGTAGCAATCAGGATAACTGTCCCGGTGTCGGTTTGCGTGTGTAATGTTTATTTACCACCAAACACAGACATTTCATACCTAGCCATGAGAGAATTGCTGGAACAGTTACCAGCTCCATATATCGTCTTAGGAGATTTCAATGGTCACCATTATTCTTGGGGCTCCTCACTGTGCAATGGTAGAGGTCACATGGTGGAGAGGGTCCGGAGTGATTTAGACTTATGTCTATTGAACGATGGATCTGAAACATTCATGTCATCCTCAACAGGATCCTGGTCGTGCTTGGACCTTACCTTCTGTAGCCCGTCCATTGTTCCAAGGTTGATGTGGAGAGTACTGCCAGACCTGTATGGAAGTGATCACCGACCGGTGGTGGTCGAATTTTTTGACTACCAGCCTGTCGATGACCTTCCGAAACGATGGATTGAAAAGCTTGCACGGTGGGATGAGTTTTCAAGTTTAATGGAATCTGAATATGAAGATGATGATGATGCACGAAAGCTGTTGTCTTCCTTTGTAGAGAGGATGTCTGCAGCAGCAGCCCAGAGCATTCCTAAAACATCGGGAAAAGCACGGCGTCCGCCGGTACCTTGGTGGAATGATCGTTGTAAGGAGGCTCTTCAGGACCGCCGTAGGGCCCTGCGCATTTTTAGTCGCAGACCTACGGATGCAAACCTGGAAGCGTACCGAAGAGCTCGGGCCTGCTGTAGGCGTGTCTTTCTTGAGAGTAAGAGGGAGTCGTGGAGCCGTTACGTTGGAGATATTAACAGGAGTACCCCTGTGACAACGGTATGGAGAAAACTGCGTTCGGTATGTGGAAGGACGTCTCCACATCGAATCGCAGGGTTGCAAGCTGACGGTTCTGTGATCACATCACAGTCCGACATCGCTAACGTGATTGGTTCCTTCTTTAAATCAGCTTCCCTCACGTCTTCATATTCAGTACAGTTTCAAAATTATAAGAAAACCATTGAATCTCTTCCTTTCTTTATAGCGGACTCGAATGATCCTCTAAACATTCCTTTTTCATTGCCTGAGCTTAGAAAAGCGCTCAAAGTATCTCGAAATACCTCACCTGGAGGTGATGAAATTACACTTTCGATGATAGCGCATTTACCGGATTCTGGGTTAAGGCAACTCCTACATGTTTTTAATAAAATATACGCTTCTAGAAAGCTTCCAAAAACTTGGAAAGAAGCAATTGTTGTTCCGATCCTCAAACCTGGTAAAGATAAAACATTGGCCTCCAACTACCGTCCCATTTCCTTGACAAGTGTTGTTTGTAAGGTCATGGAAAGAATGGTGAACAGTCGTCTCATGTGGTATCTGGAAAAGAATAACTTCCTCGCTCCTGAACAGAGCGGTTTTCGGAGAGGGAGGTCTTCGACAGACCACTTGGTGGCCCTTGAGACGGCTGTCTGCAATGCGTTTGCATTGCGGCAGCGCCTCGTTGCCGTATTCTTTGATTTGAAAAAAGCATATGATACAGCTTGGCGACGAGGTATCCTCAATACCTTGCGGGATTGGGGCATCGCTGGAAACATGTTGGCCTTCATCAAGGACTTTCTAGATGAACGATCGTTCCGTGTAAGGGTTGGTCAGTGTCTGTCCGACAGGTTTGACTTGGAAAATGGTATACCGCAAGGAAGTGTAATTAGTTGTACCCTATTTGCGGTTGCCATAAACAATATTGTGAAAAGTTGCGTATACCCTGTTAAATGTTCGTTGTTTGTTGATGATTTTGCAATATATGTTGCATCTAGAAATGTTGTCTCAGCTGAACGAGCTCTACAGCTAACTATATACCGTCTTGAAGAATGGTCACGGCAGACTGGCTTTAGTTTTTCTCCTGAGAAGACTAAATGCATTCAGTTTTGCCGAATACGGACTGATAATGTTCCAAGACTGTATTTAATGGGTCAGGATATCGAAGTTAGCACTGAAATCAGGTTCTTAGGTGTTGTATTCGACAAGAGACTTACATGGGTTCCGCATATTAAAGACTTACGGGCTAGGTGCTTAAAGGTGGTTGATATTCTGCGTGTTCTTACAGGTACAGGTTGGGGTGCTGATAGATCATGTATGATAAGGTTCTACAAGGCTCTAGTGCGATCACGTATAGATTATGGCGCTGTAGCCTACTCATCTGCTACTTCCACTTCTCTGAGAATGCTTGACACAGTCCACAATTCATGTTTACGATTATCTACAGGTGCTTTCCGTTCTAGCCCTGTTGTCAGCATCTTAGTTGAAAGTGGAGAAATGTCGTTATTCAGACGTCGCCAGCAGATTCTATTGACGTACTTTGCCAAGTTGAAAGCTAGACCTTACCATTTCTTGCATGACATCATTCTCAACAACCCGTGTCATGATTTGCATCTGATGAACGCCCGACAACCTTCACCATTCGGTGTAAGAGCGTTGGAGATATGCAACAACCTTGATATTGCGATTCCTCGTGTCTACCCATGTAATTCTTGTCTATTTCCACCCTGGACCATCGCTCAGTTACACTTTAACTTTGAGATGAGTAAATACTCAAAGGCAGGCACAAGCTCTGTGGTGTTTAATAGCATTTTCAGTGAGTTAGTTGAAGCTATTAAACCATCTACGGTTGTATACACTGATGGATCAAAGTCGGATGTTGGAGTTGGTTGCTCGTTTGTTGCTAATGGGAGAACCTATTTGTTTGGATTACCTGCGGGAACTAGTATTTACACGGCTGAACTTTATGCTATCAGCAAAGCTCTTTCTGTAGTCTGTGTGCGTGGGCGTCGGGTGTTGGTGTGCACTGATTCGCTCAGTGCTCTCCAGTCGATTAGTGATGTGTATTCACGCCACCCGCTAGTTGTGGACGTCCTCGGCACTGTGAAGGAGCTGAATGATAGAGGAGTAAGCGTTGTTTTCTGCTGGGTTCCGGGTCATGCTGGAATCCCGGGAAATGAGGCTGCTGATTTGGCCGCTAAGGAGGCGGCTCGTCAACCGGCTTTCACGCGATATCTGACTATGTCTGATTTTGTGAGTCTGGTGAAGCGGGTCATCACGGATTCCTGGCAGGTAGAATGGACTGGCTCTCATGGCAACAAACTACGAGAAATAAAACCTATTGTTAAGCCTTGGCCTACGTCACTGAGGAAGAACAGAAGAGAAGAGGTTGTCATCGCGCGACTTAGAATTGGGCACACCAGATTTACCCATGGGTATCTCATGACGTCTGGTGATGCTCCAGTTTGTGGCAGGTGCGATTGTCCTTTGACAGTCAAACATGTATTGGTTGATTGCGTCTGCTACGCAGCTCTGCGTCGACGATTCAAGATTCCCTCTGACATAAGGAATATACTCGGTGACGAAACCCCTATTTTGGACGCGGCTTTGAAATTTTTAAGATCCATCAGTGTATACAACAGTGTCTAATGTCCTATTAGTTTTACCCTAACGTTTACATCCAAACGTCTGTGTTTTTATTATATGGCCCCTTTACAGCCTTTTGTGATCTTTTATGTCTGTGATATTTTTCTTTTTTTTATGTAATTTTTTACTTTTTTTGGTTGTGATACTAGTTCTTAAGATTTTAATTACATAAGTGTCAATGTCATTTTTGTTCGGGTGTGGCAACCCCGGGACCCCAGCTAAGAGCTAACCTTATTTCAAAACTATACACAGGTTGCTCTTACACTACACACAACAATAATACTACATCACACACACCACACTTTCTTTCAACACACACATTCACATACCCTACACACAACACATACACAAAGTTTTTCTTACACACATTTATAATGCTGGCGAGGATGGGATGCGGGCTGGTCGTGCGTAACCCTTTCCGGATTGGAAGGTCTGGACTGTGGTTGTGCTGCTGTGAGCTTGCTCTGCCGAGGCTTTGCGCCATCCTTTAGCCCTTCCAGTCGCTTCGGTACTGTGGCAAGAAGTGGACCATGGGTAAGAGTGTCGGAGCTCTTACTGCTGCGTGCGAGCCTCTGGGACGTCGGTATCAGTGGGTCAGGCAGTACCTGACTCCCCGGCCCGGATGAAATATGTGGGAGATGGCTGCCGGGAGTACTCGGCCGGGTCCTTCTTTTTACTAGGGACCTGCGGCGTGCGCGGGTCATCTCTCCGCCCGCACCCTGCTTTCACGATGACTGGAAAAGCACTAAAGATAATGGCAAACAAACAATCTTCCCTTGGATTGAAAAGACTATGGTCTAGCTTGTCTGACGATAGTGATAAAAGTGGTATATTAAGTAACACGGACAAATTTTTCGTTGTTCGTTGTGTTGCAGAAGAAGGGTCGCTTTCAAAAGTTTCCCCCTTCATTATTAACAGGTCTGTGCAGTCGGTTTGTGGCTCGCCACACTCTATTAAGAAACTAAGGAATGGTACTTTGTTAATTGAAACAACGTCTGCGAAGCAAAGTAGCAGCGTTGTTAAAATTACACAAATAGGAAGTACTGCAGTCACTGTTGAACCGCATAGATCCCTCAACTCATCTCGAGGAGTGGTTTACTCTCGAGATATACATGATATGTCTGAGGCTGAGTTATTGGAGGAGCTTACCTCCCAGCGAGTGACGCAAGTCAAAAGAGTTACGCGTCGGGAAAATGGTATTGATGTCGGTACCCCGACACTTATCATAACATTTTCCACCCCACAACCACCAGATCGTCTAAAGTTGGGTTACTTGTCTGTTCGAGTGAGACCGTATGTCCCAAACCCTCTGCGCTGTTTTCAGTGCCAGGAATACGGACATACGAAAACTAACTGCAAGAAACCTGCGATATGCGCAAAGTGCAGTTCACCTGACCACTTAGACAGCGAATGCACTTCTGAAACAGAACTGTGTGCAAACTGTAAAGGAAGTCATTCAGCAAGGTCTCGGGAATGCCCTAAGTATAAAGAAGAACGGGAAATTCAGAAAATTTCGTCTGAACAGAAGCTTTCCTTTCCCGCTGCCCGGAGCGAGTACAGAAAACTAAATAGCATCCGAAATGCAGTCCAGCCTGACATTTCGTTTGCAGCTGCAACTAGTGTTCAGTCTCGTGTGTCTGGTGAGTGCTCGTCATGCGTTGAGCTGAAGAGTGTTGTTGAGAACCTAACTAAACAGGTTGCTTCCCTAACTTCTGCACTGAAAGCTTTACTAAGCTCCAAACAGACTGAAATTAGTTCAAAGAGTTCTGTACCTCAAGTTGGTAACCTTTCTGCGACGCAGAATACAAAAGTTCAGCTGTCAAATAAGACAGTCGCCTCTACCTCAAAGGGGAAACCCCTTTCATTGCCTAAGACGCTTCCAGTGGATGCGTCTAAATTCCTAAAATCTCCTTCGTCTGGGTCTAAGATCCACGATATGATAGGAGATTCATCGGCCCTAGAAAAGGGCTTTATACAAGTAAAAGGGAAAAAAGGGAAGGAGAAAATTGTGTTTGAAACGTAACTCCTCCGTTGCGAAATACCCTTTAATAGTTTAATTCAATGGAATGTTCGCGGGATCCGGTCTAGGTATGAAGATATAAAGATATTGATCCGGGATAAGTGTCCGTTTGCGCTTTGCCTGCAAGAGACGATGTTACAACCTGATATCCGATTATCCTTTCGTGGATACGAAATGTTTAGGAAAGATTCCCTGCATGGTGGCCCTGGTGGTGGGGTTGCAATATTACTTCACCAGTCAATGCAAGGAATGAGTCTGGATATCCAAACGGATATTCAGGCTGTAGCAATCAGGATAACTGTCCCGGTGTCGGTTTGCGTGTGTAATGTTTATTTACCACCAAACACAGACATTTCATACCTAGCCATGAGAGAATTGCTGGAACAGTTACCAGCTCCATATATCGTCTTAGGAGATTTCAATGGTCACCATTATTCTTGGGGCTCCTCACTGTGCAATGGTAGAGGTCACATGGTGGAGAGGGTCCGGAGTGATTTAGACTTATGTCTATTGAACGATGGATCTGAAACATTCATGTCATCCTCAACAGGATCCTGGTCGTGCTTGGACCTTACTTTCTGTAGCCCGTCCATTGTCCCAAGGTTGATGTGGAGAGTACTGCCAGACCTGTATGGAAGTGATCACCGACCGGTGGTGGTCGAATTTTTCGACTACCAGCCTGTCGATGACCTTCCGAAACGATGGATTGAAAAGCTTGCACGGTGGGATGAGTTTTCAAGTTTAATGGAATCTGAATATGAAGATGATGATGATGCACGAAAGCTGTTGTCTTCCTTTGTAGAGAGGATGTCTGCAGCAGCTGCCCAAACCATTCCTAAAACATCGGGAAAAGCACGGCGTCCGCCGGTACCTTGGTGGAATGATCGTTGTAAGGAGGCTCTTCAGGACCGCCGTAGGGCCCTGCGCATTTTTAGTCGCAGACCTACGGATGCAAACCTGGAAGCGTACCGAAGAGCTCGGGCCTGCTGTAGGCGTGTCTTTCTTGAGAGTAAGAGGGAGTCGTGGAGCCGTTACGTTGGAGATATTAACAGGAGTACCCCTGTGACAACGGTATGGAGAAAACTGCGTTCGGTATGTGGAAGGACGCCTCCACATCGAATCGCAGGGTTGCAAGTTAACGGTTCTGTGATCACATCACAGTCCGACATCGCTAACGTGATTGGTTCCTTCTTTAAATCAGCTTCCCTCACGTCTTCATATTCAGTACAGTTTCAAAATTATAAGAAAACCATTGAATCTCTTCCTTTCTTTATAGCGGACTCGAATGATCCTCTAAACATTCCTTTTTCATTGCCAGAGCTTAGAAAAGCGCTCAAAGTATCTCGAAATACCTCACCTGGTGGTGATGAAATTACACTTTCGATGATAGCGCATTTACCGGATTCTGGGTTAAGGCAACTCCTACATGTTTTTAATAACATATACGCTTCTAGAAAGCTTCCAAAAACTTGGAAAGAAGCAATTGTTGTTCCGATCCTCAAACCTGGTAAAGATAAAACATTGGCCTCCAACTACCGTCCCATTTCCTTGACAAGTGTTGTTTGTAAGGTCATGGAAAGAATGGTGAACAGTCGTCTCATGTGGTATCTGGAAAAGAATGACTTCCTCGCTCCTGAACAGAGCGGTTTTCGGAGAGGGAGGTCTTCGACAGACCACTTGGTGGCCCTTGAGACGGCTGTCTGCAATGCGTTTGCATTGCGGCAGCGCCTCGTTGCCGTATTCTTTGATTTGAAAAAAGCATATGATACAGCTTGGCGACGAGGTATCCTCAATACCTTGCGGGATTGGGGCATCGCTGGAAACATGTTAGCCTTCATCAAGGACTTTCTAGATGAACGATCGTTCCGTGTAAGGGTTGGTCAGTGTCTGTCCGACAGGTTTGACTTGGAAAATGGTATACCGCAAGGAAGTGTAATTAGTTGTACTCTATTTGCGGTTGCCATAAATAATATTGTGAAAAGTTGCGTATACCCTGTTAAATGTTCGTTGTTTGTTGATGATTTTGCAATATATGTTGCATCTAGAAATGTTGTCTCAGCTGAACGAGCTCTACAGCTAACTATATACCGTCTTGAAGAATGGTCACGGCAGACTGGCTTTAGTTTTTCTCCTGAGAAGACTAAATGCATTCAGTTTTGCCGAATACGGACTGATAATGTTCCAAGACTGTATTTAATGGGTCAGCATATCGAAGTTAGCACTGAAATCAGGTTCTTAGGTGTTGTATTCGACAAGAGACTTACATGGGTTCCGCACATTAAAGACCTACGGGCTAGGTGCTTAAAGGTGGTTGATATTCTGCGTGTTCTTACAGGTACATGTTGGGGAGCTGATAGATCATGTATGATAAGGTTCTACAAGGCTCTAGTGCGATCACGTATAGATTATGGCGCTGTAGCGTACTCATCTGCTACTTCCACTTCTCTGAGAATGCTTGACTCAGTCCACAATTCATGTTTACGATTATCTACAGGTGCTTTTCGTTCTAGCCCTGTTATCAGCATCTTAGTTGAAAGTGGAGAAATGTCGTTACACAGACGTCGCCAGCAGCTTATATTGACGTACTTTGCCAAGTTGAAAGCTAGACCTTACCATTTCTTGCATGACATCATTCTCAACAACCCCTGTCATGATTTGCATCTGATGAACGCCCGACAACCTTCACCATTCGGTGTAAGAGCGTTGGAGATATGCAACAACCTCGATATTGCGATTCCTCGTGTCTACCCTTGTAATTCTTGTCTATTTCCACCCTGGACCATCGCTCAGTTACACTTTAACTTTGAGATGTGTAAATACTCAAAGGTAGGCACAAGCTCTGTGGTGTTTAATAGCATTTTCAGTGAGTTAGTCGAAGCTATTAAACCATCTACGGTTGTATACACTGATGGATCAAAGTCGGATGTTGGAGTTGGTTGCTCGTTTGTTGCTAATGGGAGAACCTATTTGTTTGGATTACCTGCGGGAACCAGTATTTACACGGCTGAACTTTATGCAATTAGTAAAGCTCTGTCTGTAGTCTGTGTGCGTGGGCGTCGGGTGTTGGTGTGCACTGATTCACTCAGTGCCCTGCAGTCGATTAGTGATATATATTCACGCCACCCGCTAGTTTCAGATGTCCACGGCACCGTGAAGCAGCTTAACGATAGAGGAGTAAGTGTTGTTTTCTGCTGGGTTCCGGGTCATGCTGGAATCCCGGGAAATGAGGCTGCTGATTTGGCCGCTAAGGAGGCGGCTCGTCAACCGGCTTTCACACGATATCTGACCATGTCTGATTTCGTTAGTCTGGTGAAGCGGGTCATTACTGATTCCTGGCAGGTAGAATGGACTGGCTCTCATGGCAACAAGCTACGGGACATAAAACCTATTGTTAAGCCTTGGCCTACGTCACTGAGGAAGAACAGAAGGGAAGAAGTTGTCATCGCGCGACTTAGAATTGGGCACACCAGATTAACCCATGGGTATCTCATGATGTCTGGTGATGCTCCAATTTGTGGCAGGTGCGATTGTCCTTTGACAGTCAAACATGTATTGGTTGATTGCGTCTGCTACGCAGCTCTGCGTCGGCGATTCAGAATTCCCTCTGAATTAAGGAATATACTCGGTGACGAAAGCCGTATTTTGGACGCGGCTTTGAATTTTTTACGATCGATCAGTGTATACAACAGTGTCTAATGTCCTTTTAGTTGTACCCTATGGTATGTGTTTTATTTTAGTTATACGTCTATGTATTATACGTTTATGTTATACGTCATATGTCTGTGGTTTTATTATGTGGCCCCTTTACAGCCTTTTGTGATATTTATGTCTGTGATATTTTCTTTCTTTTCTTTTCTTTTATTTTTAATGTAATTTTTTGGTTGTGATACTAGTTTTTAAGTTTTCATAAGTGTCAATATTATTTTTGTGTTTTTTTTTTTGTTTTAACTGTGATATTAAGTTTAAGTTTATGTATGTATGTTGTTTTGTGTTTTTTAGCGTTTTTTAGCGTTTTTGTCTTTTAGCTTATATTTGTATTAAAAAAAAGGCGTTCTGCACTCGGGCTTTTTACACCCTTGTGCAGAACAACAGGCGATGATAACCTCGCTAAGGTTTTTCGCCTTAAAACAAAAAAAAAAAAAAAAAAATTTTGTGTTTTCTTTTCTAACTGTGATATTAAGTTTAAGTTTATGTGTGTATGTTTTTTGTGTTTTTAGGGTTTTTTTTTAGCCTGTCTGTGATACTAGATTATAAGATTTTAGATATTTCATATATATATAAAAAAAAAATAAAAAAAAAATAAAATAAAAAAAATGGCGTTCTACACTCGGGCTTTTTACACCCTTGTGTAGAACAACAGGCGATGATAACCTCGCCAAGGTTTTTCGCCTTAAAAAAAAAAAAAAAAAAAAAATACAAAACACGAAAACGTTTCAACAACGCTCTGTTCACAATACTCCGCTTACCAGTTTTTATACATTTAACATAATAGAAATTCTTTTTTCCTACAGCTGTAATTTGAAATGGGCCATGATACTTAGGCGCTAATTTTGAACAGTACTTTTTACTACGATTAGATAATGTAAACAAACGAACTAAAACAAGATCTCCCTTTGAATATATGATTTTACTGGCCCTTTTTTCACTCTCTTTAAGTTTTTTTATTTCATTTTTCTTAATTCTATTCCTAACTAATTTACAAAGCTGCTCTGAACTTAATTCAAATTCTTGTTTCCTCCTGGGAAGGCAGTTTTATCAAAAATTTCATCATTAACTTCTTTTTATAAAAAATTTCAATCGGTCTAAACCCTATTACACTATGTATATTACATTAATTATATCTTCTGCAAGTTGTACATATTTATACCATTCTAAATGTTTCTTTTTTAACAAATAAGTTCTAAGAATGCCTGACAATTCTTTTAAAAATCTTTCACTCATGTATTTCTGCTTGAATTGTGCTCTTATTCCCAGCATTATGACCCTCTGCCTCTTTATTTACTTGTTGTCCCTGAAATTTTCTAAAATTGTATCCCCCTGTATTCTGAAAATTTTGCCCTCTGAAGTTACCTCTGTTAAATCCATTGTTATTGTTAAAATTACTGTTTCTATTGTACCCATTATTACTGTTAAAATTACTGTTTCCCTGATTATAGCCTCTTACGTATTCTTTTACTTCCTTTAAGCGTTGTTCATTCTCCCTTCTAAACTGATTCCCAAATCTATCCCCCATTTGATTAAATCTACCATTGCCATTATTTCCCTGATGATTGAATCTACTATTGTTATTGTTCCCCTGATAATTGAAATTTCCATAATTATTCCCATTAAATCTACTGTTACCTTGATTTTGTTCCTGAATTTGTATTTTATTTAACCCTTCTTCCATATTGTCAAGCAAAAGTATGAATTGATCAAGATTATTTATCCCGTTAGCTAATTTTGCCCTCATAATCAAAGTGTCATAATGGTTGGTTAATATTTGCAGCAATTCCTCATCTCTAATAGCAGGCTCTAGGTTTTTTCCAACATTGTATTTTTTAATAAGATATTCAGACATAGTTAAACCACCTCCCACTCTATACTTTCCTGACATTAACCTTATTCTGATTTCTGATTGAATATTATTGGACCAATATTTTTCTTTGAACCTTACTACAAATCCATCTAAATCTTCTATCCTGTCCTTAATATATGACCACCAGTCTTGACCACTATTACCCTGACAAAAAACATTTTCAATAACCCCTTTAATTTCATCCCATTTTACAATTTTATTCCTGTTTAACTGTTCCTTTAAGTTTCTTATAAATTCCATTGGATTTTTGAAGTCAATTTTCAATTTAATTTCATTACTTGTTTTCCCCATAAAATGCTTTTCAATTACCCTTTCCCCACAGTTATTCACATCTAAATCATCAATTTGCTCTTTAATCTTTTGTATTTCTCCTTTTTGATTTTTTATTTCCCCAGTAATTTCATTGATCTGTCCCCCCTTAATTTCATTTTCTTCATTTAACTTTTCCATTTGACCTTTTAATTCATTCCCTTGTTCCTCAAAAGTTTTGAATTTTGACTTAATCCCATTTATTTGTTTGTTAAACCCCTTTTCTAATTGTTTTTTGTGTTCCTCTAAATTCAATTCATTTGTCCTACTCCAACCCTGTTCCATTTCTTTTTTAGCACTTTCAAAATTTTTGTTAAACCTTGTATCTACAATTTTATATACATTTTTTATTTGACTTTCTACCTTTTCAATTCTGGTGGTATTTTTTCCTATTTCCCTCTTATTTATTTGTATTTCATTATTTAAGTCTTTTCTTGTTTGCTTTATTTCATTTTCTAAGCATTCTTTTATATTGTCAATTTTCTGCCCTAAATCTGTGATTTCTAATTTTAATTCTAATTGCCCTTTATTTATTTGTTGATTTAATTCTAATTGCCCTTTACTTATTTGTTGACTTATTTCTCTAAATATGGCCATAATGTCATATTTGTCAATATCATTATCGCCATTGTTATTTATACGTTCCTGACGTGCATTAACAGGATTTCCTGCTCCATCGAAACCCTCCAGAAATTCCCCACTATTGCTAGAATTGTTATTAAAGTTGGAGTCTTCTGTCGGGACATTATCAATATTTCCGACATCAGATCCCAAACTTTCAGTGTCCTGATCTTCTAGGATCTCATTTATATCTCTAACATGCCCCATTGTGTTAATTTTGATCTGATTTTTTACAAAAATTTTAACTTCTTCCACTAACCAACAATCGCAAACATCCTGGCAGTTTGGGTCGCCAAATTTGTGTGTAAATACAAATTGAAAAACAAAAACAAAACAAAAAAATATAAAATGTAAAACGAATTTAATGATAAAACAAAAATTACTGGAATTTAAAAATTCGCACAACGGATAACGCTTAAACCAAAATAATATAAAAAAATTTAAAGAAAGAAACTTATTCCAAATTCTTGTTATTCACGAATTGCTGGGTCAGATGAAAGAAATTAACACAAAAACACCATTTACGAAACATTGAAACAGTTTAATAATAAGAAAATAAAATAAAAATAAATTTATCATCTAGAAACAAAAACCATATACATTTTATAACCATGACATATCAAAAAAAAAGAAAATATTATAACACTTAAACTTAATTGCAAAATACTTTTATGTTGAAATAAAATTTGTTTGATTTTATCAGTTAGATTTCAGTGAAGTAAAAAGATTTTTTGGTACCAAATAAAACGTTATGCAAATGAATTTAATATTTAAGTAAGCTACAATTTAAATGAGTGAATGGATAAGACGTCATTAAGTATGTTATTTGAATTGGATCCAAAAATAATAAAATGATAAAAAAAAAGTTTATGAGCTCTGATTAAAACTTTATAAGATTGTTGCTGAAGGCATATTAAAAATCCGGACGTAGTTAACGACTCGCGATATCACTTGAAAATTGTCTCTCGCGGGTTTTTTAGAAGATGCTCATTTGTAGCATTAAGTTTTATATTTGTCTGCATGTTCTATCCTTGGTGATTATGTTACTATGGAAACAGTTCATAGTATTACGATTAATTAAATCGTCGCTTTACCTTGGCTGTGTCATACCACCCGAGTTCGATGTATGCAGGCCTCCATTCCTTTGTTCCTAGGAGCTGGACCGAAAATTAGTCTTCCATCCGATCAGGTTTTTTAATTTGATCTATTAACGGTAACTGCCAAACACCGACTGACTTGACTCAGGATAGATTCTTCACTCGTCGCCAGTTGGATGTTAACGCTTGATGCGGAAATAATTTGTACTATGAAATTTAACTAAGCAAGGACGATTTTTGGTTAATATATATTTCGTCGGTCCGGTTTTTATTTATTTTGAAGTTTGATATTTTATTCCTTGGTTTTATATTTAAATATCGCTGAAACGTGGTTTTAACTGAAATTTGATTTAATTTGTAATCGCACCTCTTTTCACTTCATAACGCACTCAATACAAAAAACACATGGCGTCACGGTAATCACAGAGTACGCACCAAATTCGAATTATAAAACAATTATACACATTATTTCAAAAAAATTATATTTAAAACAAAACAATGAAATGATTCTACTTTATTTTCCTTCAGCAATTTAATAAATATTGAGTACGAAAACATCACAGCGTTGATCAGCTGATTCTAAAAGAACTACTACCATTAAACTTCCTTAGCTTTGTTCATACCAGGAAAAATATAAATAAGCTACTACTGGTATGCATTATTATTTAAATTTAAACCCATCAAAGAAAAGTAACCTCTCAACGTGTAGGAAACAGGTCGCGTTCTAGACACATTAACAACAGATTGACCAACCCTGCAAATTATAAAAAGGTTTTATGTAACGAAGAAAACAACAAACGTATAATATTATTCATAAATAGTTTTCTTGAGAACATTATAGTATTACTAAATTAGTTGGATGAAATCGGTATGGTACAAAAATGCTAAGGGCATTTTAGAAATTTATAGAATTTATTACAAAATATGATTATAATATGTTTGAAGGTAAAATGTGTTTCTGAACGCCACCAGACGAAAGAATGATCGATTGTAATGAGGGGTTCGTTAACCCCTTGCGGCAGAGTTGGATAGTTTTGTTGAGGGATCGTATAACCCCTCATAGCGTTTCTGGAAGGTACACGAATTTTGACCGCAGCGGTCAACCTGAAAAGGGACGAGGAAGTACATTGGCCCAGGCTGAAGAGGGTTACTGGGAATATGGACCTGCTGGACCATATCAAAACTATAATGTACTGTTGCATAAACAGTAGCTGTATTTGGTGGACAACTTTCTTTCCCCGTAAAGCTTTTCTTGCTTTCTTTAATACTATTTTTATAAAAACTCTTTCTTTTGCGGCAAGGTCAAGATGTTTTGTCATTTTCTGTAGTGTCTCCATTTTTCCTCATCCGTAGCCATTGCCATTTTCTTCCCAGATGTATAATGAGATTGGCATGTGTTACACAAGTCAGAGCGAGGCTTCATTACGACAATGTCGCTGCTAGTTTGCCTCCATATGTTTCTAAATATTTTTTTTGACACTGGCTTCGCAGTTATGTCATTGTTAAAAGTTCGAGTGTATATTTCATTAACTGTTTGTACAGTTTCATTTGATGGAAGTAAATTTAGGCTTGAATTGTATACAGTACTAGCTCGTCCAGGTAAAAGAATAGCGTTCTGTTCAGCGTAATTGTTCAGAAATGTTACAACCGATTCAACTGCAGTGAAAGTACTACCCGGCTACGTTAACTTTAAATCCGGTGAGGAGAGGTAGAGCAGCATTATTGAAACGGCTGCGGGTGTGGAGAGCGTGCTCCCCACCGCGTGTAGTAGTCACTTCTCCTACGCGCCTGCTAAAAGTACAGTCAGATTCAGCATTGTCAAGCGCTGAAGTATATCCGCAACGGAAGTGATCACCGACCGGTGGTGGTCGAGTTTTTTGACTATCAGTCTGTCGATGACCTTCCAAAACGATGGATAGAGAAGCTTGCACGGTGGGGTGAGTTTTCAAGTTTGATGGAATCTGAATATGAAGATGATGATGATGATGATGCACGAAACCTGTTGTCTTCCTTTGTGGAGAGGATGTCTACAGCAGCTGCCCAGAGCATTCCTAAAACATCAGGAAAAGCGCGGCGACCGCCGGTGCCTTGGTGGAATAATCAGTGTAAGGAGGCTCTTCAGGACCGCCGTAGGGCCCTGCGCATTTTTAGTCGCAGACCTACGGATGTTAACCTGGAAGCTTACCGAAGAGCTCGGGCCTGCTGTAGGCGTATCTTTCTGGAGAGTAAGAGAGAGTCGTGGAGCCGTTATGTTGCAGATATTAATAGGAGTACCCCTGTGACAACGGTGTGGAGAAAACTGCGGTCCGTTTGTGGAAGGATGTCTCCGCACCGAGTTGCAGGGTTGCAAACTGACGGTTCCGTGATTACGTCACCAATCGACATTGCGAATGCAATTGGTTCTTCGTTAAGATCAGCGTCTCTCACGTCTTCATATTCAATTCAATTTCAAAATCATAAGCATACCATTGAATCTCTTCCTTTTCATATAGCGGACACAAATGATCCTCTGAACATTCCTTTTTCAATGCCTGAACTAAGAAAAGCGCTCAAAGTTTCTCGAAATACCTCGCCTGGAGGAGATGAAATTACACTTTCGATGATAGCGCATTTACCAGACTCCGGGTTAAGGCAACTCCTACATATTTTTAATAAAATATACGCTTCTAGAAAGCTTCCAGAATCTTGGAAAGAAGCAATTGTTGTCCCGATCCTCAAACCTGGCAAAGATAAAATGTTGGCCTCCAGCTATCGCCCCATCTCTCTGACAAGTGTTGTATGTAAGGTGATGGAAAGAATGGTGAATAGTCGTCTCATGTGGTATCTGGAAAAGAATGACTTCCTCGCTCCTGAACAGAGCGGTTTTCGGAGAGGGAGGTCTTCGACAGACCACTTGGTGGCCCTTGAGACGGCTATCTGTAATGCGTTTGCATTGCGGCAGCGCCTCGTTGCCGTATTCTTTGATTTGAAAAAAGCATATGATACGGCTTGGCGACGAGGTATTCTTAATACCTTGCGGGAGTGGGGCATCGCTGGGAACATGTTGGCCTTCATTAAAGACTTTCTGGATGACCGATCATTTCGTGTAAGGGTTGGTCAGAGTTTGTCAAACAGGTTTGATTTGGAAAATGGTATACCGCAGGGGAGTGTAATTAGTTGTACCCTATTTGCGGTTGCCATTAACAATATTGTGAAAAGTTGCGTATACCCTGTTAAATGTTCGTTGTTTGTAGATGATTTTGCGATATATGTTGCATCTAGAAATGTTGTTTCAGCTGAACGAGCCCTACAGCTTACTATATACCGTCTTGAGGAATGGTCACGGCAGACTGGCTTTAGTTTTTCTCCTGAGAAGACTAAATGGGGAAACGTTAATGTTGTTTTTATGTTATATGTGTATTTGTGTGTTTTATTTTTTTTTTATTTTCGTGGCCCATTTACAGCCTTTTGTTTATGTTTTAGGTCTGTGATATTAATGTAAATTATATTGTTTGCTGTGATACTAGTTTTTAAGATTTTTATGTGATAGATTACAAATGTTGTTTATTCCAACTGTGATATTAGATTTAAGTTTGTGTTTGTATGTTTATTTTATAAGTTTTTAAAATAAATGTTCTTTACTGTAAATTTTATTTATGAATTTTTCTTTATCTGTGATATTTTTAGTTTTAGGAGTTATATTTAAATAAGTAAGTATATATTATATTATATTCAAGTACGTTCTACACTCGGGCCCTTTACACCCGCGTGTAGAACAACGGGCGATGATAACCGTCTGGTTTTTCGCCCTAAAAAAAAAAAAAAAAAAAAAAAAAAAACTAAATGCATTCAGTTTTGCCGAATACGGACTGATAATGCTGCAAGACTGTATTTAATAAGTCAGCATATCGAAGTTAGCACTGAAATCAGGTTTCTAGGTGTTATATTCGACAAAAGACTTACATGGGTTCCGCATATAAAAGACCTACGGGCTAGGTGCTTAAAGGTGGTTGATATTCTGCGTGTTCTTACAGGTACGTGTTGGGGAGCTGATAGATCATGTATGATAAGGTTCTACAAGGCTCTAGTGCGATCACGTATAGATTATGGCGCTGTAGCGTACTCATCTGCTACTCCCACTTCGCTGAGAATGCTTGACACGATCCACAATTCATGTTTACGATTGTCTACAGGTGCTTTTCGTTCTAGCCCTGTTGTCAGCATCTTAGTTGAAAGTGGAGAAATGTCGTTACACAGACGTCGCCAGCAGCTTATATTGACGTACTTTGCCAAGTTGAAAGCTAGACCTTATCATTTTTTGCATGACATCATTCTCAACAACCCTTGTCATGATTTTTATCTGATGAATGCCCGATTGCCTTCACCATTCGGTGTAAGAGCGTTGGGGATATGCAACAACCTCGGTATTGCGATTCCTCGTGTGTACCCATGTAATTCATGTCTCTTTCCACCCTGGACCATCGCTCAGTTACACATTAACTTTGAAATGTGTAAATACTCAAAGGCAGACACAAGTTCTGTGGTATTTAATAGCATTTTCAGTGAGTTAGTTGAAGCTATTAAACCATCTACGGTTGTATACACGGATGGATCAAAGTCAGATGTTGGATTTGGTTGCTCGTTTGTTGCTAATGGGAGAACCTATTTGTTTGGATTACCTGTGGGAACCAGTGTTTACACGGCTGAACTTTACGCTATTAGTAAAGCTCTGTCTGTAGTCTGTGTGCGTGGGCGTCGGGTGTTGGTGTGCACTGATTCGCTTAGTGCCCTTCAGTCGATTACTGATTTATATTCACGCCACCCGCTAGTTGTAGATGTCCACGGCACCGTGAAGCAGCTTAACGATAGAGGAGTAAGCGTTGTTTTCTGCTGGGTTCCGGGTCATGCTGGAATCTCGGGAAATGAGGCTGCTGATTTGGCCGCTAAGGAGGCGGCACGCCAACCGGCTTTCACGCAATATCTGACTGTGTCAGATTTCGTGGGCCTGGTGAAGCGTGTCATCACTGATTCCTGGCAGGTAGAATGGACTGGCTCTCATGGCAACAAACTTCGGGAAATAAAACGTAATGTTAAGCCTTGGGATACGTCACTGAGGAAGAATAGAAGGGAAGAAGTTGTCATCGCGCGACTTAGAATTGGGCACACCAGATTAACCCATGGGTATCTCATGACGTCTGGTGATGCTCCAGTTTGTGGCAGATGCGATTGTCCTTTGTCAGTCAAACATGTATTGGTTGATTGCGTCTGCTACGCAGCTCTGCGTCGACGATTCAAGATTCCCTCTGACATAAGGAATATACTCGGTGACGAAAGCCCTATTTTGGACGCAACTTTAAAATTTTTACGATCCATCAGTGTTTACAACAGTGTCTGATAGTCTGGGTTGTGTTGCAATGTTTTATATGTGCTAATCTGTTCTATTTTATAGTATATGTATTTATATTTGTTGTAAGTTTGTATTTATATGTCTGTGTTTTATTATGAGGCCCCTTTACAGCCTTTTGCGACGTCATATGTCTGTGATATTATTTGTTTTTAATGTAATTTTTTAGTTGTGATATTAGTTTTTAAGATTTTAATTAAGTAAGTGTCAATGTCATTTTTGTTATTTATTGTTACTGTGATATTAAGTTTAAGTTTATGTGTGTATGTTTTTTGTTTTTAGCGTTTTTTAGCCTATTTTGTCTGTGATACTAGATTATAAGATTTTGACTATTATATATATATATATGTATATGTATATGTATATGTATGTATATATGTGTATATGTGTATATATTAAAAAAGGCGTTCTGCACTCGGGTTGTTTTACACCCATGTGTAGAACAACAGGCGATGATAACCTCGCTAAGGTTTTTCGCCTCAAAAAAAAAAAAAAAAAAAAACCGTTTACGCAGTAAGTTTTAGATACGCTAATAATTGATATATCTAACCTAAAACCTCAAGCGGGATTAGTATAAACTCTAATAGAATAAACGTGCTATACGTATTACGTTATAGAGAATGTTCTTCCTTAGTGTTCTTTTATTTATAAATAATGATTATTAATGCACCGATCTTACAAAAACCACACGCACGCACCCACAAAAATGTTAAATTAAAAACTGGTTTCATATAATTTTCTTATCTATACCAAATTACCTTTCATTTAAAAAAATAACATTATTTTATCATAAAAATGTTTCTGTAGCATTCTAATCTAAATCCTCCACTCCAGACATTGCACATTCATCTGAGGATCGTGCAAAACTGTCGTCGTTTGAAAATTCGCCATCACTTTCACTCTCAGTCTCCGAGCCTTCACCAAACGAGATAATATTTTTTTCTATTTCGTTTTCAAATAAAGCATCACTTTCCCAATAACTTGCCTCTGCCTTCTTAACTAATGATATTTCTTTCTTCCAGTCACTTTCAGTAATGGAAGAAATAATATTCTGAGTTATGTCGCAAATTTTAGTAGTATTCTGGTCAACGTTCAATTTTGCTACCCGGCCTTCTATCACGTTCCATATATACTCAATGGCATTAAGATTGCAATGATAAGGTGGTAATCTTACCACTTCATGTCCATTCTCTTCAAATATTTGATCTATTTTGTAAGTCGGCGGTGATTTTCGTAAACGAACTAGTTCTAACAGTTCGCTTTTCGTAACTTCATGCGAAAAAGTAATATTATTTTTTTTAACCACTCCTGAATTTCACCTTTTCGCGATGCAGTTGATGGTGGTTTGTTTGCCTGCACACTATGATATGGCGCGTTATCCATTACGACCAAAGAATTTGTGGGTAGGTTTGGTAGCAGCCTTTCTTTCACCCACCGAGAAAAGTTTTCAAAATTCATTTCATGGTGGTAATCACCTTTACTTGATTTCGATTTGAACATAAGAAAGGCTGCTGGAATGAAACCTTTCTCCCAACCTGCATGAACAATGATCCAGCGTTATCATTTTTTAAAACACCATCAATTTCTGGATGCTGCCAACACTTACTCACTGTGTAAGTTAGATGGATAAATGTCTCGTCGAAATAAATAACAGGACGCTTATCATCACTAGTGTCGTTTTGTCTCATTCTTCTTAGATACTTAGCCCTCCAAGCAACGATTTCATTTCTTTCCATCAGGACAAGTCTTTTATTTTTACACTTTTTGAAGCGAAATCCCAGTTTCAAAATTATTCTCCGTAAAACTTCCTTTCCTCCAATAAAACCTATCTCTTTTTTTAACTCTGAGAGAAGAGATCGTAACGTAGGTACTTGTTTTTTCATATTATAAAATTTTTTTACTGTATTGCGAACTACACATAAATCGAAGTCATCCAGAACAATTTTTTTCTTACTATTTTGCCGAGTTTTCCCGGGAGTGATAATTTTTTTACCTGCAGATTTTCCCGTATTTGCTTCCTTTCGTATACTACAAATTGTTGCTTCTGATTTTCCAGTTGCAGCAGCAGCTCGCTTAGTCGCGTTGTTTATTGCAAATTGATGAAATCCTTTAGCCTTTTCTTCATCAAAATACTGAATAACATTCGCTATTACTTCGCGAGCCTGACTGTGAATTGTCGGTCTCTTTTTTGCACTAGTACTTGCCATCCTCGCAAAATTTACAGTTTGGCAGAGTAATAAAAGCACTAATTAAAAAAAAACACAACAAGAGAAAAAAGAACACTATCAAAAGACTATTAAAACACTATTAAAAGCAAACACAATTAAAAAAAAAAAGAACACTTTAATAAAAACAGTTAGACTGGGGCGGACGTGGAAACGAAACTATCACCGCGAGAACTAACAACCAACTGATTAACTTTTTGATGCTACTGTACATCAGCTCGGTCAGAGGGAGTCATAGGCAGCGCATGCTCAGTGCTTGTGTTCTCAGTGATGAATTCCAGTAGTTCACATATTTTCCGCATCAAATGTTAACGTAGCCGGGTTATAGTAACATTTTTTGACATTTTCCCAGCATTACCATGTGGCTTTACGAACAAACCAGAACAGTTGTCAAGTTTTGTTAAGCGCTTAAACCTTTTCATTTTGATCCCGTTGGCAAAAATATGTCATTCGACAAACTTCCAAACCGTTTAGAAGATATGTACACCTGTTCTTTATGCGATCAGTTTGTTTATGGTGAGATCGTGTTGTCTTTTCTGAACATCTAGTAAGGCAGTGTAACTGTGCTAGAATTACCTGGTCCAGCTTGTTTATATGATTTTCATAAAAATCTATTTCAGCACAATCCCTACGCATTTCCACTAACTCATCAGCGTAAAACTGTTGGCAACAGTTTTTTTGACAGCCACAAGCATTTTTCAAAAATTTAGCAACATCGTCAACATCACAAACAGCATCAAAATTAGAAGGAAGGTTAATATTATCTACAATAACCTCATCTCCAGCATCATTTTCATCCACTATCTGGTGCAACATTTTTAACAATTAGCAACATTTCCTTCAAACTCTGTGATAACATCATCAATATTAAAATCATTACTTACATCACCCAACAGTACTGGTATGTCTGATAACAGTGAAACTTCATTGTTGCTTACACCACTTTCTTCAACAGCTGGATTGTCATCACTGTTAACAGAATCACTATCACTACTAGGAGACAAAGCTCGTCTAGAAAAGTAATCTTCATAAGCTTTGTAATCATCATCACTTACATTGTCAAAAGAAAAATCATTTAGCTCTTTTAAAATACGATCTTCTTCCATTATTAATTAGCTAATAAACTCGAACACAGCTTGACTCTTAGAAACAAAACAACTACAAACACGCCCGGTAAACTAGACTTCAGCATTGGTTAACAGATGATCAAACAGCTGGTTATAATACTCGTTATTACGAACAGGTGTAAAACTATGAAAGCTTTTTATTATAACAAAATTCAGAATCGTGTATAATAATGATCAAATAACTTATTATTGATTTTAATAACAGAATAAATTGCAAAAACTTGCCACACGGTTACGAAGTTGTTTTTATGAATTTATTTCGCTGATAGTGAAAAGGGAACCAAAGTCGGTTCTAATATATTAGTCAGAAAATGTCTTTCTTTTAGGTAGAACTGGAATTATTTTTATAAAACACCGCTAGAGTTCAAGAGAATGTAATATTTCATCATTATACGCACTTTTACACACCACTTCAAGAAGGGGACCAATGTTGCGCCTATGCTAAACTTCCATAACGACTTTGGCCCCTATTTCACCAGTCTGACATCACTTGCTTATAAACGATTTATCGATTGTTTCTTGATCACATACAAAGTTACAATCAATATTAACTTGAAGAATAAGAATTACAGAATGATAATCGAGTAAAAATGTAAAAATCGATTTTTTTGACCCTGGCAACTTGTTTTCCCTGTACTGACAATTTTACTCTGCCGACTTTGGGTCCCTCTTTGCTTTCCGCATCACATATAGTGATTTTGAGGAAACCAAGTACAACAGTACATGTAAGGTACATCCATACCCTACCAGAGACCATAAACTGTAAATGTTCATTTTTGGACAAAGTTGGTTTTTGATAGCAACTCCTCAATTTTTTACATCTGTTCTAGCTCCTTTTTATACAGGATCATTCCGTCAAGTGATCCAATGGATTTTACCGCATCTCATTTTTTTTCTAACTTGGCACATATATTGTACACTTAATATTAAGAAACATGTAGAATATATATTTATCTCTTGCAGTTTTTGAGTTACGCCCCTTTGAAATTCCAGAGTTAACCCTCTTATGGTAAGGTGGCTTTCCAACACAAAGTGTAAGGTCGGGTCTGATACAACACAGTGTTTGTTTTGTTTATATTTGAGTAAATAAATTGAAGGCCAGACTTCAAAACAATTTTATTTATTATTATAAATGATTATGATTAGAAATGAAGAATAGCATTCGATTTCATAATGAAAAACAGGTTTTATTTATGATAATAAATCAATGATTATGAACCTATATAAAGAACAAAATTTGATTTAAGTCAAGATTTTGCGTGATGTCTTTATGACCTACACTATTGTAATCACTCCTTGCTTCCAGGCATCAAAACCTATGCCCTTTGGCAAGTTTGGCGAAAGGACCAAGAAAATTTTAGGGAAACGTTGTTGTGGCATATAAATAAGATACACAAAATCATGAAATAACAACAGATTTAATAGATATAGCTTTTGCTAATGAAATAATAGTTACAACAATAATATTAATAATTGCGCATTGAAAATTCGCTATTTTAAGAATTTAAAAAAAAATCCTACTGTATAAGCCTGAATGTATATTATTTGAAATAATGTAAAAAAAAATAAAATTTTTTTTAAAGAATTTACTGTTAATTGGATCCAATGAAATTTGCTAACATTAGCTTAAAATTAAAAAAATACTTATAGACCTTAAATAGACATTTATTTTTGTCATTTTAAAAGAAATTACCCAAAAAAAAAAATTTGAATCTATATACATACTAAATCAATATTCAATACACAACAATGTTAATAGTTTCAACCATTTAAGAATTTTTAATTTTGCAAGCTATAAAGTTAAGGAATTATATGTAAAAGATCAAGATTTTCTGCTAATAATAATTGAATATTAAAATACACATTATATTTGAAAAGAGTAAATTTTGGAAAAATAACATAAGTACAGGTCGTCCAGTACATTCATAAGAATAATTAGTTTAAATTAATAAAAGTTCATAAATTTTAATTGATTGAGTAAGAATAAATAGATAATTTTCATTTAAGTTCAGCCAAAAGTTAAAAAAAAATATATATATAAAAAATGAAATTTAATTGTTGTTCAACATGTTTGTTAGAAGAAAAAATATGTAGGTCCAATTCGTATCAAAACTTGCAGAGAACTGTTTTCTTGTAATGTTTAGAAGAGATCTTGAATATTTAAATATTTAAAGAAAAATTGTATAAAAGTTCGACATACCAGGAATGAAGTAGACAATTAACAAATTTTACTTAATACCAGTTTCCTCTGTTTTGCCTCCTTGATTCACATAACGTTTCTAGGTGGTAAAAATGAAAGCTTCAATCATAAGTTTGCAGAAACTTGTGTGTATAGACAAAGGAAAACTTAAGCTGCATGTCCTAATTTGAAATTGTACTGTTTATCCAACGTGAAATCTGATTTAGCATTATTACATCGGTGTTTTTCTTTTACATCAATCGGCACCTGCGACCCTATATTGGACACAAATCCAACTAGCATTAAGACAAATACTTTTTCAAAGAAATTTTTATAAAAACAAACAAATTATCGAAAGAATCAGCATAAAACTAAATTTTAAAGAATTAAATATTACAGTAATATAAATCGTAAAACTGGCAAACGTATAGAAGTCAAGGTTACATATGAATTAAAGTTAAATTTTACATAAAGTACAAAGCTCAGCTAATTATAGCCAATGTAATTAAACAAAATATAAAGTTTACATTACAGATTCGTTTTTTACGAATTAAAATATAATTCAATTTAATTTTTAACAAAATAAAAAATTATTACAAAGATTCCAATAAGGAAAAACGAATGAAAAATATGTAGGCTAAAGAGCCACACCCTAAATTTTAAAGTATTAATATTCCGCCATAATGAGTTCTTAGCATTTCCCAAAACAAGATTGAATTAATAAAGAAAACTTACCATATTAAATGGGTGAAGAAAATTAATTCAAGACATTAAAAACACCGTAAAAGACTTAAATAAATTTACGAAAAATAAAACTAACTATTCATGGTCGCTGCTAGTAATGGACAGACAGACAACCGATGAACCGATCAGCTGACGAAAAAAGAGCAACCGGTAACTCCACCAATCATACGCCAGAACGAATTCACCTACACGTAGCACATTAAACCACTAATAGATAGTAGCAGCGTACAGTCAAGTAGCAGAAACAGAATTACATTTCGAATACCAAAATACAATGTAACATATTTTACAGATGTTACACTCTTTCGTTTGACTTAACTATTTTTCGTTTGATGACATACTATTTGATGACGTTTGATGACTTAAGACATAATGTGATTCACTAATCATGGCAGCACAGCTCGGGCTCAAAATATCTTTGTCAACTCAGACAGTTGTTGTATCTTGCACAGAATAAATTCCCTTTCCTCTCCTTTGAAGAATCACAAACACTACACCTCCTCCTTTGCTGTTGCTGTTGTTTCTGGCACTTCCTTACCCAAAATAGTGCTAATAGCAACTCGCAGTTCTTTTGGAATGCGCTGATTTGTCAGCCTTACATTCATCAATGGTTTAGTTAGTTCGAAAGCAAGACTTTTGAGAAAGTGGGGTGCAGAACCACTGAACAGATTTGTAGTTCTGTTTTGATTTTGCTATTTCTTCGTTAGTATGACTAACTATTTTATTTATCATCTTGTATGTTATGAATAAAGAAAATAACTGCACTTCCTCTGTTACGCCACAAGCACTGCCTTTTTGCCCAAGTAAATAAAAAATAATAATTGATGCTGATGTCCTTGAAAATTTGGAAATCACTGGTTTATTGGCCCAATCAGTTTATATCTTTCCCAAACTGAAAAGTTCTGTTCTTTTCCTTATCAACATTATGATCATCTTGAAAATGAAGATTAACTTCCCCGTCACATTCAAATATGTCTTCAAGATTATCATTATTATGTACAACTTCATACTTGCAATCAGACTTCGAGTCTCTTTCGTCTAGTCTATAGTTTGGTTCTTTGCTTTCTTGTTTACTAAAATCAGCTAACACCTCATCAGGGGTGCAAAATAATTTATTGTTGAGTGTTATTTTGAGAATGAGAGATCTAAAAATAAAAACCTAATTTTTACATTGGGTTCATCGAACTTCACTATGTATAATACAAGAAACTTACAAAAATCGAATAAGGTTGAGCCGACTATAGTAACCAACCCCTAACCAAACACTAGATTGATCAATCACTTCGAAAGTCTACTGTAAGCCTATACTGCGACAGTAATTAGATCACTTTTTGTTGGTAGTTTTGTAGGTATTTTTGTAGTCCTGTGACGGATTTAGTATTTCTACAAATATTTAGCTTCCGTTATCAGTCGTAAAAAGAATTTTTCATTTCACTAAAAGCCTTTATTACATGAAGTAAAGTGTTTATATATCTATTGTGTCTTCACAGAATCAAAACAACTGTCATTTTGGAGAACAGCAGACTGATTAAAAATATACTAATGTGTGTCTGTGTCATTGCAGTAATTTTTGAAATTACATTCAAAGATAACGGAGATGTACCTGTAGGTATTGCAAAGATATGTTGAAAAAATTAACTAAAGAAATATTATACATCTAATGAATGGATGAAAAAAATGTGACATAAACAGTAAGGTTGGGTCGGTTCCGACCCAAAGAAAATCATACATGTATAAAAATATACACAGCAATAACACAATACTCACCAAAAAGATGCAGCCGCCTCCACACCTTCATAAAGAGTGACTGATAGGGTTCCTTAACCTTACAACCAAGTTAAAAGAGGTTGGAGAAGAGAACTACTAAAAAAATCAGTGCTTGGGTCGGATCCGACCTATACCTTACCGTAGGAGGGTTAAGATAAATGAATGGAACAAAATCTATTTTAAAGCGTGTGGTGCGGAGGTCGAGCGGGTTATTAGGCACAATGATTAACACAGTCTTTAAGGTAAATTAACTCAAGCAGTTTATTCAACAAATAAATATAATTAGGCAAGCTTTACTCATTACTCTGTATATGACTTATGTCACGTAATTTAGATTCTACGGGACCCGCGCAAAAAGGTTTGTTTTCTTATTATTTCATATTCTTAATAAGCTCAAAGCCGATAGTTACGATTACTATGACTAACATTGCTACTATTGCTATTTCCTTTACCATTGTTATGATTAAATGTAAGTTATGCTTCTACGGTTTCATACTACTAATATTATGACTTTACTATTAGTCTATTTAAGACTTTACTATTAGTCTATTTAAGACTTTACTATTAAAAGCTTACTTATGCATTCTTAATATTTTAATAATTCTAAATATATTAACTAATAATAACTACCCCAAGAAGAGTTTGTGAGTATTTAACTCATAATAAGGTTGTAATTTAAGGTTGTGTAATACAACACTCACCCCTTAATAACTTCAACATGGTGGTGTCTTTCTCCCTGTCTCCTCCTGGCACAAGCGTGTGATGATTCTAAGTGTAGACAGCGAACAGGACGAAACGCCCTTCCGGCGGCCAATTTATATGAGCGCCTATCATGACCGCGATGACGCGTGCTCACGCCATTCCGTGGTTAACAATAGATAGTAACATATACAGAGTTCACATTAAAAAAATATAGAATATTATTGATAAATAAAATAACTGGTGATTACCAATTCAAATAAGAATGAATGAATAAAAATGTTCCTTGAACTTTAACCTGAGTTTAACGGATTTCTCAATCCTACAAGCGCTTCTTTAGGGCTTTTAAATTATATTCAACAATCAATACCTTATTATAAAAACAATTTTAATGCTGAAGGGCTGAAATTTGTGAACTTAAATTTCTCTAGAACAATTATCTTTTTAACCACTTACCGGTTTATTTTTTCTTTTAGAAATTAATACTATCTTGCTTTATATTTTTTTGCTTAAACACAAGTATTTTGACTAATTATGACCTAATATGACAATAAAAACATTTTTTTGCATGAAAATTATGTTTTATGTATATATTTTTAAAATTGGTAACCTAACCTACCTGAACTTGATTATATGGAAATGTAGTCCGAAAATGTTTATAAATATCAACAAATGTTCAGAAAACTATGATTATAAATTTAAACAAAAACTACGTAGAACTATTTTAACTTCAAAATTAATTTTGCATGAAATATTTTAAAACACGGTGCTGCGCACAAACCAAGATCACACTCAGTACACTGATATCTTGTGTCACGCCTTTTTTTATTGAGCGAACATACTGCACGCCTTCTTTATGCATTTGCTCTTTACCCGCAGTTGGAACATATTCAGGAAAGTGTCTTCCTCGCAGCCTCAATGGGTCTTCGCCAAGAGATGGCCTTCCTTTCTTTGGCTCCTTAACAAAATTTTTATCCACAATAGATTCTACTTAAGCTTCTCTAAACTGGAGTGATGTTAATTTCCCCTCTTTATTACTATGCAAAATATGTGCATTGAATATGCACATATTTATAAGATGCTTGAATTCTTTTTTACACCATATCTTCTGTCGCTTACGCTCTAGAGGATATGCGCCAAGCATCTGGTCCATTTTGTCGATGCCTCCCATGTAAATATTATAGTCATTTACGAGGGATGGAACAATGACATCTTTACCTCAGCTAGAGAAAGCTCATGACAAGTTGACAAACATATCACCCGTCTTTTATCACACCATTTTAAAAGCATCAGTTTTCCGGATTTTTCATTTATTGCAATCATTTCATCTTTTTTTTATCTTCTGGTTGACAAATTCTTTTGGGACACCCTTTCTATTTTGTCTAACAGTTCCCACCAGATCTGTGTCCATATTTTTGAGAGTAATTGCAAGTTCAAGGCTACAATAACAATTGTCTGAATAAACACAATAGTCTGTATGAAGTAGATCATTCATTAGAGTAAGCACAACATTTGTAGCGTGCTCGTATTTACGATTATTTACTATTTCAGTTTCACTACCTGTGTATATAATAAGTTAATAAATATACCCTGTAGATGATTCAGACAAAAAATAGGTCTTTATCCCAAATCTAGCACGCTTTATTCTGATAAAATGCAAAAAGCCCAATCGACCTTTCCATAAAAAAAGGCTTTCATCAATAGCTACTTCTCGGTGTGGAGTGTAAAGAGCTGAAAATTTATTATTGACATAATCTAAGACGGGTTTTATTTTATGTAACTTTTTATTTGTTTGGGGTGTCAAATTATTTGTAAAATGCAAAAAGCGTGATAACAATTTCAATTGTTTGTGAGGTAAAATAGCAGAAAATCCCGGAGTTGCAAAGACAGGTTTTTTTGTATAGTATTTATCTACCTCTGGCTTCCAAATAAGCCCATGCATAACATATACATTGCAATGAGCAAAAATATTTCAGGTCTGTTGGTAGGTTTCCACCCTTGGAATCGGAAGAATAGCTTCAATTTTTTATTAACTATGAAATTTTTTGCATAAATGTTAGTTTGATCTGTGATCATATCTATCAGTTTATAAGTTATAAACAACTGAAATACAGTATACCCAAAACATCGTTTGGATCAGGCATTTCGACATTTATTCCTGATTGTTTAACAAAGTTGGAAGGTCTACAAAATGAATCTGATTCATTTTGAATCACCTGAATTTTGATTCATTGACCTGAATCACCTGCACCAACTTCCAGATTACGATCAACAAAATCATCATCATCACCTTGATTTAGTAACAACACTGTATTATTATCAATATCATCAGAACTATCACTACTGTCACTATCGTAATCAGATTCCAACTGATCAAGCAGATCTGCAATGTCAGCGTCTTTTGAAGTAGATGCCATTATTAGGCCTAACTCGAAATATAAAAAAGTAACACAAAACAAAACGTACCATACAATAACTAACTAACTCATATGACAAAAACGTTTATTACAAACAAACTACGAAAACTATTTCACAAACGTAAACACAGTCACATCAACTTACGTAAAAACACCTGTAGATTACGATAAAAACAAAAAAGAAGCGTAGTCTTTCGTTGTATCTTAAAACTAACAGATACCTTCATAAAACGACGGAATATTCCGTCAAAGGCTCTAATAATGCACATCGGCTACGTCGGAATATTCCGACATAAACATGTAAGGGGTTAAAAATTGTGCTTAAATTGTAATAGGATCTAAACATGTATCCAAAATTTCACCTTGGGAATTTCATGGGATCATTGTAAATCTAATTTTTTTAAATAACGATTTTCTGTAAAATAAGTTATTGCAATATAACGAATAAAACCAAGAGCACAAACTAACTACAGAATCTTAAAATAATATAAGATGTAAAATTTTACTTACATATTTACGATGCTTTTAAAAGAGTACTATATAACACAAAATTTGAGAAAAACCAAAAATTAATAATTTTACTTATAATTCGATACCAGTAATTACTGTCTTAATTATGCACTTAATTATGCAAATATTAAAATTTGTAATGGTAGAATTAATTACAGTACATTTCTTAGTTGCAACAGTTATGATTTAATTGTCCAATAAAATTTTTGATATGGTCAGTATATTGTTTTGCTGTAAGTTATAAGTTTGACCAGTCGCAGTACCCTTGTGGGTTTTGCTGCAGATAGTATATAATTTCATGGAGCAGTTAATATGCCAGGTTGTAAAGGAAAGCAAAAGATAGAGCCGATCCAAAAGGATGAAGAAATGAAATTGTTAACTCATCTTTTTCACTATCTTTCAAGATGACTAGCAAGCCACCAGCGTTGTCATAAATACAAGCTACATAATTTTTAATATTCATTGCAGGACTTGATGGATTTTATTCTTATCACTGCAGGAATAAAGTTGTTATAACTTCTGATTCCAAAGCTGGAATGTAGCTGTGAAACTGTTGGGTTACTACATCTATCTCTGCTGCCTGCAAAAGTTTTCAGTAATTCCTCTTGCACATTGTGTTTGTCTTTATAGTAAAAAAAAAAATTATTTTCAGTATGTTTTCCTGAGACTAGTGAAATAACAGTATTGGTTTCATGATCTGGCCAGTATAAGTCCTCTGAAGACTCCCTGGCTGCGAGGCGTTTTCTTATCCTCCTAAACCATTACAGCTTTTTCATGTGCTATGGCATAAAAATACCATTCTGCATCCACATCAAAATCTTCTTGGTGCTGAAGATCCTTCAGAAAAATTAATAGATTTTTTTAAAGTAACTGCATCAGTTAAATTTTTAAGTAGGAAATGATTTTTTTTTAAAGAAGTGAACTGTTTGTGTCACCGCAACCCCTTTTAATTAATCATTTACTGTGTTGCCGGCCTTCAATACTTCTTCGGCCTTTGTCGGCGCGGTAGGCCTTTTGACGATATAGCGACAAACTGTTCGGCTCCCCACCGACAGAGGCCTTTGTCATCAAGGTCGAGCCAGTAGCCGCCCTTTACCACAGCGCTCTCGGCGACTATAAAAAGAGCGCTGCACTGAGCCGAGCGATTCAATACCGATCCAGACACAGAGCGATTCACTTCACATCAAGACAGAAGAGGACGAGCCCAGCCGAAACCGGACGCACCATCCCTGGTCTACGCTACCGGTGGCGGACGCTACATTCCCGCACCGGTCAGCCTTCGCCGGCCCGGAGAGAACCGCCTCGGCAGACGGCCTACGCCGACCCGACACTGCGGGGCTCTGGGGGCCACCACTGTCACGCTGCAGTGGGGACCCAACTGCCGCTGAGGGAAGGCTAGGTCTGAACCCGGTAGCCGAGCCGTCACTCTTCGGGCTCCGATTCCACCACGCCGACTCCCCGCCTCCGATCCAGACAACGACAAGACGTCCACCACGGCACACGGCTGCCGGACTCCAGCGAAGACTAATTGACGACCCCGGAAGAGCGAAGATGATGCTTCCGCTCGTGGTTCGTCCTCTCAGTGGTTCAAATGACCCACCGTATCTGGCAAACACAAATTTATTATTTGGTGAAATTTCAGAACTTCTGTTTACAATAAGGAAATCTATTCCATCACACATTTCTTTTGTTAACAATACTGAAACTCTTCTACCTCTTTTACCAATTATATGTTCAAGATGTAATTTGTGATACAGTTTTTTCTCGAGCACAGACAAAGAACTTTCCATTACATCAGTACTCGAACGTTTATGATTTGATTCCTGGTATTGTTTAATTGTCATTTTTGAAGCCTCTCCAGATCTTCTTTTGTTAAAAAGAATTATTCTGCACAATTATACTTTTGAAAGATGTTTTAAGTCAGTGGTAACAGAATTGCTGATAATCATTTCCATTTCATTTTTAAGGTAATTATTTAACTTCATCAAGTCCTCGGTCAAAGGCAATTCTTCTGGTTTGTTATATTTTCTAATATTAAGTGTAGCAATAGCGTTTGAAGAAATTTTTGATGCCCATTCTAAATCGATTAATGTAATCAAGTTTTTTAACTCTTTATCTCGAATCGTGTCATTATTTCTGAGAGCTGTACATCTCTCGATACCCACACATTTTCTTAAAGTATGACCTAACTTTAGAGCTAAGGAAGGCGTTTTGTAAGTCGGTCGCTTGAAATTATCGTCTTCAAAGGCCGCAACTTGTTTAACAGCTTGTATGATAACGTCAAAATTCTGAGGCAACAGCCAGTCAACAAAATATTTCTTCGTGCAGCCAATGTTTAGGAGCTCGATTAACAGTCTTGCAGCCTGCCTCATAGTTTGTCTTATAAGCTCCTTTTGCGTTCTTCCATACTGCTCATAACTTTTTATGCCTAACTGAGTTATCGTTTTGTCATCGATGCATTTTTGAGTTATAGCATCATCTCTCATTTTGCAAACTATGTTTTCGTAAAACCCTATTGGTGTGCTAGCATTTAAACATCCAAAAAGTAGACTTCTGCAGTCACTTAAACTAATTTTTTTCATGACACTCTCTTCTTCTTCTTCTTCTTTTTCCTCCTCCTTCTTCTTTAAACTCGAAAAACAACCAGTAGAACGATGATGCCACAATTGGTGTTTACTCATAAAGCCGAAACAGTCTGGGCAAGGTAAGTAGTCTTTGTAATTAATTTTCTCTTCAATACTTCTATTAAAGGAAGGTCGCCGTACTATTATGAGATTGCCAACATTTTTGTTGAGAACTTCTATATTGTGATAAAAATCCCCTTTTCGTGATAGTAAAATAAATCCATTTCTACGCTCTAACGATTTTTTTGGCAGTGCTATCAATTTTGAAACATCCATTTCGTCAGAATGCATAATCTCAAAGTGACGCGCTAAATTTAACATTTGTTTGTTGCAAAAATAGCAACAGTGTTTCTTGTCTTTTGTTACTTGTCCGTTATTGTAAATGTCTGTTTCTCAGTTTTATTGTCAGCGACAACATTGGTTTCGCCTTCTCTAATTGATTCCTCTGATGCGGAACTGTTTTCTGTGTCGCTGTCTGGTTCGTAGTCATGATCGCTATCGTTTGTTTCATTTAAAGAGTTGCTGGTTTCGTCGGAATGATCTAGTTCGTGAGTTACATGGCTACTTCAGTCAGTCATAGGTTCATGATTACCCGTTTCGAACGATAAAGGTATTTGAGGTCTATCTGATAAATTTAAATTTTGACTATTATCAATTTTTTCAGGTGTTACTGTTGGCTTGACGATTGCAGTGGGCTTTGATATTGGGTAATTGGTAGAGGCATTACCTGAAGAAAAGAAATAATAGAAAAATACTAATATTGTCATCAAAATTTTAATATTGTTATAATGAATAATTAGGCTCAATTTATTTAAATGTAATACATAACTGATGGCCACTGATGAAAACTAAATATAACGATGTTTAATGGGGAAATGTTAATGTTGGTTTTATTTTATATGTGTATTTGTGTATGTTGTTTTATATTTTCGTGGCCCCTTTACAGCCTTTTGTTTATGTTTTAGGTCTGTGATATTAATGTAAATTATGTTTGCTGTGATACTAGTTTTTTAAGATTTTTATTTGATAGGTTATAAATATTGTATATTCCAACTGTGATAATAGATTTTAAGTTTGTGTTTGTATATGTATCATACAACTTATTTGTAAATTTTTAATATAAATGTTCTTTTGTGTAAATTTTATTTATTAAATTTATTTATTTATTTTTTTTCTGTTATATGTTTAGTTTAAGAGTTTGATTTAAGAAAAGTACGTTCTACACTCGGGCCCTTTACACCCGTGTGTAGAGGAACGGGCGATGATAACCGTCTGGTTTTTCGCCCATAAAAAAAAAAAAAAAAAAAAAAAAAACTGATGAAAACATGTATTTGTTATATTCATTTGTACAGTGGACTCTCCGTAGTATGCCTACTTGCGGACCATTCTTTGTTACTGTTTCAGTATTCGCGGCGAGCAAACTTCAATATTCGCAGTTTGTTCCGAAAAAATTGAAAAAAGTTAACAAAATATGTTATGTGAAAAAAACGCTTAGTAAAAGTACATGCAATTTGTATTTATTTAAATGCATGTTTATATTTCAGTTTAGCGTACAATGGATGTTTAAAGAAATTTTATTGTTTAATAGCATTATCGTAAATAAAATCAACATAAGGATTGATAAATTGCTATTATTACGAAAAGGATTGTTGTGCTTGAAACTGTATGGTAGGCCGATATTTATTTCTTTTTCACTTGCGGTGCGGTAGCAGTAAAGATAAAGTAAAGCAAGCGGCGTTCTTTCAGAGAAATAGAAAAACAATTTAGCGGGGTAAACTAGACTAACAAACAGGCACCGTAAAAAAATTATTGAAACTGGTTTATTTTTGTTACTCCGGATATTATATTTAGCGTAATCCTCCAACCCAAGATTGAAGACACTATGTTAGTATAATAAAATTTTTACACGGATTCAAAAACAATAGCTTAAAAGAAAAAATTGTTTTTGTTTTTAAACCTACAAAAAAAATTTGGCTACATTAAACCTAACAATTTTAAGTTTTAGTTTATGTAAATACAATATGTAGGCCTACATATAAATAGTCCAGGCTGTGAGCTCGCTCCCGTTAGCAAAATTATTCGGACTCGGTTTCTTTGCACTATCTTATTTAAAATTGGTCCCTTATAACCAATCCGCAAGAAACCACGGGCCACCGTGGTCGAGAAATTGTTTAAACAATTTTTTTTAAACAAATTGCAAAAATTGGTTTTTTGGCCCCCGGACAAAATTTTTTCAGGTTTTTTGGATCATTCTGAACAATAAAAGTCCTTAGTAACTTTTCTCTATAGTTAATAGTTTTCGAGTTATAAGCAATTTAAAATTTGAAAAACGTAAAATCAACCATTTTCAATCCTCTATATCTCAGTTAAAAAACATTATTTTTTAAGTAAGAAAGTGCTTAAAGTAAAGTTTAAATATCCTTATACAAGATTCTGATGTCTTTTTTGAAATTATTTTATTGCAAAACCTTTGTTTTAAACAGTTAACAATGCGCGCGCGGCGCGTACCGCGACCACGCGCTGCATGTTGCCTCTCTCGCACTAACGCTGTGTATACGTACCCGATGGATTTTTCGCCGACGCTTGAAGTTATACCTAATTAATTGTTGTATTTTCAATATTTTTTATTATTTTTACATTACATTGACTATAAAATTCAGTTTTTGAACAGATATAACAGTAGAAATAGTGATGGATTGAATGAATAAAGTAAACGATTTATAAATATTATATTCACATTTTTATTGTTTATTTTACAAAAAAATACTGTAACAGTTATTAATATTACTATTGAGCATCTTCACTTACAAATATAAAATATTTATTTTCGCACAAGTCTAAATCACATCCACATAAAGGTACACAATTAACATTATTTTTTTTGCAATTACATGCTTTAGTTTTACAAGTTTTGAGACAGTTACATGCTTTTACCAAATTTTCCGGGAGAGGTGGCTTTGTTATAAACTTTGGTAATAATTCACCATTTTCAGACTTATAATATCCACATTGCGTTAAATCAAGTTGTAAATATCGTGAACATAAAGCATTTTTCCAGATATATGTTTGAGCCCAAGCTCTCAACGTATGTTGATACAAAGCATCGGATGTGCATGGGACATTTGCTAGATTCATTCCAATTCCACATGAACGATTAAAGATTAATTTTCTTGAGTCATCGGCACTTTCACCTGACTTACCTATTAAGTTCAAATACATTTTTTCTAATGTTTGAAACGTTTTATAATCGAACGAATTAGTACCTAAACAAGAAAGCGCATCCAAATATCGATTTTCATTGGATACTAAATCTAAAGCTTTTTTTTTGTCCCCAGTTTACTCGTTGTATCACATCCAGTGAATGAATGTAAAGCAGGTAATATATTACACACTTTTAGTGTAAGATTTTCAGCTGCAACGTGACAAGCTAAGGTTCTTGGTTTCTGGTTACGAATTTGAAAAAAAATTCCTTGACAACCGTAAGATTTAAAGACATTCCAAAAATACTAAGCAAGAATGAAAACATCAGTATCTACACTGTGAATAATTATTTGAGAATCTGGCTGAAAATCATATATTGCTTGAGAAAAAATTCGAATATCTGCTTCTAAATGATTGCTTTCAAGCTGAAATATTTCAAATACAGTGTTAACTTTTAACTGATAACATTTTTCGATATTTGGAAAACCGCCAGAAATAAAAATTTGTTGATTATTGTGTAATGAAACATATTTATGAGCAGATTGACATAAAAATTTTACTAGCTCTAATTTATTTTTTGGGCTAGACATAAAATTTTTGATATTGCTGGGAACTTTGGTATCAGCATTTTGAATGACTATTTCTATTACATCGACATCTTTAGATCTCAATACACTTTCCAAGTTTTTTATACCAAGGTTATCATATCGATCAAACACCAAATGTAATCTTATAACATTTAGATCTTTGAAAAAAGAAGTAATATAATTGTAAAAAACAACAGCAAACTCACCAAAAGTACGATATTTACCTAATTGCAATAGGTGAATAATTACCATACCATCGAATACATGAATTTTTTTGAATGAGTTCGATAACATTTCGTAAGAATTATGAGCGCAATTGGTCTGCTTTTCAATTTCCTCCATTAAAATTGATTTTACAGATTTTTTGTAAAATCTTCGAGTCTGCCAAAGCTTTTGGATAATTTAATAGTTCAAAACTTGCAAAGCTTTCAATGGTAAAACCTCTTTGAATCAACAACATTATGACTTGTTGAATATTTAGCAGTTCCTTAGCATTTTTTAATTCTTTGTCTTCTTTTTTCTTTTTAGATTTGTCTACATAATTAAAATTTTTCACTGATACTCTAGGAATTCTGTCGAAAATACTTTTTTCTTTTTTAACTAACCGTTCTGTTGTAAACTCGTGTAACAACTTATCACCAAATTCTTTAATTTTCAATAGATAAGAAGTAATACTTTCATTCGGAAAATTACCATTCGAGATGTTGTGTAAATCTGTTGAACCAGCGTCATCATTAAAAATATGTTTGGACTCTAATAGATCAATAATCTTTGCAACGTCTTGGTCATCTTTATTCATACGACTTTTACTCCATTCTTTGTGTTTAAATGGAGAAATATCATTTTCGAAAGGATCGTCGTTCATTTTAGAAAATGATAATAATGATTGGTATATAGCACTTTTTACTGGATATAATAATAGCCAAGTTTGTAGAGCGGTTTCGTTTGTTGAAATACTTATCCAACCTCCAGAAACTGCCGACGATCTATTCTGTGTCTGTTCTAATGCTAAGTCGCCTCCAACTCCATTAAATTCACCAACATTTCTTTTTACTGACATCATTCCACGATTTAATTCAGTTTTTATATTATCTGGCAAGTTCAACATATCTTGCAAATATAATAAAATTCCTCGTACATATAAGGGATTATTCAGCGAAAAAAATACGGCAACATACGACAAGTTGATGTTAGATGCAGTTCAAAATCACCTGTTCTATCAGCTCTTATGGAATCTAAAAGAAGTTCAACCATTTCACAATAGATATTAAAATATAAAAACATTTGATTATGTGTACATTTCGTTTTTATAAAATTATTGAAATTCTTAAAAAATTCTTTAGCTTCATTACATTCGTATAATTCTTGAAAAACTTTTACCGCTTTAATTTTATCACCATCAATAATAGACTCACGTAAAAGATTGTACTGTGGAATAGAAAGATAGTTTTTGATATCAGAATTGCAAGTTTTAATATACTCAAAAATTTGAAGAGTTTTTATGCTTTCATAAATAATCTTATGAAGTCTTACTCCTCGGTTATATTGCAAACCACTTAAAATAGATTTAAATGTACTTTCACCATAAAGTTCTCAATCTGAAACTAAAATTTCTTCTATCCCACAACCTTCTAGGTATTGCCCTAAACATTGAATCCATGTTTTTTGCAAATGGAACGTGCCTATTCGCATTATTAAATTGGGAAATGGATTTATACTTTGCATCTGTATAACTTTTGTCATTAAATATATAGCCATATCGGCATTTAAAACAGAATATTCTTTGCCACATAATTCGCACAAAGCATTAAATTGTCCCATAGCAGTGTATACAACGTCATAAGAGGTTGGAGGATGAGGTATAATTGGACAGTATCCTACTGTTGAGACTGGTTGCTCATTTGAACTTAATATTTGGTTGAATGGAGACCAATTTGGAATTATAATTTCCTTATCACGGTTAATGACATAATTTTTCTCATTACAATTACTTAGTTTTAATTTACTCAAAATCCAAATTAGTTCTTTGTAATTATCAGTCTCACATTTTAACAGGTTTAGATCTTTGTATAAAGAATTAAAAATTGGTTTATTATTCGTAATTGCAAAATGCTTAAGAGGTGGATAAAGTAATGAATCAATCGATACATCTTTCATGCTAGTTTTAGTGGTAATATTAATATTGTCCAATAAATCAAGGGATTTTTCTTGATACATTACCATAGCTGTGACGTGTGTAGTATTTTTACCACTTAATGTTTCTTCTAAGAAATCATTATTATCAATCGCTCCATGCACAAATAACGACGAATTATTTGTAACAATATTACTAGGACATCTTAGTTTACTCTCGTTTTGATCTGATACTAGTTTTTTTATAATAAACGAGTTAACTTCTTGCAATTCATAATAGCTTATACTGTGTCCAATTCTACTCAAAAGATCCACTAAAAATTTTGATCTAAAAAAATGATGAACCACCTGAGCAAGTGCAACATTTTTAGGAGTTTGCATTCCATTCATAGTGTAACATATGTCCATAAAAATAGATTTTGCTCTAACTAATTTCTGTGAATCAACTAACTTTAATTTGTTACATAAAAGAGATTCTAAAAAAAGAGTCCATGTTGGTGGCAATTCAAATGAATTTAAATATTTATCTATCACAGTAGCGTCAGGAACATAAGAAGAAAACGATAGTAGGCTATATCTGATTCAAGAATTTCTTTTTTTAAAAGATTAGTTACATCTTTTATTTTGTTATTTATATTGTCCAATTGTCTAATACGCTCAACAAGTAGCGTTAAAGAGGTATTGGTAAAAATTACAATTGGTGACTGATTTTTACAATGTGGCTGAGAAAATAAAATTTTTTCTCCATACTCTACTATTAAAAACTGTTTCATACGTTTATTATTGATATTTATATTTTCATCAGCTGAATTAATGAAATAATTAACGCGTTCAGTTAGAAAGCTAAGTTCAAACATCTTATTACAAAAATCTATTTCTTTTAATACTTGAGCAAAAGCACTTTGAATAATTTCATGTGAAATCTGCATCGGAGGTGCACCCGCCTTTTTAGGTGACTCTTTTGGAATATACATGTATTGTTTAAGACAGTCTTTGTGATACTGAAACTGTTTATCTACAATAATATCAGCTGAGTTGTATATACATATTCTTGTAAAAACGTCATCCATTTTCAAACGAGCAATTTTTAATAATTGTTCTACAGTATCTCGATTTGTTAAAGTATAAGTTACACAGATTTTATTTTTCGTTTTCATATTGCAAATCAAACAGTTACTTACATTTTCTTTCTGTCTCGAAGAACGTTCAGAAGTCTTCAATGATTTCGAAGATGGTGATTTTTCGCAGGTTTCATCATCATTTTCCATTTCTTCTTTTGCTAATTGTATTTCTCTCCTCCTTATTTTTTTTTCAGAAATATACATGGTCAAACAGTTTTTATGCCAAGAAAATGATTGTTCATTACGATTAGAATCATACAAAGATTCAAATTTTCTTGTTATTTTATCTTTGCGACGAGAAGCTGCATTTTGAATCTTTAAATATGTTTCTGCTTTAGGTTGCATCACGATGTTATTAAGATCGTCACAAAAAATACATGTTAAAGTATTTGAATATTTTCTTTTAAGAGGTACAGTAAAAAAAGACATTTTAGCACGAGCGAAACAACACCAATCTGCTTGCAAGTATATTATTTTTCAGCATGACCGTAATCAATTTTGTGCATGTATAATCGTGCACAGACGTGCATGGAAGTTTCGATTTGATACAGATCGCGTTTTGTATATTACAGCACAGTATCTTGCAATTATAACAATTTATTTACTATTTTTATTTCATATTATAATATAAACAGACATATTTATTTATTTATAATTAATTTTGAAATAATTGAAAAATAAAAATTTTGAATTTTAATCTAATATTTATTTTAAAAAAATAAGTAGGGGTGACCGGGGTTAGTTGACACACTTTTTACTAATGTTTTATTTTTGTCATGTCAGAAGGTTATTTTACCCAAACTAATATATTATAAAATACCTTATACTTTTATGTACCTATATATTTTTTTTATTTTGCTTTATGATTGTTAGTTTTTCACACAACTCTGTTTTAAAAATGTTTCTCAAGTGTGTCAACCAACCCCTAATATGGGGTTGGTTGACACAGTACCAGGGGTAGGTTGACACTATACTATAATCAAGGAAAACAAAAAATAATGCTAATTCAAATCACAGTTGTAATAAACATATGTATTGATACATTTTAGAAAGAATATTGATACATAGTAAAGAGTATTGATACATAATTCATACAATAGATAAGAAATTGATACAAGATACAATTGATACAATATTAATTATTTGAGATATACAATTAAAAAATTGATTAAAAATTGTTTTTATGATTGTTTTTGATTTGTTTTCAATGAAATGAGTTAGGCTAGTTATTCAAAAAAATCGTCATCTGAGGAACAATTAGCACACTTAAAAAATATGTCTTTTCCCCCTGCACACTCTTCGTGTGCCCACAGGAAACATTCCGTGCACTGGATCCAGTCTTCTCCTGGTTTGCTGTTAGAATAGGATGACAAGCAATACAGGCAGAACGTCTCATCTTCATCGTCATCTTCCTCTGAGTCCGCTTTCCTTTTGGTTTTTTTTAGTTTTTTTAAATTTTTTTTAAGTGGAGGGGTTTTCTTTAACTTTTTTAATTTGGTAGCCTCCTGCTCTATTCGAAGAGCTTCTTTCACGGGTGTGTCAGTAAGTATGGCTGATTTCCTTCTTTTTTTACCTCTCATGGTTGTTTTTCTGGCCTGAGCCTTTGGAAAAGGCCTCACTGATTCAGGAGTTAAGTCTACCACCTCTAATGTTTTAGACGATTCAGTTCTTGATTTGGGCGTTGTAAGTCCACCAGTTGATGTAGATGGTTGGTTGTCAGTTGTGGTTGGTCCAGTTGTAGGTCTGTCAGTTGATGTTGAGGGTTGGTTGTCTGTTGTTGATGGTTTAGTTGTAGGTCCACCAGTTGATGTAGTCGGTTGGTTGTCGGTTGTTATAGAAGTCTGGTCATCGGAATGCAAGTTTGTCTTGTTCGGATCTGGCCGATCTGTGATACAACTGGGCAGAAAATCACACTCTTGAAAAATATTTTCATTTAAGGGGTAAATACCCGTGGCATTAAATCCTTTAATAATATTAATAGGACTTGCTGCAAGTGGTAATGCGTTACTTACCACCTTAGGCATATCATAAATCGTTAGAGCTTTTCCCGGGTTCGATGCCAACCAGGAATCGCAGGCTGTGTTAAAGTATTTTTTAAACGGCCCATAAACACTTATGTCTAAGGGTTGCAATTTGTGGCTGCAGTGTGGGGGAAATGACAACAACGTGATGCCATTAGCCTTACAGTAGTCTAACCCTTCTATTGATAAATGGCTTTCATGATTGTCTAGAAGCAAGATAATTGGGGAATCTGTTGAACAATGTGTGTTTCTAACAAAATGCTTGAGAAATTTTTGAAATACTGACGCCGACATTCATCCACTTGAGGTAGCACCAACAGAGCATCCAGGTGGACCATGCGATATGAAGTGGTCCTTAAAATGCACTCGGGGGAATACAAAAAAAGGAGGCACAGTATTTCCTGTCGCAGACACAGCTAATGTTACTGTGACAAGATTCCCCCTTCCCTGAGACACTAATTTTCCTAACTGCTTAACTCCCCTTCTCGCCACAACTCTATCTGGTTTGTGGGTTGTTACAACCCCAGTTTCGTCGACATTCCAAATATCACCAGGTCCAGGTTTCAAACGATCAAGAACAGACTTGTAGTTATTAAAAAAAAGTTATACATTTGTTTTGTTAAACGCCGAAGCTCTTGCAAGGTTGGTAGCTCTAGGTGTCCTAACCGATAGACTAGGGTGTCTCTTCATGAACGAAGTGAACCAGTCAACGCCTGCAAGTTCCAATTCCCCCCAGGTTTGTGGAACTGTTATGTTTAATTTTACAGCATATTGCCACGCTAATTTTCGTACTTCTTTTGGCGTAAGTCCGTAATAAATGTCAGCTGATTTTTTAAGGTATGCTTCTAAAAGAATTTCTTGGTCGTTAGAAAAAACCTGTCGGTTTTTTATATATCCATATTTGGTTTCCGGAGCACCACATTTTCCCTCTAACTCCTCCTGCGTTACCTTAGTACAATATCTTGCTAAGGATTTTAGTGGGATATCAAAATCTTTTGATACACTTCTCAAAGATTTATGGTTCAATTTAACCATTCTTGCTGCTTGTAGCATTACTTCCGGGGTAGTTTTTGCTCTCTCAGTTTTTCTTTTGTAGGTGCGCATTTCTGTAACAAAATGTTGGGTATGTTCAATTTACCATAAATTTATATGTATTTGGATAGTGTCAACCAACCCCTAACGTTGTGTGTCAACCAACCCCGCATTGCCATTTTGAATCTTTATGCTAGTTAGAGGGAGACGGGAGCATAACCGATGTAAACAATACCATGATTTTGTAGGCAAAGGAATGCCAAAAAAGATAGCCTGTAATTTGTATTGATGAGAAACATATCTAAAATACTAAAAAAGATTAACTTTGAAAGCTAAAATTTACTCACCTAATCACAAAACAAGAAAATCTTAATAACAGCCGTAGCACGTAATTATCCACTTTCATAACTCACACAGTAATGCAGCGTGTCTAGACGGCTCGACTGGCATAAGCATGGCGCTACCAACCTTACAAAACAAAAATTACCACGGATGTGTCAACCTACCCCTTTAGCCAACCAGCCCCGGTCTCCCATATTTTTTTTTTTTTTTCATTTATTTTACGTCGCATCAACATCAAGGTCATTAGCGACGACGTTGGGGTGTAACTGTGTGTGATGAGGATGAAATGATTTTTTTTTATAAGTATATTTATTAAAAAATAGACGATTTATGGAAGTTATTTAATCACAAAATAAGTCATTGTAATGTAAAAATAATAAAAAATATTGAAAATACAACAATTAATTAGGTATAACTTCAAGCGTCGGCGAAAAATCCATCGGGTACGTATACACAGCGTTAGTGCGAGAGAGACGCAACATGCAGCGCGTGGTCGCGGTACGCGCCGCACGCGCATTGTTAACTGTTTAAAACAAAGGTTTTGCAATAAAATAATTTCAAAAAAGACATCAGAATCTTGTATAAGGATATTTAAACTTTACTTTAAGCACTTTCTTACTTAAAAAATAATGTTTTTTAACTGAGATATAGAGGATTGAAAATGGTTGATTTTACGTTTTTCAAATTTTAAATTGCTTATAACTCGAAAACTATTAACTATAGAGAAAAGTTACTAAGGACTTTTATTGTTCAGAATGATCCAAAAAACCTGAAAAAATTTTGTCCGCGGCCAAAAAACCAATTTTTGCAATTTGTTTAAAAAAAATTGTTTAAACAATTTCTCGACCACGGTGGCCCGTGGTTTCTTGCGGATTGGTTATAAGGGACCAATTTTGAATAAGATAGTGCAAAGAAACCGAGTCCGAATAATTTTGCTAACGGGAGCGAGCTCACAGCCTGGACTAAAATAGTACACATAAATACCGTACATACAATAGTCATTAAAAAATCAAGCCCACTTTTACTGTTGAACCTGAACACTTAAACTGTTGAGTTAGCCTATACAGATATGTTCCAGTGCATATGGTATAATATTGTTTAAAATTTACCAGAAATCACATAAATATTAACCTATAATGTTTCACCATTATTGAAACTTCATTTAAAATAAATGAAAAATATCGCATCACACCCCTGATACTATAAGATCCCGCATCTCTCAGAGTTATTCAGCAGCACGACAAAATCAAGTAATATAGTAAAAATAAATTTATATACATACAATTACTGTATAGATAGGTTATTGTATGTATGTACGTGCATTGCAGAACGTCTGTAATGTATCACTTGCAATGTCGTTAAATTTCCGTATTCGCAGCTGATTTCTGAAACTTGACCTTCGGGAATACAGTGAGGTCACTGTACTACGAAAACATTAAGGTATATTTTATAATGTATAATGTACTATAGGTACTTTTTACGTTCCGTGTTGGGGTGGGGAGATCGACTGCCCCCTTGACAAGTTACCCGAATATTTCTAATTTTGTGTTTACATTAACTTTTTTTAGTTGAATATATTTTATTTTATCACGGAAAATTATAAAAAACATACAGTTAGTTAGAAATTATTTTTCGTTCTTTACCAAAAATCAAATAAAAATCTGTTTTTAGGACTAAGTAAACTATAACACTTCAAAGAAACTTGTAATTCCAAAATTTTTTTTGCGATTTGAAAAATAAATAAATTTTTTAACTGCCTAAGATAAATCAATTTAAGCTATACAACTTTTCTACAAAACTTTTTTTAAATATTTTGGTAAAAGAATTATGGAACTGAGTTGGAGGATGACTAAAACAAAAATCGATATACAAATTGGTCAGAATCCATAATGCGTGGATAGGGGTAGATTGATTTTTCTCTTCATGGCCTTCTACAAACTCGACAATCAAAATAAGGTATTTTTAAAATTTAAAATATTTTATTAGTTAAAAAATTTAAGACTCGGTAAACGGGGTTTTAATGTATTTATACACTAAAACAAGGATTGTATATTATAATAGTATGTGCATTATTAGAAATGGATGGAGATTAGCGCTTGATGCAATTTATTTGTTAGCCTAATTCTAATAACGCCTGTGTTTGTATCAAAAATACTTTCTTTGATTGTCATAATTTGTTTAACAAAGTCATGAATATAGTATATACCTTTATTCTCATAATTCTTAGACCAGCTAACGCGCAGAATGGGTAATTTTTTCTATAATACCGATAATTTTTTTTCACTCAACCCTTCAACCAAATTTCATATATCTTATACCAAAAATCTTTACAGGATTTTTCTATCAAATTTAAGAATTTATTAAGGAAATTTATTTTCCGATGGCTACAGAATAAATTTATTTCTTAAACAAAGGAAGATTTTTTTGAATTAAAAGTTCCTTTGCCTTTTATTTTGCAACGCAGATTTCGATTTGATTTTTTTTTGTAAGCCAATATAATATTAACTATCAATAATTTCTAATTGAACTTCGTTTCATAATTTTTCAGAGATAAAATAAAATCGTTAACAATTAAATCGAATCTATAACAAATCGGGACAGTCGGCTAAAGTAAAAAAAAAAAAAAACGAGTAGTGTGATGTAATATTGTTTCAACTCAGGATCTGATTTTTTGTAGCAAAAGCAGTAGACTACTTTTCTATTTACTGTACGAACAAAAAATATGGTGAAAAGTATACCGCACATCTATTGCATTACATGTCGGTTACTTAATTTATTCATAAATCTCCAGGTGAAATCTTGAAAACAAACTTAAAGAGTTTTAATAATGTATGTCATTTACCCACAAAAGGATTGGCAATCGTAATAACGTGGCTAGCTTCATTAATTAAAATGTGTTGAAAATACGAACCGGTTTTGTAATCGGCGATGTTTCGGCCGAACCGGAATTTTACGTAGCCCGGAGAAGTGACTATCTACTTCCAGTGACAATAAAGTACATTTAAATACCTAATATTTTATTTATTAAATTTTGTAATTAAATTTTTCTATACGATTTTACCATTTTTATTAAAAAAATTAATAAAAAGTGGCTCTTTAAATGTCTTTGATTAACCGGTTAAAAAAGACATTTAAAATAAAACGACTGGTGTAAATAAAATCGGTCAGACAGTAAAAATATATTTGCTTGGTATGGTTAGAGGAATTTTTTGACAAAAAGAACGCACTGTAGGTATAGTCAACAACCGTTAGCCTACTTACTACTCAATGCACATCAGTTCTTTATCTATTTTGGACCTCCGAATGAATTTCCTTTTATTTTGCCAATACCAAACTGAACGTTTTCAATTTGACCTTTCACTTTCATTTTAACGCATATTGACCCCTGCACTTCCACTTGCCCACCGACTACTGCTCAAGGACAAGACGTTGTTACAAGAGTAAACGAATATAAAATAATTCAAAACAATACTTTCTCTTACAGAGTGCGGGAAAGTAAAAATTGTTTAATGTTTAAATTAAATAAGTAAACAAGTAAATACTTCTAGCCAACATTACCCCTGAAGGTTAATGCCCCTAAACATAGCTAGGTTTTTAGAAAAGATAGATACATCAACGACCCCTTCTCACAAAAGCAATAAATTTACCCTTAATTATATTTTTTCTTCGAAATCATATGATTTTGTTTTCTGACAAGTCAAACAAATTATTAGTTTTAGAACAACACAGTTTCGGTTTCGGTTTAGTTATTAATTTCACATTACTTATAATTTTTACGATTAGTTAAAATTAGTTAGAAATTGGTAAAGTAGGGAATTTTGACAGATTTATTCCTATAAATAAACTCAAAATGCATATAAAAATATATTTAGGCCTATATAATATTTATTTTGAAAATAAGTCTCATTTTCGTGTGATACACTTATACTTATAGTATTACACAATCATTGTATTCCGTAACTTTTGGAGGAGATAAGCTGATTAGCATTGATTAAACCTTTACCCGTTCTGCCCTTTCATCATTTCAATCATATTTTTTTGTGACTGGACACAAGAGAACAACAAAACATTTCATATGGCCAAGAATCTTGGTCGGGTGAATATATCAAAAATAATCTTAAATTTTGCAAGATTAGTGATCATTTACCGAAGTAACTATAAATAGATTACTGTATTTTATGTAAAAAAGCCTTAGAAAATAATTAACTGAGAGCTATCTACTTTTTAATCAAGTATTGTCAATATTTTTCTTTTAAATTCAGTAAACTAATCTTTTCTAGCAAATGAAAAAAGCAAAGGGCTTATATTTTATTCTTCATAGTGGTTTAATAGGTTTTTAATCGATTTAAGATGAATTGTTCATCAAAATTTAGAATATCAATATATTGGAAATATTTTTTGATTTGTTACACTTTAGTAGCCTACTGTAGGCTATGAAATTATTTAGACTTTTAATATATTATTAAAAATTATTTAATATACTCGTATTTAATTTGTTTACTTACTTATTTAAAAATTTTATTATAAATATATTAATAAACAATTTTGTTTTGTGTTATAATTAACAAAATAATTATTTTTCTTATAACGAAAACTAAGAGTCAAGGGACAATGGTTTTCCTTGGTTCATCCAGGAAAATAATACATGTGATAGAACAGTTCATATTGTTCTAAATAGATAAAACTCTCTTTACGTCTGACTTAAGTCTTATAAAAACGTATTTTATGAGAAATAAAATATTTATTTAATATATCACTGTGAGTACGGGGCTGGAAATGAAATCTGGTTCCCATAACTTACCTACCTACTTACAAATCCCTTCTAAAATATAAAAATATTCCCGCTGTGTTTTATTAATACAATAGTAGCCTAACAGTATCTGTAAAATAATCTTGTAAAAAATATAGTTAAAAGTAAAACAATGTACGATTAATGAAGTATGTAGTCTAATATTATTAACACAGCTTGACTACAGTCGAGCTTACAAAATATTAAAAGTAAAACTTACATTTTTTGGCTGCTAAAAACAAAAGCTTGCTCCCTCGCGATTGAAACATAGCTTCCCTGTAAAAAATTAAAAATATTTATTAACGAGTATGTACCTACATAAAAATTTTTGTCAAAATTATTAAAAATATCACAAAAAGGTCCGGACAATTTCTGTGACAATAAGAGGTTAATGGAATTGCTATGAGTGCCCAAAAAATAGTCCATATAGCTAGTAGGTACTTATGCATTCACTGGTTTTCGGAGACGAAGGTTCATGGTTCAAATCCTAGTAAAGGTAGTTACTTTTATACGGATTTGAATACTAGACAGTGGTTACCGGTGTACTTTGATGGTTGGGGTTTAATTAACCATACTCTCTCAGGAATGGTCGGCCTGGGTCTGTACAAGACTACACCTCATTTACACGTCATACACATCATCTTCATCTCATTGGGTCATGAGGTTGCTTATTGTTCTAAATTGAACAGATTGCAACGTACACAAATTAGGAATAAAAAAAAATGAAAAAAAATAAAACAATAATAATAATGAGCAAAAAACCGGATATGTGTAATTTTTAATTTTCTCCGTTCCGGGTACACTTAACTTTACAGACGATGTAAATAATTGCATACCTATTACGTAAAATAAAATTATTGGAAGTTTTCATAAATTTTATCCCGCCATTTTCACCTTGTTGATGATCCTGAATTCTATTTTTCTCCATTCCCTCATATATTCGCCCTTGTTTCTTCCTCTTTCTTCCCTCGATAATAGTGTATAGTTTTTCTTTATCTAAAGAAATTTTTTAAATAAACACTTTTAAAAGTTAAACTCGTTAACTGACACACACGGTATCAGACACACTGGATACATTAACAAAGAGTCTATAACAAACTGACACACCCGTACAAACCCAGAAAAGAAATAGGCCTACTGAGTTTCAAGGTTGGCGATTACAACAAATTACGCACTATGAAAAGTTTGTTCGCACAAAAGTTGTTTTCTGCAGTTGCCACATAATTTCGTACCTTGTCTAATAGAGGGGTTAATTTTCAACATCCAATTATGCACAGGCCTGAAATTTTTAAAAGTTTTATTACTTTCTTCAAAAGGATTACAACTAGGGCTGATCCAGAGACTGTTGATTTGTTTTTGTTTGCGAGTGATGCCTTTGCCTACGTTAACTGTAAACATTGTCTGATGTTAAAGAAATTTGATTGTACTATAAATGCAACTTACTATAGAATAAACATAAAGTTCATAATCCCAACGTCATAGTTGTGCACTTGTGAACTCTACTAGCTGTAAATGTTACTAAAACTAATGTTTTCTTTTTCACTCCTTTTGATCTCATAATCTTGACACCCTTCGGGCCAAAAACTAATGAGGTCTTTGGATTTGTTTGAAATCCCATCTGCATTTAAAATTTGCATCGGATCTGCAAGTTAGTCACATTTCTCTGTTTCTTCCTTAATACAGGGTGATCGTAAAGTCGCGCCCCAAAATGATAACAGTCTTAGAAAGCTGTAATGTATTTTTTATTTTCTTTCAAAGTTTACGATACAAGTTATAATTACAACTTACTTACTTACAAGTTCACAACAAGTGCTGGAAATGTCCACCGTGGTTTGCAAACGCGTTTTCTTACATTGCACGCAACCTTTTTGAGTGTAGCAGTAGCAATATTTGATGTACAGTCTTCAATGTTTCTTCTAAGTTCATCTACTGTATGCGGGTTGTTTTTGTACACATTATCTTTCAAATAGCCCCATAAATAAAAATCAGGAGTCAGATCTGGTGACCGAAGAGGCCACAAACCACGAGAAATTATTCGGTCATGAAAGAAATCGTGGAGAAATTGATGAACACCCGATAGCCTTCACCATTCGGTGTAAGAGCGTTGGAGATATGCAACAACCTCGATATTGCGACGCCTCGTGTCTACCCATGTAATTCTTGTCTATTTCCACCCTGGACCATCGCTCAGTTACACTTTAACTTTGAAATGTGTAAATACTCAAAGGCAGACACAAGTTCTGTGGTATTTAATAGCATTTTCAGTGAGTTAGTTGAAGCTATCATCTACGGTTGTATACACTGATGGATCAAAGTCAGATGTTGGAGTTGGTTGCTCGTTTGTTGCTAATGGGAGAACCTATTTGTTTGGATTACCTGCGGGAACCAGTGTTTACACGGCTGAACTTTATGCTATTAGTAAAGCTCTGTCTGTAGTCTGTGTGCGTGGGCGTCGGGTGTTGGTGTGCACTGATTCGCTCAGTGCCCTGCAGTCGATTAGTGATATATATTCACGCCACCCGCTAGTTGCAGATGTCCACGGCACCGTGAAGCAGCTTAACGATAGAGGAGTAAGCGTTGTTTTCTGCTGGGTTCCGGGTCATGCTGGAATCTCGGGAAATGAGGCTGCTGATCTGGCTGCTAAGGAGGCGGCACGTCAACCGGCCTTCACGCAATATCTGACTGTGTCAGATTTCGTGGGACTGGTGAAGCGTGTCTACACTGATTCCTGGCAGGTAGAATAGACTGGCTCTGATGGCAACAAGCTACGTGATATAAAACATAATGTTAAGCCTTGGCCTACGTCACTGAGGAAGAACAGAAGGGAAGAAGTTGTCATCGCGCGACTTAGAATTGGGCACACCAGATTAACTCATGGGTATCTCATGACGTCTGGTGATGCTCCAATTTGTGGCAGATGCGATTGTCCTTGGACAGTCGAACATGTTTTAGTTGATTGCGTCTGCTATGCAGCTCTGCGTCGGCGATTCAATATTCCCTCTGAATTAAGGTGTATACTCGGTGACGAAAGCCCCATTTTGGACGCGGCTTTAAAATTTTTACGATCGATTAGTGTGTACAACAGTGTCTGGCAGTCTAGGGTGATCGGGAATGTTTTATTTGTTTTAATTAGTTATACTAATTAGTTATACGAGTTATTACTCGTATTTTATAGTGTATGTTTTATATTAGGTATTATAAGTGTATATTTATATGTTTGTGTTTTTATTATGTCAGTGACGGATTTCCCACTAGGCACACTAGGCCAGTGCCTAGGGGCGGCACGCCTCAGGGGCGGCACGACCTGACAGGTGCCGCTAAAATAATAAGAGATAGATTGTTGGGCAACAGAAACAATGCTGTTGATGAATTGAAGCAGCTTTTTCTGTCTCTCGGTGTTTTTATGAATACCTGTATTTTTAGTTTGTTATAGTATAAATTATGTGATTAAAATCTAATTAAGTATCTTTTGGTGATTTTATGAACTCGTTAGATTTACTTTTTTTTTAAATTGAGTAATAACTTTGGCACAGATGTGGCATGTTTCAAAAGGGCGGCAGTCAGAATAGTGCCTAGGGGCAAAAAATTTATAAATCCGTCACTGTATTATGTTTAATTTGATATGTGTATTTGTATATGTTGTTATATTTTCGTGGCCCCTTTAAAGCCTTTTGTTTATCTTTCAGGTCTGTGATATTAATGTAATTTATATTGTGTTTGCTGTGATACTAGTTTGTAAGATTTTTAATTGATAGGTTATAAATGTTGTTTATTCCTACTATGATATTAGATTTAAGCTTGTGTTTGTTTGTTTATCTTATAAGTTTTTAATATAAATTTTCTTATTATGTAAATTTTTTTTATTAATTCATTTTCTGTGATATTTTTAGTTTTAAGATTTATATTGCAATAAGAAGAGTACGTTCTACACTCGGGCCATTTACACCCGTGTGTAGAACAACGGGCGATGATAACCGTCCTGGTTGTTCGCCCTTAAAAAAAAAACAAGTTTTAAACCATGTTCGATAGCTTGCTTTAAATTCACATAATGACAAATATAATTATTTTTATTTTTTAATGTAGTTAACAATTTTTTCTGTTTTGATCCGGAGGAGGGGCATTTGTTTTCAGCTAAAAACGGCAATTCATTATGGTCTATATGTAAAGATTCGGGATATTCTAAATCAACTTCTAAAATATAACCTACCGGAGATTCGTCTGATACAGACATAACATCGAAATTATCGAAATTTTTGACCCACTTAAATCCGTTATACGGTAGCGTATAAGTAGAGCAGATATTTATTGTAAAAATTAGATGAATAATATTCACTTACATATGGATTATTAGCACGACTGTATCTTATTACACAAACAGATATCCCAGCTCGAATTCCTTGCTCTATCATTAAAAACATTTCGTAATCTGTTAATAACTCTAGTTTATTTTAGTTAAATAATACATTGCATCAAAAGCAAATCCTGGAACGGTCAAGTAGTTTGCACAATCTAATTTATACGCATTAATACAAAGATTTCTGAAATTTTCAAATACGTCTGCTAACAATAAAACATCAATTTTTAAATATAGGTCACTATATTCACCGAGAGAGCCAATTTTAAAATGATTCCATACATCTATTGCATGTTTATAATCCTCATCAATTTCTTGATCTAATAAACTACTATAAAACTTTCTTTCAAAAAACAAAACTATAAAACTTTTCAAAAAACAAAAATGTAGTTCCTTTGTCATACAAAATATGTCATACATCACTTTCCTTACACTAATAATATTCATTAAAAACTTAAATTACACGTACATATTTTATAATTATAAGCTTTATCTTGAAATAGAATAATACAAACAGTGAAGTAAATATAAAATACACTAATATTAAAACAAACGGAAAAATCTACTCGTCCTCATTTTCTTCTAGAGTGGATGAACTTGTAGGCCATTTTAAGAATATCTTGATAAAAAGATGCGCAGTTTTCAGGTATATGTTTCATCAACTTTTCAATATCCTTAATTTTCTTCACGTTTATTGGACATTTTTTGGATGCACCAACTGAAGGTAATTTGGGAACAGTGGTGGTGTTCATTAATAGATGAAAATGATGAGGTACTACTGAGTCAATAGTTGGCAATGCTTTTACAACTCCTTTGTACTGGCTGTCATAAGTTATGTCACAATAAGTTAATATATAAATATCTAGTAGTAATTATAAGGTCAGTAAACATGTTATTGTTATTATTTAAATAATGCTTTCAGCTATTTATGTATTTGTGAAATCTAAATTATTTATATTTTTGTAAACAACTTTTACATCTTTATAAACAACTGTTTAATATAAATTGAACCATTCTATCATCAGAATCAGACGTAAACTTGTAACTATGTAAACAGGTGTTTTAAGTATTTTGTATTAATTGTATTTGTATTGGGTTAACAGCCCGAAAATAAATATTTTTAAAAACTTCTCCGACGAATTGTTTTATTTAATTGGCGCCCGAACAGGGACCGTGGAAGATTCTTCAGGTACGTCCAATTGACTTACTACTTCTTCGTGATCAATTTCCCGGAGCAGAAGAACTTGAGTTTCAACTCTTCATCTACGGTTTCCAAAACTCTAACAACTCATCTATACGTCAAGGAGAATACACCTGTACGTCTCAACATCTTTACCATCAAGTCACCTATAAGGAGTACGACAACCTTTTATAACCGTAAGTTTTCAACTTTTATACAAAATGACTTCTAAACCGTTATCACGCGAACTATTAAAATATCTGCCTAGATACGATGGAACACCTTATAAATTACCACATTTTATCAACACATGTGAAGAACTCTGTGCTGCGTATTGTGCAGACAACGTTAAAGAAAAAGATTCAAATCATTGGTTACTATTTAAAGCTGCTATGTGTAGACTAGATGGCCCAGCTGAGGCTGTGGTTTATAATAATAATTGTTCAAATATATTAGAAATAGTAAATGTATTAAGAAATAATTTCTCTGATAATCGAAAAATACCAGATTTAGTAGCAGAATTAGCTTTACTAAAATCATTACATAATGAACATCCAATAGAATTCTTAAATAGATTAGACGAGAAACGTACGACAGTCATAACCAGATATAAATTAGATGGTTTTAAGGGAGATTTGTTAATTAACTTAACTAACCAACTTGATGCCACTCTAGTTCGTACATTAGTACATGGTGTGCATCCAACATTAGGATCTCATTTACAGTTATTAAATATACACACCCTAGAGGAAGCCAGAAACAAATTGATAAACGATTGTAGCATTGTTTTAGCACAACTAAAATACAACACAACGATTGATACAATTAATAAAATTGACTCAAAAAAATTATTTAAACCTACAAATTTTTACAAAATACCGAATTATGAACCAAATCACGTTAAACAACCAAATAAATTTTGTCAAAATCAACAAAGAACACAACCTACATTTTTCCAACACCAAAAAAACACTAATTACCAAAATAAAAACAATTATCAACATTACACACAATCACCTCATCAACAACAACAGCATTATCATAACAAACCACAATTCCCTAAATGGAATTCACAAAATACTGTTTCAATGCGTACACAAAAATCAGATCCAATTAAACATTACAGGTCACCATATGAGCTAACTCAATTAGACAACGAAAACAATAATGATAAAATAATACAAGAAATGCAAGTTCAAATTAATTCTTTAACCGAAAATATGAATAAACTAACGAATCATTTTTTAGAGCCAGAGACAAGCTTTCCGGAAGACCCACCAGGCAATTCACATTAAACACCATTGATAACTCATTACCATATTTTGTAGACTGGGAAAATAGAAAATGGTTAGTAGATACCGGATCTTATAAAAACTATGTAAACCCCTCATTACTCCCACCTAATATTAAAAAGTATAAAGAAATGTTCACTGTCAAAACTCCTCATGGTGAAAGTAAGGGTACAGAATACATATTATTTAATTCAGAAAACGTATTCCCTAATATAAAAACAATTAAAATGTATTTATTTCAGTTTTCACCTAAATATGACATATTGATAGGTCTTGAAACATTAAGTGAAATTAAAGCCAGTGTTAATTTTAATAAAAAATTACTAGAATACAACAATGATTCTAAACAATTGTTATTTTATTTAGATAATAAAAAAATAAATTTAAAACCAGGTTTTAATATAATATCTGTCCCAGTTAGGTCGATTCCTAATTTAAAGACGGGATTAATAAAACCAGTTAAAAATAATAAATATATAATCGAAGAAAGAATAGTTAATGTTAAAAATAATGAATGTACATGCTTAGTATACTCCAGCGAACTCATGACCATTTGTCCTGAACCTATGGAGATAGAAGAGCTAGATACCATCATTGATTCAGAAAAATTCGTGACCAATTGTCCCGAATATATTAATGAAATAATAAAAGAGATTCCTCAACTATTGCGTACGGAACATATGAATAAAGAAGAAAAATATAAAATTATAAGTTTAATTAAAAAATATCCAGAAATAATAAAACGAGAAAATGATCAATTGAGTAGTACTAATTTGTTAAGACACAAAATAAATACCAAGGACGAGTTACCAGTGTATAGTAAAAGTTATAGATACCCGCAAATTTTCCATAAAGAAGTCGAAATAGAAATGGATAAATTACTGAAAAACAAAATAATTCAACACTCTAATTCACCTTATAACTCACCTATATGGGTAGTTCCTAAAAAACCAGACGCATCAGGAAAAAAGAAAACTAGAGTAGTTATCGACTATAGAAAATTAAATGAAAAAACGATAGAAGACAAATATCCTTTACCGAACATTGAAGACCTATTTGGAAAAATTGGAAGAGCTACATATTTTTCAGCTATAGATTTAGCTTCTGGATTTCATCAAATAGAGTTAGAACCTGACTCTGTTCCAAAAACTGCATTTTTCACTGAAAATGGTCACTTCGAATTTCTTAGAATGCCATTTGGTTTAAAAAACGCACCGCCAACATTTCAAGAGCAATGAACATAATTTTTTCTAGAATACCAAATGTTTTAGTATACATGGATGATATTATTATTTTTTCAGACAACTTGGAAGAACATTTAAAACATTTAAAATCCGTTTTTGAAAAATTAAAAGAACATAATTTAAAAATACAGCTAGATAAAACCGAATTTTTTAAACGTGAATTACTCTATTTAGGTCATATTATATCCGAACAAGGGATTAAACCAAATCCTCTTAAATTAGAAGCAATTAAAAAATTCCCCATACCTAAAACAACGAAACAAATCAAACAATTCTTAGGCCTTACTGGTTACTATCGTAAAATGATAAGAAACTATGCGAAAATTGCAAAACCGTTAACTTCCGCTTTAAGAAAGGATGTACACATAGACTCAGAAAATAAAGAATATAAAGAAGCTTTTGAGAAACTAAAATTGTTATTACAAAATAATCCAATACTGCAATTACCTGACTTTTCAAAGCAGTTTATATTAACTACAGACGCCTCCAACTTTGCTATAGGAGCTGTTCTATCACAAATATTTGACGGAAAAGATTTACCAATAGCATATGCATCAAGAACGTTAAACAAACAAGAAGGTAACTTATCTACAATAGAAAAAGAATTACTTTCGATTGTATGGGCTTGTAAACATTTTCGACCCTATCTGTATGGTAGAAAATTTCTTATACAGACGGACCACAAACCCCAACAATGGTTACATAATATTAAAGAGCCTAATTCAAAATTAATCAGATGGAAACTTTTATTAGAAGAATTCGATTTTACTATTAAACACGTACAAGGAAAAACTAACCACGTAGCTGACGCACTTTCCAGAATAAATATCCAGCCAATTAATGTATTAGAAGATGAAGTTAATCCACAAGAAGTGCTTAATGAATTTCTCAGAGAGTACGAAAATAATGATAATATCGATAATGAAAGTATTGCTACAATCCATTCACAAGATAGCTCAAACGAACAAGTTGTAATAGTAGATGGTGATAAAATCCTTAATATTGAACAAAACCAGTTAATTTTAGAACGTGGTAATAAAAAACCTATCTTCAAGAAAATTTTTAATAAAAATAGATTAACATTATATTTTTTTAATTCTTCAAATATAAAGCAAATCACTACATTATGTACTGAGTATTTAAAACCGAACACAGTTTATGGAGTTTTTTGTTCAAAGCAAGGTCCGCTACATAATGAATACGAATTAATTTTTGAAAATTTTAGAAAGGTAATTACTAGTAATTTTGACACAGTAAAACTAAAAAGATACATGAAAATAAACTTAGATATCCCTAACACTGATGAACAAAAAGAAATAATTATAAATTATCATGTCGGAAAAACATACCACCGTGGCATAAATGAAAGTTACACTCATATACGAAAAAAATATTATTGGCCTTCTATGATGAGAGATATTACTGACTACATTAACAAATGCACCATTTGTAATAAAGTAAAATATGACAGACAACCAGTGCGAGTTGAATATAAAATTACGCCTACTCCAGAAAAACCTTATGAAAAATTACAAATAGATGTGTTTCAATACAATAAAATAAAGTTTTTAACTATAATTGATTGCTTTTCGAAAAAATTGATGGCATACCCACTTAAAAGTCTTAATCAACTGGAAATACAATCATATCTTCATGATTACTTTGCGCTGTTCCCCGTTCCAAAAACTATTCAAATGGATAATGCCCGAGAGTTTGATAATGCAAGCCTAAAGGATTTCTTTAGATTATATGAAATTGAACCATATTATATCACACCTGGTCATCCAGATTCACAAGGATTATTAGAACGAGCTCACTCAACTTTAATAGAAATTTTAAATGCCATACAACTAGAAAATAAGAATTATACAACGGAAGAAAACATGAAATTAGCAATTATTGCTTTTAATAATACTATAAATACAAATACAAAACTAACTCCTATGGAAATTACTTTTGATATTTCTAAAAATCCGTATGTAAACGAATTATCGGAAACTTTAATAACTGAAGAAAGAACAAATAAATATTTGGAAGAACTGAAGCTTATACACAAACTAGTTAAAACTAATACAGAGGAAGAGAAGCAGAAACGAACAGAAAGACTGAATATCACTCGTGAAAAAGACATCGAAATTCCTGAAGATATATATATAAAATACTTTTAATAAAAAAAACAAACCAAAATTCTTTAAGGTAAATTATAATAGAAATACAAATTTAGCAGTAAATAAAAATACTAAACAGAAACGTTCTTTTAAAGTTCATCCTAATCGTATTAAACGACCTAAAAAACTATTGCCTGTTACAGATGATAAAAACAATGATCATGCTTTGGATCGGATTAATGATAAGTGAAACTTACTTTTTATTATCATACCCAGTACAGGGTGAACATACAAATTACACTGTTATTACTAACAATTCTTTAGTAGCATTAAATAAACAATTATATACTGTATCATCTTGTGTAAAACTATACAATAAGCAATATTGTAAACATTTTGAAACCTTATCTGATAATTGTACAAGAGAAATAATTAATAACGATAAATTAGACAGCTGTAAGAAAGTGCAAGTGAAAGAAAGTAAAGATATATTTAAATATGTTGAAGAATGTAACTGTATTTTAACGCATAATATTGCGAAAATAAAAATTATCATTAATAGTAAAATATAGATTTAAATTTGCCTCAAACTTCTATTGTATATGTAAATTTACAAGAAAGAGTAGTAGATATGCGAATGCCTTTTTCTTTTATAGAAACTTTTCCACAAAAACTTACAAATATACCTGTAAAATTAATAAAAACTAACTTAACATTTGAGGAATTACATACGGCTAATGTAAACAATAAGCCTTTAGAGTTATTAGAAATAAATGAAAATTTTAATGATTATAAACTTTCAATATTTGTAATTATAATAATTTTAATTATTGTTATTGTTATTAGTTACTTAGTAATAAGATATTTTATAAAAGGTAAGCAACAGCCTACACCTCAATTAGTGCAAATGGTACCACTACAAACACCGTTAATGACAAATTTAGGCACATGAGGACATGTGTAATCTTAAGGAGGGAGGAGTTATGTCACAATAGTTAATATATAAATATATAGTAGTAATTATAAGGTCAGTAAACATGTTATTGTTATTATTTAAATAATGCTTTCAGCTATTTATGTATTTGTGAAATCTAAATTATTTATATTTTTGTAAACAACTTTTACATCTTTATAAACAACTGTTTAATATAAATTGAACCATTCTATCATCAGAATCAGACGTAAACTTGTAACTATGTAAACAGGTGTTTTAAGTATTTTGTATTAATTGTATTTGTATTGGGTTAACAGCCCGAAAATAAATATTTTTAAAAACTTCTCCGACGAATTGTTTTATTTAATTATAGACAAACATAAAAAATTGTGTCACATTAAAAGGAACTTTTTCAGCACGTGGAACACTTCAAACCGAAGTTTCAATGGAAATAACGTTTTTCTTATAAAATTTTGGCCACCAACACTTATAATCAGCTGAAAAGCTTGTTTCTAACAGTTCTACTGTAAAATTACCCAAATGACTTGACTCTGCTATCATCCGTGTATATTCTAAAGGAGTGTAAGCTCTATCATCGTTTCATGTTTCTTTTGATAACGGAAAAGTCTCTGTCGCAAGCGAAGAAACTGTGCCCCCTGATTAGAAAGTAGTGGCATATTTTATCAATTTTTTTGAAGATGTCAAATTAGATAAAAATCGCACCATTGTGTTATTTCTATTGTGTACTGGGCATCCATCGGAAAAAATGTGTATTTCCTTAACAGTATCTGGAACTTCTGCTAAAAAGTAACGAACGATGTAATAAACTACATACTTCGTTTGGAATTTTCCTGGCCGTTCCTTCATGATAAACATAGAAATTTTATTTCTATTGAAGTTTTGAATTCCAACAACATTTACCCACAACTGTCTATAATAGAACACTTCCTGTACTGGTATATTAGGTAAAGGAAGGTTCTACATTAAGTCAAATGCTATTCCTAAAACACTGTCATCTTCTTTTGCCTTCACCTCAACTTCTTTTATCTTTGCAAAAAAACTTTTTGCTTTTCCTTATGTGAACCATCTTCTCAGCTGTTGCAACTCTTTTGGTTGTATCATTTAAGCTTGGGTTTTTTATTTTTTGACTAAGTTCTTCACATTTGCCACAAACGTCGACCTGAGGCCTTCCAAAACGAAGATTAAAGTGTTCTTTGAATACTTTGTAATAAAACCCGTATTTAATATTCAACTCCGGGTACTTCTTTACAAATAATGAGTGCATTACTCTTAACGTTAGGTTAGCATTCAAGTATTAAACTTTTTTACCAGAATAATGGGATATGTTCACTTCAAAAGCAGTAATGTGACTGATAACTGTACTGTAAATATTAGCGGGAAGTGTACGTCGACTAGTAGGAGCTTTACCTCTTTTGTCTGTAGGAGTTTCGCCTTTGCTGAGAAGGACACATAAACGTCGTACTCTTCCAGCACTTACACCATGTAGGCTGACAAATGCATTTTTACAGACTTGTTCCCGTTTAAATGATAAATCACGACTTTTTGCATCATCCTTTCTAGGACGTTTTCGCTTTACACTACAAGCATTCAATAGGCCTTGTAGGTATGTCTTGTTCATTTTTCGAATTCGCCCCCAGGGGGCACCCATTCTTATATATATGAATGCTCGTCCATGCATATATATGTGGGTGTGCGGGTGTGACAACCCCGGGGCCCCAGCTAAGAGCTAACCTTATTTCAAAACTATACACAGGTTGCTCTTACACTACACACAACAATAATACTACATCACACACACCACACTTTCTTTCAACACACACATTTACATACCCTACACACAACACATACACAAAGTTTTCTTACACACATTTATAATGCTGGCGAGGATGGGATGCGGGCTGGTCGTGCGTAACCCTTTCCGGATTGGAAGGTCTGGACTGTAGTTGTGCTGCTGTGAGCTTGCTCTGCCGAGGCTTTGCGCCATCCTTTAGCCCTTCCAGTCGCTTCGGTACTGTGGCAAGAAGTGGACCATGGGTAGGAGTGTCGGAGCTCTTACTGCTGCGTGCGAGCCTCTGGGACGTCGGTATCAGTGGGTCAGGCAGTACCTGACTCCCCGGCCCGGATGAAATATGTGGGAGATGGCTGCCGGGAGTACTCGGCCGGGTCCTTCTTTTTACTAGGGACCTGCGGCGTGCGCGAGTCATCTCTCCGCCCGCACCTTGCTTTCACGATGACTGAAAAAACACTTAAGATAATGTTACACAAACAATCTTCCCCCGGTATGAAAAGACTATGGTCTAGCTTGTCGGACGATAGTGATAACAGTGGTGATAATACAGACAAATTTTTTTGTTGTTCGTTGTGTTGCAGAAGAAGGGTCGCTGTCAAAAGTTTCCCCCTTCATTATTAACAGGTCTGTTCAGTCGGTTTGTGGCTCGCCACACTCTATTAAGAAATTAAGGAATGGTACTTTGTTAATTGAAACAACGTCTGCGAAGCAAAGTAGCAGCGTTGGTAAAATTACTCAAATCGGAAGTACTGCAGTTACCGTTGTACCGCATAGGTCCCTCAACTCATCTCGAGGAGTAGTTTACTCTCGAGATATACAAGATATGTCTGAGGCTGAGTTATTGGAGGAGCTTACCTCCCAGAGAGTGACGCAAGTCAAAAGAGTTATGCGTCGGGAAAATGGAATTGATGTCGGTACCCCGACACTTATCATAACATTTTCCACCCCTCAAACTCCGGATCGTTTTAAGTTGGGTTACTTGTCTGTTCGAGTGAGACCGTATGTCCCAAACCCTCTGCGCTGTTTTCAGTGCCAGGAATACGGACATACGAAAACAAACTGCAAGAAACCTGCGATATGCGCAAAGTGCAGTTCACCTGACCACTTAGACAGCGAATGCACTTCTGAAACAGAACTGTGTGCAAACTGTAAAGGAAGTCATTCAGCAAGGTCTCGGGAATGCCCCAAGTATAAAGAAGAACGGGAAATTCAGAAAATTTCGTCTGAACAGAAGCTTTCTTTTCCGGCTGCCCGGAGCGAGTACAGAAAACGAAATAGCATTCGAAATGCAGTCCAGCCTGACATTTCGTTTGCAGCTGCAACTAGAGTCCAGTCTCGTGTGTCTGGTGAGTGCTCGTCATGCGTTGAGTTGAAGAGTGTTGTTGAGAACCTAACTAAACAGGTTGCTTCCCTGACTTCTGCACTGAAAGCTTTATTAAGCACCAAACAGAGTGAAATTGGTTTGAAGAGTTCAGTGCCTCAAGTTGGTAACCTTTCTGCGACGCAGAATACAAAAGTTCAGCTGTGAAATAAGACAGTCGCCTCTACCTCAAAGGGGAAACCCCTTTCATTGCCCAAAACGCTTCCAGTGGATGCGTCTAAATTTCTAAAATCTCCTTCGTCTGGGTCCAAGATCCACGATATGATAGGAGATCCATCGGCCCTTGATAAGGGCTTTATACAAGTCAAAGGAAAGAAAGGGAAGGAGAAAATTGTGTTTGACACATAAGTCCTTTTCTTTCTGAAATACCCTTTAATAATATTATTCAATGGAATGTTCGCGGGATCCGGTCTAGGTATGAAGACATTAAGTTATTGATCCGGGAAAAGTGTCCGATTGCGCTGTGTTTTTTTTTTTGGTTTTACGTCCGACTGTTTTGCAAATTGCTGCTAATGCAGACGGTGTGCCTGCAGGAGACGATGTTACAGCCTGATGTCTCAATCTCCGTTCGTGGATATGAGATGTTAAGGAAAGATTCCCTGCATGGTGGCCCTGGTGGTGGGGTCGCTATATTACTTCACCAGTCAATGCAAGGGATAAGTCTGGATATTCAGACGGATCTTCAGGCCGTGGCAATCAGGATTACTGTCCCGTTGTCAGTTTGTGTGTGTAATATTTACTTACCACCAAATAGAGAAATTTCATACCTAGCCATACGAGAATTATTGGAACAGTTACCAAGTCCATGTATATTACTAGGAGATTTCAATGGTCACCATTATTCTTGGGGCTCCTCACTGTGCAATGGTAGAGGTCACATGGTGGAGAGGGTCCGGAGTGATTTAGACTTATGTCTATTGAACGATGGATCTGAAACATTCATGTCATCCTCAACAGGTTCCTGGTCATGCTTGGACCTTAATTTCTGTAGTCCGTCCCTTGTTCCACGGTTGTTGTGGAGAGTACTGCCGGACCTGTACGGAAGTGATCACCGACCGGTGGTGGTCGAGTTTTTTGACTATCAGTCTGTCGATGACCTTCCAAAACGATGGATAGAGAAGCTTGCACGGTGGGATGAGTTTTCAAGTTTGATGGAATCTGAATATGAAGATGATGATGCACGAAACCTGTTGTCTTCCTTTGTGGAGAGGATGTCTACAGCTGCCCAGAGCATTCCTAAAACATCAGGAAAAGCGCGGCGACCGCCGGTGCCTTGGTGGAATAATCAGTGTAAGGAGGCTCTTCAGGACCGCCGTAGGGCCCTGCGCATTTTTAGTCGCAGGCCTACGAATGTTAACCTGGAAGCTTACCGAAGAGCTCGGGCCTGCTGTAGGCGTATCTTTCTAGAGAGTAAGAGAGAGTCATGGAGCTGTTATGTTGCAGATATTAACAGGAGTACCCCTGTGACAACGGTGTGGAGAAAACTGCGGTCGGTGTGTGGAAAGACGTCTCCGCACCGCATTGCAGGGTTGCAACATGACGGTTCCGTGATTACGTCACCAATCGACACTGCGAATGCAATAGGTTCTTCGTTAAGATCAGCGTCTCTCACGTCTTCATATTCAATTTGATTCCAAAATCATAAGCATACCATTGAATCTCTTCCTTTTCATATAGCGGACGCGAATGATCCTCTGAACATTCCTTTCTCATTGCCTTAACTAAGAAAAGCGCTCAAAGTTTCTCGAAATACCTCGCCTGGAGGATATTAAATAACACTTTCGATGATTGCGCATTTACCAGATTCTAGTTTAAGGCAGCTCCTACATATTTTTAATAAAATATATGCTTCTAGAAAGCTTCCAGAATCTTGGAAAGAAGCAATTGTTGTCCCGATCCTCAAACCTGGCAAAGATAAAATGTTGGCCTCCAGCTATCGCCCTATCTCTTAAACAAGTGTTGTATGTAAGGTGATGGAAAGAAGGGTGAATAGTCGTCTCATGTGGTATCTGGAAAAGAATGACTTCCTCGCTCCTGAACAGAGCGGTTTTCGGAGAGGGAGGTCTTCGACAGACCACTTGGTGGCCCTTGAGACGGCTATCTGCAATGCGTTTGCATTGCGGCAGCGCCTCGTTGCCGTATTCTTTGATTTGAAAAAAGCATATGATACGGCTTGGCGACGAGGTATTCTTAATACCTTGCGGGAGTGGGGCATCGCTGGGAACATGTTGGCCTTCATTAAAGACTTTCTGGATGACCGATCATTTCGTGTAAGGGTTGGTCAGAGTTGGTCAAACAGGTTTGATTTGGAAAATGGTATACCGCAGGGGAGTGTAATTAGTTGTACTCTATTTGCGATTGCCATTAACAATATTGTGAAATGTTGCGTATACCCTATTAAATGTTCTTTGTTTGTAAATGATTTTGCGATATATGTTGCATCTAGAAATGTTGTTTCAGCTGAACGAGCCCTACAGCTAACTATATACCGTCTTGAGGAATGGTCATGACAAACTGGCTTTAGTTTTTCTCCTGAGAAAAGTAAATGCATCCAGTTTTGCCGGATTCGGACTGATACTGTTCCAAGACTGTATTTTATGGGTCAGCATATTAAGGTTAGCACTGAAATCAGGTTTCTAGGTATAATATTCGATAAAAGACTTTCATGGGTTCCGCATATTAAAGACCTACGGGCTAGGTGCTTAAAGGTGGTTGATATTCTGCGTGTTCTAACAGGTACATGTTGGGGAGCTGATAGATCATGTATGTTAAGGTTCTACAAGGCTCTAGTGCGATCTCGTATAGATTATGGCGCTGTAGCGTACTTATCTGCTACTCCCACTTCGCTAAGAATGCTTGACAGTATTCACAATTCATGTTTACGATTGTCTACAGGTGCTTTTCGTTCTAGCCCTGTTGTCAGCATCTTAGTTGAAAGTGGAGAAGTGTCGTTACACAGACGTCGCCAGCAGCTTCTATTGACGTACTTTGCTAAGTTAAAAGGTAGACCTTACCATTTTTTGCATGAGATCATTCTCAACAACCCCTGTCATGATTTGCATCTGATGAACTCCCGACAACCTTCACCATTCGGTGTAAGAGCGTTGGAGATATGCAACAACCTCGATATTGCGATGCCTCGTATCTACCCATGTAATTCGTGTCTATTTCCACCTTGGACCATCGCTCAGTTACACTTTAACTTTGAAATGTGTAAATACTCAAAGGCAGACACAAGTTCTGTGGTATTTAATAGCATTTTCAGTGAGTTAGTTAAAGCTATTAAACCATCTACGGTTGTATACACTGATGGATCAAAGTCGGATGTTGGAGTTGGTTGCTCGTTTGTTGCTAATGGGAGAACCTATTTGTTTGGATTACCTGCGGGAACCAGTGTTTACACGGCTGAACTTTATGCTATCAGCAAAGCTCTTTCTGTAGTCTGTGTGCGTGGGCGTCGGGTGTTGGTGTGCACTGATTCGCCCAGTGCTCTCCAGTCGATTAATGATGTGTATTCACGCCACCCGCTACTTGTGGACGTCCTCGGCACTGTGAAGGAGCTGAATGATAGAGGAGTAAGCGTTGTTTTCTGCTGGGTTCCGGGTCACGCTGGAATCTCGGGAAATGAGGCTGCTGATCTGGCCGCTAAGGAGGCGGCATGCCAACCGGCCTTCACGCAATATCTGACTGTGTCAGATTTCGTTGGCCTGGTGAAGCGTGTCATCACTGATTCCTGGCAGGTAGAATGGACTGGCTCTCATGGCAACAAGCTTCGTGAGATAAAGCATGACGTTAAGCCTTGGCCTACGTCGCTGAGGAAGAACAGAAGACGTTTTATAAGACGTTTTTAAGACGTTTTATATTATAATAAGAAAATTACTTTCTACACTTGGGCCCTTTACCCCCATGTGTAGAATAACGGGCGTCGATAACCGTCCTGGTTTTTCGCCCAAAAAAAAAAAAAAAATTTCGAATTCATTTTGATAACATTTCCAATAATATCTGATTTTTCACTATCACTAAGTTTACTAAAACATTTTAAAGTACACCTACAGTTATCCGCAGTTGTCCGTTTTTTGTATATATTTACCAGAGTAATTTATGTAGTTATAACCTTTAATTTTGGTCAACTTTATAACCTGCTGTTTATAAGTATCTGAATTTTCTGTCCCCTTTTTCTTGTATTACTGTTATTATCTTCGTCACTTGAAGCCACTATTATAAGTAAAATGTAACACTAATTGGTATTTAATAACTAATATTACGTAAAAGAAACAATTATGATTACAACAATGAAAAATCTCACTCAAATAAACAATGGTCTTGCTTGGTACAAGACAAGTAGCGCCGCTAGCGGCAAACCCATGAACTAAACTGCCAATTTCTTTTGAAATCTACATTAGTCCTGGACTCATATAAACATACAATACCAAAACGGCCATATATATACATACAAAGGAAAGCTACGAAAGGAAACAGACTTACCTTAAATTTCTCGAAGTTACGGCATTTAGAATTCACACTCCAAAAACTATTTTTAACATAATACTTTAAAACAATACTAAACGACTGAACGACTGGCTCACATCAGCCAACTAAAAATAATAGGGGCCCCGCCCGAGATGCAACTCCCCGACACAAAAATGCGACCATCTCCAGGCCGTTGGACGGAGCAAATGGACGAGGAACAGGACAACGCCCTAACAAGCCAACAACCCTTTGCCCTCTCGCCCCCCGAACGGAAAAGACCCTTGACAAAAGGCCATGTAATACTAGTAATAATACTATAACAGAAAATACAGCACGATCTAACCTAATCTCAACCATAATGTAAAAACTAACACAATGTTATCTCATTGAAAAGTCACTAAAGTTCCTTTCTGTTTTAGACAATAGATTTAGAACTCACAATGCAGTATTCAAAATGTATAAATTGCATTCGCCTTCATCCAGACAATTGAAATCTATTTCGATCGACCAAAAACCAAAACATAATAATTATTGAATTTCATATTAAAAACGTTATCAGGAATAACAATTATTGAACAAATAAAACTTAATAAACAAAATAACGACTCTGAAGGAAACGATATTAGCAATAAGAAAAAAAAATTAAACTGTGACTTTTAAAACGTCACAGCAGGCAGTTTAGCATAGTTGTGGTCCTCATATTTTTGACAATGATTTATTTACAAGAAGCAAATTAACGCGCTCAATACAATCTAATGAGTTTTTTAATTTTCTAGAAATAATTCCAGCAATATAATACAGTATATTGTTTTGGTAATTAGACAATGATTCTGAATCCAAAGCTTCAAAATATTGATTACTTTCATTGTTGAAAGGCTCAATATCAGTTGGTGTCGCTTGTTTTTTAGACCTGAAATGGTACACTGACAAATATGGTTAGTAATCAGACTCAATTACGTTTGAATGAGAACCAGGGGTGACACTGTTCTTCAACAACAATGCCTTAATTGCTGCTTGGACTGCTGGGAGTTTGGATTGTTGTTCCAGCCACCCTTTGCTCGAACACAACCAAAGAACAGCTCGAGGTGGTCTTGGGTAAGTTTATAAGTTAGGAAAAACTTTAGAGGGCTCTTTTCCCGAAACAACAATTCTGTAGCTAAAAGCTCAACACTTTTCATGCAAGTAATGAAACCTAAAACAAAGGTCTTTCTGCTATGGTACACTGCTGGGATGCTATCAAACTTAAGATCTAACATGTACATATCCATTTCTTTAAAAAAAGTTTGGCACTGGTGAATGTTGTCTAAATTCAAAGGCTGTTTGAATCCCTTACCAAATACACTTCTAGAGTTCAACACATAAAACAGCTTATCTAATTTTCTTAAAAACAACACTGTAGCCTTGGTACCTTTGAATTCAGGATGATCTGCTGAAACCAAGTATTCACTGGAATCAGCAACACTTGAACTTAAAGTTTGAACTGCCAAAGACGCTTTCATTTTTTTTGTTGTGAAAATTTACATGACCTTTTCCTAAAGAATTAGCAAAGTTTAGTTGCTCCTCATGTTGTAGCTGTTGGAGTTTCACAATGAAACTCCATTTGATATCTCCATCTGAGCCCACAAACAACTGCTTTTCAGCCAAAGCATTTCTAGCTAGCTTTAGCATATGGCTAGGATCCAAGATGGCATACACATTGACATCCAATGACGGATGTTTAAAGAAACACTTGGTTAACAGGACTAATGTTAACATCCTAACTTTTTCAGTGCTTGCACATTAGCAGCTGTACAGTCACAAGTGACGGATCTTACTGTGACACCCACGTCTTGTAATCTAACAGTTCCTTATTACTTCTGCTAACAAACAAGAAGATACGCCATTAACTAGGAAATAAGCTACAGGACACCTGAATTTCTTAGTGTTGCTTACTGTTTACTGAAAAACAAGTGCCTCTTTGGCCAATTTATCATGATCAGGTGTTGCAACACCACCAAAATCCACATTTCCAACGAAACTTTTTTTATATTTGTCCCACATTAATTGTTTCCTAATTGACATTGAATAAAAAACGAGGGAGCATTCGTTCAAATCCGGAAAGGAGGGGTTGTCTGTATCTTCTTCCAGGTACCTGAACACTTCATCCAATAGCCGGGTTAACAATTTACATTAGAAATCCAGGATTTTAAGCGGTTCGGGTGCTGAAGTGGAAAGTGTTTACAGAGAAATTTACAGTATAAGCTTTGGGAGAATAGAAGTGTAGGGTAAGAGAAAACTGTTTCATAGTGTCAGAATACCTGGATGCAGTTTTGGCTCCATCTTTATTTTTTAAATTCATTTGGAATTCCAAAGGAAAACTACTAAAGTTGTTCAGTAATACCTGCTCAAGGTCAGAACTTATCTTAACCTTTCAGTTCAGATAGCCTAAGAGTTCTGAGAAATCATTAATTTTCCTATCTCGCCGCCGGAGGCTACTCTGCAGACATTTCACTTCTTCCTTAGTACAGTCTTCGTTGGCGAATTGAGCGAACCCTCAGTCTGAGTCTGTTGACACATGACCAGGCTGCTCCGTTTCCATGACCTCAGTTTCGCTGGGTGGCTCCCTCTCCTCCATCGGTCCATTAGAGGTCTGAAAAAGACACAACACAGTTGATTGTAGTAAAAGCATTGACTATGTGCTGAGTGTGGATAACGCTCTCTGACGAGATTGAGTCAGAATATTACTGTCCATAAATTTTGTTTGTGCTTGCAAAAGCTGCGGTAGCTCCTGTGAGGGAATGTGGAGTACATAATATCAATATGTATGCATACCCTAATAGTAGGTATTGTATCCTTATAGCGAGATTGAGCCAGAAAATTCGTGTCTGCCCAATTTTTTGTGTCCTCGCCAAAGCTGCCATAACTCCAGTAAGGCATTGTGAGCGTAACCAATATGGATATATGAAAGAGCTATCGGTTGGTTATATTCAATGCTATATTGGCGCAATTGGCTACTTTAGCCACAACAAAGAGATTGGGCAGCTAAACATTTTCTGACTCAAATGTTTGTATTGGGTGCAACTTATATTAACAGTAAATAACCAATATTCTTACTTAGGCCAACTGTAATTTTTACTAGAGCAAGAAAATTTCTTTGTTTGTAAAATAGCCAAATTAATTTTTGACAAAAGTTCAACAGGCCTACCCGTAGTATGCTTCTAAATTATTGCAATGAAAATTGATTTTCACTATTTTTAATGTGTTCTAGGCCTACATTGATTTTGCATATTAACAAAAATGTCGGAAATAAAGTAAAGCTAAGCTAACCTAACCTTACCTGCACGGTGAGTGTGCTAATCTAACTGGGGGGGGGGGGGCACGCACTTCAGGTCCCTCAGTATAGCCCCAATCACCCTTACAGTTAGGTTAGTTTAAGGTTAGATTAAGACAGATTAGATAGCAATTTATCGCATAGAGATTGCGGTTGGTGAGGTCTACAAAAAAAATAAAACACCTAGGTATTTATTAAATAGCCAAAGATACAGAAAATAGTATCATTTTCTTACTGTATGAAAAATATTTTGAATATCTAGTCCTAGATCTGAGATATAGCCTAAAACACACACACAAAACATAAGCTTCGATCAGAAATTTTTTTAAACATCCTGAGAACTAACATACTGTTTTGCTTTTTACACCCTTGTGTAGAACAGCAGGCGATGATAATCTCGCTAAGGTTTTTCGCCTTTAAAAAAAAATTGCCATATGGCTAAGTTCATTGTTACAACATGGACCAACTCACCTCAAGGACTTCTGAAGTTTTGAAAGAGAGTTGTCTACAAAATTCTCCTTAGGTTTTGAGAAAGGAAACATGACGGTACAGCATCATCTCTCAGTCGTTTTATTAGAGCTCCAGGTCTCACTTGGTAAGACTTGCTGCAGAGGGTACTGTGGACTGTTGCTTTCCAATTCTTCCTTCTAACAGCATTTTCCCATGATTTCAAAAGTTTAGGGCAGCATCTTGGAAATCTGTAATGAAAATTAAGTTTAGCCTATGTAAACAATATATTCCAAATTCTATTACTGTAATAATTACAGGATTCATACATAAATAATTTTAACTCCTTCAATGTGGCGGACGCTTTAAATGTTGTCATGGCTAAAACTTTGAAAATAATTTTATTTAGGCTACATACGTTTAATTTCCATGTCGGGTAGCTGTGAATATTGATATAGGTATGGTACGTTTCCATGAGCAGTACGATATAAAAAAAGAAATTAAAAAAAATCGATATGAAAACGATTACAACCAGTTCTATTTAAAACCCAAACATGTAAAACCGATGCCAAAATATATCATGAATGTGTTACACAAATGTTTATTATTCTTAAGTAGCCTAAATAAAAATTGTAAAAACAAATAACCATTCATGAATCATTACAACAATCGTCAAAGATTTTTATTTTAGGAATTATTGGATTAAATTCAGCTTCTATTACATTTTCTGGAATTAATTTTACATTTGTGGAATATCCTATGCAATTTTTATTTATAGTTATTATTCCAAAATTCTTTAAATTAACATGATTTATGTTTTTACAAACTATTGAAATTTCCTTTGATTCAGGTAAAACATATATCCATTGATTTCCAGTATTTAGTTTATGCCAAATTTGGAAATCTCTACCTTGTAGTGCATTAGTAACGCAGTCTGAAGGTAGTTGTTTAAAACTAGTATCTAACAATTTTACTTCACAAATGCTATCTGAAATTACAGAATTAATGACATTATTTAATTTACAAATTGTTTGTTTTACATCTATTTCCTTACAATCATTTAAATTTTCCAAAGGTACACACTAATAGCTAAATATTTTATCCTAGGTTTGACATACAAATAATTATCTTCTGAAAACTTATTCGGTAAAGGTAATAATTTATATAGTTCAAATTCATTTATTTCTACTAAAGGAATGGTTAAAATAAATTTTAAAGATCTCTTAGAGTAATACACAATCATTTTAGCAACATTAATCAAGAAATGTACATTTTCTCTATTTAAAATAACTGAAAGTTTTTTATTTACAGGTAAGTGTTCTTAGTTTTTTTGTAATTCATTTAAAAGTTGTGTTGGGGTAATAACTGAAGGATGTATCAAATCTCGTTTAGCTAACATAATTGAATCAATAACAGAGTTTAGGTCTCCGTCTAATTTATTAGTAATACGTACATGTCAGTAATGCCATATGTTCAATTATCTTTTGTGAATATAAAAGTTTATTTTCATCATTAATTACATTAGCTTCAAAATTATTAATTTGCTTTAAGTTCTTATTTAATGTTTTTTCTTGAGACTCAAGTTGTACTATTGAGTATTAAAATTCAGTATGGTACTTTTTATTATTTGGACTTGATCTTTTAGTAAAAATTCAATGTCCTTTTCATTTCCTTTTAATTGATCAATAGTTTTATCATAGTATTCTGCTGAGTCTGCATCTAATAAACCTAATATCCAATGAAATGGTTTGCCATAGGCATTACATAAAGACCATCGCTTTCTCCTATTATTAAATACAGTATCACTATGACCTATTAAATTTTCTATAGTATTGACTTTTTGATAAATTTGTTTTATTTGAATGTCAATGAAACAAACTCTGTTTACAATAATAGATACTTGTTTGTTCTAATTCTTGTTTATTTGTATTACATAATGCTCTAGTTTTAGCGATTATTTTTATAAGTAACTGTAATGTATCAAAATGAATTTTTATATCATCTACAATTATTAATTTCCAATCCGAAGTTACTAATTTTAATGATCCATAATTTTCAAAATATATTCCGCCTGTTTGATTCAAGTATATAACATTATAATCTTGTTCAGCATTGTACGATGACACTTGAATAATCAAGTTGATTATAATGAATACAATTAATCTGCAAAAGGTTTAATTCTATTAATATGTAATCTTGATAATTTCCCTTTTTTTAATTGAATTGTTACATTTGAATTATCATGAACTTTTGTTATTTTATAAGGACCTCTATAATTAGGTTGAGTCTTTTTCGGTTTTCCAGGTACTGGTATATTTTTGATTAATATTTTATCTCCTACTTTATAATTATGAGGCTTCCGTTTTTTATCATATATTTGTTTTGTTTTAATTTTTAAATTTTGCATATTTTCTCTAGCGTCTTTTCTTAATTTATAAAGTTTTGCTTTAAGATAATATAATTTTCATAGGTATTTTTATTTATTGGTTCATTGGTTAATGTTAATGGAATTTTAGGTCTGTGCCAAAGACTAGTTCATATGGAGTCTTTGTTGTAGTACTATGTTCAGATGTATTATATGAGAATTCAGCAATGGGAACCCAATGATCCCAATCAATTTGTTCCTTATTTGTAAAACTAGTTAAATAATCTGCTAATGTACTGTTAAATCGTTCTACTGCCCCATTTGTTTGAGGATGGTATACAGTAGTGGTAAGCTTTTTTATTTCAAATAATTTAGTAATTTGAGTAAAAAGTTCTGAGAGAAATTCAGCACCCTTATCCGTAAGGATCGAATTTGGTATGCCAAAATTACAAATAAAGTTTTCTACAAATTTTTCAGAAACAGTCTGAGCTTCATGATTTGGAATAGGGTGTGCTTGAGTAAATTTGGTTAGATCATCTTGTAAAACTAAAATAAACCAGTTACCATTTTCTGTTAACGGCAGTGGTCCTAAAATATCTAATGCAACCCTTTCGAAAGCAGTTTCTGCAGTGGTTGTAATTTTTAAAGGCGCTTGAAAATTTTGTCGATTAGTTTTATTTGTTTGACAATCTACACATTTTTTAATATATTCGTTTACATCATAATTTATTGTCGGCCAATTATAATAATCTTTCATATGAGCAATTGTTTTCTTTTGTCCAAAGTGACCACGTAATGGATTACTATGTAATTCTTTTAAAATGTATTGTATTTGATCATTATCTTTTAATTCTATAACCTTTTCTTTACAAATAAATATTTTAATGTTTGTATCACGGAATGTATACCGTTCAATATTAGTTAATTGATAATTTTTTAAGTTAAGATTAGGAAATTTATAATTCATTGAAATAGTGTTTGTTATTTTTTATTAAATATTGTTTAATTTTTTGTAAGCAATTGTAAAAATCATCATATGTAACGATTTCTTTAGGGGTAGACGATATTATTGCTGTAAAAATTTTGTAAGCTCTATTTTTAATATATATTGATTCCAATATTTCAAATTTTTTATGAGTTTTATTAGTTAATTCGACTTTATTTTCGCTTAGGTTTAAAATATCTTCATTTTTTTTTAATTGAGAAGAATTAAAATATATGAGTTTTTTGCTCTTTAAGATTAGTTAATTTTTATAATCATTTGTCTTTACTTCATCTAACAAATTGGCTTTTGACCTTGTAGTTATATTAACGCTTTCTTCATTAGTTTTACCTATTTCAGGGATTCGTGATAAGCAATCGGCATTTTTGTTATATTTCCCTTTTTTATACATAATTTCGTAATCATATTCTTCCAAAAATAGTCTCCATCTTATTAGTCTAGACCCAGGATCTTTAATTGAGAATATCCACACTAATGGTTGCTATGAAATAAACAGACGTATGATAATTTTAATGAAATAGTTGTTTTATTTAAATTTTGAAGTTTTTCATAGCCTAGGTTAATTTGTTTTTATATGTATAAAGTTTTTGTTTTATTTTTTTACATTCTATTTTCAATCAATTTGTTTTTTCTTCATAAAGTTTGAAACTTTAGAGTTCTTTTCACTGTTGATTTTATACATGTTGTAAAATATTCCTTATATAAGTACATTTTTTTATAACTCAGAAATAAATGTGAGGACCTTCCATCTTGGTTGATTTTTAGCCTCACACTCCCATTAAATTTCACAAATCTTACTTCTTTTTCTTAGTTTCCTAGCAACACAACTTTTGTTTGGACAAATTAAATAATTTTTAAATATTTGTTTTAAACCAGCTGGATTTATTTATACTCACTACTAGACCAAATATAAACAGATCTATCTGTGACTCATTTTTGAATCGTTACATGGTTTATGATCGATCTGTCACGATATAAAATTTTCTACCATAAAGATAATATCTAAAATGTTTAACTGACCACACAATTGTAAGTAATTCCCGTCTATGGTTAAATAATTTTGCTCAGCTTTGTTTAATGTTTTAGATGCATAGGCTATGGGCAAATCACTCCCTATAGGCCCTTGGGACAACACAGATCCAATCGCAATTCCTGATGCATCCGTTGTTAAATTAAATGGTTTAGTAAAATCGGGATATTGGAGAATTGGATACGATATTAATTTATCTTTTAATGTTTGAAAAGCATTTTCCTGTTCTGGTCCCCACTGAAAGGTTACGTTTTTTAGTAATAGTTTAGTTAAGGGTTTTGTTATTTTACTAAAATTTTCTATAAATTTCCTATAATAACGTGCCAAACCAAGAAATGATTTTGTTTAGTTGTTTGAGGTTGAGGAAAGTTTTTTATAACTTCAATTTTATCTTCACATGGTTTAACTCCTTCACTAGTGATTACATGTCCCAAATATACAACTTCTTTTTATAAGAATTCACATTTATCAGGTTGTAATTTTAAATTGTGCATACGTAGTTTATTAAAAACTTTCTTAACCCCTTAAGTCCCAAATTATTAAATTTCATAATTTTTTTTAGTTGTGTTATATTTTATTGTTATTTAGGCATATATTAAGGCATTTTTTATATAGATAATATTTTTTTTTTATTAGTTACAAAATGGCAGCCTGTCCTCATATGAGGACGCTGGGACAATGTGTGTTGAGTGGTGTACATATAAATTTATCAACACAGTAATTATGATGCAATTAAATTTATTGAAAAATACATGATACTTAATTCTAGTGAAGTTTACAATAACAATATGAATTTTATTACATAAATTTAATTATTTTTTACGTGATAAGGTGCAAAACAAGTGATACATAAGGTAACATACCACTTCGCACAAAATGTTCGGGGTTTTGAAGTGCACGAGTTCATCTGACACCTTCTCTGATTTTCTCTGTTGCCAATTACATGATTTTTGCTGTCATATCTTACATCGGGTAATACATTCGACTTGGAAGTCCGTAATGCAGCTTGTGGTCTTCCCCTACCAGCTCGTAGACCAACACCAAGTTTCAAATATGGTACAGCAATCTGTCTTCTGCAGTCTTTTATTGATATTGAATTTTTACCGTGCAAAGAAATGTATAAACAATAGGTATTAACTACTGCCATGTCAATCAATCTGGTAAACAAGCACCAATACCACTTCTTTCCTCTGATTGCTACGGGATGTTTTTCTATTAGCCAATCATGCTGGTCTACTCCTCCCATGTACTTATTATAATTATTTATAGCAACAGGTTGTTCAATTTGGATCATTTCTTTTTTCTTTTTGCAGTATCGCCTTACATTTACTGTAGGGATAATTTCGTCAAAATTTGTTGCTAAAGAAACACAGCGGTTGTCATTCCATCTAATAATTGTAATGTCATTCTTTTTGTCAAACTTAAATTCGTAATAACCGCGTTCCTTTTTTTCAATAACTTTTACTGGAATCAAGGGACAGTTAGCTGTTCTGTCACTACGAATTGTTCCACTTGCTCTAAAACCTTTTTCTTTTAACACAATAAGTACATGTAAACTAGTAAAAAAGTTATCAAAAAATATAGAATGATTTGTGGGGCATTCAATTGTAGATAACATGTCTAACACGACTCTTTCACCTAGAGGAACATTTTTTGTTTCAACTGACGGTTTTTCTTTCCCACAGTATAGTGAAAAATTATAACAATATCCACCTGTACCACAGAGTGCCCAGAGCTTATAGCCAAATCTTATTGGTTTACCCTTGATAAATTGTTTTAAGAAGTGGCTCCCGTAATAGCGTACAATCATTTCATCAACTGAAAGCGCCTCGTGAAAAGTATTCCATTGCTGAAAATTTTTTCTTATCAAGTCAAACAAAGGTCTCCAGAATCCAGAATCCAGGTTGAGTGGGCCCTGGGGCCCTCTGTAGGCGACGTCGTGCTGGGCACCTGGTCGCTCGTTGAATAAACTCACGGAATCTAATACAACCTCTAGGAAATTGCAGGAGAAAAGTGTGTTTTGATTTGATGGGATTCTGGTTCTGGGAAGGGTTTAGCGTACACGCGCAGGGAGGATAATTAATAAGGTGTTAAGTTTTTAATTTGGAAAAATGGTGAGATAATGTTTAAGGGTGAGAATTTGTAATTTTGAAGGAGTAGATCAGGAAAAAGTGGGAAAAAACGGCTCTTTTCATTTTAGACAGTAGAAAAATTTGAGTTACTGTGGCCTTTTTTTTTCTAACTAGAGGAAATTTTAGGATTTAGCTATGGGAGTATATAAGTTTCGGGGTTATGTTTTACTATAGGGTTGGAAAATTACTTGTTGGAAATATGTGTGTAGGGTGGTAATATTAGGGGAAGTCGTGGAACGGTAGCTTGATGCGTTCTTCAGGTGGGTGTGGGGTGGTGTAGATCGCCCTGACGATGTCGAGGTTTGAAGTCCTGCTGGCGTCGTGCAGTCTTCTGGACGTTCCATAGATATAGTCTTCCAGGGAGGGAAAGAGTAGATGTTCATGAATAGTTTTATTGTTTATTAGGTAGTGGAATTGGGTAATTTTGCGAAGTATTTTGTTTTGGTATGCGGAGGTTCGTTTTTTAGAAGATTTGGAGAGGAGGGGCCACCAGACCGGTGCCCCATAAAGAAGGTAGGGCCTGAGAATGGAAGAGTACATGAGAAATTTGAGTTTAGGGGAGTAGGACTTTGAATTAATTAAAGGGAGAAGTTTTGCGTATAGGACACTGCCCTTGCGTAATTTGTCGTCGATGTGCTCTCGGAGTGTCAGTCTCTGGTCGAGTTGGACTCCGAGGTAGCGGACGCTGCTTTTCCATGGGAGGTGTTCCCCTTCTAGGCGGAGTGGAGGAGGCATTTTCTTCTTCCAGGTGAAGTTAATGGCTTCGCACTTTTTAGGGTTAAGGGAGAGTCTCCAGATACGACACCAGTTTGTGATGTCAATGAGGTGATCTTGTAGTGCGCTACAGTTCAGGCGGAGGCATCTGCTGTGACGGTACAGAATAACGTCGTCAGCAAACAGTCCGAGGTGAATAGATTCCTTAACTGGAAAATCGTAGGTGTACAGGAGGTATAGTAGGGGCCCAAGGACTGAGCCCTGAGGTACACCTGCGGCAGATGGGGTAAGTGGGGACTTGATCGAGTGGAAGTGATGACTGGGGGCTAATACTTGGAATTTTCTGTCAGAAAGATAAGAATGGATTAGTCTGACTGTAGATGGTGGGAAAAATTCTGCCATTTTAAATAGGAGTCCCACATGCCATACTCTGTCAAATGCTGCTTTGAAGTCAAGCAGCACTGCCGTCGTATTGCTGTGGGAATTTCTGGCATCCACTAGTGCCGTTAAGATACGGAGGAGTTGGGTGGTAGTAGAGTGTCCTTTTCGAAATCCGAACTGTTCGGCCGGGAGTATGGGATCGATGATTTGGCGCAATCTTGGGAGATAGAGTTTTTCAAATAATTTTGACAATATCGGAAGTAAAGAGATGGGCCTATAGCTGCCTGGGTCTGTAGGGGGCTTGGAAGGTTTAAAGATGGTGATAATGTTGGAAATTTTCCAAGAAGCGGGGAAGTGTTGCAGTGCGAGTACTGCGTTGAATATTGATAGAAGATGGGCTTTCAATTCTGGCGGAGAGTTAAGGATGGCGTATCCAGAGATGTTGTCAGGACCGGGGGCCTTTCGGGGATGAATGGATTTAATTACCAAAGTAACGTCATCCATCGTGAAGGGTTCTATGTGGCATGGAGTGGGGTCTGAGAGTGTATCATCAACTACTTGACGAACGAGGTCGTTTTCATAGTGATGTACAGGAGGAGCGGGAGTGAAGTGGAGTTGAAAGTGCGAAGCAAAGGTGTTTGCCGTTTCCTGCGCTGAGTACGTCAACCCCGTTGGCGTCCGCAGTGGGTGGATCTTCTTCGGGTTGGACAGGAGTCGGCGCGCAGCCTCCCACGGCTTTCCGGCGTCCACGGCGGTCTCGAGGTATTCCTCCCAGCGACTGTTACGATGGTCGTCCAGCAAGAGTTTGCACCTGGCAGCTGCGCTGTTGAACAGGTCCCGGTGGTGGGGGTCTCTAGTGCGCTGCCATAGCCGACGAAAACGCCGTCTATCAGCAATTGCCGCTTTTACTGCAGGCGGGAGGGAAGATCGAGTTTGGGGTGGTCTTGGGGTGGTGTTTTGTTGGATACAATTAGAAAGAATATTGGTGATTGTCTGGAGGTGAGTTTCCAGCTCTGGTACGGTATTGATGGGTGGGGGTTGAGGGGGGAGTTGGGAGTTAACTGAATCGTAGAAAGAAGGCCAAGAAACTTTGTTTTTGGCAAGTGGGGCTAAAATGGTGCCATTTGGTGAATGAAAAGTGAATAGTACGGGGAGGTGGTCGGAGCCTAATTCAGGCAGGACATCGATGTCTGGGAGGGAGGATAGATTGATTGATATGGCATAATCAAGTATATCGGGCAATTGGTGAGTGACTGGGGGGATTCTTGTGGGAGAAGTTGGGATATGAATTGCTAATGGCAAGGGGGATTGCTCGAAGAAGTCGAGGAGGGAGTTGCCTGCAGTATTTGTAGAGCGGCAGCCGATATCGACGTGCTTGCTGTTCCAGTCGCCGGCCGCAAAAACTGGGTGTTGTATGCTGAACAGTGACGCAAGGGCTGTAGGATGATAATCGGGTGGGTTGGGGGGGCGGTAGACTGAAATGAATGTGACTAATTGAGAAAATAGAGGGACAGTTACTGCTAGATGTTCAATTGAGGGGATAGTCGGAGTGTCAAGGAGGTTGTGCGTGAGGCGCTTGTGTATGAGGATGGCTACCCCTCCTGCTCCACAGGTTGTTAACAGGAGGGCGGTCTGATCGGTAGACTATGTAGGGAGAGAGTTTGAAGCGGGTGTGAGGGAGGAGGTGGGTTTCCTGGAGGAGAGCTATATCTATGTTGTAGTCTATGAGAGGGCGATGTAGGTCGTTCCTCTGTCGGGCGATTCCGTTCCCGTTCCACGAAAGGATACGGAGGGTCATTTAAGCAAGGAGGGAGGGCGAAGTTGAAATAATTACGGTAAGAGCTTCGGCGATGTTGCTTACGGTGGAAATTCTAGGGAGGATTGAGGAGAACCAAGTTAGAAATTTTGCGGAGGTGAAGAAAGTAATTAATGAATTGAATGAAAATGGGGTGGGATCGGGGGCTTGTTTAGTGTTTCGTTGCGGTAGTGGAGGAAAATCTTTCGATTTGTTTTGAAAAACGGGTTTGGGGAGAATTGTAATGTTTTCCTTTGGAAGTGTAGGGAACGTATTAAGTGGAGTAGGTTTACGGGGAGCTTGTTGTTTTTGGATGGTTTTGCGGAAGGTTTGTTGTTGCTGTGATGGAGTGGCTGTGGAAGTACTGGGTTGTTGTTGTTGTGTGGAAGGAGAGCGGGAAAGAGCCGGAGAATTAGTCGGTGCAGGCGCCTGTTGTTGGCTGGTCTTCTTTCGGTCAGCCAGCAGCTTGATGTGCGTCGGGCACCCTCTGTAGTTTGCCGGATGGCGGCCTTTGCAATTGCAGCAAACTGGTTCGTCGATTACTTTTGCAACGCACTGCGCTGCGTCGTGTTTCTCTCCACACTTGACACAACGCAGCTCGTGGTTGCAGTTTACTGATGAATGCCCATAGCGTTGGCATTTGAAACATTGCGGCAACCCTGGACGGGGCCGGAATGCTTCTACAGACACTACGATTGAGGAGATGGAGGAGACCTCGTGGATCTTCTCGTAGCTGTCTTCGCCAGCTTCACTAAGAAGACTTTAATCTGGCGACCTGCACGTCCTGTGGTGTTCTGACAGTGGTTAACTGTGTAACCACTGTCCTGGAGGAATTCAACGATATCTGCTGTAGGAAAGGAAGCGTGGAGTCCCTTGATGGCGACTTTTACTTCCTCCGGCTCTTGGGTATAGAAGGAGTGGAAATTGATTCCTTCTGAAAGGAGGACTGTTTTAGCTTTCGAATAGTCGTTAATGTGAGAGGTGAAGAGGGAGAGAGAATTTCCTCTAGTAGTGATTTTAAATGAGTCGGACAGATGTGTGTTAAGAAGTTTGGTTATAATAGAAACATTCGGGGGAGCTTTAAAAACGAAAGGAGGTAGTTTGTATTTAGAAGAATGGAATGTGGATTCATTGTTATTTTGGTTGTTAGTAGAAGAAGAGGGGGAGGGGTCGGTTGTATTAGTTGTGAGTTTATTATTTAGCGTATCGGTGGTACCTGAATTGTTGTTGTTCAGCCGAAGACGCTTGTTGTTGACTACGGTGGTGAATCCTTCATCTGTAGGAATTTCCATTCCTACCTGGGGCTGCGACGTTGCCATCCTGCCACAGTGTTGTCAGTTCTTCCCACTGAACAACACTCTTCTCCTTCTTCCCAGGAGGTAGTAGTTGGTGTATAAGTTGGTTCTGCTAGCTGTTCTCACGATGTAAATCGACGGAGTCTAGTATGAGAGTACAAAGGTCTCACTTTGAAGCTCCGGTCATCCTTATTTCCTTGGGCTTTTTTGTTGTCTTGAAAATGGATACATGATTTTATTTCAAAAAATGTGTTCCTTGAAAAAGCTTGTTTGACTAACGTTATACCCAATTCTTCATCTTCTGACCAGTATTCTTTCTGACTGGGTAATGTATGATATCCAGAAAAAATAAGAAACCCGATAAAAATTTTAATATCCTCAACAGTAACATTATAGGAATGCTTGTTTTTGTATTCTTTTGCATACCTTATTGTTTCATCAACAATAAGACTATACACTTCAGCAGTAAAAAAATGTTCAAAAAGTTGAGTAACTGAATAATCGCCTAGCTCGTTTTTCATCCCTTCCAATTTTTTTTTAATTTCATTAGCAGAATCAGTTACATTGAAATTGCTCTTAGGACAATCTGTTGACCATTCATAATCATTATGTTTGAGCAATTTATGTGCCCGTTTTTTGCTGTCTTTGCATATTCTTTTAGATGGTCCTGGTTTTGGTTCGTTATTGTGGTCTTCTGAAGTTGAATCGTGTATCGGTACAACTTCAATAAATCCCGGAACATCAGGAACATTCGGCATTTCAGTCAATTCATCATCTATTTGTTCGTCGTCAGTTAAGTCATCAACCGCAGGTGGAAGAGCAATTAGGTCTGCCTCACATTCTTTTGAAAAGAGATATTCAGTCGCCTCTTCCAAAGTTTTAAAAATTTCGTTTTCCATTTTTTATAGAATAATTGTAAAATAATAACCTCTAATCATAGTATTGTTTATTGTAATTATGTCCTGAAAAAGAAGAGAAAACCCCTAACTTTTAATATATTTTATATAGACGTCGGTAAGTTGATTGTCCCAGCGTCCTCATTTGAAGACAGCGTGCAAAACCGCATATAATAAAATAAATAAATACGATTTGGCAAAATGAGTGGTATATACAATAAATATAAAGTGTATACAAAAAGATAAAAACAAATTGTTCAACTTACCAGTTGTTTATAAAATATTTCGAAGCATCAAACGTAATATGTTTACAATAGCACTATTCACGATATGCAGTGACTCACAGTAATCTCAGAACTAAGTGGATGTTCCAGTTTATGTAACCACAGTCAAGGCCAAAGCCTAAACAGTGATGCCAACTATGAAAACAATAATTTATCCTATTTTACTATAATATTCTACAGCATTTTAAAAGTGTCTTCATTCGAGTACACTGGTACTTAAGGGGTTAAGTCGCTCATTAATGATGTTCTTCTAAAATTTTGGCGTAAATTACAATATCATCGATATAAACTAAACATTTAAGACCTTGTAAGTCATTTTTTTTTCTTTTTAGGGCGAAAAACCAGGCGGTTATCATCGCCCGTTGTTCTACACGCGGGTGTAAAGGGCCCGAGTGTAGAACATACTTGAATATAATATAATATGTACTTACTTATTTAAATATAACTCCTAAAACTAAAAATATCACAGATATAAAAAAATTTCATAAATATTCATAAAATTTTCATAAAATATTTCATAAAATTTACAGTAAAGAACATTTATATTAAACACTTATAAGATAAACATACAAACACAAACTTAAATCTAATATCACAGTTGGAATAAACCACATTTATAAGCTATCACATAAAAATCTTACAAACTAGTATCACAGCAATCAATATAATTTACATTAATATCACAGACCTAAAACATAAACAAAAGGCTGTAAAGGGGCCACGAAAATAAAAAACAACATACACAAATACACATATAAAATAAAAACAACATTAACATATCCCCATTAGACATCGTTAGGGCCTATATACACTGATGGATCTAAGAAATCTCAACGTTGAGTCTAAAACATGGCTATCGTCGCCGAGTACATCACGCAACTCGCAGGGTATTTTAAATCGCCGACGCAGAGCTGCGTAGCAGACGCAATCTACCAAAACATGTTTAATTGTCAAAGGACAATCGCATCTGCCACACACTGGAGCATCACCAGACGTCATGAGATACCCATGCGTTAATCTGGTGTGCCCAATTCTAAGTCGAGCGATGACAACTTCTTCCCTTCTGTTCTTCCTCAGCGACGTAGGCCAAGGCTTAACGTCATGTTTGATCTCACGTAGCTTGTTGCCATGGGAGCCAGTCCATTCCACCTGCCAGGAATCAAGGATTACACGCTTCACCAGACCCACGAAATCTGACACAGTCAGATATTGCGTGAAGGCCGGTTGGCGTGCTGCCTCCCTAGCAGCCAGATCCGCAGCCTCATTTCCCGAGATTCCAGCATGACCCGGAACCCAGCAGAAAACAACGCTTACTCCTCTATCGTTAAGCTGCTTCACGGTGCCGTGGACGTCCACAACTAGCGGATGGCGTGAATACACATCACTAATCGACTGGAGAGCACTAAGCGAATCAGTGCACACCAACACCCGACGCCCACGCAGACAGACTACAGAAAGAGCTTTGCTGATAGCATAGATTTCAGCCGAGTAAACACTGGTTCCCGCAGGTAATCCAAACAGATAACTTCTCCCATTGGCAACAAACGAGCAACCAACTCCAACATCCGACTTTGATCCATCAGTGTATACAACCGTAGATGGTTTAATAGCTTCAACTAACTCACTAAAAATGCTATTAAACACAACTGAGCTAGTGCCTGCCTTTGAGTATTTACACATGTCAAAGTTAAAGTGTAACTGAGCAATGTTCCAGGTTGGAAATAGACAAGGATAACATGGGTAGACACGAGGAATAGCAACATCCAGGTTGTTAGCGATCCGCAACGCTCTTACACCGAATGGTGAAGGCTGTCAGGCGTTCATCACATGCAAATCATGACAGGGGTTGTTGAGAATGATGTCATGCAAGAAATGGTACGGTCTAGCTTTCAACTTAGCAAAGTACGTCAAAATAAGTTGCTGGCGACGTCTGTGTAACGACAATTCTCCACTTTCAACTAAGATGCTGACAACAGGGCTAGAACGGAAAGCACCTGTAGACAATCGTAAACATGAATTGTGGACCGTGTCAAGCATTCTTAGCGAATGCAAACGCATTGCGAATAGCCGTCTCAAGGGCCACCAAGTGGTCTGTCGAAGACCTCCCTCTCCGAAAACCGCTCTGTTCAGGAGCGAGGAAGTCATTCTTTTCCAGATACCACATGAGACGACTATTCACCATTCTTTCCATTACCTTACAAACAGCACTTGTCAAGGAGATGGGACGGTAGTTGGAGGCCAATGCTTTATCATTACCGGGTTTCAAAATCGGGACAACAATGGCTTCTTTCCAAGTTGTTGGTAGCTTTCTAGTAGAGTATATTCTATTAAAAATATGGAGGAGTTGCCTTAAGCCAGAATCAGGTAGATGCGCTATCATCGATAGTGTAATTTCATCTCCTCCAGGTGAAGTATTTCGAGATACTCTGAGCGCTTTTCTAAGCTCAGGCAAAGAAAAAGGAATGTTCAGAGGATCATTCGAGTCCGCTATATGGAAAGGAAGAGATTCAATGGTATTTCTTATAATTTTGAAACTGTACTGAATATGAAGAGGTGAGGGAAGCTGATCTAAAGGAAGAACCGATTACATTAGCAATGTCGGACTGTGATGTGATCACAGAACCGTTAACTTGCAACCCTGCGATTCGATGTGGAGACGTCCTCCCACATACCGAACGCAGTTTTCTCCATACCGTTGTCACAGGGGTACTCCTGTTAATATCTCCAATGTAACGGCTCCACGACGCCCTCTTACTCTCAAGAAAGACACGCCTACAGCAGGCCCGAGCTCTTCGGTACGTTTCCATGTTTGCATCCGTAGGTCTGCGACTAAAAATGCGCAAGGTCCTACGGCGGTCCTGAAGAGCCTCCTTACAACGATCATTCCACCAAGGTACCGGCGGACGCCGCGCTTTTCCCGTTGTTTTAGGAATGCTCTGGTCAGCTGCTGCAGACATCCTCTCTACAATGGAAGACAACAGCTTTCGTGCATCATCATCATCTTCATATTCAGATTTCATTAAACTTGAAAACTCATTCCACCGTGCAAGCTTCTCTATCCATCGTTTTGGAAGGTCATCGACAGACTGATAGTCAAAAAACTCGACCACCACCGGTCGGTGATCACTTCCGTACAGGTCCGGCAGTACTCTCCACATCAACCTTGGAACAAGGGACGGGCTACAGAAAGTAAGGTCCAAGCACGACCAGGATCCTGTTGAGGATGACATGAATGTTTCAGATCCATCGTTCAATAGACATAAGTCTAAATCACTCCGGACAGTCTCCACCATGTGTCCTCTACTATTGCACAGTGAGGAGCCCCAAGATAATGGTGACCATTGAAATCTCCTAGGAATATACATGGACGTGGTAACTGTTCCAGTAACTCTCGCATGGCTAGGTATGAAATTTCTCTATTTGGTGGTAAGTAAATACTGCACACACAAACCGTCACCGGGATAGTTATCCTGATTGCCCCAGCCTGCAGATCTGTTTGAATATTCAGACTCACTCCCTGTACTGACCGATGGAGCAATATAGCAACCCCACCGCCAGGACCACCATCCAGGGAATCTTTCCAAAATATCTGATATTCACGAAAAGACATTGATATAGCAGGCTGCAACATCGTCTCTTGCATGCAAAGCGCAAGAGGACACTTTTCCCGGATCAGTAGCTTTATGTCTTCATACCTAGACCGAATGCTACGAACATTCCATTGAATAATATTATTCATTTATTGGTTTTTCTACTTTATTAATATTAATTTATTAATATCTATGGAGTATAGTTATATACGGCAGATATTTTATAGTTCCACTTTCAATTTCACGCCTTTCTATTTCTTTTAAAAGTTTAGCTTTTTGACCACAATTATTTATAGTATGGCCTTTTTGTTTACAAAAGATACAAGAAGGTTTAAAATTTTTATTTTGTTGTATTCCTCTACCTATTGAAAACTGGTCAGAATTCATTATACACTGGGTAATCGTTCATATCTTTACAGTATCGGACTTTTCAATTTGTTTTTTATCATTATTTATTTTTTTACATCTATCTATAGTATATTCATTATTTTTACAGTACGTACAAAAAGGTTTAAACTTTGAAACACTTATCCACGGTATGACCCTTTTTTACAATGAGTACAAAATAATGTTTTTTCCTCTATATTAAAATTTCGAATTTTGGATGTACCAGCCTGTACATTTTTATTCGAATTTTTTTATTTTTATTTTTAAAATAACATTCATCGGTATGATGTCCCGATTTATTACAAATTTCACACCATATTTTTAAAGTATTTGCAGATCTAATTAAAGTTTTTTCGGAATTGACCTCTTCGTCAATTTTTTTTCCTTTTCCAATGCAATTTCGTACAATTCTGACAAAGAATTTCCAAGATACGATTCTAATACATTGCGAAATTTCGTTTTTACTTTTAATAAAAATGTTCGGAAAGCTATTTCTTTAACTTCATGTGTTCTACCAGGAATCAAGTTCAGTTCATCGGTTTCATAGGTTTCTAAGAAACTAATGCATTTATTCATTTGATGCATTAGTCTGATATAAAACTCCCGAATACCTTCAAAGAGTTTTTGTTCCATAAATTGGAGTTCGGTTTTTAAATAAAGGTAATGTTTAGGTTTACCAAAAGTGGTTTGCAAAAGTTTTTTCAAATCTGGCCAATCGACAAAACTTTGACCAGCAATGGCATTTTCTGCCAAGCCCCGCAACTGTAACTTAAATACTCGAACAGAATTATTTTTTGGTTCCCCTGTGCTAACTTAAATGTTACGTCAACCTCTTTTAAGAACCTAGGTAGTCCTTCTTCTGACTCGTCAAATGGATGTATCAATACATATAACAATAACAGATTGTTGGATAAGTTCATCTTGTTCGAGATGAACGGCAGGAGGAGTCGTGAAGTGTTTTTCAAAGTGCGAAGCGAAGGCGTTTGCTATCTCCTGTGTGATTAGTGATGTGTATTCACGCCACCCGCTAGTTGTGGACGTCCTCAGCACTGTGAAGGAGCTGAATGATAGAGGAGTAAGCGTTATTTTCTGCTGGGTTCCGGGTCATGCTGGAATCTCGGGAAATGAGGCTGCTGATCTCAAACAATTTACATCACTATTTTAATCTAATTTTAACATTAAGTAAAAGTTTTAACGATGTTTCTCACTTTTTTGATACTAAAACTGAAACACTGAAAAAAAACTGTTGGTACTTTCATTACTCATACTTTATTACCTACAATATTGATTTCCAATTTAAAATCACAATTAAAACAATTATTGTTAAAATCAGAAATATCTACTTCACAATGATAATGTTTTTAACTTTAAAAATAAAAATCAATTTATTGACATTACAATATTTTTATACTAAAACAAAATAAATGAAAAATACACTATCTTACTTTTTACTACTCTAGGACAACTTAAATGTTTTTGTAAACTGTAAAATGAAAAAAGTTTCAGCCATTATTTTATGACAGTAACCAGTGTTCAACAAAAATGCCAGAAAGAACTTGAAAACTGTCGATACAAGAAATTACTAATACTTAATTACTATGTAATAATGTTGCTGTGCTTATTATTATAGTAATAAAAGTGGCATTAATATTATTACTGTTAGGATAATACAATGAACTATTACTAGTTTAACCTAATTTTTACTAGTATGATAACAATACTCAGTTCAGTTGCTAAACAAAAATAGGCTATGTTTAACGGAAAAACAAAAACACAATTTAAAATTTACAAAAATATTAAAAATTAACATAATACTATAAAAATAAAAATTACACTTTTGCAATAAATTAACGCTCACACTCTGAATCTTCGTCAATGTCTGCTTCTGGCAAACGTTCTTGAGTAACTGACACAGATGGCAAAGAACGGTACCAAGGATGAAATACCTCAGGTATTACCCCTTTCTGGCAGAGGGTAAGCAAGTCCTTCTTTTTTTCTTCACTTATTTTTAATTGTGAAGAGTATAGTTTCTTTAATTGCTCAGCTTTGAAAACTGTTGCGCCAAGACGCCCTCTCCTAGGTCGTACATTTAATCGACTGTACTCACTAGAGTAGTCATACTTATACTGTATAGTATTAGGCAGTGCTTTATCGTATCTAAAGCACTTGACTTTTAGCCAATTCATTTTGTCTCCCTTCTCATCTACACTTTTGTTTTTTATTAGTTTTTCTGACAAATCTTTTAAATTAAAAAAGTTATTAATAGTCATTTCAGTTGTTTTATAAGGTGGCTTGGACTTGTTTCTTGCTCTGGTTGACTGTGCTAATTTGAAGATATTCATCCAATCATTTACACAGTAAATGGACATAAATTTCTTTTGAGTTTCTATCGCTGAGTGCATCGAGTCAACCTCCATAAATGAATGACCAGATTCTAGGAACTTTTGTTCAATAATGTCAATGTGTGATGAGGTCTGAACTAAATTTAAAAACAAGGCAGCCATCTGGACATTCCTGTTCTGACCTCCACATGTATCAGAGAAGAATGTGACGTGTTTTACAGTTTTTGGTATACTTTCTATATATCTTAACAAGCACGAACCAATTTCACAACTCCCTCTGCCGCCATTAACTTCAGTCCAAAAGAAACAGTGTCCATTGTTAGGATGGGTGGCCTCATACAAAGTAAAATTATAGGCATTTAATTTCCGCATGTAGATCGAATGACACTGACCAGAATGAATTATCAGAATTAGCCCTCTCTTTGTCGCTAGCTTTTTCCTTTTGCGCCTCTTCATTACGCCGTCGATGTTCTCTGTAGTTTTCTTCCATTTCAGTTTTTCCTTCCCCTGAGCTCTGTTCATATTTATTGCAAAGAATGCATGCATCCTTTTTTGGGCGAAAGAATGAGTAATTATAGTCTTTACAAAATATTCTGCGGTATGTTATTGAACTTACTATTTCAGTTTCCCCTTTTTCTTTACAGTAATCCTTGTAGAGACTATACATCTTGTTTATAGAAAGATTTTTGTCAAGATATTTTCTAGATGATGTCTTTCTTACATAATGACTTTCCATGCAAGGAAATGACTCAATGTGATTTTTAACTTTTTTGTAGACATTTTCACTAGTTTTATTTGATGGAGCTTGCTTTCCTCTTTTATCAGATCCAGCTTAGTGCCCAACATCATCTCTTCCTGAAAATGCACTGTATACTGAACGATTTGAAATTGATAGGGTTTTTAAGAAACCTTTTTGACATACTCTTATACTACTATCATTTTTTTAAAAATTATACCGTTTTGTATTTTTGCGTTCTAATGCATTTTAGATTTAAAATACCCTAATGCGATTTAAAATACCCTGCGAATTGCGAGAAGTACTCGGCGACGATAGCCATGTTTTAGACTCAACGTTGAGATTCCTAAGATCCATTAGTGTATATAAAGATGTCTAATGGGGATATTGTAATATTATTTAATTTTATATGTGTATTTGTTGTATGTTTTTTATTTTCGTGGCCCCTTTACAGCCTTTTGTTTATCTTTCAGGTCTGTGATATTAATGTAAATTATATTGTGTTTCCTGTGATACTAGTTTGTAAGATTTTTATGTGATAGGTTATAAATGTTGTTTATATTCCAACTGTGATATTAGATTTAAGTTTGTGTTAGTATGTTTATCTTATAAGTTTTTAATATAAATGTTCTTTTCTGTAAATTTTATTTATGAATTTATTTTTCTGTGATATTTTTAGTTTTAAGAGTTATATTTAAATAAGGAAAGTAAGTTCTACACTCGGGCCTTTTACACCCGTGTGTAGAACAACGGGCGATGATAACCGTCTGGTTTTTCGCCCTAAAAAAAAAAAAAAAAATTATGCATTTTCCTGTTTGGGTCTCCTTGAAGTAGGCACAGCACTAGACACATTTAAGAGAGTAAAATCTTTTTTGCGCTCAAATGTCTCTAAAGACCAGAATTTTTTACATATTACTTCTCTTTCTTGTTTTGTAAAATGTTCATTGCATTTAAAAATGCACTTGGAACAGTCACTGATTTTAGGGCGTTTAGCTTGTTGGAGAACACCTTTACTGTTCTCATATGGAAGACAGTTCATTCTGTCTGATTTATTGATCCGGGAAAAGTGTCCGATTGCGCTGTGCCTGCAAAAAACGATGTTACAGCCTGATGTCTCAATCTCCGTTCGTGGATATGAGATGTTTAGGAAAGATTCCCTGCATGGTGGCCCTGGTGGTGGGGTCGCTATATTACTTCACCAGTCAATGCAGGGGATAAGTCTGGATATTCAGACGGATCTTCAGGCCGTAGCAATCAGGATAACTGTCCCAGTGTCGGTTTGCGTGTGTAATGTTTATTTACCACCTAACACAGAAATTTCATACCTAGCCATGAGAGAATTGCTGGAACAGTTACCAGCTCCATATATCGTCTTAGGAGATTTCAATGGTCACCATTATTCTTGGGGCTCCTCACTGTGCAATGGTAGAGGTCACATGGTGGAGAGGGTCCGGAGTGATTTAGACTTATGTCTATTGAACGATGGATCTGAAACATTCATGTCATCCTCAACAGGATCCTGGTCGTGCTTGGACCTTACTTTCTGCAGCCCGTCCCTTGTTCCAAGGTTGATGTGGAGAGTACTGCCAGACCTGTACGGAAGTGATCACCGACCGGTGGTGGTGGAATTTTTTGACTACCACCCTGTCGATGACCTTCCGAAAAGATGGATTGAAAAGCTTGCACGGTGGAATAAGTTTTCAAGTTTAATGGAATCTGAATACGAAGATGATGATGATGCACGAAAGCTGTTGTCTTCCTTTGTAGAGAGTATGTCTGCAGCAGCTGCCCAGAGCATTCCTAAAACATCGAAAAAAGCGCGGCGTCAGCCGGTGCCTTGGTGGAATAATCGGTGTAAGGATGCTCTTCAGGACCGCCGTAGGGCCCTGCGCATTTTTAGTCGCAGACCTACGGATGCTAACCTGGAAGCTTACCGAAGAGCTCGGGCCTGCTGTAGGCGTATCTTTCTAGTGAGTAAGAGAGAGTCATGGAGCTGTTATGTTGCAGATATTAACAGGAGTACCCCTGTGACAACGGTGTGGAGAAAACTGCGGTCCGTGTGTGGAAAGACGTCTCCGCACCGAATTGCAGGGTTGCAAACTGACGGTTCCGTGATTACGTCACCAATCGACATTACGAATGCAATTGGTTCTACGGTAAGATCAGCGTCTCTCACGTCTTCATATTCATATCAATTTCAAAATCATAAGCAAACCATTGAATCTCTTCCTTTCCATATAGCGGACACAAATGTTCCTCTGAACATTCCTTTTTCAATGCCTGAACTAAGAAAAGCGCTCAAAGTTTCTCGAAATACCTCGCCTGGAGGAGATGAAATTACACTTTTGATGATGGCGCATTTACCAGATTCTGGCTTAAGGCAACTCCTACATATTTTTAATAAAATATACGCTTCTAGAAAGCTTCCAGAATCTTGGAAAGAAGCAATTGTTGTCCCGATCCTCAAACCTGGCAAAGATAAAACGTTGGCCTCCAGCTATCGCCCTATCTCTTAAACAAGTGTTGTATGTAAGGTGATGGAAAAAATGGTGAATAGTCGTCTTATGTGGTATCTGGAAAAGAATGACTTCCTCGCTCCTGAACAGAGCGGTTTTCGGAGAGGGAGGTCTTCGACAGACCACTTGGTGGCCCTTAAGACGGCTATCTGCAATGCGTTTGCATTGCGGCAGCGCCTCGTTGCCGTATTCTTTGATTTGAAAAAAGCATATGATACGGCTTGGCGACGAGGTATTCTTAATAACTTGCGGGAGTGGGGCATCGCTGGGAACATGTTGGCCTTCATTAAAGACTTTCTGGATGACCGATCATTCCGTGTAAAGGTTGGTTAGAATTTGTCAAAGAGGTTTGATTTGGAAAATGGTATACCGCAGGGGAGTGTAATTAGTTGTACTCTATTTGCGGTTGCCATTAACAATATTGTGAAATGTTGCGTATACCCTATTAAATGTTCTTTGTTTGTAGATGATTTTGCGATATATGTTGCATCTAGAAATGTTGTTTCAGCTGAACGAGCCATACAGCTAACTATATACCGTCTTGAGGAATGGTCACACAGACTGGCTTTGGTTTTTCTCCTGAAAAGACTAAATGCATCCAGTTTTGCCGGATTCGGACTGATAGTGTTCCAAGACTGTATTTAATGGGTCAGCATATTGTAGTTAGCACTGAAATCAGGTTTCTAGGTGTAATATTGGATAAAAGACTTACATGAGTTACGCATATTAAAGACCTACGGACCTGGTGCTTAAAGGTGGTTGATATTCTGCGTGTTCTTACAGGTACAGGTTGGGGAGCTGATAGATCATGTATGATAAGGTTCTACAAAGCTCTAGTGCGATCACGTACGAGGTCTGTCCAATAAATACGCGAACTTGTGCAAGCTATCGCCCATGACGCGGACTATAGTCCCACCCACTAGCGGCGCTAGTTGCCTGATTCCCAATGAGCCGTCAGTGCTTGGCGGATCGTCAAACTGTGCCTATAGTGCTAGTTATGTTAGTTTCTGTTGTCCTTGTTTTTACTGTTTGTTGAAAATGGAAACTGACGAAATCACGGAGCAACGAATCAATATCAAGTTTTTGGTGAAGTGCAGTAAAAGTTATAAAGAAATTACTGAAATGTTGACAGCTGTTTACGGTGATAATGCTCTGAAGAAAACATCAGTTTTCACGTGGATTAAGGTTTTTAAAGATGGCCAACAAGACGCCACGGATGATGCAAGGCTGGGACGACCTTCACCCACCTGTGTTGGACGACAACATTGATCATGTGCGGTCCCTTGTCCTTACTGATCGTCGTAAAACTGTCCGAATGATAGCTGATGAACTAAATCTAGGAAAATCAACAGTGCACACTATTTTAACCGAACATTTGTCAAGATGATGGATGGATCCTTCACCATGACAATGCACCTGCACATTCAGCATTGATTGTTCGCCAGTTTCTGGCAAAAAATTCAATCACCAGCTTTGATCATCCTTCTTATTTGCCAGATATCACCCCTGCGACTTTTTCCTATTCCCAAAATGCAAAAATGTGATGAGGGGACATCACTGGGAAGATTTGGACACAATAAAGCAAGAAACGACGAGAACACTTAAAAGCCTAACTGCTGAGGACTTCCAAGCCGTTTTCGGAGGGGGAGGTCTTCGACAGACCACTTGGTGGCCCTTGAGACGGCTATTCGCAATGCGTTTGCATTGCGGCAGCGCCTCGTTGCTGTGTTTTTTGATTTAAAGAAAGCATATGATACAGCTTGGCGACGAGGTATCCTCAATACTCTGCGGGATTGGGGCATCTCTGAAAATATGTTGAGCTTCATCAAGGACTTTCTAGAAGAGCGATCATTCCGTGTAAGGGTTGGTCAGTGTCTGTCTGACAGGTTTGTCTTGGAAAATGGTATACCGCAGGGGAGTGTAATTAGTTGTACTCTGTTTGCGGTTGCCATAAACAATATTGTGAAGTGTTGTGTGTACCCTGTTAAATGTTCTCTGTTTGTTGATGATTTTTCAATATATATGGCATCTAGAAACGTTGTGTCAGCTGAACAAGCCCTACAGCTAACTATATACCGACTTGAGGAATGGTCACGACAAACTGGCTTTAGTTTTTCCCCTGAGAAGACCAAATGCATCCAGTTTTGCCGAATACGGACTGATAGTGTTCCAAGACTGTATTTAATGGGTCAGAATATCGAAGTTAGCACTGAAATCAGGTTTCTAGATGTTGTATTCGACAAAAGACTTACATGGGTTCCGCATAAAGACCTACGGGCTAGGTGCTTAAAGGTGGTTGATATTCTGCGTGTTCTTACAGGTACAGGTTGGGGAGCTGATAGATCATGTATGATAAGGTTCTACAAAGCTCTAGTGCGATCACGTATGGATTATGGCGCTGTAGCGTACTCATCTGCTACTCCCACTTCGCTGAGAAAGCTTGACACGGTCCACAATTCATGTTTGCGATTGTCTACAGGTGCTTTCCGTTCTAGCCCTGTTGTCGGCATCTTAGTTGAAAGTGGAGAATTGTCGTTACACAGACGTCGCCAGCAACTTATTTTGACGTACTTTGCTAAGTTGAAAGCTAGACCTTACCATTTCTTGCATGACATCATTCTCAACAACCCCTGTCATGATTTGCATGTGATGAACGCCCGACAGTCTTCACCATTCGGTGTAAGAGCGTTGCGGATCGCTAACAACCTGAATATTGCCATTCCTCGTGTCTACCCATGTTATCCTTGTCTATTTCCACCCTGGACCATTGCTCAGTTACACTTTAACTTTGAAATGTGTAAATACTCAAAGGCAGGCACTAGCTCAGTTGTATTTAATAGCATTTTTAGTGAATTAGTTGAAGCTATTAAACCATCTATGGTTGTATACACTGATGGATCAAAGTCGGATGTTGGAGTTGGTTGCTCGTTTGTTGCCAATGGGAGAAGTTATCTGTTTGGATTACCTGCGGGAACCTGTGTTTACTCGGCTGAAATCTATGCTATCAGCAAAGCTCTTTCTGTAGTCTGTGTGCGTGGGCGTCGGGTGTTGGTGTGCACTGATTCGCTCAGTGCTCTCCAGTCGATTAGTGATGTGTATTCACGCCACCCGCTAGTTGTGGACGTCCACGGCACCGTGAAGCAGTTGAATGATAGAGGAGTAAGCGTTGTTTTCTGCTGGGTTCCGGGTCATGCTGGAATCTCGGGAAATGAGGCTGCGGATCTGGCTGCTAGGGAGGCAGCACGCCAACCGGCCTTCACGCAATATCTGACTGTGTCAGATTTCGTGGGTCTGGTGAAGCGTGTAATCCTTGATTCCTGGCAGGTGGAATGGACTGGCTCCCATGGCAACAAGCTACGTGAGATCAAACATGACGTTAAGCCTTGGCCTACGTCGCTGAGGAACAACAGAAGGGAAGAGGTTGTCATCGCTCGACTTAGATTGGACACACCAGATTAACGCATGGGTATCTCATGACGTCTGGTGATGCTCCAGTGTGTGGCGGATGCGATTGTCCTTTGACAATTAAACATGTTTTGGTAGATTGCGTCTGCTACGCAGCTCTGCGTCGGCGATTTAAAATACCCTGCGAGTTGCGTGATGTACTCAGCGATGATAGCCATGTTTTAGACTCGACGTTGAGATTTCTTAGATCCATCAGTGTATATAAAGATGTCTAATGGAGAAATGTTAATGTTGTTTAATTTAAATGTGTATTTGTGTATGTTGTTTTTTATTTTCGTGGCCCCTTTACAGCCTTTTGTTTGTCTTTCAGGTCTGTGATATTAATGTAAATTATATTGTTTGCTGTGATACTAGTTTGTAAGATTTGTATTTTATAGGTTATTATTAATGTTGTTTATTCCAACTGTGTTATTAGATTTAAGTTTGTGTTTGTATGTTTATCTTATAAGTTTTTTAATATAAATGTTCATTTTTGTAAATTTTATTTATTAATTTTTTTCCTGTGATATTTTTAGTTTTAAAAAGTTATATTTAAATAAGAAAAGTACGTTCTACACTCGGGCCCATTACACCCGTGTGTAGAGCAACGGGCGATGATAACCGTCCGGTTTTTCGCCCTTAAAAAGAAAAAAAAAGAAGCTTATATTGACGTACTATACTAAGTTGAAAGCTATACCTTATCATTTTTTGCATGATATCATTCTCAATAACCCCTCTCATGATTTGCATCTGATGACGCCCGACAGCCTTCACCATTCGGTGTAAGAGCGTTGGAGATATGCAACAACCTCGATATTGCGACGCCTCGTATCTACCCATGTAATTCGTGTCTATTTTCACCTTGGACCATCGCTCAGTTACACTTTAACTTTGAAATGTGTAAATACTCAAAGGCAGACACAAGTTCTGTGGTATTTAATAGCATTTTCAGTGAGTTAGTTGAAGCTATTAAACCATCTACGGTTGTATACACTGATGGATCAAAGTCAGATGTTGGAGTTGGTTGCTCGTTTGTTGCTAATGGGAGAACCTATTTGTTTGGATTACCTGCGGGAACCAGTGTTTACACGGCTGAACTTTATGCTATTAGTAAAGCTCTGTCTGTAGTCTGTGTGCGTGGGCGTCGGGTGTTGGTGTGCACTGATTCGCTCAGTGCCCTGCAGTCGATTAGTCCATTAGTCGATTAGTCGATTAGTCGTTTAGTGATATTCACGCCATCCGCTAGTTGCAGATGCCCACGGCACCGTGAAGCAGCTTAACGATAGAGGAGTAAGCGTTTTTTTCTGCTGGATTCCGGGTCATGCTGGAATCTCGGGAAATGAGGCTGCTGATCTGGCCGCTAAGGAGGCGGCACGTCAACCGGCCTTCACGCAATATCTGACTGTGTCATATTTCGTGGGCCTGGTGAAGCGTGTCATCACTGATTTTTGGCAGGTAGAATGGACTGGCTCTCATGGCAACAAGCTACGTGAGATAAAACATAATGTTAAGTCTTGGCCTGCGTCACTGAGGAAGAACAGAAGGGAAGAAGTTGTCATCGCGCGACTTAGAATTGGGCACACCAGATTAACCCATGAGTATCTCAAGACGTCTGGTTATGCTCCAATGTGTGGCAGGTGCGATTGTCCTTGGACAGTCGAACATGTATTGGTTGATTGCGTCTGCTGTGCAGCTCTCTGCGTCGGCGATTCAAGATTTGATTCATTTCAAGAAACGATTTTATTAACGCTTGTGTATTCCTTCTCAGTACCTGTCATGAGATCAATTACTTTATTATTTATTTCGTCATAATGATGATTTTTCGGTGCTAATATGACACGGTTTGATACACTGTCAATGTGTTCTTCTGACATGTATTGTATGTCTCCAAAAATAACATGAATTAAGTCGTCATTACAACAAATCTCCTCAGGTATAGAAATGATATCATCTTCATTTTCTATATCTCTCTGAAATTTTCCATTTCCTATATCTAAAAGAAACTCGGTAAACTGTACTTCCTCTGATCCGGTTCTCATAGTTTTTGTTAATTTCTTTACTTTAATGCTAGGCCACAGAGGTGAATATTTTAAGCTGTTCCTTACAATAAAATGACGTGATTCATGTGGTACAACAGGTAAAACCTGACGAAAGTCGCTGCCTAAAAGTATCACTTTCCCTCCAAATGGAACAAATTTATTGTCCATCACATCCTGTAATAGACGATTGACGCACATAAGTGCATCAGCAGAAGCCATTGGTGCTTCATCCCATATTATAAGTCGTGATGACCTTATTATCTCAGCTTCAGGGCTGTTCATTTTAATAGACGATACGGAGCAATCATTTAGATTTAATGGCAATTTAAATCCCTGAACTAAGAAAACCGCTCAAAGTTTCTCAAAATACCTCTCCTTGAGGTGATGAAATTACACTTTCGATGATAGCGCATTTACTGGATTCTGGCTTAAGATAACTCCTACATTTTTTAATAGAATATACACTACTAGAAAGCTACCAAAAACTTGGAAAGAAGCAATTATTGTCCCGATTTTGAAACCCGGTAAAGATAAAGCATTGGCCTCCAACTACGGTCTCACCTCCTTGACAAGTGTTGTTTGTAAGGTAATGGAAAGAATGGTGAATAGTCGTCTCATGTGGTATCTGGAAAAGAATGACTTACTCGCTCCTGAACAGAGCGGTTTTCGGAGGGGGAGGTCTTCGACAGACCACTTGGTGTCCCTTGAGACGGCTATTCGCAATGCGTTTGCATTGCGGCAGCGCCTCGTTGCTGTGTTTTTGATTTAAAAAAAACATATGACACGTCTTGGCGACGAGGTATTTCACAAAAGACTTCATTCATACAGTACGCCTAGAAAAGTTGTTAAGTACAGTTTGATATTTAATATTCATATTATATTGTTATTACTCACTTTATTGTCATGAAACCAAATTAAAAAATAAAATTATTTAACAAAATTGTTTTTTCCTACTTGCTACAGTTTCTGAGTTGATGTTGGAAGTTATTTCGTAAATTGGTCCCTAGAAGAAGTCCTCCATGTATTCGTAGGCAAACCATACTGATTAGTAAACATCTTGCGAGCCAGTTTCCGATTTAATCGATGCCTTCTTCCGTTCACTTAAACTTCAAGGTCACTAGGTCAACTGACACAATAACCTTCCAGAAAGCGTTATCAGTTGACGTCATAGTGTCACACGTTTTGAACATAAACAAAAGTACGGCAACGTATGTCAGAGTAATGCAAGCACTAGATTGGTTGAATTACAGTGACGTTGTTACACAACCTTACCCTCAAACATATAATTGGTCATTTTACAATGACGCCTTCACCCAACGTACCTATTACAACAGACAACTTATTACCTACCTTAACACGTTCACTATCACGGGTGTATCGATATTACATTTGTCAGGTATCATGTGAGTTAAATGTTACACGTTATTAAAAAATAATTTTTTATTAAAGAATACCTCTTACAATAATTGAATAAATGCAAAATAATAAGAGAAAGAGGTGAGGCTACCGGTGGTCCTCATGGGCCACCATTAATAATGTATTTGGTTAGCACCAAGAGGTATACCGGTGGTCCTCAACAAATATTACACTACCTAGTTTATTAGTTTAATGATTATTATGTGTTATTAATTAATGATTAATGTTTATTTTAATGTGTTTTTTGTAAAACAAGTTACACACAAATTTTTCACACTTCTTACACTTAGAATTCACCTTTTGAACAATTTTCTGTGCAATGTCTCGCCCTTGTTTGGATGCTGCTGCATAACAAACTGTGCATCTTCTGATGAGCCGATTGTTCTTGTCTCTATCTACTGTTTTTATTAGTATATGTTTTTTCAAGAACTGGATTTTAAATTCTTCTGGCAATTGGGTCACCATTTTCATTTAATCGAATCATCTGAAAAACTAATTGCTCTCTGAATAATTTTATAGGCATTTTTCTTGCATGGAAATTATTGTAAACTAACTAGGCATTTACAACTGATGTACTAAAAGCATCTCAAAAACAACTTTATGGTACGACCTTACTGTTTGGCAAAGACGCGTGAAGTAACTGCTCATCTGGTCTGATAAATCTATTCTCGGTTTCCTTTATTATAATCAATAATAGCTGTAGGTTTAATTACAGGTTCTCTTGATCTGTTCATTTTATTTGTTGTTTCTGTTGCTAGTGTATGTTTGGTAGTAAGGAAGCAAACGTCACGCTTATCCTTTCACTTCTCTACCACAACTCCCTCAGAATTTTGCTTACCAACAATATCACCACGTTTCAATTTTTGGTTTTCAACATCTTTTGGTAAATGTTTCCGGTTATTTCTAAGAGTACACAGTAAATAAGGACGGTTTTCTAGCAGAGTACTAGCTAATGAAACAGGTGTAAAAATTATCACACTACAGTGCGACCCTCAGAAAGAAATTTTTCTGCTACCTCAAGTACAGTTTTTTCTGCAAGTCCTAAATCATCACCTGATCTAACAGTTCTGTCCTTCAGTTTACACGGGACTGACCTTCAGCCTGTGTAAACTGTAGCTTGTAAAGTGTAACCCAGTGGATTACATAATTTAAATACTTTTATCCCAAATTTGTGGGCTTTACCTGGTTAATATTGACGATACAATAACCTACCTCTGAAGGGGTTTGTATTCATTAAGATTCAGAAAGATGACATTTTTCATGCACTCAGGCTTACCCATTTATTGAGTTAATCTTTATCAAAATGTATTTGTAATTCATCAATTTAAATTTCCATTTATATTTATCTAATTGTGGCATAGAATATTAGATAGAACTTTTGCCCCGTATATGGGGCAAAAGTTCGCTCAGCGTGGGGTAAAAGTACGCACAAAACAACTTTGATATAAATTTTATTTAATCAGCTCTAAAATATTATATTGTACTTTAGAACATAAACACAACTTATTTTAATTATTCTTCTAAAATCTAACATACTTATTTTATAAAATACACAATTTGATTATATTGTTTAAAATTTAAAAACAGTCACAAATTAAGAAAAGTTAGTTAAACGACGATATAAACTTAGTTAAATTTACACTAATGAACTACACTAGATTACACTAATTACAAATATAAAATGAGGCCTGTAGCTAAGAATTAGCTACACCTAACCAGCAGATAACACGTTTACACCATAGTTTAAGAAAATAAAATGTTCTTGAACGCTAGCCCTAGTAAAAGAATAATGATTTATGAGAATTAACAATAATCACAATTAAATTCACCTCCACCGTCGTAATTAGAGCATTTATCATGCCACCAAGCTCGACATTTATTACACTGAATCCAGTCTTCTTCTGGTGGATCGATGTATTAATCCCCACATCCTGGACATGAAACCTGTTGTTCAGAAGTCGAAGGCTGATTTTCTTCTTTGCTAAAGTTAAGTTTTTTTTTTATTTTTTAAACTTTTGTCAGGCCTACGTCTTGGAGTTGGTGGCATGTTTTGTTTCTGTCCCGTTTTTTGTTTTATTTGTTGTTTTCTTTAAATTTTTTGTTTCTGCTTCCCTTTTTAAAGTCTGGTTCTGCTCAAGCTGATTTTTAAACGGCGAGCTAGTAAGAATCTCTGACTTCTGCTTTTTAGACTTCCTTTTCTGAGCAGCACCTTTTCTTTTCGGTAGAGGCATCAAATCTGATGGCGAAGTCCATCCCTTCTTCACGGTATGCATATCCTGTCTGTTGCTGGTGACGTCTGGTGATACTGGATGTTCTGTTTGCATGTTTGAATGAATCGATTCCAGCATTTCTACAGGAAGCTCTGCATTTCCTAATTCACCTTGAATGCCAGAGCTTGAAGCATCCATCCCGACATTTTGGAAATTATAAGAGGGCAGATTTTGTATCGGAGCCTGATCTGTTAGTACACTTGCCAAAAAGTCTTCTTCAGTAAAAATTGTCCACTGGACAAATCCCACAGCTTTTAAAACCATTAATAGCTTTTCCCATCGTAGCACATTTTTCATATGCTTATCCGAAAAGCTGAGCAATTTGATACTGGGTTATTACACGTCCTGGGTTATTAATTAGCCACTTGTCACACATTTGTGAATAAAGCTCCTTTAAGGGCTTGAAAAAAACATTTATCAAGTGGCTGTATTATGTGGCTACTATGAGGTGGTATTGACAGCATGGTTTGTTGTTATCTCTACAATACGTCTCAGACTCTATGGTAATATGAGAGCTGTGGTTGTCCAATACCAACAAAACAGGATTTTCTCTACTGCTTAGGACGTGCTTTTGAAAATGCTGAAGCCAAATGTTGAACGTTTCTGTATTACTGTAACCAGTATCTGAGCATAGCATCATAGAATCAGGAGGAGCTCCGTTCATTAGTTCCTGTTTCAGTCTCTTGCGTTCAAAAATAATAACAGGGGGCACATAGTTTCCGCTAGCACTCATGGTACATAATTATGACAGTAGTTAATCGCCCTCTCTCAGCAGAAACTATCTTGCCAACTCCTTTTTTGCCCAGTTTAGACACAGCTTTCGGAGATTTCTTTGGTACGGTGCTAATACCCGATTTTAAATGGGACCATTTGCTCGTCAATACTCATGTTTTCTTCAAGTTGAAAAGTTTTACAATGTGCTTGTATAGCATCATAATAAGGTTTCACCTTCCAAAACCTGTCTGTTCGATGTGGAAAAATCTCATTACTGTCGACAATGTGCACATTTTGACGCAATTTGAAAAACCTATTCAAGTTCATATTTTGAGAAATGAGTGGAATTTCAAAACGAGGCTCCCAATACATCCTGATCCTCGGGTATAAGCATATTCCCATGACTAAATGCACACCCACAAACTTTCGCATCTCATCCACAGTTGTAAAAGGGAAATTTGCCACATTGTTGAATTGTGCACACAAATTTGTGTAGTAAGCCATGGTTTCAAATATCTGGGACGTGAAATAATTTTCAAAAAACTTTAAAGGAGTAGGTAAATCAACTGCAGGATCACCATCATCAATACTTGCCACAAAAATGGTCGTATTGGAGGGGTTTCATATTCACCAAGTAGCCATTTTACATCTTTTCGTACAGTAAGATTTTTCTCAATGAAGTATTGTCTTTGGTACTCCTTTTCTGTCACGCAAGTATGTTTTGGCAAAATTGTTTTTATTTTTCTTTGGTTGCTGGCTACTACTACATCTTGATCAATAACGTTATCAGTATTTTTGTTGTTCGCTTGTTGTAGCTCAGTAGCAACTTGCTCATTGGGCAGTTCAATTACACAGTTAATTTTATCTGTATTTCCATCAGTGTCCCTTTCTACATCTATACTACTACTATTACTGTCGGGAATGATTTCTACTCCTACAATAAAACCAAAAAATATGGGTTACTATCACACCAGTATTAAAACAAAAATGGTCTGACTGAAAGGGTGTGTTCTGAATACTCTCTAATATGATTTACAAACAATAAAATACTCTTAGTTACCTGAATTCATTAGAGAGATGAATTGTTTAATTTCTGCATCCTCATCTTCACATAATTCTTCTATTTCACTTAAGTCCCCATTGTCAAGAAGATAGCTTATATCAATATCTTGTAAACCCCTATTCTCATTATAACCATAACAACTCATTTTCACAATTTTATGAGACTCACAACAGAAGTATACAAACAAAACACAACTTGTAAGCTAAGATTTGTGGGTTAGAATAACACAAAACACAATTATGAATACCCTTGAGTCAGTCATACTGTCCCACATGAGGGACAGATTTTTAACTCTCAGCTGTTATAAAACTACAGTTGCCAACCTAATAAAGAAAAACTATGTAACTCATTTATACAAGTTAGGTCTCGAAAACAATCAAGACACTTTTTAAAAAAACAATTTTATTTGATTCTACATACATGAGAATCGAACTAAGACTTTTACATATACACTGTAAAGAAAACATGCATGTTCATTGCATGCGGTTGAGTACAAGACTAAACTATTGTTCTATTAACATTAAGAAAATTATAATAAAGAATTCTTAGAACTAAAGCCTAAACTATCAACTTACACTAGTATCTTATTCTATAACTCCTCCACCCCTAAATAAAACTTCCGGGGGATTCGGACCACCGAATTCGGGTGAAGTTTTCCTAAATAATTTGTGATACACAAAATAACAAATAAAAACAATTGATAAGACATATAAAACTATTGTCCATATACTAATTTTATCTGTAAGAATTACAGTTCTTTGTGTGATTGTAGAAACTCTATTTAAATTGATTTTGTCCAATTCTAAGTGTTTAATATTTATGGAGAGTTCAGGTTCTTGTTCTACATGAAGGTCTAATTCGCTAGTATCCAAGAGTTTTGGATGTCCTTTTATGTCGGATGAATGCTGAAGTATTTTGTTTTTGTAAATAATTTGATTATTATTTGGATTTAACAAATAAATTCCTTGAAGTGTTTTGGACAGTGTTTCCCTAGAATTTTCAAATTTTAATGTTTCTTTGTTTGGTAGTATTGCCAAATATTGAGACATTTCTGGAACCCATTTAATTATATTTTCACTTATTTCCAAGGCTGTGTATTTACAGTTTGTGGTTGTTCCTGAGCTGATAATCGCACTTTCACAATTTAAATCGTCGTTCACTAAATTTTCTGATGAGCATAGATATTTTGATTTAATTTTATTTTTACAATAATTGCTTAAACCTAAAACTTTTGTTTTGCTATCTACTGAGTTTGATTTTAATAAATATCTAATTTTTGGTAAGATGGTCACAAAATTTACTTCATATTTTGATGGCAATGAATACAGCATATATAAGTTAAAAACAGTTTCTTTTACTAATGGCATTTTCATAAAATACACAATATTATTATTATTAATGTTACAACTTACTTCTATTATTTTTTCAAACTCCCACATATTTTTAACATCTGGTTCTAATGGCAGTTGATTATTATAATACTTAGAAATTTTCTTTATCTCGTTATACAATTCTTTTGTTGATATAATACTAGGATGCATTACACCTAGTTTACAAAAGGTCAATGAATTTTCTATGTCATTTACCAAGTTTAACATAATATTATATAAAATATTTAGCTGATTTAATAAGTTTCTAAACTTTTCTAATTCTACGTAATCCTTAACATTATTATTTATTATATTTAATTTATCTCTTAATTCATTAAAATTATTTTCTACTATACCTAATGTTTCATTAAATTCTAACATAACATTCATATTCATTGAATATTGGTTCTCTATTTGATTTTTAATATTTTGTTGATTATTTTTAATATGTTTAATCATTTTATCATACCTTTCACCATCGTATCCATCGAGGTTTCCGGTAATAAACTTAATAACTGAGCCTAGCCCATTTATTAGGCCTCTCTTTTTTCTTGCATTGTTATTATTATTGTTATTACTATCAATATTTATTATTTCTAATTTTTCTTTAATAACTGAGTTTGTATGATTAATAAATTTCATATAATTAATAACATCTCTATGTTTATTACTGTTTTCGGTAACATATTCATTGTTTCCGCTAACATTATAATTAATATTAAAACTATCTGTTACATTTTTATACAATTGATCAAATTTTTCTACTTGATTAAATATTTCACTTAAACTATAATAATGTATAAAATTATGATATGAAAATTGTAACTTAGCTAAACCTAAATCTATTGGTATTACTCCTTGATTAAAAGTAATATTTTTTATTTGTTCAGTTCCGCAAGTGACTCCACTGAGGAATAGGATTGACCTGGAACAGGGTTAAAAACAGGATTAGTATTTTGGGGTTGGGATCTCCCTTTAATTACCTTAATTTTTCTAGGCCTCTTAACTTTTGACAAGTGGATCTTTCCTTTGGTATTATGGTGCCTTTCTTCAATTTTTGCGGTTTTTAGTCGCTCATTGATCGATGTGATATTTTCCTTGTTGTATTTATTTTTGGTCTTGCTCTGTTTTTGCATGTTCCTAACATAAACCTCGGCTGGGATTTCAGGTAATTGTTCTCTTCCAGTATTTCGTTGATTTGTGATATTTTCTTTGGTCAGGTGGTTAACATCTTTAATAATCTCGTACAGTTTTTGTGTTTTCTCCCTATGATTACTAATAAAGTCGTTTACTACTTGCCTATCAATATCTATGTCTAAGAGTGAATTTGTGTTAATGTGTCCATATAAAACTTCAAACGGTGTTAATTTTGTTACAGAATGTATACTGTTATTGTACGCTAACGTTGCAAATTTTACTTTATTTTCTATAGTTTGATTTTTAAATTCAGGTTGATTGTTTATTAGTCGAATATGTTCTATTAATGTAGAATGAAATCTTTCTGTTATTCCATTGGATGGTGGGTGCTGTGTACTTGTAAAATGTAATTTAATCTTATACATTTGCATGAATTCCTTAACTAAACTATTATTAAATTCTGTTCCGTTATCTGAGACTATCGTTTCAGGTATTCCATGGTGAGTGAAATAATTTAACAGTTTGTTTACGATCTCAATTGCTTGTGCACCGGCTATCGAGTATACTTGAGCGTATCTGGAAAAACTATCAATGATTGTCAAAAAATTTTGTTTATCTAGTGTTACGCTATCTACATGAATTATTTGAAGTGGTCTTGATGCTGTGGGTGTCAAGTTCAATTCTAACTTTAACGGTGTTCTATCGTATTTGGTTTTTAAACACGTTTCACATTTATTAATATAATTTTGAATATGAGATTTTAAATTAGGCCAATAATATTTTCTTTTAATTTGTTCGTAGGTTTCTTGAATACCTCGGTGGTTATTTTTTCCTATGTGATAATTATTTATAATTTCTTTTAACTCCTCTTCATCTGTTATGTCTAAAATTTTATTCGTACACCTAACTAATTCTAACTGAGATGTTTTAAAATACTTGGCGACTATTGCTGTGAATTTTTCATAAAAACTTTGTTCAAAATAAAGATGGTATTTTATATTAGGTACTAAATATTCTTTAACAAAACTAATAACATCACTTTCCAAATTATTTTCCGAAATTTCTACAGTTAATCTTGTTTTACTATTATTAAATAATTTTTTAATTTTTGGCTTTCGTGGTTTATACTTTACTAAAGATAATATTACTTGATGTTTTCCATAATTAACAGGTTCTTCTAAAATTGGTATTTTTGTTATAGTGTTTCCTTCGTAGTTAGAGTGAATTGTCTGATTACTGTCTTCTTGTTCTTCATCTTCTACGTCAATGTTTTCCAAATTTTCCCTAAGTGCTGCATCTATTAATTCACTGGATAAATCTTCGTTTATGTCTAAATTTGCTACCATCGATTGGCTATCATCTAATTCGGGAAAATACAAGTTTACTGACTCTTCTATAAGATTTTGAAGGTCGTCATTATTTGAAATTTCAATATTTTCTCCTGTATTTTGGGAATTGTTTTTATTCATGTTTAACAATTGTATTCTGGACAACGCATCTGCATTTAAGTTCCGTTTACCCTTTTTATATACAATTTCATAATCGAATTCTTCCAATTTTAAACGCCATCGCAAAAGTTTTGAATTTGGTTCTTTAATGGAAAATAACCATTGAAGCGGTTTATGATCTGAAAATATTTTAAATTTCCTTCCGTATAAATAAGGTCTAAAATATTTGGTTGCCCACACGATTGCTAGGAGTTCCTTCTCGATCGTGGAGTATCTCGTCTCACTATCGTTGAGAGTTCGACTTGCATAAGCTATTGGTAAATCTAAACCGTTTTTAATTTGACTGAGTACGGCACCAATTGCAAAGTTGCTGGCATCCGTAGTTAAATGAAATTCTTTTTGAAAATCAGGATATTGTAGTAACGGTTCGTTAGATAAAACGTTTTTACAAATTTCAAAACAATTTACATATTGTGGATTATTTATATCAATTTTTACTCCTTTTCTTAAACATTTTGTCATTGGTTTAGTAATACTAGCAAAGTTTTTTATAAATTTTCGATAATAACCTAAAAGTCCTAAAAATGCTTTGATTTCCTTGGTAGTTTTTGGAATTGGGTAACGTTTAACTGCTTCTACCTTTTTTGGGTCTGGTTTAACTCCTTCTGCGGTAACTAAGTGTCCTAAGTATGCTACTTCTTTTCTCAAAAATTCGGTTTTGTCTAATTGTATTTTAAAATTAGCGTTTCTTAATCTTTCAAATACTTCCCTTAATCTAACGATGTGCTCTGCAAGACTAGTTGAATAAACAATAATATCATCTAAATAGACTAAACATTTTTCGTTCTGAATGCCTCTTAAAATATTGTTCATTATACGTTGGAATGTCGGCGGGCTGTTTTTCAAACCGAACGGCATGCGTAAAAATTCATAATGTCCTGTGTCAGTTGAAAATGCGGTCTTCTCTACACTATCGGGGTCCATTTCTACTTGATGAAAACCAGATGCTAAGTCTAAAGTAGTAAAATATTGCGCTCTTCCTAATTTATCTAAGATATCGTTGATGTTTGGTAATGGAAACTTATCGTCTATTGTTTTTGAGTTAAGCCCTCTAAAATCTATAACTAACCTAAATTTTTTCTTGCCAGAAGCGTCGGGTTTTTTCGGTACGATCCAAATTGGTGAATTCCAGGGTGATCGCGAGTGTTGAATTATTTTTTGGTCTAACATATCTTTAATTTGCCTGTTTACTTCTTCTTTATAAATTTCAGGGTATCTATAATTCCTGGTGTAAACTGGTATTTCGTCTGTAGTTCTAATTATGTGTTTAGTTTTATCTGTAAAGGTCAAGTTACTACCTTCAGTGTGGAAAATATCTTCGTAATTTTTAATTAAGTTTATTATAGCGATTTTTTCTTCCTGGTTCATATGGTCTGTCCTAATTTTTGAAAAATCTAGCTGTTTTGGTTGGTGATTAATCATATTAAAATTTGCGTTATATTTTCCGGATTTTAAATCATCATTCGTTAAGCAATAATAATTATTTAAGTTTTCTAACGTAATAGATTCTTTTATTGTTACTTTCTTATCATCTAATGTAGGATTTAATATGGGACATAATGCTATACCATCCCTGACATGTACTATACTCTCTGGAATTTCCAGGCCAGATATATTTCTGTAGCGTAGTACTCCATTTCCATTTACTATATTCTTTACATTTAATTTTATAAATCTCTTTGTTCTACCTTCTATATTAAAAGATACTATTTCACGTTGACGAACAGATGTGCGCTCTGTTTGTTTACGTGACTTATCTAATTGTACGTTTTCTTTATATTCTGTATTAAAATAAAAGATAGGTATTTCTTTACCTTTAAAGATTAATTTATTATTAACGAAGTCTAAATTAATTTGCAAATTTCTTATAATATCTAATCCTAATAATAAATCAAAATCTTGATGAAAATCGAACAAGTAAAATTTACTCTTAAACTTGCCGAATAATGCGATTCTACAACTAAAATTTTCTTTTGAGTTTCCATGTGCAGTGGTTACTTGAAAGGGGTCTTTTCTTAAACTACTCTTATAAACTTCTGTTCCAATTAATTTTTTGACAAATGATCTAGTGCTCCCGGTGTCAATTAATATCCTAAAATTAGTTGCTGGATCTATAAAATACGGTAATTCATTTTTTTCATCTTGGAGGTTCATTATGGCGAACTGTCTATTTGGCCCTCTATTTCTAAAAAAGGGTTCTGTTCAAAATTTAGTGTTTGGCTATCCTGATAATTACTTTGATCATTGTTAACCGTGGGTTCAAAAGTTTGAAATTCGAAAGAGTCGAAGTTTTCTTGTGGCTCCTGTTCTTGTTCTAAATTATGTCCGGATATTTGGTAGAGTTTCGGTCTCGGAGTTCCATCGGATTGCCTAGTCGATGTACTCATAGGAGTAGGACGATACGGTTGATTTTGAATTGGTGTTGGTCTAGGAATATTGGCATTGGAATTATTAGGTAACGACGGTTGACGGAATTGGTGTGGTTGTATAAATCTTGGATTAGGATTTTGATAGAATGGTTTTTGGTAACTTTGTACTGGGAAAGCTGGATTTTGATTAAAATTTGGGTTTCGGTACTGTTGCGGCTTATTACTAAAATTATTCTGATTTTTATGAACAAACTGACTTTTACTTTGTGGGTTATGTTTACTTGGTTTAAACTGAAAGTCGTTGGTGAGCATGTTCAATGCTTCGGCCAGCGTACTTGGATTTTTAGTTCTCATTAATGATCCTAAAGGCTCATGTAATCCTCTTAATAATACTCTTAAAGCTAATTTGTTTACATATGCACATAATACTTTAGCGTTTGTTGGTTCTTTGTTAATAAAATAGGCTACCTGTAGATTTAAATGTTTTTGAATCTTTTCATAAAATTTAAAAGGTGTTTCACCGGCTTCTTGTTTAAGTTCGGCCATTTCTAAATTTAAAGTAAAACAATCACGTTTATCTACATAGCTAGATAATAAATTTTGTCTAACATCAGCCCAAGCATAGCTGTTTGAACTGGTCACTAATTCTAAAGCTGGTCCTTTTATTTTTGTTAAAATGGTTGAGAATAAATATTCATTTTGGAAATCCTCTGGGTTATTGGTTACAAAAAATTTAGCTACTAATTTATCACAAATTGATATGAACCTATTTAACATCGTAGGTTCACCTGTAAATTCGGGTATCATGTCTAAATACTCCCTTTTTAAAGTTGGGGTTGCCATCTTTAAGTATTTTGATAAAAATGAATCTTAAAACTAGTACAAAAATTATTAACTACACTAATACAAAACAACAAATTACTTACTGTAATAAAATGATTAGATCTATGCTCATCATAGTATCGTTGCACTGAATACTTTAATTTTATTCACTTTCAAGATTTATATTAACTTATTTTCACTTAACTTTTTCACTTTATTCACTGAAACTTTTTATTCATTAAACTAATAAATTTCTTCTTACATACTAAAGTTGGTTGTAGCGTGGATGTACTTCGTAAACGATTAAAATCGACGAAAATTATATGCATTAACTTTCTCGAAGCGATGTCCTACCGACTGCGCCAGTTAGGTCTCGAAAACAATCAAGACACTTTTTAAAAAAACAATTTTATTTGATTCTACATACATGAGAATCGAACTAAGACTTTTACATATACACTGTAAAGAAAACATGCATGTTCATTGCATGCGGTTGAGTACAAGACTAAACTATTGTTCTATTAACATTAAGAAAATTATAATAAAGAATTCTTAGAACTAAAGCCTAAACTATCAACTTACACTAGTATCTTATTCTATAACTTACATCTATTATACAGAAAAAAATATTTTAACTTGATAAAGAGTGAGAATAAAGTAATAAAATATTCTAAAAAAGGGCCTTTTGTCTCGATGCCTTGTTGCCCTGTCAACGCTTTTTATAAATAGTTCTCCTTTCAATTATTTACAACTATATTAACATATTTAACTGCAGTTGGCTGGTTTAAGAGTCCCTTATATGGTCTCCAATGACCGACACATGTTAACCAATACATTTTAATATAAATAATAGGACGTCCTATATGTGGGACACCATGACTGAAAGGGTTTTAAACTGTGATATTAGATTTAAGTTTGTGTTTGTTTGTTTATCTTATAAGTTTTTAATATCAATTTTCTTTATATGTAAATTTTATTTATTAATTTATTTTTCTGTGATATGTCTAGTTTTTCAGATATTTATATTGTATTAAGAAAAGTACATTCTACAGTCGGGCCCTTTACACCCGTGTGTAGAATAACGGGCGATAATAACCGTCCTGGTTTTTCGCCCTAAAAAAAATAAATTATTCATGTAACTTTTACGTCTAGAACCCTGTTTTAGGCAGGTATGTATGTTTTTTCTTTATTTCTTTTTAAACAGCCAGACCTGATAGTCTTCAGCATTTTCTTTTTAATATTACTGCCTTTGGTAAACGTTAAGTTTAAAAAAAAACACTTAAGTATAAATAAAAAAGGAATTAGATTAGAAAATTTACGTTGTTGGTCTTGGCTAAAATTTAAAGTAGCCTTATATGTTAAATGTTTTGAATTATGGTCAAATATTGTACGTAGTTCAATCTTGTCTACTAGATTCTTCTACAGACCGTTCGGTACATGCCAGCATCATGTTTTTTGCATCATTTTTGTATCATTCTTTTTTGTTGTTTTTGTATCATTCATTGTCTTTCTAAATTTAAATTTTTTGTTTTGTTTTTCTTTTAACCCTTCCAGTGGAAGGGTGACAATAGAGCAATGGTTGGGAGGGAATCAAGCTATGTTCAACTTCCTAACTGGGGAAAACCGAGGGACAACCTTTCACCTGCGACGGAATCGGGCTACGCCCCTTGCGACAAGTGGTCGTATTGGAGGGTTTCCATATTCACCATGTAGCCATTAAATCTTTTCGTGAAGTATGATTTTTCTCAATGAAGAATTTTAATTTTAGTGTACTTCTTTCCGTCATGCAAGTTTGTTTTGGCAAAATTGGTTTAATTTTATTTTTGGTTTTTTAATATGGGTGCACATATTCGGTACTCAGTGATTCCAATTTACCATTAGTTGTATAGAGCAATACGCTCTTCGCTACTATCTGTGCTACAAACATATGTAGTGTTAAATTAATAACTTATAAGTTTTAGTTGTAATTTAAAATAAATACTTTCCTTTGTCTTAATTGTTCCATTTTATTTATTATAACAATAAACACGTATTATTAAAGAAATGCAGCACTGAACCAATAAATACTAACAAACAATACTCATTAAATTGTTACATGCGCAACAACACTACTTCACACGAGAAATGGTATCGCAACACTAAATAATAGGAAGCCAACGTGGATGTGAAAAAGAGTGTACATATACAGTACTTAATACTGTAGTATTTATAATGTTTATAAAAGTTAGGTCTCGAAAATAATCGACACACTTTACAAAAACTATTTTATTTAATTCCATGTACACGGGAATCGAACTAAGGACTTTTACAATATACACTGTAAAAACATACATGTTCATTGTATGAGGTTTAGTACTAGACTGAATTGCTGTTATATTAAAATAAAGAAAAATACAATAAAAAATTCTTAAAACTAAAGCCTTAACTATCAACTTACCACTAGTATCTTATAACTCCTCCACCCCTAAAAAAAGCTTCCGGGGGATTCGGACCACCGAATTCGGGTGAAGTTCCCTAAACAATTTGTAGTACACAAAATAATATGTAAAAACAATTTATAAAACTATGTTACTATTTTTATAATAATTGTCCATTTACTAATTTTATTTGTAACGACAGTTCTTTCTGTAATTGAAGAAACTCTATTTAAATTGATTTTGTCCAATTCTAAGTGTATTAATGGAGAGTTCAGGTTCTTGTTCCATTTGAAGGTTTAATCGCTAGTGTCCAAGAGTTTTGGATGTCCTTTTATGCCTGATGAATACTGAAGTATTTTGTTTTTATAAATAATTTGATTATTATTTGAATTTAACAAATAAATTCCTTAAAGTGTTTTGAACAGTGTTTCCCTAGAATTTTTAAAATTTAATGCTTCTTTGTTTGGTAGTATTTCCAAATATTGAGACATTTCTGGAACCCATTTAATTATATTTTCATTCATTTCCAAGGCTGTGTATTTACAGTTTGTGGTAGTTCCTGAGCTGATAACCGCTTTTTCACAATTTAAATCGTCGTTCACTAAATTTTCTGATGAACATAGATATTTTGACTTAATTCTATTTTTGCAATAATTGCTGAAACCTTGTAACAGTCTTCTCACTTTAGTAAATTATCTTATTAAATTTTAATTAAATAATTTTGGATGGTATATATTAATACCCAGTATGCTGCTACTTAGTTTCCAAAGGTAGTATGTGTGTCCAACGAAAACTGTGTCTGTGGATAAAAAGGATCTCTTAACATAAAAATGACACAAAATATTATTAACAAATATTTATTTAAATAAAACAGCATGCAATTATTAATTATTAAATTTATAAAGTTCTTGGAACTGATGTTATGTATTGTCAATTTAAATATGATTTTATGTATTATTCTTACGGTAATCGGAGAAAAAGGCGGATATTCTGTCTATAGCTCCTTCGATGTTCTATGAAATTCAGCATTCAGTGTTTGGTTCTCAGCACACCATAACTATTTTATGTCCACAACCAAAAAGATGTTTAAAATAAGCGGCCGTATTGATTGTTGTTTACGTACGACAGTCCGAATCCAATCTCACACACACAACTGTTCCTATAATACTCTCATGCACCACTGCCTATGAACAACTGCCGCTGACTGGACACTCCACTCTTCCAACCGTGTCACCATTCTTGCCCGGATTAATCCGCCCAATCATACAGTTAGTTTTGAACGCTCTATTTTTATGATAATCTGTATATGTTTATACGTTATGATCTTCAACTCCCCGCTTTCTTACGCATCAGTCCCATTTAGTTAAAATAAAAATCTATCTTTAAAATTTACACAATTAGGAAGATATTAATAGGCTATATTAAGATGCTTGAAATAAATTATCCGCTATTACATAATTCATCCTAGAGAAATAAATACTCTAGATTCAGACCACAAAATGTCACGCTATAACCTAAAACTTTTGTTTTTCTATCTACTGAGTTTAATTTTAATAAATATTTAATTTTTGGTAAGATAGTCACAAATATGAATCGGGTAACTCAGACACTGTTACACCTTTCAAGAAACAAGGCAAACATTAAAGGAGAAGAAATGTTTGCGGTAGCAAATTCACTTAACAGACATTGTGTTGCTTGACAGTTTAATGATAATAAAGCAAAAATATTTACCAAAACATAGTGATTCCAGAATTACCAAAAGAAATAAATACAATAAATATTTTTAATTCAATAAATATTTTCAAAGTACGTGAGTAGGAATGAATTAAAGATTTTTTAATATTTTTACAAATAAATCGTGATACAATTCGATTTCGCAAATCGATTTCGCCAATTACAGAGGTTATAAAATTAAAAAAAAAATTAAATAGTGTGCACTCAATAATGTATTTTTATAATAATTAATATAGGCCTTTACACAGAATTGCCGACAATTCACGGTTGGGCCGGATAGGCCACTTAACGTTGACTCTAATCATAAATAGTCCATCACATTTAAAAAAACAGGAAAAAATATTTCAAAAATGTTGCAAAGAGAGACCAAGGAATTAACAAGTAATTAAAAATTAGGTTATCTCATTACAGTTGATTAGTAATACAAAATAATTGTTCGAATTAAAGTTCCTTTCAGAGAGTTTTCTGTATAGTTCCGCATTAATCTTCCAGGATACAAACATTTAAAAAAATTTACTTTACCAATCAGGCCGCACAGATTAGCTACCATTTACAGACTTTAGTAAACATGAACAGGCACGGTAGAATATGGATGGTAAAGAAAGATCTGCATGCTACACGGATGGAAGCCCAGGTTGGCCGCATCCGCGTTCAGAATGACAGAACATCAGAGAAAACAGGATAAGAAGAAACAGCAATTATAGATCCCCAACCAGAGCTAGAAGCAGAACGAGAAACAGAACCCTGAAAAGCAGATTCCAAAAAGGAATCAGCAAACAGCAAAAGACTCAAGGAAAAAACCCCCATTAAAAATAAATTGAAAAAAAAATATTTTAAAGAAGAAAATAAAAAAACAAAAGCAGAATTTAAATTAGAAAAACAATAAATATGGTAAGCCAGAATAATCAAAGCAAATAAAAGCATGTCGCAACCATGCAATGAACGGCACGTAGAACATTCTAGAAGCAAGAAGAACTACGTAGCAAAAGGCCTTTTAAAAAGCTAAAACAAAAGGTCCCAAGAATAGCCAAGACCATTTTAGCTCAAAGAAAACAAAAAAAAAAATATATTAAAGATAGCCATAATAAAGTAAAGAAAAATAGAATATTAAAAAGGTTTTCCTATTTTTATTACAAAACCCTTTTTTCAGTTACAAGAATTTTTATATTAAAAAAACAGGCCTGGCTGTACAGCATAAATATCATAAAATTATCGTTAAGTAAATTAGTGTTGTGTTTTAAATTTAGTGTTAAAGTTTTATGTACTTAGTAAGTTATTTAGTGTAGAATCTCTTATCATTGCTTGTAAAACTGTTTCGTAAATAATCGTTATATTTGTTGTAATAGTTCTATTTTGTTTTCTATTAATTTCTATATCTGTAAAAGTTGCTAATTTTTTGTAAATTTAATTTTAATTTTATTTTAATTTTTTGTAAATTGTTAGTTAAAATGGCGAGTTCTGTAGACTTTATTAATGCAAATGTTAAATGAGATTAAGGCAAGTAATGATGAGATTAAGGCAAGCAATGATAAAACCAATAATAATGTACAGACAGATAAAATACAGGCAATTAAAGATGAATTAAAATCTGGAAAGGAGGAAACCAATAACCAAATATATTCAATTAATGATAAAATACAGGCAATTCAGTCAGGTAATGATGAGATAAAGACAGAATTAAAAGTAGAGTTAGGAAAAATTAGGGATAATGTTGATAGTTTAAATAATAGGGTAGATTCAGTAGAATGTAAGTTAGAAGAAAATGTTGTAGAATTTGTAGAATCTAGGTTAGAAGAAGTAGATAAAGCTATAGATATTAGGTTTAAGGACATTATTAAAACAGTGAAATCAAGTGAAAATTGCGGCTCGGTAATTCACTCCGACAGTACAACATCCGGGCGCGAAATTAGTGTAAAAGCGCCGAAATTTGACGGGAGTTCTTCGTGGCAAGTCTTTCGACGACAGTTCGAGGCAGCGGTCGACTTCAACACATGGTCACCGGCAGAGAAAACAACGGTACTAATGACTTACACCCGTGTGTAGAATACTCCAGCAATTTCATTACAAAAATGTAATCAACGTGCTGTCTCAAGGTATACTCATACATCTCCGGCCAGCCCGTCTCCAACGCAATGACGTAATTGGGAGAATTATATGGCAGCCCGAACAATTTTTTTTACAAAAAATCTCTGCAATTTCTCCACCTCATTGTACCGCCGGTAACCCCAGACCTGTGAAACATAACCAATAATAGATCTGACAGCCGCATTAAATACTTTAATCTTAACTTTTTTTTGGGCGAAAAACCAGGACGGTTATCATCGCCCGTTATTCTACACACGGTTGTAAGGGCCCAAGTGTAGAAAGTAATTTTTTTCTTATAATATACGAGGGGGTACCCAAAAGAAACCGGAATTATTTTTTAAAACTATTTATTTTTAATTTTTTTTACAAAAGAACCTTATCCCCTTCAAAATACTCTCCATTACAACTAATACATTTGTCCCACCGGTGCTTCCACTGTTCAAAACATTTTTTGCACTCCTCTTCAGTGATGGCTGCCAGCTCATCCGTCGTTTTTTTCTTGACATCATCAACGTTGTTAAATCGGAGACCTTTCATGCCCCTTTTCATGCGTGGGAACAAGAAAAAATCACACGGAGCCAGATCGGGTGAGTACGGTGCGTGTGGTAGCAAAACCATGCCGTTTTTCGCCAAAAACTGGGTAACCGAGATTGCCGTGTGTGCAGGCGCGTTGTCGTGGTGGAAAAACCAGTCCCCTGTCTGCCACAAATTAGGTCTTTTACGACGAATGCTGTTTCGTAGTCTTCTTAACACTTCAAGATAAAAAGCTTGATTTACCGTCTGGCCTGGTGGAACGAACTCTGAATGGACAATTCCCCTCACATCAAAAAAACAAATCAGCATTGTTTTGATGTTCGATCTGACTTGACGACTTTTTTTTGGTCGGGGTGATAATGAAGTCTTCCATTGACTGGATTGTTGTTTGGTTTCTGGGTCGTACCCATAGCACCAAGACTCGTCACCCGTAATGATCTTTGACATGAAATCTGGATCAGTTTCAAGCTGTTGTTTCAAATCACTACACGTTTCAATTCGACGTTCCTTTTGAGTGTCTGTCAGAACCCGAGGCACAAACTTGGCAGCGACTCTTTTCATTGGCAAGTCTTCTGTTAAAATGCGTTGGACTGAGCTCCAAGATACCCCACTAACCTGTGATATTTGGTCAATGGTCTGTCGTCGGTCTGTTCGTACAATTTCTTTCACTTTCACAACATTTTCGTCTGTTCAGGAAGTCGACGGTCGTCCAGAACGAGGTTTGTTCTCAATCGACATGTTGCCATTTTTAAAGCGCAAAAACCACTCGTACACTTGGGTTTTTCCAATAGCGTCGTCTTTGTAAGCTGTGTTCAACATTACAACTGTTTCCGCGGCGTTTTTACCGAGCAAGAAGCAAAATTTCACAGCCGCACGTTGTTCATTAAAACTTGCCATCATGAAAAACGACACGAGCACAAAACAGCACTAGCGAGAACAATCACTGCACGAGAACAGAACAAGCTAGATCAACGAACAAAATGGCATTGAACTGGCAATGAGTAGCGCTACAAGCAGCCTAGTGGCGGGAATTTGTACTGCACAAGCTCCGCCCACAGCAGAGCTATTCCGGATACTTTTGGGTACCCCCTCGTAAACGTCTTACAAACTAGAAATATCACAGAAAAATAAATAAATAAAATTTACATAAAAAAGAAAATTTATATTAAAAACTTATAGGATGAACATACAAACATAAACTAAAATCTAATATCACAGTTGGAATAAACAACACTTATAACTTATCAAATAAAAATCTTACCAACTAGTATCACAGCAAACAAAATATAATTTACATGAATTAAAAGGTAATATCACAGACCTGATGGGTAAACAAAAGGCTGTAAAGGGGCCACGAAAATAAAACAATATACACAAATACACATATAAAATAAAACTAATACTTTAATCAACACAATGACGTTCTATTCTTTCATTCATTCTTTCTATTTCCCTATCAGACATCCCTATCAGCCTTTGCCATCGACAACCGCTCTGCAAGGTGCGATTCGAATAATAAAGTAGTGGTTAAATTTATTCCTAAATATTTATATGAATTAACACATTGAATTTCTTCTCCCTTTTATCTAATCTATTACTTCCTCATCAATAATCAACTCAAAAAGTTCAGTCGGTGTGAAGTCTTTATAAGCAGTGGCATTTCTTGAAGAGAAATTAAAACGGTTTGGTTCAATATCACTTTTAATCCAGTCAGGAATCGTTTTAGAATGCTTAGAAGCCTGACATGTAGTTGTTTGAGAAATATCTTCACAACATTCTTTTCCTCCAATATTTGCTCGAGCTCTAAGTTGATTTCTACTTAGATTATCGATCAAACGACCGTCAACCTCTTCTGCAGAATCTTCATCAGTCAAAATATTGGATTGGGGGTTCTATGTAAATGTCAGGAAAATCATCCTCAGGTGCATTTGCTTCAAGAATTGAAATCACTTTTTGAAGAGTAAGCCCATCTCTGAAAGTACGGTGAAAATAATTAGACTCTTGCAGATTATATATTACACGAGCCTAGTGTTACCATATGGTCACGCTAACACAAACTAGTGTATAAAAACAACATAAGCTGAAATTGATTGAATGTCTCTATTTGTGGTTGTAAATAGACATTGGGTGAAGTGAATAAAATCTAGTAAATACTTATACTGATTGTTTTTTTCAGTAAATACTGAAGTATAAGTGAATAAGGAGTAAGTAAATGTTTAACTTACTAACTTCCGTCAGTATTTCTTTTACTTAATCAGTAATTACTGAAACTACACGTAATTACTGATTTCTTTCAGTATATACTGAAAAATGTGTGAATAAAAGATTCCAATTACTGAAAGTTATAAGTAATTACTGTAGCCGTGTTCAGTATACTAAAACCCATACTGAAAGCTTCTACTGAAGGAAAGGCATGGCCGTTTTTATGAGAATACGGAAATCTAAAAAGTATAATGAACGTAAATTTTTGAGTGATGACAGATACAAGGAACTAGTTCGTTTTGACAAGGAATCAGTGGAATATTTAAGTACTTTGTTTTTACAAGAATCAAATGAAACAAGAGGTGGTGCCGTTAGACCTGTACGTAAGATGGAAGTTTTTCTGAGGTACTTATCTGATCCGGGATTCCAAAATGACGTGGCTGAAGATTTCGGTATGCACAGAACTACGGTTAATAAAATATTTAACGATGTTCTGGAGAAAATTACTTCTAAAGCTGAAGAATGGATTCATTTTCCTCAAACCGCCGATGAAGTTAATGACGCTAAAGAAAAATAGCGTAATAAGTTCAAAATGCCAAGCGTAATTGGAGTAGTTGATTGCACTCACGTCGAGATTGCAAAACCGAAAGCTTTTGGTGATTCCTACATCAACAGAAAGGGTTATGCAAGTCTAAACGTTCAGGTGACATGCGATGCTGAGGAAAAAATAACAAGCATTGAAGCTGAATGGCCTTGCAGCACTCATGACAGCCGCATTTGGAGACGAAGCAATATTTGTAAAGAAATATCAGCATTAAATGGCGCCAGTTGCCTTTTGGCAGATAGTGGCTATGGTATTGCCCCATGGCTGCTGACACCATTTTTTAGTCTAGCAGAGACTAGAGAACAAAAGATGTTCAACAAAATACACGCTAAAGAAAGAGTGACTATAGAGAGAGTTTTCGGGCAAATAAAAAGGCGATTCCCCATATTAGGCAATCTGATAAGAGTAAAATTGGAAAATGTCCCTAAGATTGTAGTCGCCTGCGCCATGTTGCACAATGTAGGGAAAACTCTTCATGATGAATATAACCAAGATGAGGACGCCCACGAAGAACATGTGTACGAAGAGGATGATGAAATTGAACTGCAAGAAGCGGGTATAGAAATCACAGAACTAGAAATCCGGCAAAGCGAAATGAAGTGATGGCTGTTTTGCAACAAATTTTATAAAAAATTCTGTAATATTAATTTTATTTTCAATATGTTATATTTTTATTTTTGTTAATTTTTCATTTGTAATTTGTTTTACTGAGAACTAATAAAAAAGTTAGATAAATAAACTTCAATCTTGACTAGTATTTAAAAATAAAAAAAAGTAAAAATATTTTTAAAAAAATAAAAAAATATCTCAAATTCATTGTTGAAAATCACAGAACTTACGGTTTTATGCTTCTGGGACGCTTTTCGGGCTTTTTGGCCTATAATCGGCCAGAGCTTTAACCAAACTCAGTTTGGTATAAAACCGTAAGTTTTGTGTTTAACCAAATAATTTAATTGAGATGTATTTTTTTAAAAAATATTTTAGTATTTTTTAAGGAAAGGATTGGCAAAGTAGGACATATTTTTATTTATTTATTTAATTTTTAACAGAAAACTTAAAATTGTATTAAATTAAGGCAGCAACAAATAATCGGATAAAGAATAATAACCCTCTTCATCTTCGGTTTGGGGTCCTTTTTGATTTTTAATTTCATTTTTTAACTTTAGCAATTTTAAGTCTGCTTCTTTTTTTGAGTTCTAATCAACTCCAATTGTTCGATAAGAACAAGTCGCTGCAATTCAGTAGTTGATAAAGCTGCCGATTCTTCTGTCTCAAAACTATTTCTTTTTCTTTTTGGAATTGGTTTTGCAGTTTCTGTAAGTTGGCTCACACTTTCAGTCGACGTGCTTGTTGACGGTGACCGTTTTGCATGTTCAATGCTTAATTCACGTCGTTTCTCTGTACTTACATTAATACCAACACTAAGTGCACCAGGCACTTTATTTATTATTGGGTTTTCATATTTTTCCAATAAGTCAATAAAATCTTTCTCCCACGCTTTAATATTTATACTTTTATTGCCAGTAACGTTTTTGTCATCTTTTTTTTTATTTCAGTTTTTAAGTTATTTAAGATCCTTTTCAGTTTATCTAAGGATATTGTTTCCCCAATACTTTTCTCATAATCACTTTTTATTTCATTCAAAGCCTTTTCTTTCGAGGCAACTATTTTAGAGCATAATGATCTGTTTAAAACAATTGAATTCTTCTTAAGTGCATAAACAAATGATGCTCTATTGCATTCGCTTTTAGTCAGCGGAATATCAAATTTTGTTTCACTATCGCTAGACATTTCGTTGCTGGATGAAACGTGAACAAAAAAGTAATTGCCTTTTCTTTGGCTTACGAATAAGGAATGGAAGGACTGATCATAACATTATGGATTAGGCTAGGGTTACTATGCATGCGAATTCTGACGAAATTTTGTTCTGACGAGTACGTCCGAAACCCTCGTCAGAACAAGGCGGTTACAGTGTGCGCGTTTTCAGATCTTCTGATAGTCAGTACGTGTCATAGCCGCCTAGCTAAATGGATGAACTCGATGAACAATATTTTCTTGAAAGCCCATTATTAAAAATAGTGTTGTTGAATAGTGTAAAAACAGAACATGTTAACCCGATATTTGCTAGTAGAGACGAGAAAGTGCACACCAACACCCGACGCCCACGCACACAGACTACAGACAGAGCTTTACTAATTGCATAAAGTTCAGCCGTGTAAATACTGGTTCCCGCAGGTAATCCAAACAAATAGGTTCTCCCATTAGCAACAAACGAGCAACCAACTCCAACATCCGACTTTGATCCATCAGTGTATACAACCGTAGATGGTTTAATAGCTTCGACTAACTCACTGAAAATGCTATTAAACACCACAGAGCTTGTGCCTGCCTTTGAGTATTTACACATCTCAAAGTTAAAGTGTAACTGAGCGATGGTCCAGGGTGGAAATAGACAAGAATTACAAGGGTAGACACGAGGAATCGCAATATCGAGGTTGTTGCATATCTCCAACGCTCTTACACCGAATGGTGAAGGTTGTCGGGCGTTCATCAGATGCAAATCATGACAGGGGTTGTTGAGAATGATGTCATGCAAGAAATGGTAAGGTCTAGCTTTCAACTTGGCAAAGTACGTCAATATAAGCTGCTGGCGACGTCTGTGTAACGACATTTCTCCACTTTCAACTAAGATGCTGATAACAGGGCTAGAACGAAAAGCACCTGTAGATAATCGTAAACATGAATTGTGGACTGAGTCAAGCATTCTCAGAGAAGTGGAAGTAGCAGATGAGTAGGCTACAGCGCCATAATCTATACGTGATCGCACTAGAGCCTTGTAGAACCTTATCATACATGATCTATCAGCTCCCCAACATGTACCTGTAAGAACACGCAGAATATCAACCACCTTTAAGCACCTAGCCCGTAGGTCTTTAATATGCGGAACCCATGTAAGTCTCTTGTCGAATACAACACCTAAGAACCTGATTTCAGTGCTAACTTCAATATGCTGACCCATTAAATACAGTCTTGGAACATTATCAGTCCGTATTCGGCAAAACTGAATGCATTTAGTCTTCTCAGGAGAAAAACTAAAGCCAGTCTGCCGTGACCATTCTTCAAGACGGTATATAGTTAGCTGTAGAGCTCGTTCAGCTGAGACAACATTTCTAGATGCAACATATATTGCAAAATCATCAACAAACAACGAACATTTAACAGGGTATACGCAACTTTTCACAATATTATTTATGGCAACCGCAAATAGGGTACAACTAATTACACTTCCTTGCGGTATACCATTTTCTAAGTCAAACCTGTCGGACAGACACTGACCAACCCTTACACGGAACGATCGTTCATCTAGAAAGTCCTTGATGAAGGCCAACATGTTTCCAGCGATGCCCCAATCCCGCAAGGTATTGAGGATACCTCGTCGCCAAGCTGTATCATATGCTTTTTTCAAATCAAAGAATACGGCAACGAGGCGCTGCCGCAATGCAAACGCATTGCAGACAGCCGTCTCAAGGGCCACCAAGTGGTCTGTCGAAGACCTCCCTCTCCGAAAACCGCTCTGTTCAGGAGCGAGGAAGTCATTCTTTTCCAGATACCACATGAGACGACTATTCACCATTCTTTCCATCACCTTACATACAACACTTGTCAGAGAGATGGGGCGATAGCTGGAGGCCAACATTTTATCTTTGCCAGGTTTGAGGATCGGAACCTATTTATTATACGTTTATGTTATACGTCATATGTCTGTGGTTTTATTATGTGGCCCCTTTACAGCCTTTTGTGATATTTATGTCTGTGATATTTTCTTTCTTTTCTTTTCTTTTATTTTTAATGTAATTTTTTGGTTGTGATACTAGTTTTTAAGTTTTCATAAGTGTCAATATTATTTTTGTTTTTTTTTTGTTTTAACTGTGATATTAAGTTTCAGTTTATGTATGTATGTTTTTTTGTGTTTTTTAGCGTTTTTTAGCGTTTTTGTCTTTTAGCTTATATTTGTATTAAAAAAAGGCGTTCTGCACTCGGGCTTTTTACACCCTTGTGCAGAACAACAGGCGATGATAACCTCGCTAAGGTTTTTCACCTTAAAACAAAAAAAAAAAAAAAAAAAAAAAAAAAAAAAAAAAAAAAACCGGAAAGATATTTTGAATATTTTCGGATGAAACCAGCAACATTTGAATACATCCTACAGGGGATAGAAGAAAGAATAACAAAGTTCTCAAATTTTCGTAAATGTATTCCAGCCCAACAAAGACTGTCTGTTACTTTAAGGTGAGATTTAACAATGTTTTTAATTTTTACTTAGGGTCAACGTGGGTACTGTGAACGCAAATGACAACTTTTTTTAGATAATATTAATCTACAAAAAAAATTAACTAATATTGAAAATGTGATTCAGTACTATACAATCATACATATTTTATGCTTTATATTTGATATGGGATGATTTCACTCACCATTTAATTAAGGAGTTATTCAGCGTTCACAATTACCCGGACGGCATACACAATTTCCCTCAATGTTGGGGCAAATGTAAACTCAGGTGGGAAAAATATTAAGTGATGTACTACAGCAAAGGAGGTGAATAAAGTCTGATCCAATCAGTTCACAAATTACCCACTTCCATTTGAATGTGACAAAAAATAAGCGTGCAAACGCGATTTTTCAGAAGCGCTATGAAATTGTTGGAAAATAAGGTATATGTGAAAATAATATTAAATAGCCAGAATAATTAGAAACAATGTATTTAATTGGTCAAATAAAAATTATTTATAAATTATAACAAAAAAATTCCTTTTTAAGACCCCAAAAAACAAATTGGCTTCATAAAATTATTGAAAATCTGATTGACATAACAATGAACCCTAAGAAAAAATAAAACAACCTTTGTTTGATAAAAATAATAAATTTCCTTGTAAAAAAATAGTTTTACTGAAAAACCCACATTCACCCTAAATTGAAATAGGTTAAATTAAAAAAGTGAAGACGCAAAATTAGTGAAAGTAAAGTAGCAGTAACATTGGAAGAATGTAACTTCCATTTTTTAGTTTAAATCGGTTGGAGTTACACTTGAAAAGAACGAAGCAAGGTCCTCATGTTGAGCTGTACTCAGTGGAGATGGTGCTTGTGAACGACTTTCCCAAGTATCACTCGTTGATGAACCACATGAAGAAGAACCATAGTTACGTGGTGGATGATGGATTGGCTGTAGTCGATGTTGTCCTCCGAATCCCGACAAAAGATCTTCATCTCATCGCAAAACACTTGTTGTAGTTTGGTCCTCACAGTCATTTTTCTTCCTTCCGGTATTTTTTGTAAATATGGTAGTAGGCTCATAAGAAAATGGTAGTCTGGATCTTCGTTTCGGGAAGCATAATTTCTCTCCTTAAACATCTGTATTTTTTCCTCTTCTAGCATAACCAGTTTTTTTACTGCTGTGGCATTAGTCATCTTGGAAATTTTTTTATCAGGAGCCTTAAAACTCTGTGGGGGTGTAGTTTCTTTCACTGTGTTTTGATGTGATTCGAGAGTTTGTGTTTCTGAATCTGGTTCGTTTGCAGGGAGATCATCGGGATCAGGGGGAACAGCAGTAGATGAATTCTGGGTGTCGTCATCAAATGTTGTCTCGCTCATGACATTACCTTGCAATTTTCTTTTGTGCATTGTGTCTTCAAAAACTCCAAGCTTTTGAAATAGGCCCATTTAGGCTCATTGGTTATTCCTCCTTCGTCTCCGCTCCTTTTTTTGGAATCTTGCTGCATTCTTTACGAAAAGTGTCCCTCAAACCACGCCACTTAGTTTTGGCTGCTTCACCTGCAATTATGCAAAGTTATTAAGGTGGTGCAAGGGGTTTAAAAAAAATTGTAATTACGTAGATTATATTAAGGTCTTCAGCGGTACTCATTTGTCTTTACCTTCTGAAGAGGATTGGAAAACCATATCGAGTGACTTCTACAGCAAATGGAATTTTCCTAACTGCATTGGCTGTATAGATGGAAAACATATTCGCATCAAATGTCCCAAAGAAACAGGGACGATGTATTACAATTATAAGGGATATTTTTCTGTTGTATTGCAGGGAATAGCAGATGCGAATTACAAGTTCAGAGCTATTGAAGTTGGGGCCTACGGTAAGCAATGCGATGGGGGAACCTTTGCAGAATCAAATGTTTATCAGCGGCTTGAAGAAAAAACTTTAAACATACCAGACGATGAAACTATTCCGTCAACCGACATTGCAGCACCCTTTGTTCTGTTGGGTGATGATGCCTATCCTCTGAAAAGGTATTTACTGAAACCATACTCAAGACAAAGACTTACTGTTGAAGAACGGATTTTTAATTATAGACTATCAAGGGCCAGACGGTGCGTGGAATGTGCCTTTGGTATTATGGTCAGCAAGTGGAGGTGTTTAAAACTGAACTCCAAATCGATCCAGACAAAGTAGACATCATAGTTAAGTGCGTGTGTCTATTGCACAACTTAATCATCGACAAGGAAGGTCTTGGTATTCAAGATATGGACTTTGAGTCCGTCCACGATGTGCCAGTTTCACGGAGATACAATCACTACTAAAGAAGCGCAAATGAGGCTAGAGAAACCTTGAAAAGTTATTTTGTTAGTCTAGCTGGTGAGATCCCGTTTCAGTATAATCTAATATAGTAATAATGTTATAAAATGTCATGTTTTAATCAATAACATGTGAACCCTAATTGGTAAAGTAAGAGGCACCCCAGTTGGCGGAACGCTCTACTACTCATTCTGCTTGCATACTGTGTGCTATCCCACATGAATACGTTGATTCACAACTATAACAAATTTAATTAAACAACTTCCAAAACCATCCATACCACCACTCACACCACATATATGTTTGTGTATGTGTGAACTTCCACATTTAAGTAGTGCGTTTTAAAACTATAAAACGGCAGTTAAGGAATGATATGTTTTTAGTAATGCCGGGCTATGAGTCTACGTCTGCAAAAGGGTAGTAGTAGCCTGCCAGCTGGAATCGCCAACTGGGGTGCCACTTATTCTACAAACCTACATGACATTAAAAGATTTTACTTACTAGTAGTGTTGAGTTCTGCTGCAACCTTATCCCAATTTCTCCTAGCAATATCTCTGTTGTGGTAATTTTTATCTCTCATGTCCCACAAACACCTGTTCTCGTACACAAGACCGATTAACTTATCGTTATCCATGGTTAATTAAGTTAATGACTCTAAAATTCGACGCACTAACAGGGTGAAATAGTCGCTGGTCGCACGAAAAAATCAAACTTGTCTGACGACTTCGTGTCTTTTCTGACGTCAAAGTCGCTGCCACTGTAAACAGTATCATTAGAAAACAGGCTTTTGTTTGTTCGGACGACTTCGTACGAACTCGTCAGTGCTCGTCAGAACAGATTTTCGTCAGAATTCGCATCCATAGTAACCCTAGCCTTAGGGTGACATCAGAACAGCGTAGGGATGAACATGTCGACACAGGTCCGCGGGAGTAAATCATTCATAAGTAAATACTTAGATTCTTCAGTACACTACACGCCAATACTGATTCCTTTCAGTTATTACTGATCAGTAATAGTAAAAGGTTATTCACCCAAATATCAGTATTTATTGTACTTAATCAGTAATTATTATACTAGACCAGTAATTACTTATCAGTTATTACTGAATTTTATTCACTTTACCCATTATGTAACAATAAAAACCTAGAAGAAACTTTAAAAACATTTACGTTTACTTACTCCAGGCGAACGTCCATATTTCAGAAAAATGCAAAGTTCTAATAAGTCTAGTGTTGAACAGAAATTCACAGATCAGTTTTATAAAACACAACTAACTTATCAGCTGATAAATACTAGTTTCCCTCTATGCAGAGAAGTACTGCTAACCCAAAAATCTAAAATTATTGTATCTTTAATAACTGAAAAATGAGACCATGTTTTAGGTGACCATACGGTCACGCTAGTCCTTAAAGGGGTAATAAATTTCATATAATTAATAACATCTCTATGTTTATTACTGTTTTCGGTAACATATTCATTGTTTCCGCTAACGTTATAATTAATATTAAAACTATCGGTTACATTTTTATTCAAACAATCAAATTTTTCTATTTGTTTAAATATTTCACTTAAACTATAATAATGTGTAAAATCATGATATGAAAATTGTAATTTAGTTAAACCTAAATCTATTGGTATTACTACTTGATTAAAAGTAATATTTTTTATTTGTTCAGTTCCCCAAGTGACTCCACCGAGGATAGGATGGACCTGGAACAGGGTTAAAAACAGGATTAGTATTTTGGGGTTGGGAACTCCCTTTAATTACCGGTACCTTAATTTTTCTAGCCCTCTTAAATTTTGTCAGGTGGATTTTTCCTTTGATATTATGGTCCCTTTCTTTAATTTTTGCGGTTTTTATTCGCTCATTGATCGAAGTGATCTTTTCCTTGTTGTATTTATTTTTGGTCTTGTTCTTTTTTGCATGTTCCTTACATAAACGTCGGTTGGGATTTCAGGTAATTATTATTTCGGTGTTATTATTATTTCGGTTCTCTTTCAGTATTTCGTTGATTTATGATATTTTATTTTGTCAGGTGGTTAAAATCTTTAATATTTTCATACAATTTTTGTGTTTTCTCCCTATGATTACTAATTAAGTCGTTTACTAGTTGCCTGTCAATATCTATATCTAAGAGTGAATTTGTGTTCATGTGTCCATATCAGACTTCAAACGGTGTTAGTTTTGTTACAGAATGTATACTGTTATTGTATGCTAACGTGGAAAATTTTACTTTATATTCGATAGTTTGATTTTTAAACACCGGTTGATTATTTATTAGTCGAATTAATGTATAATGAAATCGTCCTGTTATTCCATTAGATGGTGGGTGCTGTGTACTTGTAAAATTAAATTTAATCTTATAAATTTTCATGAATTCTTTAACTGAACTATTATTAAATTCTGTTCCGTTATCTGAGACTATCGTTTCAGGTATTCCATGATGAAAAAAATAATTTAACATTTTGTTTACGATCTAATTGCTTGTACACTGGGTATCGAGTATACTTGGGCGTATCTGGAAAAACTATCAATGATTGTCAAAAACTTTTGTAAATCTAGTGTTATGCTATCTACATGAATTATTTGAAGTGTCTTGACGCTGTGGGTGTCAAGTTCATTTCTGACTTAAATGGTGTTCTATCGTATTTGGTTTTTTAACACGTTTCACATTTATTAATATAATTTTGAATGTGAGTTTTTAAATTAGGCCAATAATACTTTCTTTTAATTTGTTTGTAGGTTTCTTGAATACCTCGGAGATTATTTTTTCCTATGTGATAATTATTTATAATTTCTTCTAATTCCTCTTCATCCGTATGTCTAAAATTTTATTCGTACGCCTATTTCTAACAGATGTTTTAAAATACTTGGCGACTATTGCTGTGAAATTTTCATAAAAATTATGTTCGAAATAAAGATAGTATTAATTTATATTAGGTACTAAATATTCCTTAACAAAACTTATAACATCATTTTCCAAGTTATTTTCCGAAATTTCTACGGTTAATCTTGTTTTACTATTATTAAATAATTTTTTAATACTTGGCTTTCGGCGGTTATACTTAACTAGAGATAATATTACTTGGATTTTTTCCATAATTAACAGGTTCTTCTAAAATGGTATTTTTGTTATCGTGTTCCCTTCGTAGTTGTCGAGTGAATTGTCTGATTACTGTCCTCCTGTTCATCGTCCTCTACGTCAATCTTTTCCAAATCTTCCCTAAGTGCTGCGTTTATTAATTCGTTAGATAAATCTTCTTTAATGTCTAAATTTGCTTCCATTGATTGGCTATCATCTAATTCGGGAAAATATAAGTTAACTGACTCTTCTGTAAAATTTTGTTGGTCGTCATCATATGAAACCTCAATATTTTTTCTGTATTTTGGGAATTGTTTTTATTTATGTTTAGCTATTGTATTCTTGACAACGCATCTGCATTTAAGTTCCGTTTACCCTTTTTATATAAAATTTCATAATCGAATTCGTCCAATTTTAAACGCCATTGCAAAAGTTTTGAATTTGGTTCATTAATGGAAAATAACCATTGAAGTTATGATGGAAGTTTGGTGGTGGAATGATGAAGTGCAACAGAAAGTTAAAGCTAAGAAAGAGGCAAGAAAAATTTTTGACAGCACCAGAAGAGAGGCAGACAAGGAAGCCTACAAACAGGCAAAAAGAGAGGCAAAGAAAGCAGTGGCTATTGCGAAGGCAGGTGCATCGGAAAGACTGTATGAAGAACTGGAAACCCCAGAAGGAATTAAAAGGCTGTATAGTATTGCTAAGGCAAGGGATAAATCATCAAAGGATTTTACGCATGTACGACAGGTTAAGAGCTCAGATGGAGTGGTGTTGAGAACGGATGAAGAGATAAAGAACAGATGGAAGGATTACTTTTGCCAGTTACTGAATGAAGAACGCTACACAGGGAACAGAGGTGATGGAACCCCAAATCAGGAGGAAATTGAGGAAATTGGAAGGGGGGAAGTCTTAGACGCTTTGGGAAAAATGAAAAATGGTAAAGCAGTGGGACCGGATGACATACCAGTGGAAGCATGGAAGGCCTTGGGAGAGGAAGGAGTGGAGATGCTGTGTGACTTGATGGGCAGAATATACAGAGAGGAAAGGATGCCAAAAGCATGGAGAGAGAGTGTTGTGGTACCAATATATAAAGAGAAAGGTGATAACCAAGAATGCAAAAATTACAGAGGGATTAAGTTAATGTCACACACACTAAAGTTATGGGAGAGAATAGTAGACAAAAGAGTGAGGGAGGAGACGGTGATGGGTGAGGAACAGTATGGTTTTATGCCGGGAAGAAGCACGACTGATGCACTTTTTGCCTTAAGGCAATTGCTGGAGAAATATGGTGAGAAGAAAAGGGACCTGCACCTGGTATTTATAGACCTTGAGAAGGCCTATGATACCGTCCCAAGAGAGGAACTATGGAGATGCATGAGGATGAAGGGTGTGTCTGAGAGGTATGTAAGATTGGTGAAGGACATGTATGATGGAGTGGGCACCAGAGTAAGAACCTGTGTGGGAGTAACAGAGAGTTTTCCAGTGACTGTGGGTCTGCATCAAGGCTCTGCTTTGAGCCCATATCTATTCAACTTGGTTATGGATACACTTACTGAAGGGGTGAGAGAGCAGGCACCCTGGACAATGCTTTTTGCGGATGACATTGTGCTGGTGGGAGAAACCAGGGATATAGTGGAGAGGAAACTGGAAAGTTGGAGAGAGGTATTAGAGGAGGGAGGCCTGAGGATCAGCAGGGAAAAGACTGAATACCTATGGTTTGGAGGTGAGGATAAGAGTGGAGGGGTGTGTTTGCTGAATGAAGTGGTGAGAAGGGTTAAGTGTTTCAAGTACCTTGGTTCATGCCTCACCGAGAGTGGAGGACTGGAGGAGGAAATTAACCATAGAATACAAGCTGGATGGAATAACTGGAGGCGAATGACAGGTGTATTGTGTGACAGAAGGATTGGGACAAAAATGAAGGGAAAGATATATAAGACAGTGATTAGACCGGCATTGTTATATGGTAGTGAGACTTGGCCTATGACGAGGAGACAGGGAAACAAGTTGGAGGTTGCGGAAATGAGGATGTTGAGGTGGATGCAGGGGAAGACTAGGAAAGATAGGATACGGAATGAGGTGGTAAGGGAGTCTGTGGGAGTGATAGAAGTGTCCAAGAAGGTTCAGGAACGAAGGCTGCAGTGGTATGGACATTTGATGCGTAGGGAGGAGGAGTATGTGGGGAGGGTTGTGGATGGATTGGTGGTGGATGGGGTGAGAGGGAGGGGGAGACCCCGGAGAAGATGGAGAGACGCCGTGGCGGACGACTTGAGGGAGAAGGGCCTGAGCGAGGAGGATGTGGTGGATCGGAGGGGGTGGAGGAGAAGAGTACGGAACAGCGACCCCTGAGGAAGGGAAAAGCTGAAGAAGAAGAAGAAGAAGAACCATTGAAGTTATGATCTGAAAATACTTGAAACTTTCTTCCGTATAAATAAGGTCTAAAATATTTGGTCGCCTACACGATTGCTAGGAGTTCCTTCTCGATCGTGGAGTATCTGTTCTCACTATCGTTGAGTGTCCGACTTGCATATGCTATTGGTAGATCTAAACCGTTTTTAATTTGATTGTGTACGGCACCAATTGCAAAGTTTCTGGCATCCGTAGATAGATGAAGTTCTTTTTGGAAATCTGGATACTGTAGTAACGGTTCGTAAGATAAAATGTTTTTACAAATTTTAAAACAATTTACATATTGTGGATTATTTATATCAATTGTGTCTCCCTTTCTTAAACATTTTGTCATTGGTTTAGTACGAGGGTAGGCTGATAAGTAATGCACACATGCTTGTAGAAGACAACTAAATAAACTTCAGTAGCGCGCCTGGTGGCATGTGGAAGTACTATTTCTCCTCTACAAGCCTGCGCAGTTTGAAGGCGTTGCTTTCATTCAGTTTGTTTTGAGTAGTGGAAGTATGGCGTCGTGTTCTGGTGCTATGTCAACGAGAATTAAACAACGCGCTGTTATCGAATTTTTAACTGCTGAGAAAGTGAATCCTAGTGAGATTTATCGTCGTTTAAAGGCTGTTTATTGTGACGATACTGTTGATAGGTCTACTGTGAATCGTTGGGTAATAAAATTTCGTGATTGCCAACCTGGAAAAGCCTTAATTGTTGACAAAACACGCAGTGGACGACCAATCACTGCCTCAGACGATAATCGTCGCAAACTCATCGATGATTTGATTCAAAATGACCGGCGAATCACTCAACAGCGTATCGCAAACCAAATTGGAATATCTAAGGAACGTGTTGGCTTCATTATTGAACAATTGGGATACCGTAAAATCTGTGCACGATGGGTACCACGCCGTCTGACAGACGAGAATAAACAGCGTCGATTGGAATGCTGTGAACAACTTTTGAAGCGCTACCGTGACGAAGGAGACGACTTTCTTTTGAATATTGTGACGGGGGACGAGTCATGGGTTCATCATTACGATCCCGAAGAAAAAAGGCAGAGCGCTGAATATCGTCATCCACATTCTCCTGTTGTGAAAAAGTTCAAAACACAACCGTCCGCAAAAAAATTCTTTTGACTGTGTTTTGGGATGCTCGCCGAGTTTATGTGACTGATTATCTGGAACGAGGGGCAACGGTAAATTCTGCTCAGTATATACAGACTCTGAAACACCTCCGACGACGAGTTTGTCGTGTTAGAGGCAACCTGGCGCCAATAATTTTGCAACACGACAATGCTCGTCCACACACTTCGCGTGCAACTGGAGAGGCTCTGAGAAACCTGAAGTTTCAACCAATTTTACACCCTCCGTATTCTCCCGACCTTGCGCCTTGCGATTTTTATTTTTTTCCTCTACTGAAGAGAGACCTTAAGGGTAATCATTACAGCTCGGACAATGAGGTGAAGGCAGCTATTGCGTCCTGGGTTCGAGGAAAGTCGGAAGAATTTTTCAGTGACGGAATGAAAAAACTTGTTAAACGTTGGGAGAAATGTGTAATGCTTAACGGTGACTATATTGAAAAATAAATAGATAATTTGGTAGGTTAAGATTTGTACTTTAATTTGTTATTTACCCCATCTTGCTATTTCTTTTTGTTCGTCTTCTACAAGCATGTGTGCATTACTTATCAGCCTACCCTCGTAATACTAGCAAAGTGTTTCATAAATTTTCGGTAATAACCTAAAAGTTCTAAAAATGCTTTCATTTCTTTGGTAGTTTTTGCTGTATGCTACTTTTTTTCTAAAAAATTCGGTTTTGTCTAATTGTATTTTAAAGTTAGCGTTTCTTAGTCTTTCAAAAACTTCTTATGATCTAACGATATGCTCTGCAAGACTAGTTGAATAGACAATATCATCTAAATAGACTAAACAGTCTTTGTTCTGTATACCTCTCAAAATATTATTTATTATACGTTGGAATGTTGGCGGGCTGTTTGTCAAACCGAACGGCATGCGTAAAAATTCATAATGTCCTGTGTCAGTTGAAAATGCGGTCTTCTCTACACTATCGGGGTCCATTTCTACTTGATGGAAACCAGATGCTAAGTCCTAGAGTAGTGAAATATTGCGCTCTTCCTAATTTATCTAAAGTGTCGTTGATATTTGGTAATGGAAACTTATCGTGTATTGTTTTTGAGTTTAGTCCTCTAAAATCTACAACTAACCTAAATTGTTTTCTTGCCAGAAGCGTCTGGTTTCTTTGGTACGATCCAAATTGGTAAATTCCAGGGTGATCGCGAGTGTTGAATTATTTTTTGGTCTAACATATCTTTAATTTAATCATATCTATAATTCCTGGTGTAAACTGGTATTTCGTCTGTAGTTCTAATTATGTGTTTAGTTTTATGTGTAAAGGTCAAGTTAGTACCTTCAGTGTGGAAAATGTCTTCGTCATTTTTAATTAAATTTATTAGGGGAAGATGGGGTAATGTCGAACACTTAAGTTTTATGACTTAATTTCTTAAAACCAGCTGTACTAAAATAACATGTAATGAGCTCATCATAAACTTTAGTCTTTTTACTATATAACACTCCTCACAGAAAATATCGAAACAAAATATTGAATTCAAAATTTAAATTTGAAATGATCTTGCGTGTTCGGCATTACCCCACGAATCTGGGGAATACAGAGTTGATAGCTGAACGTTAGGAGAATTGAAGTAGGATAATCGTTACGAGGATAGACACACATGATACGTTTAAACTGCGTTAATTGAATATAAGCACGTTACTTTAAATTGTTCGTTAATTGAATGTAAGCACGTTACTTCGAATTATTCGTTAATGGGGCCGAATAAACACATTTATATACCGGCAACAAATCACGTTATGCTGTGCACATGCGGTTGGCGTTAGACGATAGTGACGCGACCCTAGGTAGGGCGTCCGTTCGGTTCGACAAGCAACTTAGAGAGCGTCCGTTCGGTTCGACCACACGACTTAGAGGTTGGAGAGAGACTGAGGGAAAAAATGGCGAGAGGCGAGCAAAGCAGAAACATCTGAATTTTGTGATTGGCGGAGGCATGACCACATGACCGGATTCACACATGCGTAGAATGGATTAATACAGAGATCAATACAGAATCAATATTACATAAAATCAGTGAGTTGAAAAAGGTACCCGAGTCATTTTTTACAACTTTCGGGAATCTTAAAAAAACTTAATAAAATGTTTAATAACCAAAATTAAAATTCCCAAAAAATTGTGAGTAATACTTGTAGTGCTAGAAAATGGTATGGTAACAAAAAACTACCATTGTTAAAATATTAATGTAAAAATAAAATATTATATATTGTTGACTGAGGTTCCTTTTGGTTCTCAATTCGAAATTGTTTTTAACAAAGTGTGGTAATTTGTACTAAAAAGGATAAATTAAACACATTTTACAGTAATACTCTTTTATTTACAAGTAGCTTTTACATTGTACAAATATAGTAGTCATTTATAAAAAAGTCAATGCATTTTTTTTACTCTAGGTTTTGACTTTCCGAACTTTAATCCTCGTCAACTTCTCTGTCAGTCGTTTCCCAATTCAATATTTCATCATAAAATGGAATGTGTTCGTTTGGAATGTACTCATACAACTTCCTCAAGTGATCAATCTTCTTCTTTTTTATTGGAACAAGTCCCTTTGAATGTGCTTTCGTGTCTGGTAATGCTAGGCAGGGGTTCTTTTTTAAGTTAAACGTATGTAGTGTTTGTAATTCACCGGATCTGATGTACATACTTGCTTTGACAGAGCCTTTTTCCAAATGAGAGTACTGGAAATAGTAAAACTTTGAAATAACAAGTGCTTGCTTGTCTTGTCGAGGCAATCTTTTGGTTTCTTCTGATATCGCTGTCTTTTTATACACCGTAGGCCACCAATTGCTGTAGTCAATAATCATGTCAGTTTCAACTAAATTCACAGTACATTGCAATTTCTTAGAAGAGTTTACTATTAACTCACAAATTTCTTTCACTGTGAAAATTCTGTCTTTTTTTCTCATAGGTCTCTTGATCATACTAAAACTTCTATCGCAAGGATTGTACGAGTGACCTCGCAATGGAAAGAATTGCTTAACAACTTTGAACTTGCCTAAGTCACACAAAGCAAGACAAAATTTTGATAAAGTGTGGTTTTTGTTTTGTCCCCAACAGTTGTCTGAAAAGAGGTGAATTTCCTCAATATTGCTTGGCAGGGTACTTAAATAATCCATTAAGAACGAGGTCACGTCATTGCTTCCTTTATTCGCTTTGCCTTCATGGTAAACATAAAAATGCGAAAGTTTAGTTCTTGTGTTGTAGATACAAAAAACTACTACAGTTAACTGGCGTAAGTAATATACCTCTTGTACTGGTATTTTAGGTAAATCGATGTTTTGCATAAAATCAAACACAAGGCCAACAATATTTTCATTAGTTTCAGACATTTTAGTCGTATCTTTAAGAGCAGCGTGGAACTGCTTTGCACGCTTGCGATGAACCATCAACTCAGCTGTAGCAACACGCTTTGCATTGTCATTTATGTGAGGGCTTTTCAATTTAACTTGACGTTCCTCACAGTAAGTACAAGTATCAATCTGGGGCTTACCGAACTTTAAATTAAAGTTCTCATTGAAATATTTTAGATAAAACTCGTACTTAACATCAATACAGGGAAATCTTTCATTAAAGAGGTCATACATTTCCTTGCTGTGAGTTCAGAAGATAAATAAACGTATTCTTTTGTTCCATAATGAGTTTTTTTCTGCGGAAATGATTCGATGTGATCATGAATACATTTTAGAACATCGGGGGATTTCTTGTTAGCAGGGGATTTTCTGCCTCTCATATCCCTAGGCGATTCCCCGGCTTTCAGCAAATTTCTAATTCGCCTGATCTTTTTGTCAGAGACATCATATAGCCGAAAAAAAGCAATTCTACAAACTTGAATTTTCTTACCTTTGACTAGTACATGGTATTTAAAAGAGTTTTCATATTGCCTAGACTCATTACCCTTCCTGGGTCTTCTTTGTTTGACATCACATTTTTCAATCATACGTTGTAAGTGTAGATCTTGTTCGTTCTTACTATCAAATTTGTAGAGTGAATCAAAAATCAAAGCTCTTTCTGCGTCATCAAACTGTTCAAAGCATTTTTTTGGACATCTGTAAACGAAAAAAAACACTATAGTCTACAGTAAAACAATCATATAATGCAAGTTTCTTAGGTAAAAAATGGTAAGAAGGAATTTGGAAATGGACAATGTACATCAAAATTAAATGTTGGGCATAGAAATCAACATAAATAAAATGAATAAATGACATTAGCCTATGAAATGATACTAGTAATGTAAAATATGGCCATAATTTGTCGTAGGCCTACTTATTAGTATGAAATTGGCAATTTTCTCCTATTATTCCACACAACAACCAATATCCACTAGATGAATCTCTTGACTAATAATATCTTGCCTTAGGGTATACCCTACTCATGTAGGTAGCCTACGCCTAAACTTAGTAGGCCTACAGTAAAACTTGTAACTTAATCTGGTTTCTAAAAGGTTCATATAAAATAAAATTTCAAAGGATGTATTGGCATATGGTATTAAAATGTGTGCACAAACTAGAATATAATATTATGTATACAAAAACATTTTTTCAAAGTTGTGCAATAGACCGCTATGAAAATGTATATTTAAGCATTGTTGTATTAGGCCTTAGCTTTACTACACTATGTTTCATTGCTTGTTTGTTAAATATTTCGTAAAGCTAAAGTAAATTAAGTTAGAACTAAAGATTTTAACTGGTAACACATTACCTGCATGGTGATGAGATGGCTTTGGTTCTTTTCACGGTTCCTTTGTGGCCAATATACTCTTCTCCTCGTAGGATTTTGGCTTTTATTATATTTCTCTTATGTGCTTCAGGGTTTATTTTCCTTTTCCTAGTTCGTTTTTGTATATTATTACCTTCCATAGCTATAAAACTCGCGAAATCTAGTAAGCACAAAAACTTAACCTCAACCTGTATACTACAACAAAATTGTTAACAGCCAATACCTACAGTAGTTTTTGTAACATCAGGTTATACAGCAAACAGCTGGTTTTGCAACAGCTGATTGCCCACTGAACATAGAGTACTGTAGGCTAGTAAACAACGCTCAGTTGAGAAGTAAAAGGTACTTCAGTCAGTGACTGAGGTGCCTTTTGCCTCTCATTGCGTTATACTAATGTGCCAAATTTAAGGTTAATAATGCTTGACTGAGGTCCCTTTCCACACTCATTCATGTGTCTACCACTAAAGATTAGGAATCCGTGAAAAAGTCAAAATGGCAAATTTTTGACTCGGGTACCTTTTTCAACTCACTGATTCAATTTGTAATCGAGCGGGAAAGAATTGTTCTAGAACATTCGACGGCGCGCGCGGTATTTAAACTTATTGTAACACTGAACAACCTCTTATATAAAATAAATGCAAATAGTTATCAAGTTAATATTTTATTAGGTTGTGATGGTCAGTACTTAATATAGTATGTTATGACTGATATTTAAATTCAAGGACATATTAGCTAACCCCAATTTGAACATAATAATATGAAGAAATTACAGCGAATTACAAAAATATTTAAAGAGAAACAATATTTAAGAAAGTTGAAACCTTATATTAATTAAATTCTTAAATTGTAACATTAAAAAAGACAACATTGGAAATAAATAATACTTACGAAAATAAACACGTTAAAATAGGTAATATATGATTGTTTTTCTAGGAACTTAGTTTTTTAACTTTAGCCTATACAGTAGAGTACCGATTTTCCTTGGATCGTTTAACCGGGGTTTGGATTAACCGTGCGATCACTAGAAATTTTTTTTTTTTTTTTTTTTGGTTTAACGTCCGACTGTTTTGCAAATTGCTGCTAATGCAGACGGTGAAGGATGAAATGAATTTTTTGTAACGTATGAAAAAATGGCATGCCCGAGTGGGATTCGAACCCAAGACCGCGTGATGAGAGGCGAGCACGTTACCAGCTCCTAAAATCAGTTGCAAAGAAGCTTTAACCGGTGCCGAAACATTACTAATTTTCATGAAAAATCAGGATGACACAGATTACGTGGACATTTTACATATTCGTGGTTATATAAGAAAAATAAAAGAAAAAATATTGCGGCATAAAATGAAACAAAGTAAAATAACAGATTTTTTGTGATTTTTTTTTGGTATGTAGTTTAAGGTAAGACTTAAATAAATTTATGTAGTAAATATTTTTATTTCAATACAATTTGTTTATTTATTTCCGATATCCGATAGTATTAACATGTATTAATCAGTAGAATAAAACATACGCGTAACTGATGGTTTTGATTATGACGTAAGTGGTCTCGACCGAATTGGGTTGTATTATCCGTGTTTTCCGGTTATCCGGTATAGTTATCCCCCCAATTACCACGGATAATCGGCATTATACTGTATTTTACATCGTCTTTTACTAATTAGTTTTAAAGTCTAACGCGAGCAGAAGTCGCAAACATAAGCATGGGATTTATTTTCCAATGAACTGCATGTTTTATGAGTCCAGTTTTTACATATTTTATTGGAACACGTGAACCAAAGTTCGTTGTCTTGTCCAAATTCACCACTCAAACAACACATAGAATCTTCTTGTAAAGGTTTCCCTGATTTTCCGTTCATGTCCACAATAATGATATCAGTATCTGCATCACTGGAACCACCTTCTTCATCATTATCTTCCAAAATCTCTTTATCATTAGAATAATTATTATTGAAGTTGAGATATTTGCTGCACGTAGGTTTGGAGATTAGTTTACATCGATGCGTTTCTTCATTTATCTTCTTCCTTTTTACTTTATTCGTAGCAATAATTTATGTTTTCTTTCATTCAATAATTTTCGTTTTCGTTCTTTTTCTATTAATTTCTCTTTCATAGGAGTTGCTGTTATATGTTCGGAGTGTTGTTTCTTTCTGCCTAGTGACACCCTTGTTTTTGTTTTAATTATTGGTTGTGGAATAGGAGAAATATCGTGCACTGTGAGATGTCCTTTATAAACGGACGTTCCAGATGAGCCTGGTGTAGCCAGGTCTTCGAGAGATGAAGCCTCGTCATTCTTCTGTGCATTATTTGAGTCAGTAACTATAGAATCTTCACATTCATGCACCATTCTCATTTCTGCACCCACGAAGTCTTCATCTGTGAAAATCTCTTGGTTCAGAGGATATATTCCTGTCTTCCTGAACCCAGACACCCCTTATTCCATGTTAGCTACTCTTAGGTAGGCTTTATTAAACAGTTTGGGGATATCAGATATATAAACCTTTTCATTTTCTCTCATGTGAACGTCGCATTCTTTATTAAAAGATGCTTTTAAAGGCCCATAAAATGTGATGTCTAACGGCTGCATTCGATGGGATGAGTGTGGAGGTAATGATAACAGATAAATGCCGTTGTCCTTACAAAACGTGTATGCAGCTAATGAAATGTTGCTAAAATGGTTATCTAGTACTAGAAGCGCCGCATTTTCCTTTGAAGTATTCACAAACGTCTTGAAGTGCTTCAACCATGAGCAAAATAGTTCTTCAGTAATCCAACCTGTTTTGGAACAGACATAGGCTACATCGTACCATCTGGCCCACCACGTTGACACTCGGCTCGGATTCGACAACCTGGATATATTATCATTGGTGGTACGTACGTTCCAACGGCACTCATTGCACAACAAATAGTTATGGTTTTCCCCCGCTCACCACTAGTACATGCTCCCACTTGTTTTTGTCCCGTAGCAGCCAGAATTGGGCCTGGTTTTTGAATGCACGTGATACCACTTTCATCTACATTAAAGATTCTTGCCGGAGAGAACTGATGTTTTTCCATCAGTTCAGTTAAGATTGAAAAAAAATCTAACTTCAACTTTATTGAAGCGAGTTATTCGATTTAAACTAGTTGGCTCTGGTTTCCTAACGCTACGGTGACCATATTTTCGGCAGTGAAAATCGGGACAAACAATTAATTAATATCATGGGGGTTAGAGAGTAAAAATATAAATACCAGCAAATTATAACGTAGTTGTTTATTTTCACTTTAAAGTGTTCTTACAGTAATATTTTCTGCTAAATATGTATAAAATTGATAACACATGTTCTTATTCCTTATTAAGGTATTAAATATAAAAGTCCTATTAAGTTTTAGTTATTTTTAAGATCTTAAAAGATCTTAAGTCCTTATGAACTGTCCTCGTTCTGTCCCTGTTCCTCGCTCGTGGAACATGAAGGCTGGCTGTTCTTACTCCAGTCATATTTTTCTGTCGAAGCCAATGATTTCAGCAGGCTTTTATTTTTCTTAATTTTATCATACATTTCTGTACAAGAAAGATGGCAATTCATTTGTATAATCAGCATTGCTTTTACACATTCTTTCGACATTGCTGATTTTTCTGAGCCCCAAAAATTGTTTATCAATGAAAACGCCCGTTCTACTGAAGCATTAGTCCCTGGTAGTGATAGAACAAATTCAACGACAACTTTGAGGTTAGGAATTTTAATGTCTTTTGCTTCCAAGTCACGGAACACAGCCAACCACCTTTGTTCTGTGGTGATTTTTTGCCTTGCCCACTCTGCTAATATGTCATCAGAGAGTAGTGAATTCAAAACACTTAACTCGTTGAACACATCATCAGTTGAAATAGGCGGCATACTCTTTTGAAATGTAGCAGAACTTTCCTCCAAATCTTCCCATTTCAGCGTTTTCTTTAAATCTATCCATGAGAGCTGACTGAAGCTGTCTATGTTGGATTTCCAGAGTTCTAAATAAGTTATACAATGGTCATAAAAAGAACAAACTGTATCCTTCAGGTCTTGTAGGTCACAACCATTTCCTGCAAGAGCGTTTTTTCTTTGAATATCTTTTACCTTCATGGGTAAAAAACAAGAAGATTTTCTGTCCTCTAAGTTTTTGTGCAAAATCAAGTATTCATTAGCCGCATATGTTGCTGAAATTTTATCTCCTTCCATCTTCTTTACAACTTCATTAAACATTGATGATACGTTGTGTAGGAACCAAAGCCAAAGTTCTCCATCAGGATCCTCGAAGAATGACTTCAACACCGCAGGAGGATTTGATTGAGAAGAAAAGTAGTTTTTTAAAGGCTCAAACATTTGTAGAACACGCTCCAAAGCTGGCTGAAGTCTCAGCCATCGAGTGTTTGAATAAGACAAGAGGTTCCTGTACTCCATGTCAATAAACTCGCATAACTCTTTGAGTTCTGCCACTCGGACAGTGTATATGTGGAAAAACTTAAATAGTTTAACTATAATGACTTCAGCATCAACAGGAAGTAGATCAGCCGCATTGTTGATGCAGTTATTCACAACATGAGCCATGCAGCCTATACCAACTAAGGTTTTGTCAGTGTTTGCCGATAATTTACCAAAAAGGTTATTTTTTCCTTTTCTTTTTGCCCCTCCGAAATTAGTGTTTGTGTTGTCTGCTGACATTCCAACTAATTTTTCAACCAGACCATTGCGGTTTAAAACTGAGAGAACATAATCATTAAGTTGATCGCTTGTTTCACCTGGTAAGGTATCTAATTCTAAAACTTTGACATTAACGCCACTACGTTCATGAAAGTACCTCACAACAATAGGCACTAGTTTTTGGGCACCATGGTTTGAACTGTCTATCATCAGAGTAAAACAAGACGTTTCACTCAGCTCCTGCATCAGTTCCTTTTGAGTGTCAGGAGCCAAAACATTTTTTACCATAGCTTCACTTTTTGTTCTTGCTGAAGAAAACCTTTTTTCGAACAACGTTGAAATAAGCTTAGATGTACAGTCCAAGGATCTGAAGCTATGGTTATGTTTAACCGTGTGATAAGCTATAACTGCCTCTTTAGCTACAATTTCATGTTTATCTGAATCATTCTTAGTAAGAAACTTACTCATTGAGGTTGACATTGCCACCGCATTAACACCAGCTAAGTGTTTTTTAGTTTTTAAATGAAGCTTGATGTCGGAAATGCCACCATGAGCAATATTAATCTCGCTTGAACACTGAGAGCAAAACGCAACATGCGGGTTATGATCACGTTTTTTCAAGAAAGGATATTCTTTTTTTAATTCATTATTAAAATGACACTTGCGTTTCTTTCCACTCATTATTGAACTATAAAATCAGATCCACTCTGAAAGTAATGCATCAACAGTCAACACACATAAAATAAATCAAACCACAGAGATGTACGTGGCGCACTAGCTTATGTTTACTTGCAGACTGAAGTGGAAAGGACAAGGGAGGGAGGGGTAGAGAGGTAGACAAAGATCCGCCTTCCTGTCACCAGTGCAGGTGTTGCCAACATAACACTCTAACATTTACCTAATAAAGCGCTACTACTTACTACACTGGTCAAATCCTATATCTCCGAACAAATAAATACTTCCTAAGGACTTTTTGTTAAATTTTACTATTGTTACAGGATTATTAATAATTCATTTATTCAACTAAAAATTCGGGACAAGTAGTTTTGAATTCGGGACACCGGGACATTGCCCTTAAAATCGGGACTGTCCCGATTTTTTCGGGACGTATGGTCACTATACCTAACGCTTACTGAAGGATTTCTTTTCAGAAATCCTTGTAACCAATCTTCCTCTGCTCGACCTTTTTCTTGGCAAAAGTTATTTTGTATCCCATTTTTAGTAGCATATTCAAATGCAATACGAAGCAACTCGCTAGGGCTAATGCCATAAAACCATTTAGCTAACAGAATTACATGATTAGCCATTTCCTGTTCTTGTATTTTGGAAAATACTGGTTTTCTTCCCATGTTTGGCCCTTCAGTATTTCCAGATTTAAGTATACAGTAGAACCTCTTTAATCCGAACTAATTGGGACCGGGGGGAGTTCGGACTAGCAAATCGTTCGGATTACAGAAAATACACTACAGTATTGCGCATTTACATACAACAGGTAAAACATGGCTAAAATGGATCATAAGTGTTTCAAAAAAGAGAGAAATGCTTTGTAGTGTACAACATAGTTTATTCAATTACTGTACATAGTAAAAATAGAATACATTGGTAGAGAAATTATAGAACTGTTCATCAATAAACATAACATAAATTCCTGTACAATACAGTTTTAACGTTTAAAAAAGTCACTCATTTTCTTTTGAACTAACGATGAGGTGCGCTTTTTGGCTGCTAAGTCTCGAATCTGTTTTAAAACCATCAATTGCGGCAAGCAGCATTCAGATTGCTTTTCATACCAGTTCATAGCTGACTCTAAAGCAGTTAACGCATCGGCATGAGATGGCCCTGAATTACAAGTCTGTTCTTCATCACTGCTGTCTTCAGATTCAGAGATGTTATTTTTTTCAGTGACAATAGAAATAATCTCATCATCACTATAAATTTGATACCCTGGATCGTTTTGGTCACTGTTAATCCACTCAGTTGCATCACTAACATCACATTGCTGGAATCCAGGAATAGACTGACAAAGCTCAACAATTTCTTCAGTGATTGCAGAATTCTCATGACCTTCAACGACTTCATTGTTGATAGGCTTAGGCCATAACTTATTCCATGCATTTTCCAGATTTTCGTGTGTTAAACTGGCCCAAGCACTCACTAGAATGTAGCAACAGTCCTTAAGATTTAATTTTTTTGTAAAGGCAATCACACTTTCTTCGTCATTTTCAGCTAAAAGTAGCTGCCGAAGCAATTCTTTCCTATACATTCTCTTTGTCTTAGAAATTACACCCTGATCCATTGGCTGGAGGAGGGCAGTTACGTTTGGTGGAAGGAACATAACTGAGAAGTTTTCATCAATATTATTCAAAATGTCAATGTCAGGGTGAGTGGGAGCATTATCGATTAATAACAACACTTTTCCCGTTTTAGCTTCTTGTTCTCTAAATTTCTTTACTTCTGGTATAAATGTATTTGTGTACCAATCAAGAAAAATATCAGAGGACATCCAAGAGCTTTTTTGCGCCCTGTAAGTAACAGGAAGACATGTTAAGTTTTTGAAACAACGTGGTTTCACACTTTTACCAATAAGCAGCAAAGGAAGTGAATGGGTGCCACTTGCGTTAGCGCAAACCATAGCTGTTACTCTGTCTTTGCTAACTTTGTATCCGGGAGCTCGAGTTTCATTACGAGATGCAAGAGATTTTCTTGGCAATGAGCGCCAATTTACGCCGGTCTCATCACCGTTATAAACATCATCCCTTGAATACCCATTACCATTTACAGTTTCTTTAAATGTTTTTATAAAGGCTTCTGCAGCCATGTAGTCACCAGATAAGCTTTCCCCTTGAACATCAAGCTGTCTTATTCCATGCCGTTGCTTAAATTTACTCAGCCAACCACTGCTAGCCTTGAAATCAAGAGGCCCGTTGAGCTTTTGATTAAAATAGAGAGCTTTTTCGCAAACTAGAGGACCTGATATTGGTTCACCCAAGCTCCTTCTTTGTGTGAACCACAAATATAGTGCATTTTCAAGATCCATATTATTGGCTGTTTTTAAGGTTTTTCTATTTTTAGGTCCTTCAGTACTGTCTTGTTTACATGCAAACTGCAATATGGCATCTTGTTTGGATTTAATATCTGTAATTGTTGACTTACCAACTCCATATTCCCTGGCTAATGACGCACCACTTTCACCTTTCTTAAGTCGTTCTGTGATTTCTAATTTTTTTTCCAAGTTTAAAGTTTTATGTTTCCGTTTCAGGAATGGTTTTGATGACATTTTAGATTAACTGAACTCAGTCACTGTTATCGCAAACAATCTACTGAACACACAATAAACTACATAAACAGATACAGTGTATGTAAACACTAAGTTGTAAAGTAAACTTATACTGTACTGAACGCACTTTGAAAAACAACACACCAACTGAGACAATAAATAGCGACTGAGCACTGGAATGTTTAGAGTTGTTGTGACGAGAGTAAGGGAGGGGGAGGTTGTTGACCTGGTTTCGGCGCGCAATTCCTATAGCGCGTTTAGTGAAGGAGTGACGATTACTTCAAACACTCTCGCGCAATGATTTTTTTTTTCATCGCGATGGCGTTCGGATTAGTGGACGTTCGGATTACTGGGGTTCGGATTAAAGAGGTTCTACTGTATCAAAAAGAGTTGTAAGCGGAATGTTATAGAACCTAGCTACTTCCCTTATGGACTTGCCTGCTGCCCTTGCCGCCTTAGCTTTCTCCAAATCCTCATCTAAAACAAAAAGAAAATTCGGACTCTTCAGAATTTATATTCTAGGTTGACAAAACTTTAGAAGACTAAATTAATATGTACAGTGAATTAATATTGCCAATAGTATTCTAAATACAAATAGAATTTATTTAAAGTCATACACACAAATGACAGTTACTTGTGTAACACAGCGTGTCGTGAGAAAAATATATTTTATTTAAATAAAACTATCATTTGATGTGATATTTCAAATTGAAGTATATGGGGTAATGCCGAACACAGTTGGGGTAATGGCGAACAATGCGTTCGCCAATACCCCATCCGCCATTACTTTGTTAACATGATCAGAAGTACTCATGCAGTTTAAAATTATGAATGAAACAGGGTCTACAAGCTACTTAATTGACTGGGACTTCAGTTATTAATAATAAGATACGCTTAAAATAAACAGCATTTTACTTACCCTGAGTTAAATACTGCCAAATTCTTAGAAGAAAATCAGCCGAAACAGTTCATTGCTTGCCACTTGCGTACCGTAACTAATAATAGCTTCAAACTCCCTTACGTAGTTGCCTCTTCACTAACACAGATAGCAATACCAGTCGGACTGAAAACTAAACACGTTTAGACAATATCAGGGTGTTCGCCATTACCTCGGTGTTCGTGAATACCCCGGTCTCCCCTATAGCGATTTTTTCTTCCTGGTTTATATGGTCTGTTCTGATTTTTAACAAATCTAACTTTTTTGGTTGGTGATTAATGATATTCAAATTGACATTATACTTTCCGGATTTTAAATCGTCATTCGTTAAACAGTAATAATTATATAAGTTTTCTAACGTAATTGATTCTTTTATTGTTATTTTCTTATCTAATGTGGGATTTAATATGGGACATAATGCTATACCATCCTTGACATGTACTATACTCTCTGGAATTTCCAGGCCAGATATATTTCTGTTGCGTATTACTCCATTCCCATTTACTATATTATTTACATTTAATTTTATAAATCTCTTTGTTCTAGCTTCTATATTAAAAGACACAATTTCTTTTTGACGAACAGATAGCCGCTCTGTTTGTTTACGTGACTTATCCAATTGTCCGTTTTCTTTTAATTCTGTATTGAAATAAAAGATAGGTATTTCTTTACCTTTAAAGATTAATTTATTATTAACGGAGTCTAAATTAAATTGAAAATTTCTTATGATATCTAATCATAATAAAAAATCAAAATCTTGATGAAAATCGAACAAGTAAAATTTACTCTTAAACTTACCAAATAATGCAATTCTACAACTAAAATTTTCCTTCGAGTTTCCTCGTGCAGTGGCTACTTCGAAAGGGGTTTTTCTTAAACTAATCTTATAATTTTCTGTTCCAATTATTTTTTTGACAAATGATTTAGTGCTCCCGGTGTCAATTAATATTCTAAAATTAGTTGTTGGATGAAAAAATACGGCAATTCTTTTTTTTTTATCTTGGTGTGTCATTATGGCGAACTGTTTATTTCCCCGGAGGGTTCTGTTCAAAACTTAATGTTTGGCTATCCTGATAATTGCTTTGATCATTGTTAACCGTGGGTTGAAAGTTTTGGAATACGAAAGTGTCGAAATTTTCTTGTGGTTCCTGTTCTTGTTCTAAGTTATGTCCGGATATTTGGTAGAGTTTCGGTCTCGGCGTTCCATCGGATTGCCTAGTCGATGTACTTATAGGAGTAGGACGATTCGGTTGATTTTGAATTGGTCTAGGATTATTGACACTGGAATTAATAGGTAATTACGGTTGACAAAGTTGTTTGGATAAGGATTTTGATAGAATGGTTTTTGGTAAATTTGAACTGGGAAAGTTGGATTTTGGTTAAAAATTGGGTTTCGGTACTGTTGCGGCTTATTAATAAAAATATTTTGATTTTTATTAACAAATTGCTTTTTACTTTGTGGGTTTTGTTTCCTTTGTTTAAATTGAAAGTCGTTGGTGAGCATGTTCAATGCTTCGGCTAGCGTACTTGGATTTTTAGTTCTTATTAATGATCCTAAAGGCTCATGTAATCCTCTTAATAATACAGTAAGTCCTCGACTTACGAACTTAATGCGTTCGTAACAGACGTTCGTAAATGGAAAAGTTCGGAAGTCGAAAATTAAGGTAATATGGATTAGTAATGTTCTCGAAACGTTCTTAAACATACATTAGGGCCTACATACAATATGTAGGCCCTACATGAAACATTTTAATACTGTACAATAAAATAACATATTACTAATTACCAAACTTTGGGTTAAAAAAAATAAGTTAATCTGTAACGCGTCAGTTCAAACGAATTTAATTATCAAAAAATTGTTAAATTACAGTACATATTGAGAATATTACACAAAAATAATTACAGTTTAAAAAAATTATATCATACAGTTTCTTGATTTAATTTACATAGATTATTGTTCTGTTGGTACTTACTTCATGTTCCATTAACTGTACTGTACGGCATTTATTCACTTTTTCGATGTCGATGGTACAACTAAATTTTCTACATAACTTGTTTCATCTTTCTTTTTAAAAAACTGCTTAATGGAAGTCTGAGAAGTTACCCGCCTCTTGTCGTCCAATATCACTTTGTAGCATGTAAGAGCTTCGTATACAGCTGCTGACACTCTGGCAAATCTGACATTATCGGAATCTTGTGTCTCGAAACAAGCGAGTGACTTTTCCATCAAATTAAATCCTTCTTCTAATTGCTTAACTGTAAATTTCTTTAATTCCTCTACATCAGCATTACCTTCATTCTCTCGTGAATGACTTTCTAGTAGCTGGTGAACGTCTTCTTCCTCCAGTTCCAAATGTAGCTGGTTCCCCAGATTGACAATGTTATTCACTTCTTCCCGTTCTTCATTTTCCTCTACAACAATATCCCGTACTACATTAGTAAAGAAATGAGGACACAGATTCTTCCACGCTCCTTTCATATTTGACGTCCTTATTTCAGACCACGCAGCAGCTAAGTTTATTACAGCTTCATAAACATTATAATTTTTCCAAAATTCTTTTAGAGTGATCTGATTTTCGCCATCTGTCGCTTTGATTGCTTGATGAAATGTGCGTCGCAAATAATGCCTTTTGAGCGTTGCAATAACGCCTTTGTCCATGGGTTGTAACAGGGACGTTGTGTTAGGCGGCAAATAGACAACCTTCACATCGGTATGGAAATCGTCTAACTTTGGTGGATGGCCTGATGCGTTATCAAGGATCAACAAAATTTTAAAGGGAATATCAGATTTCTTGCAGTATTCTTTAATCTCGGGCACAAAATAATGGAGAAACCAGTCTTCAAATACAGATAACGTAACCCAGGCCTTAGCGTTAGATTTCCATACAACAGGCAGAAAATCCTTAGAAATGCCTCTTATACCCCTTGGATTTTCGGCTCGATAAATTAAAAGAGGTTTTAGTTTGTAGTCTCCGCTACAGTTGCCTCCAACCATTAACGTCAGCCTATCTTTTGCGGCCTTGTAGCCGGGCATGGTTTTTTCTTCTTTTGAAATGTACGTACGATCTGGCATTTTCTACCAGTATATAGCCGTCTCATCTACATTAAAAATTTGTTGTGGCAAGTATCCTTCCTCTTTTACAATACTTTCAAAAGTTTTTGTGAATTCCACAGCGGCGACTTGATCAGCACTGGCAGCTTCACCGGTTACTTTGACATTGTGGTAATTATTACGCTTCTTAAATCTTTCAAACCAACCGTGACTCGCTATAAATGTTACGCCGTTATCGCCTTTCTTTGCTTTTAAGTCTTCATACAAGCTTTTTGCTTTCTCTTGTATGAGAAGAAGACTAAGAGGGATTCGACGGTGTTGCTGATCTTCCATCCATAAGCACAACATATTTTCCATCTGTAGCATAATCGTATCTCTTCTCTTTGTAATAATTGTAGACTGCATAGCTGTGCAACTTTTAAGATGCTCTAAGATGCGAACTTTATCCTTCATAACTGTTGCAATAGTAGACCGGTTAGTTTCATATACGCGAGCAACATCCGCCATCTTCTCTCCACGATCAACACGCTTAATTATATCAAGTTTGTTCTCCATTGTGATTGTCCTCCTTTTCTTTTCTCCGCACTTGACATTCTCACCACTTTTACGTTTTCCAGCCATATTAAATTAGCGAAAAAACTTCACAACACAAAAACAGAACTAATTTTTAAATAAAAAAAATATGATAGGCTATAAGACCGCACACGACACATACACTATGAAAGTACTAGCTCAACAGACATAACAACCAGCTCGAACATCAGCCTCCCCCAACATCACAGTTTACGGGTTCAATGCCCTTCCGTTCCACAAGGCCGCACTACATAGGCCTATTCGTTTCGTCTGGAGCTTTGTTCGTATCTTCGAAAGTTCGTAAGTCGAGGACTTAGGTCTTGTACGCACTGTCGACCAGTTCCCGGCGACCAGGTCGACAGAGACCAGAAACAGGGAAAACCAAACACAGAGACCAAACTGGCGACCGAAAGTTAAAAAATTGTCAGTATCGTTCAAATAATTCAATAGAATGGATGTAGAGGAAATTGTCGCAGTGATCTATTTAAAAGATAAGAACAAAAACAGAAAAAAGTACTGGGTGCACCCCTTATTGCAAGAACGTCATAAGAAAGGGATGTTTGCGTTATTTTTCCATGACGTACGAAAATATGAAGATAAATTTTTTAAATGCGTTAGAATGTCTTAAATCATTTGATGAATTGTTAAACACATTAAGGCCGTCAATAACTGGAACCGATACAAATATGAGAACTTGCATTTCTCCTGATGAAAAGTTATTTCTTACTTTGAGGTAAGTGTTATTTTATGTATTGCATATAGTACTATAGCAATGGTTATTATATAAATGTGTAACTTTTTTAACCTTACATAGCAATAGCAGGAAACAAGTAAACATGGAAATGATACCGGGAGTTAATTAATAACAGGTGTCCATGATTAAAGTTAAAGAAAAACTGGAAATGATATTTAAAAAAAATTTATTTACTAAAACATTACGAAACAAAATAGGAAAGTACAAAAATATTTTCAGAAAATGTTAGGTAGTCTTAATTGTTTAAAAAACCAATTCAAGTAGTAACATAGTTCAATCAAAATAAATCCATATAATTAGAATTTTCAGACGAAGTTGAATGTGACTGTGGACTATCTACATTTACAGATTGACTCGAGCCCGAGTAGTAATTCCCTCCTTGGCTGTATTGCTTTCCGTAACTACTTCTTGGTAAAAAATTGTTGCGTGAAGAATTAGGACAACTGCCACCAATAGCTGCCTCAATCGCGTTTATTATATTAACTTTTGTCGATGGTTTAGCGTATTCAGGTATCTTTCTAAAACGCGATAGAAGCGATAACAGAAACATTCTATCTTCATCTCCTTCTAATATTAATTCTCGTTCGATTCGAGAATCATTTGATTTTTTCAAAACGTCTAACAGCTCGTTATCCTTGCTGTTACTTTTCCACGTTCTCTTTTCCTTTCCGCAATGGGTTCATTTGCGTATGGCCCCAACACTGCGTTGTCAGATGTACACGGATCTTTTGGTATGCTGCTTTCAGTGGTGGGGTTAGCAGTAATACTTTTTAAAAATAGCATCTGTTTGAAATAAATATATTCGCTATTACGCAACGCGGCAGAACCACTTTTGACAGTTGCCAGCCTTCTCACCTCCCTTGCAAAACAACTTCTCAAATTCTTCCACTTCTTTTGGAGATTCATACCTGTAACAAAAATAAGAACTTTGTTTCAGGTATCTGGCCAGCGGTTGTAAATTTATAGATTTACATTATTCGTTTAGAATTGGTGTATCAACTATAGCCGACATAATTAGGGAAGTTTCACATTACATATGGCATAAATTAAAGGAATCTTGTTTACCGGTACCAACAACTGAGAAGTGGCTACAAATTGCCAATGATTTCAAAATAAGGGCTAATATTCCCAACTGCATAGGAGCACTTGATGGAAAACACGTAAGGATAATGAAACCCGGAAACAGCGGATCATTACACTTCAACTACAAACATTTTTTTCTATTGTTTTGCTTGGAGTCTGTGATGCAGATTACAAATTTATTTACATAGATGTGGGTGCGTATGGAAAAGACAGTGATTCCTCAATTTTCAAACAGTCAACATTTTTTAAGAAACTAATGAACAATACTTTAGATGTGCCAGAAAATAAATCGATATCACAAATTAATAACACGCCAATGCCGTACGTTGTCATTGCAGATGAAGCCTTTGGTCTGTCAGAAAAAGTAATGCGTCCTTATGCGGGATCTAATTTAAGTACAAAGAAAAAAAATTTTAATTATAGACTTTCTAGAGCTCGCTGATTTATAGAATGTACATTCGGTATATTAGCAAACAAATGGCAAATTTTTCATAGAGCTATGAATGGCAATACTGATTTAGCGGTTCAGATAACAAAAACCTGCTGCATTCTTCACAATTACATCCGAGAAAGAGACGAGTATAAATTTGAAGACACCTTGGTAATTCCTAGCTTTGAAAATAATTCAAACAACGATATCCCGAGACCAAGCCGTCGAGCGGCGTTTTATAGAGATGAGTTTGCGAATTATTTTACAAATGGATATGTGTTACCGTGGCAAAATAACATGAATTAAATTAATACAAGTATAATATAATTTAATGCAATATCGAGTCTCGTTCGTTATTTTTCATTATTTACATGATTGCAAAAGAAACAAAAAATTAAATTCTGCTTATATTATTAAATTGATGTACTGAATAGAAAAAGAAGTATTTTGTAATAACAACAGATAACATCAAATTATGCAATACAAAAAGTATCAAAAGTAAAATCTTAACTCATAAGATATAATAAAACAATTGTAATAACGAACAAAACCATGTAATTTGGCTATTTAAAAAAAAATATCAGAATAATAGGGGAAGGTGGGGTACAGTGGTACACTTTTTTTATTTTTCCTCATTTCACCTTAAAATATTACTATTTTTGGATACTTTTTTCCAGATTCTGTGACCTTTATGCATTAGACTCTTACTAAATTTTTAATAGAATTTTAATATTTTATACTAATGCATACACAATAAAAAACTTATGATGTGTTACTTGTACCAGTGTTCCCCGCTCTTGGGGAACAGTGGTACAGGTCAAGGGGTACAGTGGTACGCTTGTTAAGAAATAAATAAAACAATATTACACTAAACATTTATTTATTTAAGAAGTAAGAAAGTACAAAAATATTACTTTAAACCTTAAAATTCATGATAAAAAATAAATTTTTGATAATTATCTTCGTAATACAGAGCCCGTGCATGATAAATCTTACAATTTTATATTTTTTTAATGAATAATGTGATAATTTAATTAAAAGTGATTGTTTTGTTTTTTTCAAATAATTGAGACAGTTATTTTTTACACAAGCCAAATAACCTGTTTCTGTTGATGGGCTGATAACATCAAGATAAATTTATTCCAAAAAAATCATTGGAAAACTTGTAAGCAGTGACGCGGTCATTTTTATATATTAAATCAGGATTTTTGAGTTTTAAAATTATGTTTGCTTTTTCGACAACGTCAGTATCATCTTTTTCTGGCCACTTGAATTTACCCTCCTTCAACATGTTTTAAAAATTTAACCTCATAGTCTGAATCAATAATTTTAATTACTTGTCCGACGTAATGCTTAACTGCTTTCTTTGCTTCATACTTAACTAAAATCCAACTTCCGTCCAATATTACACTATCTACTTCTGAATCAGAACTGTCACATTCATCGAGGTTTATACTGTCACTGGAGTCTGCCAACGAGACATGGTCATCAATTTCTGGTCCCGAAGACTCAGCTTCAAAGCTTAGATTTCTCTTCACCTTCTTTGGCTTCATTACTTTTCTCAAGCCTGATTTCACTTTATTATTTTGTCGAGCTAAGAGTTCTTCAGTAAGAGTTGCTTTTATAGGAGTATCTGTGAGTATCTGGCTTTTCCTACGGCGTTTATTTTTCTCAGTCTTACGAGGCAAAGCTTTTGGGTACGGCCTTACTTCTTCAGGAGAAATAATTATATTTTTTCTCGCTGCGTTATTTTCTGGAGTTGGAACACGAGAACCAACATTAATTGTAGATGCAGATGGCCGTGCTGTGTGTTGCAGTGAGCATAGAGGACTCGGTTCAGGAACAGGCTCTGCTACTACTGGAGTACGTTCAGAATCTGGTTGCTGAGGTGATGTGGGTTTAGCCATTGTTGAAGTTCCCGGCAGTGCTCTGTCTGTCACATATGATGCCAAAAAATCATCAGAGGACAGAATGTCTCTATTAACTGGCCAAATGCCAGTAGAAGCAAATCCGTTTACAATGTTTTCATTAGTAAATGCTTTAGGATATGCCCTACCCAATAGCCCTGCAATGTGGTAGATGTTTATGGTCTGACCTGGATGTGACAGCATCCAGTCATTGCACGCTGAATTGAAGTGGGTCTTTAACGATTTAAAAACGGTTTTATCTAATGGCTGAAGTTTTGCACTAGTGTGTGGTGGTAGGGTCACCAAAATAATCCCATTTTCTTTGGCATAGTCCAAGGAATCAATTGTAATATGGCTTTCATGGTTGTCCAATATTACAACAACCTGCGAGTCAACAGAGCACTGGGAATATTTTTGAAAATGCTTCAATATATCTATAAAAACTTGTCCATTTACCCAACCACTTTTAGTTGCATTTCCAGCAGTTCCTGGTGGTGCCCCAATAAGCATAGTGTTTTTAAAATGTACCCTTGGAAATATCAGATATGGAGGTACTGAATTTCCAATAGCATTAATTATGCAACAAGCCGTTACCAGAACACCGCGTTCGCCTGATGTCACCTGGCCGACTTGTTTCTGGCCCTTTGCACTCAATACATTTGGGGGGTTGTGAACAGTAGTTAGCGCTGTCTCGTCTAAATTATAAATTTTATCTGGTGTTAGGCCTATACCACCATGAGTGTGAAATTTTGCATAAGCATTATTGATATTATCAAAGAATTCAGAGACTGAAGTAGGATTGCATGCAGTAGCCCGAGCCAGGCTTGTAGCTTCGGGTTTTCTAATTGAAATCTCTGGAAATCTTTTTCTAAACCCATCAAGCCAATCTAAACCTGCTGTTTGGCTTTTACTCCAGTTAGCAGGTATTTTTAATTGGTTTTTTACGGCCAATTGGTATGCTAATTTTCTTGTTTCGTTTTTGGTTAAACCATGATGCATTTTGCTAGCTTTAATTAAGTAGTCTTTCAGTAACTCTTCGAGCTCAGATGGGAAAACTTTGTTCACATCATAATGAGGCCGAAATTTTAACTCTCTGCGAGTTTCTTTTGGTGTTGATTTATATTTATGAACATACCTGATTAATGTTGTCACTGGTATGTTAGCATCTTTAGCTACCTTACGCATACTTTGACCTTCGTCCACAACACGCAAAACAGCCAACCTCATTACATCTTCAGGTATTCGCCCTATTTCTGATTTCTTTTGGTATTTTCGGGGCATTGTTGTCTTCAGATTTATAAGTCACTTTTGTCTGTAAACAAAAAAAAATTAGTAACTGTTTACCACCTATTCATATTCATAATTAATAAAATTATGCATTTCATGTTATAATCTTAAAATAAAATAGTAGAAAAATAGATTAATGTTATAGGTTTATTAGAAAATGTTATTTACAAAAAATGGATATAGCTTCCAGCCTCATGGCTTTTTAAATTTTTTTCTGCTTCCAAAATATTAACTTTACTTTGCTGATTAGGCCTAAGTAATCCCGGTAAATTTGTATTCTCATTCCTATGAATTAATAAGATCATAAAACCTTTAAAATTCACAAAGCAAAATTTAAACTTAACAAAATTATTTCTGAAAATAACATTTGTACAATGGAAGCAATGTAATATTTTAATACGGGGTACACTGGTACATGTACCACTGTACCCCAGTACAGAGTGTACCACTGTTCCCCTCATGACCATAACAAATTTGCCTGCCATTTTTTCCATGCCTGGTCACTTTTAGGTTAAAATGAGAGGATGAAACAACTCCTAAAAGAATGGGCTTTAAATTGTATACCAACTCATTCCAGTATTTTAAAAACTAAATACAAAAAGTAAAAAATTGTAACTGCATAAAATTTTACATGCGACTATAGAAATCAAACTTTTCTTACCTTTTTATTCCAGAAGAGCATTTAGGTAACATAAACACATGTAAACTATTGGGAAGCAGTGTAATGTAACACAACATTTATACACACACAATTACATTTAAACATAGTATACTCATAGGACAAACTGAATACTTTCATACGTAACGTAAACATAACGATAACATAACGTAAACATAAATAAACAACAGATGATTTATTACCGTCAGATGTGAAAAATAAAAAGAACATAAAATAATTTAAAGAAAATTTAAAGGAGATAAAAAGAACATTCTTTTTTTTCTTGATGACAAAAAAAAGGATTGTTGGATGCCTTCCTTTTTAAGATTTTTAAAGAGGTAGAAGCGAATTTACAATTTTTAAAAAAGGAAAAAATATATGTTTTATAAGTAAGAAATAATATTGTTGAAAAGAAAAGCGTATAATTTTAGAAGATTGGTGCGATAAAGTTTTAAGAATTTTTAAAAAACATTTTAAAAATTTTAACTATTTTAACAATTTTAATAATTTGAAAAAGTTTTAAAATATTTATAAACGAAATCTGAATAAAGATATTTGAGTGGCCGGATTCAAAATAGTTTTGTTTAATTTTTGGAAATTCTGGGACAGCAGTGCTTTTTTTTTTTTTTTTTTTTTTTTTTTGGTTTAACGTCCGACTGTTCTGCAATTACTGCTAATGCAGACGGTGAAGGATGAAATGATTTTTTTGTAACGTATGAAAAGATGCCGTGCCTGAATGGGATTCGAACCCAAGACCGCATGATGAGAGGCGAGCACGTTACCAACTGCGCCAATGCGGCCGGCAGGACAGCAGTGCTGCAAACTTGCTGTGAAAATACAAAAATTCCCTTTATTCAATAAGTGAGATATGTGTACTGTACCACTGTTCCCTGTGTACCACTGTACCCCACCTTCCCCTACAGTATGAAATATTTATTTGGTTTACTTACCTAAGTCTTTTTTCTCATTTTCCGATAAGCCTTTGCCACCAAATAAACCAGCTATTTCTTCCCATTGTTTTTTTTCAGTCCACGGTCAGCGTAATCATCACTGGACAAGTCCCAAATGAATCAGCGTGGTTCAATCTCCGAAATAAACTTTTCTGTGTCGAAAATCATGGTCTGGTCTCCACCAAAGTTTCTCCAATACTGAACGAGCTCATTTGAATCAACGCACTTCACTGGTTGCCGCGACCAGCTGGTCTCCCGTGCGTCGCTCATGGTTTTTTGGTCGCCGGAGACCACTTGGTTGCCGCGACCAAGTGCGTGTTTGTGCATATATCTTTTCATTCTCGTGGTCGCCGGCAACTGGTTAATGCAAAACTAATACAAAACAACAAATTACTTATTGTAATAAAATGATTGGATCTACGCTCATCATATTACCGTCGCACGATATACTTTAATTTATTCACTACAAGATTAATATTAACTTATTTTCATGTAATTCACTTAAACTTTTTATGCATTGAACTAATAAATTTCTTCTTATAACTGAAGTTGGTTGTAGCGTGGATATACTTCATAAACGATAACCCAGATATGCCTGAATTATTTTTTTTACTTTTTTCAAAATAATGCCATTTTCCATTCTTCTGGGGTCTAAATAGTATTAGTTTACTGCTAAATCTCTGCAATTGCTACTTTCAGTAAGCGTTTCTTCAACAGCCATTTTCATAAAGTTTTTACACACATTCTCTGCACTAGAAGCCAACAATTTTTCATAAATGTAAAATCTACTACTAGGTGGTGATGGTAGGTTCAGTATGCCACATAACATTTTTGCTGCCTGTTGACCTTTCCCGATTGACCTCATACCATAAACCAATGTTTATATTTACATCATACATGTCCTGGGTATCACTCTTTACAGAATCAGGATTAGTAAATGAATCTTTGTTATCACAGCACTTACAACTAATTTCTATCTTGGAAGCAAGACCGACAATTTTTTTAGTTACAACTAAATAAGCTCCGCAACTTCTACAAACCGCTGTTTTTTAAACAGCCTTCTAATTTATTTAGGATCATAAATTCATACTCCAAATCACCTTCTGCATAACCACTGTAACTTAGTTTTAAATCACCCAATTTTTTCTTTGTGGTGGATGTATCTTTTGAAGGCTCAAGGCCGGTTAGTGTAGAAGCTGTGAGGTTAGTTCCACTGGAACTTGGTGGAGTTTCTTCTCCACTTGTACTAATATTCGGTGATTTGTGCCACCTTTTATATTTAAATCAGGTCCTTTACGTTTTTAAATACTTTTCTTATTCTTCCCATTGGACAAAAAACAAAAAAATACACTACACAAATACAATACACAGTAGAAGCACGTAAAAACAAAATATCACATGCACGTAAAGTTTCAGCTGTTATTTAGACAAAACAAAAACAACTAACGTCTGTCAGATTGTGCCAATATACAAACTAAAAAATATGAAACACATATTACAAAACAACAGTAGTAGTAATAAAACAATGAAGATAGACCGTCAAACGTAAGAAACTATGCCTTTTTTAAACGTCACAGATTTCCTGTGACATACCTGTAGAAAAAGTACAATAATAAAAGTTAATTCCATCCATCCATTGCTATAAATGAACCGACATTTTAAAAAGGGAATTTCAAATAATCGATAAATGTAAAAAAAGAAAAATTGATATTTTTTCAGTTTTTCCGTGGAGCACTCCCCTTAAGCTATTATTATTACTACAATTAGACCTACTGCTGTACTATTACTGCTACTACTGTAGCAATCTACAATCTGTAGTAATCTACAGAATAAAAAATATAACTTTATAACGCTATAATTTATCATAAATATAACCATAAAAATATTGTCCATTATTTTGTATGGAATGGAATGAAGCGTAAATTTACACTTCACACACTGAGAAGTTGGTTTCTTGTGGCAATGCCTGCATTTCAACTGTATTTTTTTCCGTTATCACTAACTGGAAGATCAGCTACGAAGTGATCTAATTGTACCTGAAAATGAGAAAAATTTAGTATTTAATAAGCTATAAAAAGAAATTACAAAAAATGAAATGGAAATATTAATTTATAATTTTACCTTGAGTTAATCTTTCTGATACTGGAGGACCGCCCTTTACATGTAGAAATTCGTCTATTTGATTCCAGTATTGCTGTAACTATTCTTCTCCGGAATGCTAAGTGATCTAGCTTTCCAAATTCTACACCATATAATTACCAAGCATTTTGTTCTGCAACATCAATCATGTAAGTTAAGATCGGGAGATACCATTTTCCCCCTCAAATACCAATTGTATACAATGAAATATTTTGGTCTGCTCTGTCTATTCCTGACATATATTTATTGTAATTATGTATAACGTTGGGCTGAGAAATTGTAACCCTTTCCTTCTGAGTAGCTGAATAATGTGACACCTGGAAATAAAAATAAATGTCCTCTTTAGTAATAGACTCTTTGCTTACGTATGAGAAATTGATTGTCAGTTATTTTACAGAAGCCTACTTACTTGATGCTGCGGGTAGATTCCGTCAAAGTTGCTTGCTATGGAAACCACGCTAATGTCATTCCATTTGGTTATAGATATTTTGTTGTTTTTATCATATCTGTAGTTACAAGTCTCTCGTGGCTTTTTTCATATCACTGCATTCAATTATATCACAATCTTTGCCAATTCGATTACTTCTCATTGTTCCAGAAGCATATGCATTTATTTTAGCTAGGTCAACTAAAAGTGAAAATGTTGTAAATAAATTATCGAAATATATTGTGTAATGATGCACATCCAGCCGGTCTACATAGGAAGAAACTACACCATATCCCAATCCTTTGTCTTTGTAATTTTCTGGCAAAGTCCCTGCTCCTTGGTATGGCTGGAGCCATGTTATTTGTATCCTGTGCTGGTTCCACCACTCCAGAATTTGTAGCCATATCTAATCTGTTTTTTCCCTTAATGAACCGCTTTGCTCCATGACGCCCAAAGTATGGAAGCATACTTTCGTCAACAGAATCGTTTTCTACATGTGGAGAAAATAATTTACATCTCTCATTTATTTGCTCAATAAGAGGGCGCACCTTAAAAAATTGTCATTTTTATTCAACTTATCGTTGTCACAAACATCAAGGTTGGTCATGAAAAATTTAAACCTATCTCTCGGTATCGTCTCACTAAATTATTGTGCACATCATCTGCCGTTTCCCAATACATTCTTCTTGGAAGACAATTGACAAAAAAACCAAAAAGGCAATACAGCACTTCATTTCATCGACGGTGCAACTTCCACATCGATTTCGTTTTGCCGCAAATTCATTTGTGCACATCACCATGTTATTTATAACGTCTTCATCAAAAAACAATTCAAAATATTCTAACGGAGTCCTTCCTTAAAAAGTTGTTACCATGGGCAACCAGTTTTTATTACATGAAGGAATATCTTCTTTAGTCCAATTAAACTCATCTTTTTTTGTTTTATTTTTCGATTTGTTAAATTTTGATTTTCGTTTTCTATTTACACATTTTGACGTTGCTGGTTCATCGTTTGTCGTCGAAGAAGTTTCTTCATTGCTTCTAGACATTATCATATTTGAAGCAATAATTGCTGGTGCGCTAAGTTTACTTGCAGACAAATTATCGAGTTATGGGTCATCCTCACCAGAATCCTCATCCGTAAAGTCATCAACAACATTTGTCGTGGATATGAGATGTTTAGGAAAGATTTCCTGCATGGTGGCCCTGGTAGTGTGGTCGCAATATTACTTCACCAGTCAATGCAGGGGACAAGTATGGATATTCAGACAGATCTTCAGGCCGCAGCAATCAGGATAACTGTCTCGGTGTCAGTTTGTGTGTGTAATATTTACTTGCCACCAAATAGAGAAGTTTCATACCTAGCCCTGCGAGAGTTACGGGAACAGTTACCAGGTCCATGTATATTCCTAGGAGATTTCAATGGCCACCATTATTCTTGGGGCTCTTTGCTGTGCAATGATAGAGGTCACATGGTGGAGAGGGTCCGGAGTGATTTAGACTTATGTCTATTGAACTACCAGTCTGTCGATGACCTTTCAAAACGATGGATTGAAAAGCTTGCACGGTGGAACGAGTTTTCAAGTTTAATGGGATCTGAATATGAAGATGATGATGATGCACGAAAGCTGTTGTCTTCCTTTGTAGAGAGGATGTCTGCAGCAGCTGCCTAGAGCATTCCTAAAACATCAGGAAAAGCGCGGCGCCCGCCGGTACCTTGGTGGAATAATCGGTGTAAGGAGGCTCTTCAGGACCGCCGTAGGGCCCTGCGCATTATTAGTCGCAGACCTACGGATGCAAACCTGGAAGCTTACCGAAGACCTCGATCCTGCAGTAGGCGTGTCTTCCTTGAGAGTAAGAGGGAGTCATGGAGCCGTTACGTTGGAGATATAAACAGGAGTACCCCTGTGACAATGGTGTGGAGGAAACTGCGTTCGGTATATGGGAAGACGTCTCCACATCGAATTGCAGGGTTGCAAGTTGACGGATGTGTGATCACAATACAGTCCGACATCGCTAACGTGATTGGTTGTTCTTTTAAATCAGCTTCCCTCACGTTTTCATATTCAGTACTGTTTTAAAATTATAAGCAAAACATGGAATCTCTTCCTTTATATATAATTGACACGAATGATCCGCTGAACATTCCTTTATCGTTGCCTGAACTGAAAAAAGCGCTCAAACTCTCTCGAAATACCTCGCCTGGAGACGAAATAACGCTTTCGATGATAGCGCATATACCGGATTCTGGCTTAAAGCAACTTCTACATATTTTTAATAAAATATACGCGTGTAATATAGTGAGATTGAGAGGGAATATTAGAAAGAACGAGAAATATTTCTTTTTTCTCTATTAATATTAGAATTAATACATTGTCTATGTAAAATATACACAGCGGTCAGAATTCCAGGAAAGTGCAACTTCGTCTCGGGTTGCATCCGCTGAGCCGTGCGGCGAGGGGTGAGGAGGAGGAGGAGCGCGCCTGCCCGCCGATCGGCTCAGCTGGACGGCGAGACGCAGTCAGTCAGTATTGTACTCACACACGAAACGGTACTCGATAAAAGTTAATGCAATGCAAGTAATTAAAATTTAAAATAAAATATAATTTTTTATGTGTAATGTGTAATACATGTATGCCGCGGTCGTGTGGGACTGAATCAGTGAAATTCATGAGTTTAGTTCTATTTTATTGAGTGGATTGTGAGAATATTTTTGTCCGGTGCTCATTTGGTGGAATGAGGGTGATCGCTCATTTCGGGTTGGTGATGTTCGTCGTCGTGGCTTGCCAGATGGGTGAGTGTGGTTATATTATATAGATGTATAGTGGGATTTCCTGGAATTCTGACTCGCCCCGTACTTAGCGATTATATACTTAGTATTTAAGAGGTCGATCCTGCAGTGGTCTTCCGGAAATGGCGGTAAAAGCGCCCAAGGCACTAAATTAGGCTGACCTCCCTCTGAGGTTTGAAGCATCTGTGCCGGCAGCCCTTTCCGGATTATGCACGATCGACATATAGTCTGTAAGTGGTAATAGGTTAAGTTTAAATGAGGAGTAAAAGTTACATTAGCTAGTCATTTAAGGGAGGTCCTAGACCAATTTTATTATTTTTTTTTATTTTAAATAATTAAATTTGTAATTAAAAAATCCTGTGAAGCGTAGTATTGGGACGCCACTTAGTAGTAAGAAAAAGGGGTCCTGGACCAAATTTTCTTTTCTTTTTAAATAATTAAATTTTTAATTAAAAATACTGAGGAGCGTATTTCATTTCACCCATCCGCTTCCACCTCATTCCACTCCGGCGAGGCTTACAACTGGTGTTAGGTGTGGGGTACAGCTGCAATAATGGCTGTACCATTAACCGTCGAGCAGGAGATTTAGGAGCTCCGGAGGGCGAACGAAGAACTCGCGACATACAAGGCCAGAGTGGAAGTGGAATCGGCTCAGTTAGCTGCCGAACTAGCAGCGCTGCGTTTAGGACAGAGAGAGCGGAGTCCTGCGCGGGTGAGAAAGGATTTGGGCCTTCAGTCTTTGATTAAGCCATGGTCTGGTGAAGGAGGTGGCCCTACGGTGGACGAATTTTTGAGAAATCTTAGAGTTAGTTGCTAAAACCGGGAATTGGGACGACGCCGATAGGAAAACTATTTTTATGTTGAAGGTTACAGGAGCAGCGGCAGCTTGCTTAGATGCATATCCCGAGTTGAATTCCGACCATGCCACGTTTGCACGGTTCACGGAAATCCTGCGAAATCGGTTTGAAGGAGAACGCGATCCGGAACGGCATTTGCTCGCACTGAATACCGTCAAACAGGGGACCAACGAGAAAGCGAGGGCTTTCGCGGATCGTTGTAGAATTTTAGGACGGCAGGCCATGCCACAGCCTACTGACCCCCACGTCGCCGAATGGGCGCGGTCCCAGATGGAACGGACCTTGCTGTCAGCCTATGTTCGGGGACTGTGGAGTACAGCAGCCACTACCCTGCAGATCAATCCACCAAAGGACTTAGAAGAAGCGATCAAGGTGGCCGAGCGGGTCGAGCAGGTTCAAGAAACACAGAAGCGAACGAGAGAGGTGTTCGGGGCGAGTGTGTTAGGGCTATCCGATCCAGAGCCAGGGGCGACGGTAGACGCTGTAGCTCAAGTTCGAGGTTCGGCTCCTATTCAAGGCTCTTGTTTTTCGTGTGGAAAGATTGGTCACTACGCTCGAGACTGTAGGAGACCGCGACGGACGAATGAGACGGGCCGTGCGAACAACAATTGGAGAGCAGGAGCCTCCCAGGGGGTTCTACATCCAGCCCAAGGGCGTGTGTGCTACGTTTGTGGAGAGATCTGCCATTTTGCTGCCCGTTGTCCAAAAAGATTCTCTACACGACGAAGCGAGAATGGAGAAAAGAAAACGCCCATGATTACGAGTGCGGTGGCCGCGGCCAACCCAAACGAGGACGGGACAGCGACTGCCCCGCTGCCGAGCCCGTAAGTCAGGGGCACACGTGGATTCCAAATGTTGTATCGGAAGGAGGTGGCCTGACTGCGACCACTGTCCTGCAGGGGATGGAAAGAAGGTTGTTAGTGGATACCGGGGCAGAAATGTCCATCCTTAGGGAGGCTGTTCCGGGGGTAGAAATCGAACGAGTCCAAATGGTAGCCAAGGGTGTTACAGGTGCAAGACTGGGCGTCGTGGGAGTGCAGGAGTTACAGTGTGAAGTGGCCCACTTAAGAGTGCGTCATGAATTCGTGATTGCTGCAATCGAGTTTGAAAGAGAGGGACTTATGGGGCTAGATCTCTTGAGAAAGTTAAAAGCGGTAATTGATACGGGAAGCGGTCAAATACGTTTCAGCGGGGTGACGAGAGTGATGGCGTGTTCCAAGGAAGGCCATGGTCATGCGGAGAATGCAATGGAAGACGAGAGTCGAACTACGGAAGAATGGCGGAGGAGTGGCGTATAGCGCACGACACCCTGGTGTGGGTCGGATAGGAAATACGCGGCGTGCGCTAAGTGGCAGCCGTGAAAGAGGCCAAAGGGAAGAGGAGACGACCAGAGCCCAGGTGTTGAATGTGAGGACAGTTAGTAGGGTGGAACTACCCGCCTATTCGGAGCTGCTGCTAGAGGCTAAGGTCTCTGGTCTGGCCGAGGATGAAACCGTGTTAACAGAACCAGTGAATCAACAATGGGGAGTGCGAGTGGGGCGCAGTGTGGACCATGTAAGAAGGGACCGAGTTCGGGTTCGAGTCATCGAAGCAGCGAAGTGGGTTGAGGCAGCGAAGGGTATTGTATTGCAGAAAAATCAAATATTGGGAGTTGCCGAGGTTTTAGGAGTATCAGCAGTAACTGGTCACCAGACAGAGACTGCAACTAATGAGGGAGCAAGGGAGGTATTCACCGAGAAGTTGAGTCATCGTGGACAGGAAGATGGTATGGTGTTACGGCGGGTACTACAAGACTACGCGTCTGTGTTCGAGGAGCCAAGTCGAGAGGGATGCAAGGTCGGAGTCCAACATAGAATTTATACCACAGAAGAGAGGCCAATTGCCAGGCGGCCTTACCGTGTCCCGTATCATCTACGTCCAGTAGTAGAGGAAAACTTAGCTGACATGTTGGACAAGGGTGTTATTGTACCTTCGACGAGCCCGTGGTCTGCTCCGGTGGTGCTGGTGCGTAAGAAAACACCAGATGGGAGTGTTAAATATCGTTTCTGTAGTGATTTTAGAGCCTTGAATGAAGTGAAGCGAGCTGATGCGTACCCGTTGCCCCTTATACAAGAGACCCTCGAACATTTGGGACAAAGTCGGTACTTTACCACCTTGGACTTACACAGTGGGTATTGGCAGATACCAATCGCCGAGGAGGATCGAGAGAAGACGGCCTTCACAACTGTAGGTAGCCACTTCGAATACCAGCGCATGGCGTTTGGTTTGACTGGAGCTCCCGCGACTTTCCAAAGGATGATGGATAATTTATTGGCCGACGTACTAGGCGTAGAGTGCTTGGTCTACCTTGATGACGTCGTGATTTTCAGCAGGGATATTCACCAACATGCGAAGCGATTGAAACGAGTGCTGCAAATATTTAGGGAAGCCAACCTGAAGGTTAACTTGGAGAAATGTGAGTTCGCTCGAGACCGTGTGAACTACCTAGGTCATGTAGTGACGTCGGCTGGTGTGAAGCCCGATCCAGGCAAGGTCGAGGCGGTGAAGAACTTCCCGGCTCCGAAAAACGTGCGGGAAGTCAGAGGATTTCTAGGTCTCGCAGGCTATTACCGCAGATTTGTGCCAAATTTTGCAGCCCTGGCCAACCCGCTAACTAACACACAGGATGAATAACTTGCTAGGTTAGCAAAGAAAGTATGATATAAACATACGTTCAGGATGGCCAACCCTGCTTCACAAAAAGTTTTATAATTCAGTCAGTTTTAATGATACAGAAACGAAATTCAGAAGGCATATGTAGAAAACCATAGAGATTCGATTTATGCATTATACGCAAAAAGGGCCTCAGTGACCTGAAGCCCTTCTTGCACCCATTAGTACAATATTTTTTCTCCGCTTCGGAAAGGTTTCCGATTTTTATGTTTATTGTACTTTAGGAAGCAGAAGGTTCGTCCGCCATCGTCAATACATCTGTTTTCGAACTTTGACGTACACAACCACGCACTAACACCCAAAAAATAAGAAAAAAGACGAAAATTGATGCGAGTAAATAGAATTTTACATCAAATCGCACACTTAATCGTGAAGACATTACACCACGTATTCCAAAATGTGACTGACTTATATACTACAAGATTTATTTTGTTTTGATTACACCAATCTATAAATAACTGATGAGTCATGTGAAATGATTATAATTTGTGTATAAAAATGACAAAATTATTAAAATATAATTGAACAAATGTAAAAGAATTGACAAAATGTAATGAGTATGCGTTTTTTTTAGATCACCGGTTAGCTTGCAGAGAGTTCACACAAGGCCATGCGTTTTTGTGTGTTGTGTATTTACAGGGACTAACACATAAGCAGTTTGTTTACATCACGACTCAACTAACAAAAAACGGACAATACCGACTCAGTAAATTTCGTAGCCCCTGCTTTTATGAAAGATAATTATTCACTCTTAGTTTTATTTATTTTTTCTTTGAATAGCAAATATCCATTCGCCAGAGCCATTGTGAACAAGTGGAAATGTAATTTTTTCCGCCACTTGATGGTTTTCCGTTCAAACGGGTAATAACCATACAGTTGATCTGCCTTGTCTAGATTGTAATCCATTATCATACGTGGCTTTACTGCTGTTTCAACAAGTACACCACCTTAGCTCTTGTATAAACTGTGGATGTTGCTGCTAAATGCTTTGTAGACAAAGCATAAACATCTCGTTTGGATTTCCACTTGCATGCCAGGATATGGGCCTTGCGTCGAAGTATCCTCTCATCTTTTTTCAATTTTCTATTTTTCATAACAGTGGGGGAGACTGGGGTAAATTGTAACGTTTTGTAGAAATTTGACCCTATTTAGTGAATGATTTATCGTAAAATATTTTTTACATATTGGGGTATTAGTGGATAAGTTTAGTTACATATTGGCTGCTTAAAAAAACATTTAATGTCAAAACTACCGACGTGACGAGTGTTTTTGGTAAGGACGACACGTGTTACATTTGACCCCAGGGCCGGGGACGAATGTAACACGGGTAGAGGTCAATTGTAACTAACTTACTACAATATTTTACTTTAGTTAAACATTTTTATTATACAGCTAAACATTAATAATACAAAAAAAATTAATGTAACCCTTAATATCTAAATAAAAATGTTAGTAAAATTAAGAAAAATAATAAATGAAAGTTTTGCTTAACAACATGTTATTCAGACATACAGTCTTGGCACACATAAAAACGCTCTTCTTTTACGCACTTAGAGTGGGACCATCCTTTGTACTCAAGACACTGCACCCATTCTTCACCATCACGACTATCAGTGTAGTTGTCTAAACACACAAGGAAGAAACAGTCTTCTTCGTCTGTTTACGTAGATGCAGCATTGGACTCTTCCCTTTTCTTGGTCTTTCATCAAATTTAAGTTTCTTCGCGGCCTTTTCATCACGCTTTCTCTGTTCCGCTTCAAGAGCTTGTTTCTCCGGTGTATCCGTGAGGATAGCAGTGTTCCTTTTTTTCTGCCACCACGCTTTTTTTCTTGTTGACTTGCTTTTGGGAATGGACGGACGGTTTCAGGAGAGAATGATGTAGATGTGGAAGGTTTAGGAGGTACACATGTAGGGCTATAGATAACTGGTTCTTGCTGGGTGCTGGAAGTGGGGACTGGGTTTAATGCAGAAGTGGAATTTCGGCTGAGAGGATGGGAAATAGTAAAAGTTTCAGTGATAGCTGGTTTGGAAACGTTTGGTTGTGGAATATCAGTAACATTGGATGGGGAAAAGTCAGTGTCATAAAATACATTTCTATTAAAGGGCCACGCTCCTGTTTTCTTGAATCCAGATATACCTTCAATATTTGCAGGCGTAACAGCTACTGGAAAGGAAGAACGCACAATCTCTGGAATGTTATATATTGTCATTCTTACACCTGGATGAGTCTTTATCCAAAAGTTCATTGCTACATTTACGTTCCGTTTAAATGGTTCATACACACCAACATCCAGTGGTTGCAATCGATGTGATGTGTGTGGCGGAAATTACAACAGAACAAGGCCATTTTCCTTACTAAAATTTATCGTTGAAACATAAAAATGGCTGTCGTATTATCTAACAGTAATAATACTGGACTTTGTTTGGAAGGTTTTACGTGCTTAGCAAAGTGTTTAATAAATTTAAGAAATTCTTCAGACTGCATCCAGCCTGATTTATTCGCTGCTCCAGTACAACAAACAGGTCCATCCCGAATAAAATGTTCATGGAAATTAGCTCTAGGAAAGCTCTAGCTCTAGCTCTAGCTCTAGGAAGGTGGTACGGAATTCCCAGTAGCACTGACAGCTACGCAGAGAGTAACAAGATTTCCACGTTCACTTGAAGTAATTGGTCCAACTTGTTTTTTTGCCTTTCAAAGCAATAACTTTTGTCGGAGCCTGAACGGTTGTGACGCCAGTCTCGTCTACATTGAACACATTTTAGGTTCAAACTTATATTTTTCATATACCTTAGACAAATTGTCAAAAAATTTATCGACTGTGATTTTATTAAAATTCATAGCTCTCGCCAGACCGGTGGCTTCTGGTTTTCGAATCGAGAGAGTGACGTTTCGTTGTAGAAATGCGCTTAACCAGTCACACCCAGCCATTTCGTTGTCCATGAACTATGAAATTTCAAATTGTATGCTTGGGCACACTGATATGCCAACCTCCGAATACTTTGGTCGTTAGCCCGTAGTACAAGTCAGCCGTATAGGCTATATATTCTCTCAAAACACACTCTTGTGCTACATCAAAAACCTTATTATGAGGGTTTGTATCCTGTAGTGGGGTTCAAAGAATTTTTAAGTTTGACACAGTACGTGTGCAGAGAAATGTGACAAATGCCATATTTTTTAGCAACGCTCCTCACAGAATTTCCGTGTTGAAGAACATCTTCTGCAGGAGCTACCATGTCACTTTGGTCTACTCCACGCGTCGTTACTCTGACTCTTGTCCTTGGCATTCTCAAAATTCAAACAAAACGTGGATAAAACCGGGAAATTTTTTTTTGTAGAACCTACGTTCTAAATATAAGTTCTAATATACATTTTATAATGTAAATATACAAATGTAGCCTATATTATGTCATTTATATTTTAAGTGACAGAAAATTTAAATAGCTCTTTTTAATACTTTAGTGGGGACGATTGTAACATGTTACAACCGTCCCCGTCAAGATTGTTACATCTGACCCCTCTCGGGAATTTAGAAGTTTATCCGCTTGCGAAAGTAAAGTAACAATCAATCAAAATTTGACGAGTACAGTCAGAAAGAGTGTAAACGTATGATTGGAAATCAACTACTTAGATCAATTTACTGATTGCGAAATAAGGTATAGTAAAATATTTTGTAAAATATCAAAAACGAACTCACCTTACTGAATAAAAGCTTTTTCTCTCTTGTAAGCGTACAGCACAACAGCTGATCGCTTCATGGGTTTCTACACGTGTTCGCCTCCTTCAAGTGAACTTCCCTGCCATCTCTCGGCGATTTATGTTAAATACTGCTGAAGATATTCGCAATGTTACAATTGCCCCGTGTTACAACTGACCCCAGTCTCCCCTACATAGTGCAAGTATTTTCTTTTCCCAAAGAAAATCAAGCAGTGCTGGGCTTGTATAGAATCGGTCCATGTAAATACAATGACCTTTGCTAAAATAGTCATTGCAGAGTCGTTCGAAAATAGCTCTAATTGTGTTATCAGTGTTGGCAAACTTTCCTGAATACACCTCAATTCAGGACATAATTAGTAGCAGCATCACACAATACGTAGCTATAATTTCAGCCCGTATATGTTTGGCTTATTTTTCATGTACAGTATACCCTGAAACCGATTCTTCCTCTTAATGGGCATATTGCTTCATCAATTGTGAGGTTAGCATAAAGCTGAAATGATTTTTTGCACTGGTTTACAAAAAAAATCGTAAAAGGGGCCTATTTTGAAAATGGAATCATACCCATCTTCACCTCGTTTCACATAATTGGCATTGTTGTTCAAGTGAAGCATTGACAATAGGCCTATCCCCTTGAACCTGTCACGGGACAACCTCGTAGAAAAACGAGTTTCCTCAAATATATTCTTGGTCCAATAATCATTTATTGAAGGCAACTTGAAAACACACGTGTAAAACTATGGCAAAAATTTATAGATTTCGGCCAGTTTTACAGTAGTCCATCTGTCGCATGGACTTTCTTTTCAATTTGCCAGCTCTTTTCAAAGCAGCAATGCTTGAGGCAGAATACCTATTGGTTTCTGTTTTTATTGTTTCTATCATATTTTCATCAAAAAATATTGAAAAACAATCAAATTCTGTACAATTATCATCTAATGGTACTGTGATTGAAGTATTTGTTTCAACTACTTCAAATCCTAATCTATTTCAAATACTTAATTTCAAATTAAAATACGTAATTTCAAATACTACTACTAATCTTAATGTAAAAACACCAAGATCTTGCTTTTATTTTACTTTCAACTATTTTTTTTTCATAAATAATAATGCTGACGTTGAAAGGAGGTAGATAACAATGAATTGTTAAAGAATATCAGACCTGACAGGGATCGAAATCGGTACCCCAACCGACCTTCCACGCCACCAAGGAAACCGTTCGAAGAACGGGTACTTTAGCTAGTAAGGAAATAAACTACATTATTACCCATCCGAGAACTACTTGAAGGTCGACTAACACTTACACTTTTATCATCATCATCATCAATAGAAGTTTTATAGGCCTGGTAGTGACAGTAAACTCACTCTTTCTGCGACTGGTTTTATGTCGCTTTTGCTGGACGCCACATTGAGTTTCTTTATTTGAAAACAAATAATACAAATACAAGAGATTAGTAACTGTAGCAGAAAATTAAATTAACAATCTGAAATGATAAACAATGAATCACTGGAATTGTTTACTGCCCTGTTATAATTCAAGCGTATTAGTCTGTTATATTACTTATGATCAAAAATAAAACTGAGTATAATAAAAACGTAGTACTCGTGAATAATTATGTAATAATAGTGAATAATGTCACGAAAAATAACAATGTAAGAGTAGTAGCCTAATAATAGGAAAAGAATAACAATAGTAAAAGTTTTAGTCATCAATGGTAAACTTATGTTCGATTTATGAACATTTTCTAACAAATGAATTGAACGTGCTCATTACCATAGTCATGCTGTATGGAATCTGTTTTTGATCATACTGAGCGTATTTTAATTAATACGCTTGCTTACTTGCATTGCTGTTTGCCTTCTGCCGGAGTGATATTAGTTTCAAATTAATATTTGCATGTTTGTATGATTTTTGAGGACCCTTTACAGTCTTTTTTTCATTATTTGTGCTTGAGACTTAACTTCTCGCTCTATGTAAAATTTATTTTCTTCTCTATGATACTGTTTTGTAAGATTTTAGTGTTGTAAGAAAATTGCGCTCTGCACTTGGGCCCTCTACACTCTTGTGTGGAGTAACAGGTGATTACAACCGCCCTGGTTTTTCGCCTATAAAAAAAGTGGTTTTATATGTTATGCTTATCGAAATTTGTAAAAATTGGGGTTTCTTTTAGATTGCGACCTTAATATGAATTTTAGTGTTAAAGTGTGTAGGATATAATCAAATTTTTGAAAATTGAAAAATCTACAACTTTTGTTTTAAAAGTTCGTTTAACTTCAAATTGTGTTATTTTGCTAAAATTTTTGCAGAAGTTCTGTAGTTGACTGAGGATTTTTTCGTAGCAACCTCGTTATAGTTTCTACTAAATTGAGGAAAGGTAGGCTGTATAAAAATTATTAAACATTGTTGTAGGATAATGTTGTATCCTACGGTCACTGACAGCTCTACTTGTCTTACAAAAAGGCCAAGGGTCGGTTTTGTTACTGTTTTATATTTACAGTAGTAGCAAACTGTACGGAGCGATTGCGATAGTTGCTATGTTGGCAAAACTGTTCGGCTACACGTTCGATACGAAGCACGCAGCAGCTTGAGTGCCGCAGGCTCTGCACCGTCCAGCAAGCTCATGAGGTAAGGCAGCAGTAAAACAACCACAGTTTGTAAAACTACCCCCTAGACTTAGCAGTTATATCTAATTTACAAATTGCAACATTATTCAGATTTAAATTACAGACATTTTTATTACTAATCCAACAAAAGTAAATGTAGCAATTACAGTTCATTATTTTGTGTTTTTTTAAATTATTTAAACTATATTTTAATAGCATAATGATACTGTTAAAAAATTGTTCGTGTTCTTATTAGTTGTAAAAAAAATATTTCTGGAAATGTTAGGATGTTTAAATTTTAAATTGTTATTTGACAAACTTTTATTTCGTTTTTAAATTTTGATAATATTCTTATGATAGACTTTAAGTAATGCCGATTGGATAAATCAATACATTTGTCTAGGTGTGTGGCTTCTGTGTTTTTATTACTTATTCAATACAGGAAGATTAACTCGTGATGTTAAGTGTCATGTGTTTGTTGTGAGTGTGTGCGTGTTTGTATGTGCATATGTGTCATTGCAACTCTGTGTCTGTTCCTGCTTTTATATCTTTAACTCCAGATTGTTCGATCATAGTTCGTTACATTTGTTATACATTTTTCCAATCATTTTGCAATGTTTGTAGTATAAAATTTATGAATTTAATCCTAAAATTTTATTATTTTTATCGTTGACCTCTTTTCCTCCAATGTTGTTTTTAGAATTTATGTGAATTACAAAATCTTTTCATCAAAACTAGTTTAATAACATTTTACTAAGAGTACTTTTAAGTACACGTGTTTACTAATATATTACTAAATGTCAGGTAACCAGGAAATTTCGTTTTGTTTGCGTGGTATTTTCCTTACATTTAAAATATACTGCTGATTTATGTAAGGTTAACATATATCTGCCTTAATTTTAAAGAAAATAACAAACAAAGCTGAAGATAAAAATCCGAATAAAAAATGTCTTTTGTCTACTTTCTCGCATATTGTTTTTTTACGTCCAGGATTTAGAACACGACTGTAACACTTCTGGAAGAAACAGACATCAAATTTAGTTTATGAATAAAAATGTGCCGTTAAGTAGGCCTTCTTATTCTGAGACAAATCAACAATTTGTCAACATTACTATCAAATCATGTTTTATTGGATTCAGTTTAACTACTAACTGCGGATTTACGAATTATTAAATTGGTTCATTTAATTACGTTGTTGTACAAGGACGTTAAATAGGTTTCAAACAATTTTATTATGCGTGTTTTGTTTTGGATACACTTTTGTTTATTTTACTGTTGTTTCGTAAATGCAAAATTGTTACGCCTTGGTGGTATTAGAGATAAAAATCATGCGAATAGTGCTAATTACACCAAATTAGTTTACTTCTTTTGTTTCTGTTTCAATAATAACTACTTACTGTATGTTGCTTAATTATGTTCTGGTGTACATCTCGCTACACCATAGCCTATTTTTTAAAGTATTCGCCCCAATGAAATTTATTTCATTAACAAGAACTTGTACCTACGATATTAATGGTTATTGGTAACTGTAGGTACGTTGTGGACACCTATATATTGTTATAGGCCCTATTGTTCTCTGATTCGGGTTGTTTTGATTTTTCTTCCAATGGATCATCCAGTGATGTATAATTATGATTGGCTATTTGCTGCATTATTTTCCCAACCGGCGTAATCTCTTGTAGATAATTTCTTCCGTACGCCTGACTAATTAAAATTTTTTTTAATCATGCACCATGTTTGAAGTATAAAGTTTTAGTTTTTTAGTGTCTAGAAAATTGTAAATAATGAAAGTGGAAGGTAGGATTTTACCAAATAATGTTTAAATTATTCTTTGTACTGCATTGGTTTTCTAAACATCTTCGTACGTTTTTATGAACATTTTATTTTCAATATAAACGATACAATTTTAACTGTTCGACCGGTGGGTATATACTTTAGTATGAACTAAAAAATAATAAAAAATTGTTGGGCGTCAGCTCTGTCAGCAGAGCATGAGAAAATAAATAAAAAAACTATATTTCCTTGTTTTAAATTAAATATTTAATGGTCTACTAACTACAAACAAAATTATCCGTCAATTACCCTAACCTAAAATATAGCCAACCTTTTTTGCCGCGACATTAATATAAAAACAAGAAATTAAAAACTCTTAATAAATATACGAATGAATATACCTCGAATTAAACGTGTGTCCCCTTTCTTCTTCTTCCCTTTGTTCTCCTGGCCACTCCTCGTTCTCCTAGTCTCTTCTTCAAATTCTGCTTCTTCTTTACAAACTAATCTGTTTTACTCTCCCACCAACCAACCTGGAGGGCAAACGGGAAGGAGAACTACCCCAGTGATTGGCTGAAAGTTGATAGGAGGAAGAAAGGCCCAAAAACATAGAGGGAGAAATACACCGGCCTAAACAATATCAGATGGTTGACCCTTGGCTATATTTACAACTTATTGTCTAACTACTATACTAATGTAATGTAACCTACTCTAGCAATGAGAGTTTTTCCCAGGCATTATTTAATGGCTTGTACTGAGTAATGGACGTTATAGTAATTGGGAGTTATCATAACTTCTATTGTTTGTACAATTGTACATTTACAATGTTACACAGTACAGTAAAATTTTGTTAATTTTAATAGACCCAGGAAAATCTCGAACAAGGTCTGATACGCCTTTATAGCCGAATTATTAAGCAAGATGAATGACCAGTAATGTTATTTATAATTATATATTTACTGCTCTTGGCCCGTTTTAGTAAGATTTTTTCGTTAAGTTGACTATATAATTCTTAAAAACTGGAATTCTTTTTTCAGGTAGAAGGAGATGAAAAAGGGGAGTTCGGGACCCGGAGTGAACGGAGGATCAGCCCTTCAGTATTACTGGGTAAGCATAAGCAATGATATTTTCGTTGTGTGTCTAATCAATTTCGTTGGATAATTAATTTTCAAGTAAAAGTACTTCTCTTTTTCTTTTTCTATTGAAAGTGTCCGTTTTCTGAATCGGTGAATTAATTTTTGAAAACCATTCATTTATAATATCGATAGTTCAGTTAAGGAAATAATGAGGCTCCTACGATGAAGATACAGGTTTGATTGCTAACAATTAGAGTGTAGGAATTTCGGTTCCAAATTTGGGCCCTGTACATCCTTGGCTGGAATATAAAATTATGCTGATAACCGTACTGGTTTAACGTCTCGAAAAATATATTTGTTTAGACCTGGTATTACTATACTGTACCAATACGTAATGTGATCACCAGTAAATAGGTAGATGATGGTAGATTAGATATATTACAAGTAAACTAGTTATGCGCCGGAAGAATGTAGACTATAATTAAATTGGAATTTATTTGTGAGTACTTGTTCTTTACCGATCGGACCTTGAATTTAATTTTTTGACGCGAAAATTTTCAGTGTCATACTGGTGTAGTTTGTTGTCTTAAATTATATAGATATCAACGCGTTTTACCATCTTTATCAATTGATTACGTATGGTGTTTTACAGTTTCAATATCTTATAACCAAAATAATTGTTTATAAATGTTCTGTGTGCTGCAGAAGCCGTAGCAGTTTGACTGACAATTTTAATCGGGTGTAGGCCTACTCGCAAGTGTAGGCTATTATCTAGAATATAGTCTGTTTATTTTCTTTTTTGTTTTGTGTATATTTATTTAAAGTTGCATGTGTCTGAAAGTGTGTAGAGACTGAAGAATTACTGATTTGTTTTAGGAAATTTTAAAAGGAAAAATTGATCAGAAGTGAAAAATAAAGAAAAATATTAAAAAGTAGTTGGAATAGGAGTAAATCTTTGTTACTGTTATTGAAAATAACAGAAAAGTTTATTGAAAATTCAGCACTGATTTTCAAAACCCGTTCATTGGATATTCATACGTTTAGCCTTATATTCATATCTTTAGAGAAGAGAATCAAGATGTACCTTTATTCTATTTTTCAAATGTTAGTCGATATACAGGGTGTTTTGGTTCGTGTATCGGCGCTTTCTGAGCTCATTTTACTAGTAAAAATAATGAAAAAAGTTCACATAAACATGGGTCCGGAAATTCTTAGTTAACGAGTTTCAGCTAGCGAAAGATTTTGCCGAGAATTTGGAACCCTGGGTGAAAGGAAGATTTTTGGAATTCTACAAAGGTAAAGTAAGGACCGAATAAAGTTGTTTCTTATAGTTTTGAGCTGCTGAATGAAATAAAACAGAACCCAGAACTGTATCTTTCTTAATTTCTAAGATATTCTACGTCAAACTCAAAAAATAAGTCGAAAAACTAATTTTTACGTTTGACGTACAATAACTTTGTTAAATAGGTAATAAACTCACAACATTTTTTATTGTAATAAAATATAAAATATAATTTTAAACAAAACTTGTAGGGATTTAATTATGAGAAATTTGGTGTAAATTAAGTCATTAAGAAGCAAAAAAATAGTTATTGATCACATTTTATTACTAACACTTACCGTATCAAAACGAAGGAATTTCAAGAAACAAATCCAAAGTGTTACAATTTCAGTAAAATAACTAAAAGAAAAATATTGTATTGGTTGATTTAATAAAATATGAACTAAATTTAGGTGTCAACATTTAAAAAATAATAACATTTACGCTTACATGTACATTTAACATTAAGACATGAACGTAAGTGACACATATAAAAAAATGTATATACATTTTAACGTACATGACACTTGAATGTAACGTACGTAACTCATTAACTATGCATTTTTTTTCTAGTTAATTATACGAATTATTTTTACTAGTTCAATGAGCTCAGAAAGCGCCGGGAACACTAACCGAAACACCGTGTATATATTGGAACTGTTAAATCGTAAAACGGATCACTCGGTACGAAAAATTGTGTACAACGACGTATGACGTAAATTTTTATAGAGTTTTGACTATAAAAATTATAATTGTAGTATGAAAATTATAATTGTAATTTTTATGTTGCGCTTTATGTGGGTAAATCGTATAAAGACAACACATTCACATTAGTTGATAACGATAACTGTTCTGATAAAGATCAGATTCACGTAAGTGAGGTATTCTGTTATCTTTTAAATAGTTAACTTTGATCACATTATTGCCTAGAAAGTAATTTACGAGATCTTAAGAAATTTCGTAAAACTTTTTCTTATTTTGTTGTTTAGGTCATCAGCCGAAAAGCTGGTTTGAACCTGTAGAGGTTTTACTAAGTAAAACTAGGAGTGAGGTGGTTTACCATTGCCTACATTATATTGCGGTACATTATTGCCTAGAAAGTAATTTATGAGATCTTAAGAGATGTCGTAAAAATTGATATTTCTTATTTTGTTATTTAGGTCATCAGCCGAAAAGCTGGTATGAACCTGTTGAGGTTTTACTAAGTAAAACGAGGAGTGAGGTGGTTTACCATTGCCTTTCTCTCTGAATGGAAAAGTACGCTTATCAGCATACCGGGCCCTCTGAAAATCACATATTTTCCACTCTGCAAATAACACCTTCATTTCATTCACTACAGGGTCTGACTGTATAATGAAATTTGTTACTTTCAGAGGAGATAACTCTGATTAGTGTATTTTACACCTCTACCTCTTTTGTTCTAAAATGATTTAGTTATTTAATTGGCTTACTATGTGATAAGAAACAGAACTATTTATTTTTGCCCTGCAACGAACAGATTGAGAGTAGATAATTTGACTCTCAACCTGTCTGTTATGGGCAGATTCTCTATTTAAGAATAAGAATTATAAATTTTTACGAGATATGATGCTACATTACTAATGTTATCGAGGTTTTTCAAATTATAATATTGCAGTTCGCCTATTTACACTGAAAAACTCTGACAGCCCATTGAAATGACTTACATTAGACCAATTCAGAACCATTAGTGTTAATGTTTCTTTGATTCGTTGATAAATGCTATGCAAATTTTCAGTTATCTTCGTAATTGGGATTGGTGTGTAGTTTGTTCTCATAATCATCAAAATTGTGCTTAATTTCCAATGTTAAAGTTGCCGACAATAGTGTTCCATCATTGGATAAGATCTATGTTAAATAATCACTATATTGTGGAATTTACATTTTAAGGATAATTTAATTTTATAATTGAATTTACATTCAATTCTGAATACTTTTACTTGCCGTAATATCTTGTGGTTTTAGTAAAGTTTTACTACGTGAGAAAACTAATTTTGTTTTCTTGGTGTATGGAAGCTGTTATAATAAAATAGAAGTTGCTGTATTTTTCTTGGGTTAAATGAGACTGCAGAAATTACATTTTTACTCCCTTCTGCTTGTAAACATTTTTATTACGTCTTTTTCAGTTCTTCTGTCCTCGACAACTTGGTAGAATAAGAGTTAATTATGTAATTCTTTTTATGGTTTTATGGTTTGAGTAGAACTGCAGTAGCTAATATCATAATAGTTCAACATTTATTTTTATTGATTTATTTTTGTTAAAATTTAATTCTTAAATGCTGGGACGTTCATTCATCCTACTACTAGTTTACGGGAATCTTAATCTAAATTTTTAAACTACTTTTTGGAATAATTCTGCTGAAATAATTTATCATTATAACGGATGTATAATCTTGACTCATTGAATAAAACTCTTAATACATTTTATTTTATCGTAAAATTTTTTTTATTGCGGTACATTTTCATTGCTTGTTTGCTATGTTCGAAAATAAGATGAACAAAATGTAGAAAATTAATTTAATTGATTTTACTTAACTTACTTACATAATTTATTAAACTTCTGATTAGTAAATCATAATCTAAAATCATTGTAGAAGCAATTCACAGCAGTATTGATTAGAGTCATTTACAGCTTCTCCACCTTTTTTGCTCCTTTAATGTTTATATTAATGTCTTAACAAATTTGAACACAAATTGAAACACTACAAATAGATTGTTTTTGTAATGTAAGTAAGTTGTAAGAAAATGTAATTAAGTTTTTAATTTACATTTTTTTTAAATTGACAATTTAATTTGATCAAAGGATATAAATTCAAAAATATTCGTTTTATTTGATCGGAAACTATATTATTATTATTATTATTATTGTATTATTTCTGCCCTGTTGTATCGGTTGATTAATGACTAATTTGTAAAAATTAAAGTAAGGTCAGAAGTGTATAATTGTGACATGTATTAACAGTGTTAACGAATACTTACATAAAAACAGTTACAGTGTAAACTGTTTGTTCCATTTTTAAAGGGAAAACTGGTGTATTTTACTTCTTAAACCATTAAGAACAGCAAATCATTACAGAGTGAACACCGAATGACAACAGAAACTGTGACTTAAAAACAAGAAGGGCTCAGGATAGGGGTAGGGGACAAACTTAGGAGTAAAGTGTGAGAAAGAGGATGATAGGGTAACAACGTAGTAAGTACACAGACTATTTTAGGGTACGAAATACTCTTATCTGCAGCATGTAAACGTTTGACCCTTTTCTCAGGAACGGGTCGAGATAATTGCTTCAAATTTAGAACTTGTGTTATTCTGCATCTTTCTTTTTTAATGTAAAGAGGAATCGTTCATTTAATGATTTTTTTTAAATTTTGGTGAATTTTCTTTTATAAAAATCTCCATCTGTACCACATATCTAACTTGAAAAAGTGACTTATCTATATTAATAAAATAATGATTTTGTCTACAATTTTTCAAAATTGCTGCAAAATTTTTCAAAAAAAGCTGTAAATGCTCCAAATTTTGTTTCTACGCCAGATCTACCAAGTAAACACCGAAAATAAGGTCAGCTAAATTTTTTTCTGTTTATCTGTTTGTATGTTACGGCATCACGCAAGAACCGCTGAACCAAATTCAATGAATTTTGGTATTTAGGTTCTGGACATTATCGAAATGAAAATAGGCTATAAATTTTTTTAATATCACAAAGGGTTGGAGGGGTTCAGAAGGAGGGGTAAACAAAAACTGCGAATATCTCCGTTAAAAGTCAATTTATTAAAAAATTTTATATAATCGAAATTACGAAACTTTTTTTTTTATTAAATACAATATTTAAGGTTCTAAAACCGGGAAAGGACCCTACTAGTGTGAATTCATATAGACCGATAAGCCTTTTACCAATATTTTCAAAATTATTTGAAAAACTTTAGCTAAAAAGGTTGAAGTTATATATATCGGAATTTATACCAGACCATCAAGGTGGCTTCCGTGAACATCATAGTACAATTCTCGACATTTGACACATCGAAACGGCCTATTGCAGAAATTTTTAGTGTGGCCAAACCTTTGGCACCTTTTACATTGAGGAATTTCTTTCTTTTTATCGGGTGCTTCAAAGTGTACTACGCTGTGGCTCAAATACTTAATTTGAAAAATATCTTTGTTGTTGTTTTTGGGTTCTAAATCAACATAAAATAGAGGAAGGGATTCCTTAGTATTACGATGCTGTACGTTCGTGACTTTCCGAACATCATGTCCTAATTTAATGATTTCCTCCTTAATATACTCCTCACTTTCAGATTGGTGCATACCTGTCAATACAACCCTATACGCCCTTTCATGCTTGAGGTTATACGTATAATGACTGATATATTTATTAAGAAATTGTTTTCGAAGAACCTTATAAGTATCAACATCAGCCGTTATAACCTTAACCGTATGGCCAGACTTCATAGTCGTTATTTTAAATTTATCAGCAGAACCACGAATTTCATGCAAGATATTTATTAAAACATTAATCGAATTTACACCAGTAACAGAAATTGGTTCTGGTTTAATTCGAGTTTTACTCGAAGTAAATCATTAATTAAATTAAATTAAATTATCTTATAAAAACTTGTAAAAGTTCTGATTTGTTTTCATTATAAGTAAAATAACGGTTATCAGTCAATTAGTACACAGTGAAATGTCAAATAGCAAATATCTCCACTTTTATAAAATGCTGTCATTGTTTTGTCTGAATAACATTTTGTCAAAATAAAAAATATATTTTGTAATTTTATTTTTCATGTGGGTCAGCATGCATCTTCATGTGGTAGGAAAGCTCTTAGATATTTGTTTATATTATTATTATTATTCTTATACTCATTGTATCGACGCACATACTTTTCAATTCGCCTTTGATTTGTTAAGTATTTCTTATTGATCGGGTGCCTTACGTTTACATGACCATTTTCAATTTGGATTATTGTATTCTCTATAATTTTGCGTCTTTATGACATTATGTAAAAATCTCCAAATGCTTACATGGTGTTTGGAAACCATTCTTCAAAATTTTGAATGGAATCCTTCAACTATGTTGTTTGTTCTATGGCCCCTAGTAATGTAATAATAATAATAATAATAATAATAATAATAATAATAATAACAATAATCAATTTATTTGTTTTTGGGGACTTGCCCCGTACAAATGGAGTTGCTACAATTTATTTTAAATTACAAGAGATACAACGTATATAATACATACAATAGATAATACATAGTAATACACAAACAAATACAAGTTTAATAACAAAATAAATACAGTAACGTTGACCAACAAGTCGATTAGATTTTAACAAAGTAGGTTGATCAGAAATTCTACTAACAGTTATTGTACTAAAAGATTCATATTTAATTTTTAAAAACTAATAAATGAATTAAATTTATTCATTAAAACTTCCTTAAACTTTATTTTATTAATAAAAGTAACAGATAGACCAATAGATGGTAGTGGTAGTGATAATTAAAGTGATAGGAAACAAAGAGCAATCTAAAATTTTAAGTATTAATTTTTCAACAACACACACACACGCACGCACGCGCGCGCGCGCGCGTACACACACACACACAAGCACACCGGCACACACTCACACAAATCGATTAAATACAATAATAATATTATTGTACATAATGGAGATATTTGCTATTTGACATTTCACTGTGGACTAATTGACTGATGATCGTTATTTTACAAAACTTCACTCATAATGAAAACAAATCAGAACTTTTACAAGTTTTTATAAGATAATTTAGTTAACTTCATAATAGCTATAATACTTTAATAATATTATGTACATCTGCCCATTTAGTACATTCATTTTTCAAGACTGTGAATTTTATTCGCAAGTCGGATGCCGAATCGGCCAGAATAACCAGGTCGTCAGCAAAGAGGATCATCAAGATGTCCGCTTGGCCCCTGATGAGAATGCCGTGATGTCAACTCTCTCTAAAGAAACGTTCAGTGTCCCACAAATACAATGCAAATAAGTGGGACTGGCCGAATCTCCTTGCAACACCCCCTGGAGATGCCAATACGTTCGGATTGAACACCATCACGCTCCACCATCACCTAACCCTCTCATACAAATGGCTGAATGTTTGCACAATTTTACTGCTCACGCCAATCCGGCTCAGATGGTGCCACAACAAACAGTGAGGAACGGGGTCAAAAGCAGCCTCGTAATCAACGAATAGCGCAAATAAATTTCTTTTGCACATCTCAACCTTTTGGAAAATAATTGCTCACAGTACAAAAATATTGTTCTCACAACTTCTGGCTATGCGAAAGCCACTCTGACATTCAGGGAGAATGGTGTTGCTTTCCGCCCATCGGGCCAACCACAATTCAAGAATGCAGGTAAACAATTTGACAATGTTATTAATTAAGGGAATCCCTCTATAATTTTTCGGTTGGCTTGGGTCACCTTTTTGTGCAGAAACAGCATTTTAACTAAAGACCATTGGGAAGGTATTTCAGCTCTATTTAAGATTTTGTTAAACATTCCGACTACATATTCTTTCCAATTGTTTGGCAGAGCCTTAAAAAAATTCGTAGCCAATCCCATCCCAACCTGGAGTTTTACGGGTTTTCACTGCTCCAAGTATATTATTCAGTTCCAAAAGTGTTATATTACGGTCTAAATAGGGATAAGTAACGTTTAACATAACGTCCTCATTAATAATAATTCCATTAAATTTATTCTGTAAAGTGTAAAGGGCCCTACACTTGGGCCCCTTACACCCTTGTGTAGAGTAACAGGCGATGATAACCGTCATGGTTTTTCGCCTTAAAAAAAAAATTATTCTGTAAAAACTTAGACCTCGCATCTATACTCAAGTAACTTTGTGTACCTTTCCCCCTCGAAAATATTTTACGGCCCCCCAAAATTCTTGCGTGTTCTTAACATTTGTCAGCCTATCACAGATCCTACTTATGTATTATGACTTTCTTCCTTTAATAGTATTCTTATATAGTGATTTTATGTGAAAATATGTATTCAGATTAACCTCGTTATATTTTGCCCTGACAACCCTACGATACGCCTGTCGCATTTCTCTTTTCATTTTATTACACTCTAAATCATACCACGGTTTGTTTTTAAATACGAAAGACTCATCATGATTTTTTAACATATTCGCTAAACACGCTCCTTCGCGTATCTTCCCTATTAAATTTGATTGCAAATACTCTTATGTTATTTGAATGTAAGATATCAACATCAGATGATAAGGATTGCATGCTTTGAATAAAAGTTGACTCCCTTTGACCAGACCACACTAGCCGATCCCCACTCAAACCATCCCCACCACCCCTCTCCGTAGTTAACTCTTTTACGTTTGAATAAAGTACGACCGGCAAGTGATCAGAATTAACAATAAAATCGTTTACTCTCAGATCCGTGATAATATTTAAAAAATTTAAGTTGACCCACACTAAATCTACGGTACTTCTGCCATTCTCCCGTATAAACGTGTACTGACCCGGAATATCGCTAAGTGTTCGACCATTAAGGACATAAAACATATTGTTTTCCATTATACTCGTTAGCCTTTTACCTTCCTTATTTATTTTGGTGTCGAGGGAAATTCTATCTGACGCCAAATTGGAGCCCCGGAAAGCGTCTGCGTCAACAGACTGGTTCAGTTCGCCAATCCTCGAGTTGAAATCCCCTCCTATTATGAATGGGTTAAATTGAAGTTCTACTTAGCTTTCCAAAAAAATTCCAAAATATTTAGTCCCTCCATTATTATTATTCTGTAAACACTTACACTTATCTGGCACTTCACTTACTTAAGCTTTATCTGGGTTAATATATACAAAGCCCAATATTATTTTAAAGTGTTTTAGCGTTACAGATACAAACAAACAAAATCGTTAATAGCCAATAACTCTGCAAGCAATTCTTCTCTGACTAACACCACTAAACCGCCGCTAGGTCTTCCAACCTTTTCTGGCTTCATTGCTGGTTTCTGAAAAATGTATAACTCCCCAAATTTTTTATTGATGTTAAATTTTTCGCAACCTACGTTTCATTAATTGCTATTACACTGAATCCCTTCAAAAAATTGAGTTCTTGGCTATCTAACAAATAAAAATTATTTACCCCATTGCAATTCCAAAAAAATGTTAGCCTAAAATTTTTCAGATAATCTGGATGCAGCTGGGCGTCCCCGCTTACCGACGAAGAAATTAATATAATTTCTATTATATACGTTACTCTGACACGCATCCACACCACTCACACTTATCATACGACACACACCACAAGATGTATCGACCACACCACCACAACGTCGACCTCTATTACAGTTGCACTTCTCCTATAATAATGTATAATATTAAAATAAATGTGTAAATTATAATAATGTGTAATGTGTAATTTATTTACACATTGTTGTTGTTGTTTAGGTCATCAGCCAAAAGGCTGGTTTGAACCTGTAGAGGTTTTACTAAGTAAAACGAGGAGTGAGGTGGTTTACCATTGCCTTTACACATTAGGATGTGTATATACCATAATTTAGTTACATAAATAATATGTAACTATAAGATCTATGCAGTTAGTTTAAATTACTACCGAGTGTACTAAATAATGTAACATTTTAGTATAAAACGTGATATTACATAATAATAATAATAATGAATAAGGGAGAGTCGTTCAGTGTGGGACAGTGTCAATTGAGGGCGTGAGTATGAAAGTGGTGTAAGTCAATATAGGTATCTTAGAAAAAAGGACTTTTGTGAAAGTCTTCATAAAAAAATCAGGAAACGCAGCAGAATTTGTGCTTTTGATTTAATAAAATAGAAAAAGTCTAAAATTTTAATATATAAAGTGTAATTGAAATAATCATAATAACATAAAACATAAAAAATATATTTTGACTTTTTTTTAGATTTAATTGACTTACACCACTATCATTCCCAAATTTGATGATGGTAAATGAACAAACATAAATTACCTATTTTTTTATATTATAGTCATTTTCTTAATACTATCTTTCTAATTTCATAACACTTATATTAGTTTTTTAATCAAATAAAACACGCAAAGAACTCTAAATTGAAAAAACTATCCTTAGAAAATTAAAAATCAAAATTTAGGTTACAGACTACAAAAATCAAGATCAACATACTAGTTAGTTTTCAAATCTTGGAAAAACTGATGGTATATTGGAGGAATATACTTCATTAAATCCAACATTGCTTGCTTCTTCTGTATGGAGACAGGTAAGACAGTTGAGTAGAGTGGCATCTCTGGTACATTCATAAGACTAAGACGTGGTCTTCCCTTTCATTTTGGTTGTAGGTCCAAAACTTGGAAATTCATTAGATCTTGTAGAGTCTCCTTATACAATATATGAAAAGGTTGATTTTTTTCATACCTCAACCACTGCATCTTTAACCAATTCAATTTATTTGAATTGGTATTATTTTTCCTGTTAACAATGGCCTGTTCTAGTAATTCTGTCGAATAAAAATCATCACACAGCATCCTGCAAACAATAAATTTTTTCTTGCGGCGAGCTTCTGCCATCAGTTTATACCAGTCTTCTGGAGTGTATATTATTTTACCTTTAGCAGCATTCTCGACAGATCCGAAATCTAAATCATTGGGCAGGAATGAGTGTCCAGGCACAAGAAATTTTTGGTCAATTCTTTCCAATTTAGTTTCATTACTCTGAAGAAACTTTATTAAAGCCAAATACATCTTTATACTACGATTTTGGCCCCCGCAAGTATCACTAAATATTGTTACCTTCTTTTTATTTTTAGCGTAAAGTTTTAAATGTTTAATAATACATGAAGACACCTCTTGTGTTCCTCTAGAAGCTGCGGTTTCGTCCCAAACATAAAATGTGGCTAAATCCGTAGACAGGTCATGGATTCCCAAATTATAACAATACATATTTCTCTTGTAATAATGCTTCAGAGACACTTAAAATCGGAAACGGTAAAGCTTTTTGCAAGTCGACAGTGATTGCCAAGTGTTCTTCATTTCTTTTACTATCCTCTCCATCATCAGTCATCTTAACTCTTGCAACCTCTGCTTTTCGGAGATGGATTTCATGCTCCCTTTCCAACTTTAATTTATCCTCCGCTGAGAGATCCGGAATAGAAATTTTTATTTTATACATGTCACATCGCTTGCAAGTATCTTTCCTTGGGGGGTGGAAACTTAAATTATACTTTGAATTGAAAATGTGTCTATAGTAGTGTTCATTTGCAGGTTGCATAATATTTTTTTTCAGACAATATTCTACATAAAGTTTATACATCTTCCTTAGATTTAGAGTTTCATCCAAATACTGGCGGTTTTTTGTATGATCTGATCTTGCGTAATGACTTATATTAGCTGGGAATGATTCAATGTGAGCACAAACAATTTCTTTAACCTCTTGACAAATTCTGCGGGTCGGGCAACCATGTTTACCTCTTAGGTCTTCCCCTGCAGCTTTACCCATAGCAACTTTTTTGAAGGCTCGAGTAAATCTACCATCAGAAATTCCAAATGTTTGCAGAAAGTATTGTTTACACACTTTAACTGATATACCATTGGAAGCTTTTAAAAAAGTGTATTTGAACCAGATCGTTCAACAGTAGGATTTTCTTGGCGTGGTCGTCGTTGTTTAACTTCATTTCTTTGAACTAGGCCACAGAGATAAGCATTTTGGCGCTTGAAGTCACCAATTGTGTAAAAGTTTTCAAAAATACTTTTTCTTTCAAGTAAATCAATTTTTTCAAAACATTTATTTTTACATTTACAAGGCTCATTAACAAAGATTTTATCTGGTATAATCTTCCCTTTACTGTTTATATATCTTTTACCAGAATTCCTTGCAGTTTTAGCTACATTAAACCTCCACATTTTTGAATTCCTTTGCCTCTTCCTACTTTTTATTTTATCAACTGGGCCTTGTACAGGATCATCAGAGGGTACAGATTCATTATTGGTCCCAGATGATGAAGCTTCTGCTGGTTCAACACTGAGGTTATGTGAATAGAGGTTATGTTTTTTTTCCTTCTGTTTAATTTAAGGTTTTTACAATTTAAAAGTTTTCTACTTACAGCAATACTTTCATTATTTCCCTCTGATGAAGAACTGCTGTCTTCAGTAGTTGTATTGAAGGCAGGGTCCCTGTCAGAGTCATAACCTAATGTACTATCACTGTCACTGTTCATGTTATTAAAAAAAAATTTAATAAAAAATAGTAATTTCTATTTTAATATTATGTTTTTTCAATAAAAAAATATATCAAATCTGATCTACTATTTCCTAATTGAAACTCACTTAAATACAAACAAACCCGATAAATTACTGAACAGTACAAAGCACAATGAAAACAAACAATACTCAACTTTGACTTACACCACTTTCATTCTAAACAGCTAGCAGTATTCAGTTACTATGAGAATAAAGTGCTGCTCTCTGTGGCAGAAAAAAGCACTAATGACTTAATTCACTCTCATTCTTAATAGATGTGTTGTCCCAGGTTCATAAATAAAAAGAAATCCGAAAAGTTTTATCTTTAAAAATTCAACCTTCTTTATTTTAAAAAAATTTGTTGGTAAACTTTTAAAATATTTAAAAACAATTAAAATTTTTAAAATTCCTTAAAACTTATTAAAAAAAAACGTTGAATCTTTTTATCAGAAAATCTTCTAAAATTTATATTCTAAATTCAATATAATCTTTAATATTAATAAACTTGCAAAATTATTTTTTTTATCATAAAACTTGTATAAGCCACCTTTTTCTTTAAAAGTTTAAAATGGAATGGAGGCAACAATCCAAGTTTATTATTTTAATAAAATTTTCTTTTTTTTTTTTTTGTTCTCACATCTGTAGGTGAGGTCATCTGGTATTTGTGTTGATGCTGTAAAGTTATGTTTATGTTTACGTTTGAGTGTTGTTAATGTGTGTACTGTTTGTTGTGTGTCTGTGTAGGTGTCTCATATTACAATCTCCCCCCCCCCCCCAGGAGAGTAAACATAAGCACAAGGCATGTGCAAGCAAAAGAAAGGGGGTGGGTGCTTAAATGTAAAAAGAGAAGGTGAGTATGTAGCAGTTGTCGGCCTGAGACGGTAAAATTCATTCATTCGGGGCCCCTTTCAATAAGACATTCAAACAGCATGCAAACAGCATAGTTTTTTGTTTTGTTACAATCATCTCAAGCTCGAGTATCGCGACAGACATCACCTAAAAAATATTTTATGTCTTTGAGTAAATTATGTAACCTTTTTAAGGTTAGAAATGTGTTCTTTAGTTATTTCCCCTCCAATAGTCTTACGGAGTAAGGCTGTAACTGGAGTAGAGAAGCCGATGATATAAAAAGGTTCAGACCATCGATATGCCATTTTTGCACAAATATTTTTCCGTTTCGAACTTACGGGGTGAGTTTTAAGCAAAACTTTATCTCCCACCGAAAACGGATTGGGGTGGCGCATAGCATTATATCGGCGCGCCATATCATGATCAGATTTAATTAGTTTTCTTCTAATGTCACACATCATATTACTGGAACGTATAGGATTTCTATGGAGGATATCTTGGATATTCCATGCTCTATCCAACGGTGTTTGAGCTGGAAAAGTATGCAATATGTCAAATGGACATTTCCCATGCGCATTATGTTGAGCCATATTGAAGGCTAATTGAAACCAAAATAGGGATTTATCCCAGGTTGTTTGAGTCGTTGCATGGTATGCAATAAGGATAGACCTAGGATTTCGATTTAAACGTTCGGCGTGAGATGGTTGGGGATGATAGGGTGAGAGGGTGGTTCGTTTTATGCCTAGATTGAAACAAAAGTTTTTAAACATTATGGAATTAAAATTTTTAGCATTATCTGTGACAATTAACCTCGGGATGGAGTAATTTTGGAAAATACGTTTTAATTCGTCTATAATGGAGGATGTATTAGTGTTTCGTAATGGAGCTAGCCATGTAAATTTTGAAAAACTATCTACTACCACTAGAATATATTTATAACCTTGGTTGGTTTTTGGCAGGCTGCCTACAGTATCAATAAACAACGTGTCAAATGGCGCTGTCGGGACTCTGGAACTAAGATTTCCCCATTTATAATTTATCCCAGGTTTGCTGCGTTGGCAGGTTGTACAAGCATTCACTTTTAAAGGAATTTCTCGATATATAGCTGGCCAATAAAAATACCGTGTAATTTTGTGTATAGTTTTATCAACACCTAAATGTCCACCGATTTCCGACTGATGAAAGTATTTAAATACTAAATCTTTTAAGGAATTGGGGAGAACGATTTTGGTTGGTTATTGTTTTTATCTTTTAGACATAGGACGCCTTTGGATAAACAAAACTTATCATCCATTTGTTGTTTTTGTTGAAGGATAAAGGTATCCTGTTCTTGATGTTGTCTTATGTCTGTAAAAGATAGGGGGAATTGGGATAATAAGGTATTAATATAAGATATATCTTTTGAGATATCTTCATTATTTAAATCGTACATCCTCGATAATGCGTCAGCCACATTATTATCCGAACCACGGATGTGATTAATTTTAAATTTAAAAACAGATAATCTAAGTAACCATCTAGCCAGTCTACCTAACTGTTTTGGTCTGGAAAGGAGCCAGGCTAAGGCTTGATTATCGGTTTCTAAAAGAAATTCACGATGTGTTAAATAGGTCCTGAAATGATCTGTTGCAAAAACAACTGCAAGACACTCTCGCTCATATGCAGAAAACTTCCGTTCTGCTTCTGTTAATGTTTTGGAAGCGTACGCTATGGGTTTTCTAGATCCTTCTTGTTCCTGAAGTAGGACGGCTCCTAGACCTGTATCAGACGCATCCGTCTGTAAAATGAAAGTTTTGGAGAAGTCTGGTATTGCCAATACCGGGGGATTAGCAATTGCCTGTTTGAGATCTTCAAACGCAATTTTTTGTGAGTCTCCCCAGATAAACTGAGTGTTTTTACGACGCAACTTATTTAGGGGTTCGATTCTATCAGCATAATTTTTGATAAATTTAGAGAAATAATTAATCATACCACAATATCGATGTACTTGTTTCACTGACGTAGGCTGTGGGTACTGCAATATTTTTTGTGTCCTAGTCGGGTCTATAGAAACTCCTTTGTACGATAATGTGTGTCCAAGAAACGGTATTTCATTTACAGCAAATGTTACCTTATCAGGATTAACTGTAATGCCAGCTTTCCGCAGAATTGCCAATACTATTTTAATGTGTCTGACATGCTCTGTAAAACTTTTAGAATATATTAATATATCGTCCATGTAATTAAATACAAATTTATATTTAATATTCTTGAATATTGTATTCATAAGGCGTGTTAAAACTTGTGCGCCAGTCGACAAACCAAAAGGTAATCTTACATATTCGTATAAGCCATCCGGTGTGCAAAACGCGGTGATTTGACGAGATTTTTCTGTCAATGGTATCTGATGGTACGCTTGCGCTAAATCTAATGTACTGAACCATCGTGCATTGGAAAACCATTGAAAAGCATGATTTATATTCGGTAAAGGTTGGGCCTCTGAGTCAATTATTAAGTTGACTTGGCGATAGTCTACGACTAGACGACTTGTGCCGTTTGGTTTCGGAATTAAAAATGCTGGGGAGGAATAAGGTGAAACACTTTCTCTAATTACTTTATCTTTTAATAATTTATCAATTTGTTGTTTCATTTGGAGCGTTTTTATTGGATTTAAGGGATAGGGCCTAGATTTTATAATTTCACTATTTCTGAGTTTAATATCATATTTCAGTACATGGGTACAGCCTAATTTAGTAGTGAGTACGTCAGGAAATTCCTTACATAAATTATTAATTGTATTTTTAATATACTCACTCTGTTCCACGTTGTTAATCTGTTCTGGATATAGATTTGTTAGATGAATTTTGTTCCGGTTCGTTCCTTTTTTCTTGCTGTGTTATCCTTCCAAATCTTGTTGTTGAGTTTATTTATTGATATTTTGTTTCCTGAAATTATCTTGAAATTATCTTGAAATCCTGGTCACGGCACCATTTTGTTGTCCCAGGTTCATAAATAAACAGAAATCCGAAAAGTTTTATCTTTAAAAATTCAACCTTCTTTATTTTAAAAAAATTTGTTGGTAAACTTTTAAAATATTTAAAAACAATTAAAATTTTTAAAATTCCTTAAAACTTATTAAAAAAAAACGTTGAATCTTTTTATCAGAAAATCTTCTAAAATTTATATTCTAAATTCAATATAATCTTTAATATTAATAAACTTGCAAAATTATTTTTTTTATCATAAAACTTGTATAAGCCACCTTTTTCTTTAAAAGTTTAAAATGGAATGGAGGCAACAATCCAAGTTTATTATTTTAATAAAATTTTCTTTTTTTTTTTTTGTTCTCACATCTGTAGGTGAGGTCATCTGGTATTTGTGTTGATGCTGTAAAGTTATGTTTATGTTTACGTTTGAGTGTTGTTAATGTGTGTACTGTTTGTTGTGTGTCTGTGTAGGTGTCTCATATTACAGATGGATAGTAAAGTAACCTTATGCGCTGACTTACTTCATTTAGTACAATTTTTGACTTACACCACTTTCATACTCACACCCTCAATTATTCTATTACTAGAACAGATAGCTAGCTGTACTTTCTTGATATATAATAATCTTAGTTTGGTGCTTTTGTGTTACCATTAGGACGGTAAACATCACAAACCTTGAATAGTTACGACGGAATGTGTGTTTGGTTACCACGTGCTCATCTGCAGATATAAACTTCAACCATCAGATCATCAAAATTGTGGTAAGTTTACTTTGAAAATATTATTATGTTGTAATAGAACATACTTTTGTGCATATTTTTAGTTAGGTAAATTTTAATAAATTCTAAAATTGAATTCGAGGAAAACTAAGACACGCCTGTCGCCTAGTATGGACCAACGCGTAATCAAGGAGTATGGACCACTGACCTGTACTGGCCGAATGTTGCTTTACAAATTCTCATCAGGTTTGTAGTTAGTTTGCACGGTTTCTAGCTTGTTTGCTGCCGGACTGTCGACTAGACTATCCGATTGTCGGCCGCCGATTTTGTAGTATTTTTGTTTAGTTTTCGGGGTGGTTTTTAGTACTGACTTGTATGCGAGTGTTGCGAAAAAAGTTGAAAAAAAAGTTAAAAAAAGTTAAAAAAAGTTGTGAAAAGTTGAAAATTGAAATTGAAAAGTTGAAAGTTGAATGAAAAAACGGAGTGGTTGTAGTTTAGTATGTAACTCTTCAAATGATCTAATCGACATTCTAAGGTAATTAAAAAATTTGACTTGATCTGCCTCTAGTTCAACAAATAGGGTTGCAAATGCACCGACCATATGATTTTGCAACAACGTGTGAACACAAATTGATCTATTTCGTCTTTTTTTACGTTGCCTTCGAAGAAAATACAGAGCAATCATGGCTCTTAGATCCATATCTCCAAGTCAACTGGAACAATTTTATATAACCGGGTGCCAAACTGAGCGACCTTTATTATTTTATTTTTATTATTTACATTCACAAGAATAATTACTGTAAAATAATAGCAAATTATTTTTTAATTTGACTTTTGAAAAAATTGATAAGAAGAGTGCAAAACGTTAGCTCTTATGTTTCTCAATAAAACAAAACTAATTATAGCTTTTTGTTTCTTTGTTGCAGTCATCTTTGTTTAATCAACATGGGAATAATTTGTAGTAAATGGGATGAATATACTTGGAAAAGAGCGGATTTACCTATTGAATCTAAACATTTTCTCTGATATAGATTTTGCTCATCAAAGAAGCGAAATTATAAATTCCTTCGAGTCTTTTCAAGAGGAATCTCAAAAACTGGAGAAGGAAAAAACACGGACATTAGAGAAAAGCCGATGATAGTAAGGAGACAAACAGGAAAAGAAAATATTTTTCAAGAAAGCAAGACACGTGCTAAAAATCAAACATTTTAAAGAAAACTACTCTTTCAATAATAAAAGTAGTGCTATTGGCATACAAGAAACATTCTGCTTTGTATGCAATGAACATTTTTTAGAGGACTGGACATTTTTATGCGAGAAAGCTCATGAAAACTTTGCTAATGTTAAATCGCAAGCCACTTATTATAAATGTGATTTTAGTGAAACACTTCAGTAATTTTATTTAAAACGTTTTTTTATTTTTAATAAATTAGATTGTATTTTTAGTACTAAAGATGTATAAAATATTCTGTATATTTGTAAACCAAATATTAACTTTTCAAATACTAATTTTATTGGGAATTATTTTTCATATTCCAGGTTTTCCAATTCCTCTAATGTAAACAGATATTTAGAACTATAATAATTTATATATTTAAAATACAGTAAAGTCAATTTGTATCATATAGGCTTAAGTGAGTGAAAATAAATATCAAGAAAGCTGGTGGCCCGTACTACCATGCCCTCCACTTTCTGGGAACTGTAAAAAAACCATGTAAATAAAAATATAGTCTTTGTATTACTTGAATTTCTTTTTACAGTTTTCTTATTTAAATACTGTATTCACCTTACAGTTAATTAACACATTGAAATTTAATTTTATTACGAAAAATTTAAATAATGTGTTAGCGACCCATACTAACCGACTCTCCCCTAATTAGTAATAGCTCATTAAATTATAAATTAATAGTACGGTTTTCATTAGTTTGTGGTCTCACATGGTTTGAAGATTAATAAAAGGTTTTTGTTATTTAAATAAAACGTTTCATTAAAAAAACATAACTGCTGTATTAGTGTTTGGTTTCGTGCAGACCTACAGCTGTTCAGGTCATGGCCGGTAAATTATTGACTTTTCACACGATAAATAAATTTGTGTGTGTTTCAGGTAGCGAGCTTAGTCTTGGTATCCGGCTTGGGTTTGCTTGCAGTACTCGCCTGCTGGTTGCGGCGAAATTGCAGGTAGAAATTTTAAATATTTGCTAAAAACTTTTAAAACATTTTCTGTTGTTTTTTTATTGGAAAGAAATTGTCAAGTATTTTTACTAAATATCGACTGTTTCTTATGCAGTAGCTATTTAAATTTTTGCATGTTACATATACGTAACTCCTACCTCACCAGTTTTTAACGTTGTAGCTCAGAATTTTTTTTGTATCAGGATAAATTATTTCAGAACTCATACTAATGAAGTAAAAATGAAATTAATGCTTAATTTCATTTTGAATAATAATTTCATTAAATTAGTACAAATAATTCATTACAGCTGGAAACTACTTGGTAAGAACTGACTACGGGCAAATTCAATTAAATTGATTATTTTTCCAAATTAAAATCACTATTTATTATAATTATTCACAATAATATTAAATGAATAAATCAATTTGTTTGCTTACAAATTTTCGTGCCATTATTTATGTAGTAGCAGTTTACTACATTTTATTTAAAGCCTTTCAAATGTCCGGTAGGAAGTAGCGCCGAGCGTATTATTTCAGAGGCATGTGCGTGGTGACTGACTTGTATGATAGGCTATATCGCAGCAAAGTATCTCTCAAGTGTCGTTATACATACCAACTTCCACGAATTACATAAAAATTGAAGATTTGTCTGACTTCTGCTTTTTAACGCACTGTATAAAATATTCTGTAAATAATTTGTGTATTTATAATAGTATATCTCCACTGAACTGAAGTTAAAGCCTTCATTTCCAATTGAATATTAACTATTGAATTAAAATCTCAACCACTATCCGAAAAGTTGATTCAACTCTCTCTAAAGTAACATTTATTGTCATACTGAACACGTTAAGAAGCTGGCGAGCACCGAGAATTTTACCAAGGAGTAAGGAAGAAATAATGGTGCCATCTGAAATATAGCTTTTGACATTATTGTCTTTGTGCGCGGCGTAGGATGTGCAGCAATTGTTACCCGTGCTGGATTTGTGTTTTATCTATAGTTACAGTTTGTTTTACAATATGTATAGATTTTCTATGCAAGGCGTTCAAGTTCATCGAAAGATTGGGCTGAAATTATTAAATAGGTATTTAATATTACCAATGGCTGAACATTACCGTATCATAACCTGGTCACTGGCTTCATCTCCAATTGAATACTAACTATTGAGGGGTATAGAAGCAAAACTCACAATCTCCAAGCTAAGCTATTTTTGGGAAACGATGAGAATCAGTTACATACATTGAAAAGTAATGTAATAATTTTATTTTTGTTGTAATGTATGGTCTTTATTGAGGTTTATTACCCTACAAATTTAAAAGCTATTTAGATCAATAATTATTAAGAAAATTAAATTTGAATTATGGAGATTGTGAGTTTTACTCCCAAGGTCGGAGATTGCTGGTTTTGCACCTAACTAATTTTTTCATTATATACAGAATATGATAATTATTGATTATTCATAAATAAAAACATTATAATACAATGGTTTAACTACATTTATTATTAAATTAAACAAAAATTATACATTTTTTAACTTAGACAATAAAAATTAATATTTTAAAAAATCAGACAATAAGTTCGGGGCACTCCTGTGGTTCACAAATGTTTTCTTCGCCATCATAAACAATTTCTTTCTCAGTTAAGGCAATACTATAATAATTTAATTCAGGATGCACATTCCAGTCTTCCCCATAATGTTTAATTAATAGACTTTTAACATCTTTAATTTTTTCTTGTTTCAAGGACACCCCACATCTCTCGATTGTGTCAGGCTGTATCATACTAGCTTAAATTTTTTTTTACAAATACTTTTCCCTAAAGTAATTCGATTTCTACATGAAACGTCCCCACTAACAAGTATATGTTGAAGTTTCTTTTCCAAATAGCGCTTGGTTGGTTGAAAAGAGAAATGCCACGAGCTATGGGGTTTAATTACTTCAGTGACCTTCTTTTTCCAATCATAAATATTCACCCCATTTTGTCCAAGCCTATGAACTGTACTAAATTCTTTTACTATTTCTAAGTATTCACTTGGATTAGAAATAACTTCCCTTGTGCGAATGCGTTTCTCAATCTGGCCAAAAACCCTGTCAGGGGGTATGAATGAGTGGCCAACTACAGGAAATAAAAGCTCAACACACGTTATTTGAGGTGGAGCTGTTTTCAGCCAGGCACATAGCATTCCTATGACAGTAGAATTTTTATTCTGGCCGCCGCAACCATCAGCGACCAGACGTACTGTGTCTATGCCTTCTCCAAATTTTAGATTATTACGCAACATGTAAAATAAAGCAGAAGCTATCTCGTTCGAGCCCTTCTTATATTCATCTTCAGTCCAACAAAAGCTGAAAACATTTTGTGGAGTAAGACACGCTTCAGATGATCCAACAACTACTGTAAAATTATAAAAGTATAACTGGCGTGAGTAGTATGTGCTTTGGTCTGGTAATTTTGGCAAACAAAGATTTTTCTGACAATCGTAAGACAGAGAAAGTACGTTCGACTCCTGAACTTTTAAAATATCATAAAAACATTTTGTTCTCATCATATGAACCCGCTTTTGTACCATGAGATTTGCTTTATCATTGTTGTTTTTGCAATACTTTATTTTCTCAGTTAGCTCAATGTATTTAGAGCATACATCGGTTCGTGGATTTCCAAAGCCCAAATTAAATGATGAATTAAATACATGACGAAAGTATGACTGTTTTACCTTCAGTTTATCATCTGTTACCTCGTCATAGATTTTAAACATAGCATTTATTGACAAGGTAGACGGAAGATATTTCTTGATGCTAGTAGCGCTACGACAATAGTGAGATTCAACACACTTAAATCTACAGATGAATTCTTGAACATTTTTCTTCTTTTGGGTAAATTTCTGACTAGTGTGGTCTCCAACCCGATTTTCAGTTGGAGTCATTCCTCGCATAACAAAAGATTTCATAATGTAATCCACTCTAAATCTCGATACATGTAAAATATTTAGGAATGTAGTTTGACAAACAGAAATAATTTTTTTATCACTAGTCTGAATGGAGAATTTCTTTTGAAAGGTTTTTCCACAATTTTTTTCATTTTTAGGACGCTTTCTCTTAATTGGTTCAGCATGACAAAATTTTAATATGAATGAATCCTGTGCTTGCTTTGTAATATTGCTATGAAATAAGTCATGAAATGTTTTAATATCTTTCATTTTTAGTTTTAAACATTGAAAAGCACCTTTTTCATGTTTACATTTTGGGTATTCTGGTAATGATTTTGCTGAATATCTACACAGGAAGAAACAAACCTTATGTTACATTTTGATCCAGTAAATCGGCAGGAAATTCTAGTACTATAAACATTTTATGAAGTCAAAAGGGTTATATTCACCGAGAATTTTACCAAGGAGTAAGGAAGAAATAATAGTGCCATCTGAAATGTAGCTTTTGACATTATTGTCATTGTGCGCGGCGTAGGATATGCAGCAATTGTTACTCGTGCTGCATTTGTGTTTTATCTATAGTTACAGTTTGTTTTACAACATGTATAGATCTTCTTTGCAAGGCGTTTAAGTTCATAGAAAGATCGGGCTGAAATTTGTAAATATTTAATATTACCAATGGCTGAACATTACTTTATCATAACCTGGTCAGTGGCTTGATTTCCAATTGAATAATAACTATTGAATTAAAATCTCAACCACTGTCCAGAAAGTTCACTCATCTCTCTCTTAAATCACATTTATTGTCTCTACTGAACACGTTCAGAAGCTGGAGAGCACCGAGAATTTTACCAAGGAGTAAGGAGGAAATAATGGTGCCATCTGAAATGTAGCTTTTGACATTAGCCGGCCATTTACTCAGATACTTACTGGCGTGTTTGGAACGCCACGAACTTACTGTGTGTTGCCCACTAACATAAGTTGAATTTACACGTGCTCGACTCACGCTCCAGGAACGCCAAATACTTGCGCATTCGTTTATGGGAGAGATAAATGGAATTTTGTACGTTCCAAGTACGCGAGTAAGTATTTCATCCGGTTAGAAATACTAAATGTTTGGAGTGTGATAAATCTGTTTCAGTTCGCGTTGTTTTAATATTTTATTATTATTGGTTATACTTTATAGTAGACTTTATTTAAATTGTTTTTTTTTTGTTATACACGTGCTTAGTTTAAGTTATTTGTTTAACAAAAATTTTGAAATATGAGTTTAATAAGCCTTGAAAAGAAAAAAGCTTTGGCTTTAGCCGTTACATTTCTTTACGCTGATGACAAGCCTAAGAAACGGAAACGTAGAACGGAAAAACGTTGGTTACAAAAACGGGAGTAAACACACGTTAACCTTTTGAATGAATTACGGGAAGATAATCCTGACGATTTCAAAAATTACTTAAGAATGGGCAGTGCTATTTTTGATAAGCTATTACATTTGGTGGAACCGTATCTAAAACGACAAGAAACTCCAATGAGAACACCCATTTCTCCACAAGATCGATTGTTAGCAAGTCTTCGCTTTTTAGCTACCGGTAGAAGCTACGAGGATTTAAAATTCAGCACCGGTATTTCTGCGCAGGCATTAGGATATATTATACCTGAAACATGTGCGGTGATCTACGAAGTTTTAAAAAAGGAGTACATAAAGGTAAGAAAATTAATTATTTTAAAAAATATATAATTTACTTTTTTAACATAGCTTACAGAAAAGACTTAAAGTAAGAAAATATGAAATAAAAATTTTAAAAACGTTAATTTAAATTTACAAAATTCTCATAATACTCAGTAACGTCTGTATTTGAGAATGATTCGTAAGGCGAGTGTGCAGATGAAGACATATTACTATGTGGGTTTGAAATTGGCGTCTCAACGATAACAGAGTGTTCATGTAATTTCTTTAGTTGACCTTTAAATAATACTTGATTAAACAAATTTTCGGCATAAATGCGTTGCATCTCGTCCATGTTTCTTAATTTTGCCGCAACAGCAGCTCCAAATAGTTGGTGTTCATCTTCACTAGTTGTAAGAACACGTGTACAGGCCTTTAAAATTTTTTTTTCGCATCTTCGTCTTCTTTCTTTTTACGTTTTATACCAAATGTATGTACAGACTTTCGTGAAGAAATTGCCTCCTTAAACAGATAAAACCTTTGAAAAACATTAGATAAATTACGAAATCTTTTCACAATTTTAGGTAATTTATTGTATATTTTGTGAATTTTAAAACTTATATCATTATTAAAAATTTAAACAACCTTTTTTTAAAACAATTTTACTGAAAACAGTGTAATGTAAACACAGGACTTACAAACAAAAGATTAGAAAGCATTTTATTAGCTGTCAATTTTTATAAAAAAAATTTCATATTTTTAAAGTAGAGAAGTACCAAAACCGACATACCATTTTGTTTTTGGACTCCAATTAGAAACCCAAATGCTAGAATTGATGTTTTTTACTATCACTGTAAACTATATTACTATTCCTATCTAGTGGTAGTTCATATTTTAACATAACATTTTTTACCTACTTGCAAATTAACTTTTTCTTTAACGATCCCAATTAGTCATCCCAGAAAATGGTCCCCAAAACCGACATACTTTAGAATAAATTTGGGAAAAATGATAAAAAGTTGCAACTACAGAAGAAAATTGATTTGTAATTTACATTGATGTATTTAGTCATGAAATCACTAACAAATAAAGTACAACATACAAAATAATTACTAAAATTTGAAACTATTGATCTAGATAGTCATAAACTATTTACAAAATATTTTCTGAATATTAAATAAGTTGGCAAAACAATGAAATTTAAAGTTTACAAACATGAAAGAGACTAAATACAAAAATCACAAATATAAACATCCTTTTCACAACTGGTACACTCACTATGAGCCCAGCATTAACAGGACAGACACTGGATCCATTTTTCCCCAGCCTTATCTTGTGAATAAAGTCGCTCGCAGAACATACACGCTGCATCAACAGGAGCTGCTGACTGCTGTTCGTCACCAGCCGCTGATTCTTTATCAGATGATTGATTTTTTTCTGGATTCTTTTCCAAAATTTTTCGTTTCTCAGTTTTCTTTTTAATGGCGCCTTTTTTTGTCCCATTTTCTTTTTCTCTTCTTTTTGCCATTGACTCATGCAATTCTGCTTTATACGGAGAGGATGTGATTACTTTCGGTTCAGCTGCTTTACGACCTCTGGTTGAAACTTTCTTCCTCTTCAAAGGAGCTGGGCTAATATCGAAAGGACTAGTGTAAGATGATGATTGACAGAATGATTGACAGACAGAAGTATCTGAAACGCTAGAAGAGCCTTGAACGTCTGTTTCTTCTTACGATGCAAGAAAGTCAGCATCCGAAAACACTGCACGATTTAATGGATACACACCTGTTGTTTTAAAGCCGTTAATAGCAATTTCAGCGGTCTGACACTTGACGTAAGCACGACCAAGTAGTTCCATTATAACGTACTGAGTAACTGGCTTCCCTGTTGATCGCATCCACAATCTTATCTCTTCTGAATAATATGTCTTCAACGCTCCCATGAAAGTTTTATCTAACGGCTGAAGCTTATGTGTAGAATGCGGTGGAAGTGAAATAATTTTTACAAAATTAGTCTTAGCTAGATCTATCAAATCAAGATTCCGTGTATGACTGTAATGTCCATCAAGTAAGAGCAAGATTGGATCATCAGCACTAGGTTTTGTTTTCGCAATAAAATGTTCAAACCATTGGGTGAACAAATTGGTTTGCACCCATCCTGAAGGGTAAGCAACGCCAATTGAACCAGCCGGGGCACCTTTCATTAAAACTTCGGTCATATTTTTTCTCGGAAATATAACCATGGGTGGTACAAACGTACCAGCAGCACTCATGCTGAAAATTATTGTTGTTAGAGATCCCCTCTCTGCAGATGTTAACACACCGATCTGACGCTTCCCCTTCTTCCCAACAACTTGTGGTATCTTAGATTGCACAATGGTCAAACCCGCCTCATCAACATTGTAAATTCTGTCAGGCGGATAATTATGATCGTCGAAAGCAGCATCAAGTAGATCAAAAAATTCGAAACACTTGTTTTATTAAACCCTTCTTTTCTTGCAAATGAGGACCCCATTGGTTTACGAACTGATAACTCGGGATGCCTTCGTAAAAATAAACGGAGCCAGCTCCTACCAGCCATTAATCTTTTCGCGTTAAACCATAAAAAAAGTTCTTCCATTCTAAGGCAATAACGAACAAGTTCGTTCTCTAATTCAAAAGAGAAGACAGTAGGTCTCCCATGTTTGCAATTTGCAGCCTCTTCAGGTGTACCATATTTCTTATCAGCCAATCGTCGAAGAGTTTTCTGCGGCACTTGAAATGTTTTAGATGCTTTCAACCATCCCATTTCATGATTCCGAACCGCTTTTATGGCCTTTGCCATATTGCTAGGGTCCCACTGTCGAATTTTCACTCCTTTGTTGTGTGCAGGAAGACCTGCCATTTTATTTTTTCCATAGGGCATCTGGAACAAATAAATATTTGTCACATTAGCCAAAATATTTATTTATTCATCATTAGTATTCGTGATTTATTCAAAGATAACAGCAGAGTATGTCGGTTTTCAAACACTGGTATGTCGGTTTAAGGGCCTGTACAAATTAGCACTATGTCGGAGTTCGTGCCGACTGTACATGATTTTAATAACTTGTTTGCGGGATAACCACTGATTATATTTTAAAGAATGAAAATTATTTCGAAACTATATTACCTATAGAGTAGTATAATCTATAACAAAATTTACTCACCTTTACTGATTCCGTCCAAAAGGCGCTTCAAGTGCCTTTTGGATAGAGTGAGTTTCAAACTCACTCTATCAAAACTTTTCAAATTCACAAATAGTAGCGTGGCGTATTAAACAAAGCTTACTGTCTAGAAATCACTTCACTTCTGCACTCTACAGTCACGTGGTTAGTACAAATAGACCGAGTTTGGGGTAATACCGAGAGATTGCAGCACCCTACTTAATAAACAGGGGTATGTCGGTTTACCAGACCTATGTCGGTTTTGGTACTTCTCCTCTACAAGGTATTTGTAGTTAATTAGTTTATCTTATTAATATTAGGTTCGTCTGTTCTGTCAAGGTGCTAACTTCAATAATAAAACTTCTATAGTAAAATAATAAACTGCAATACAGTTGTAACAATTTCTTTTCTTTGTTTTTTGCAGTTCCCAGCAAACAAAGATGAGTGGAAAACCGTTTTCAATGATTTTAACACACTATGGCAGGTTCCAAATTGTGGTGGCGCTATAGATGGTAAACATATAAGGATAGTTCCACCAGCTAATAGTGGAGCTAAATACTACAACTATAAAGGATTTTACAGTGTTATTCTAATGGCTGTAGTTAATGCTAAAAAAGAATTTATTTACATCGATGTTAAAAAAAATGGAAGGTGCTCCGATGGAAGCGTAATTGAACTGACTTCTTTTCATGAAAATTTAATTAAAAACAAGTTACAGCTACCACAACCTTCAGAAAATATTGGACAGCTTAACTCTGTATTTTTGGCTGATGACGCTTTTGCCTTACATAAAAATTTACTGAAGCCGTTTTCACAAAAGGAATTAACCCACGAAAAGAAAATATTTAATTATAGATTAAGTAGAGGGCGAAATGTATGTGAAAATGCATTCGGTTTAATAGCATCTCGGTTTAGAATTTTGCATACTGCTATTAATTTGAGGCCAGATAAAGTCAATTATGTTGTTGCAGCGATATGCGTGCTACATAATTATTTACAAAAGCAAAGTTCAGATTATTTATCAACTAATATGCATATTAATTTTCATGAAAGCATGAAAGCTGCCAGTAATGAAATACATCTAGACACCTCTTATTTAACTAACTTGTGCAAAATTAACAAACGTAACACTTGCTCAGAAGCCAAAGAAAACAAACTTAAGTATTTAGCGTATTTTAATGATGTTGGTAAGACTTCATGGCAAGATGAAATGATTCGAAAGGGAAAAGCCTAAAAAGAAAAATTTCAGTTAAACTATAAAAAAAAAATTTCTTTTTTCAATATCTATTGTATATTTTTGTATAGAATAAATAACAACTTACCGTATTTTTTAAGATTTCGTTGCTTTCCTCTTCCTTATCGGCAGATACGTTTTCCGAAATTTCACTGGTATGGCCCTCTTCAGTTACTTCACTACTTAAACTGTCACTAACCACTTCCTCATCTCTAGTGAACAATAGAAGATCGTAGTACCATAATGTTGGGACGTAAACTTCTGCTGAGGCTCCACTCCGTTTTGACTGCTCTAATTTTTAAAATTCCTTTCGGAAACAGCCGCGTATCGCTTGAATTTTTTCACAACAAACTTCTTATCGGCCTTATCGTAGATTTTTTTACACAGCTCAATCATTTCTTCATAAGCTTTTAATTTTAAATTGCGGTTCGTATACTCACTACTAACTTTCCATAAACTTGGATGACACCTATACAATTCTATAAATTCCATCATGAAATCCTTACTCCAATATCTCGTATCCATTTTCAATACGAAACAACAAAAAAATAAAAAATACTAAAAATTTAAAAAATTCAAAATATAAAAACTAAAAATTAGGAGAAAAAATATAACAAAAGTTTACGAACGGTTTGGATGCAAACACAACCGGGGATGGTTTCTCAACTGGATGAAATAAGGACGGCACGTTCTAGACCTTAAATTAGTGAGCTTGCTACACACTAAACCCGCGCGCCAAGTGTCTCATTCCAATTATCTGATGCGTCACTCCCCTTATCACACACTATTCTACGCGTTCTTGGTACGTGGCGTTCCAAACCCGCCAGTAAGCATCTGTGTAAATGGCCGGCTATTATTGTCATTGTGCGCGGCGTAGGATATGCAGCAATTGTTACTCGTGCTGCATTTGTGTTTTATCTATAGTTACAGTTTGTTTTACAATATGTATAGATCTTCTTTGCAAGGCGTTTAATTTCATCGAAAGATTGGGCTGAAATTAGTAAATATTTAATATTACCATTGGCTGAACATTACCGTATCATAACCTGGTCACTGGCTTTATCTCCAATTGAATAACTATTGAATTAAAATCTCAACCACTGTCCAAAAAGTTCACTCATCTCTCTCTTAAATCACATTTATTGTCACTACTGAACACGTTCAGAAGCTGGAGACCACCGAGAAAGATATCGTGATTTTTTTCTAAGAGTTTGTGAAAAATAGGTAACACGATTTTCTTCTCTCCACTTCTCGAAGGTTTACCTTTTTGGTGTTTGTAAATATAGGACTCGGATGCATTAGCCATCACTATAAATTAATATAAACTTTTTCAGCAAAAATAAAAATAAACTTAAATTTCTTCATATAGTCGAATAAAGTAATAATTACAATAAAATTAAACCGTACATGAAACTAAAAGCACCATTCGAACTAGACGCACAATTCAACCGAACCGAACAGTTTAAAATAACAAAGCCAACTAAATTGAAAACTCATTTAGGATCATAAAATAAAAAATGACACATACAAGAAGAATTTGTAATATAAACATTGAATTTTTTTTTTTTTTAGTAGGTTATTTGGTCACCAGAGACGATACAGTCTCTATCAAAACCATTAAGCGAACAGAAACCGCGCCGATCCTCCCACAGGAGAGGGCGCTATTAAATCACAACTTTGTTTTCTTTTGCAAATTTAAAAATTTCCCTGTAAGCAAGCTCGTTATCTTTACGTATTATACCTTGTACATCATATACAATATCAGGATCAGTTCTCCACAAGTCGAGTCTCAGTCTCTCCGAAGCTTCAAACAATAATGGGCAATCAAATATCATATGGTTTAAGTCTTGTCTGACCACGCCGCAGTCGCACGCGGCAGAACCAATCACATTTTTATCCGCCAGATGTGCTCTACAGCAAGTGTGACCAGATTTTATTCTGTTGATCAGAGTAATAAACTCTCTAGGACCTCTAGAATTTGCAAACCAAGGTTTGTTCAAACCAACTTTGGAGTTTTCAAAGTAAAATTTTCCCTTAAAATTGCTTTGTGATTTCAGGAAATTACGAGAATCAGATCGTAGAACACATTCGAAAAAGGGGAAAAGATTGTCAAACCTCACCTTAGGGATGTCTATAACATTTTTATCAAGCGCTGCTTTCGCTAGTTGTCGGCTCTTTCGTTACCCGCAATTCCCAAGTGACTTGGGATCCAAACGAAGGAAGCGTCAAGTCCAATTCTAATTAAATTTACATAAATTTCTTTAATATCCATAATAATATCATCCAATTTATTTTTACCGTAAGAACCACAAAGTGTTGACAAAACGCTACGAGAGTCGGTGAAAATGACGGATTTTTTAATTTTTTTTCTAAAGATTATTTTTAACGCTTCGAAAATTGCTAAGGCTTCCGCGTGAAATATCGTAAAATTTTGGTTTACTCATTTTTGTATTCTTATTTTTAGATCTTCAGACCACACGGCGAAACCTGTCCTGTTTATATCAACATTTTTTGACCCGTCTGTATACAGCTTCACTTTATCGGAGTGGTGATTTTTTAAGTACTTAATAAACAAACTATTTACTTGCATTAATTCCTGAAACTTTACGCCATCGACCAAATTAATTTTAGAATCTAAATCTAGGAAACGCGCTGCCGGATTGAATTTTGAAATTCCCGCCCATTTCCAGGTACGGACGTCAGGTAATAATTCGGTTAGTTCATCATACCGGGAGATCAGGTTGAATGTACTTTTTAGTCTAGTGCGGTTTGATTGAGCGAGCTCAGTCCTCAAAGTGTCACGCAGGGGGTGACTTTCGGAAGACATTACTTTAATCATAAACTTTTTACCCAAATACTTTCTTCTCAGACTCAACGTGGATTCGCAAGCCAAGTCAAGTATGACATTTGTAGGGGTTGTTTTCATGAGACCTAAAGCTATTCTAATGGCTGCAAATTGAATTGTATCTAGGCTCTTTTTAGAGCTTTCACAACACGAATCCGAGAAAATGCTACCCCAGTCCAAATGCGACCTGATTAAACCTTTGTATGCCATCAAGACTGTGTTAGGATGGGCCCCCCATCGAATACCAGAGATGGCTTTAAGGACATTTAATAATTTACCAGATTTTTGTTTGATATAACTTATATGTAATTTCCAATTTAATTTATGATCTAAATGAATTCCAAGGTACTTAAAACTATCAACTACTTTCAATCTTTCGTTATGAACTTTAACAACACTATTATGTTTAGTTAAATCGATTTTAGTATCATTATTATAAAAATAACAAACCTCCGTTTTTTTGGTAGATATCCTCAAGCTCAGGCTATCAAAAAAATCAGTAATGGCTTTCATATTGCTATTTAGTTTGACATTTACTTCCTCCAACGTAGCCGCGGAGTAACGAAACGCAACATCGTCTGCGTACATCACGATACCAACATCGTCGTCAACAACACGGCTTATACCTGATGTATAGAAATTAAAACCTAGAGGACTGATGACCGAACCTTGAGGTAAGCCTCGACCCGTGGTTCTCTTACCGAGATTTTCGCCACCATACCATCCCGTGATATTTCTCTTATAAATTAGTTTGTACAGAAAGAGGACTTCACTGTAAGGTAACCCCCGCCTTAATAATAATGCACATAATGTGTACGGGTCGACGTTGTCGTATGCCCCTTCAATATCAAGGAATACCACCCCTGTTACAAGTCTTTTATCAAGAGCGGCGGCGATCCCACCCACGAGACAACCAACCGCGTCGTTGCACGACTTGCCCTCTTGAAAACCAAACTGGAATTCTGGGATGACATTATTTCTCATAGCCCACCAATACCATCTCCTGTATTTTATTCTCTCTGCGATTTTCAATAACTGAGAGTTGATTGAGATAGGTCTCACACTTTTCTTATCCGCTTTTGGAATAAAAATTGTATGAAATTCTAACCAGGACTTCGGGATATCAGCATTAGGAATTATAACATTAAAACAGTCTAAAAGCGCATCGAGTAATTTATTTGGAAACTTTAAAATTATTTCAGCTGTGAACAAATCTGGTCCCGGAGATTTATTATTTTTAAGACTATACATCGCTGAGATAAACTCTTCCCGAGAAATTGGTTGCTCGAAAATGTGGCTGTATTGAGAAGGGACATTTAGTTGTCGACTAAGTCTGTGGGACCGATCAGCGATATTTTGAGGTTCAGCAGAGGCAATTTTATCGAACGCGTTTAGAACAGTTTGTTTATCTATTCTGTCAAAAGCCACTCTATCTTTAGAAAGCTCTTTGTTTTTAAAGTTTTTTAGTATACGCCAAGTATTTGAAATGTTACTATGTCTGTTAAGGGAGGCGCAAAACTCTCTATATTTATTTTTTTTAATTTTTTTAAGTTTAAAATTTGCTTCTTTTTTAACCCTATCATAATTTTTTCGGTTAGCAATTGTAAACTTGCTCATAAAAGCTCTATAAGCCTCTCTTTTTTCCTCTAAGATTTTATTACACTCATCATCCCACCAATAATTGACCTGTCGTTGGAATTTTTTCGAATTACCGACCTTTGCACCAGAATCAATCAGATTTTTATGGACAAAGTCAACAATTAACTCATACTTATCCTTACCGGAATTCATATTTTCCAAATCACTGACAATTTCGTTACAACCTAGCTCGAATTTAGTCCAGTTAATATCTTTTAGCAAAAACTTTTCTCTATGTCGTGAGCCGCATTCAAGTACTCTATCGGACTTAATAATTACGGGATAATGATCACTATTATAATTATAATTGTCGCACACAGTCCAGGCGAATTCACCCGCCAAGTCAGAGGAGACAAAAGTAAGGTCTAAGGAACTCTTAAGGGAACCATCATTCGAATGCCAGGTAAATTTGGAATTGTCGTTCAAACACAAAAAGCCGGAACCAATCAAAAACTTCTTCTATCCTTTTCCCCTCCCTATCCGTGCGGATGCCTTTTTGCCAAATTGGGGATTTAGCGTTAAAGTTACCGCAAAGGATCACGCGATTGAAATCAAAAAGATAAGTAAAGAAATAATTCCAAAAATCATTGTTAGTGTATGGACAGTTTGAATGTCGAGGTGGACTGTAAGTTGTAAAAATATTAAAACAATTGTCTGTTGTAGAGTCATTGAATTTTACCTCAGCTAATAAAACTTCGACGTTGTTTTGTAAACAGGTGTTAATAAAATAAGTATGTAGATCGTTTAAGATTTTAACTTTAAAATCTGGTCTACAAAGCAGGGCAACACCTCCGCCTAGTCTGTTATTCCTATTGACTGGGAAAAATTGGTATCCCGGGAAACGATAGTTGTTATTTTCTTTCAGATAAGTTTCACACAAACAGAGGATATCTATTTGATAAGTGTCAAGTAGATGTGACAGTTCATGACTTTTATTTTGTAAGGATCTACAATTCCAATGAGCTATAGATAAGTTAGTAAGATTGTATGACATAAAGAGAAAAGAAAGAAAAAGAAAAATATATAGTAAGGAAAAGAAACAAGGAAATATTAAAAGTCAAGAAAAGAATTTAAATATAAAAATGACAACAAGGAGAAAAGGATTTTCACCTATTTAAATCAAATCAACACAATTATTTGAGGATCCTTTGCCAGATCCCCAATTTAGCATTCTCGTTCAAAATTTCAATGACCTGGTTCCAGGCACGATTTTCAGCGGTTTGGTCATCAAGTACGTTGTTGCACAGTTTATTAGTATCAAAGAAAGAATTGTACGCCAAATCTTGGGTGTTCAACTCTAACTCGCGTTTTTCGGCCATCTTGGCTCTCAGCTTGTCCAAGATGGATTGCCTGTCTTCGGGGGTCAAGACAGCCCTGGATACGGCCAAGGTTGCCTCCATGGATGCCGTAATGACATCATCCTTGATTTTTAGTTTGTAGGGATCGTCTATACTGGCGTCTCCGATATCCATCGCGGAATCAACACCACGAGTTGATTCCGCCTCAGAGGTACTTTCGGACTCTACGTCCGCCGTAATAGTGGCTCGAGCACTGCGGTTATCTTCTTTTCCTTTTTGTCTCATTTTGTTTTTTCTTTTGGTGTATTTTCTCTCTCTGGTGGATTGAACATTGGCGATGAGGTCACCAATGTTCACTCGCACCGATTCCGCGTAAGAGGACGGTTTGTTCGGGATTTTACCACCCGAAGCCTGGAGAAGTTCCAAGGCCTCTCGGTAGTTCTTGTTGTGATGCGCCATCACAAACTTGATCCTTTTTTGTAGCAAAAAAACTGGGCAAAGATTCGAAAAGACCGAATGGTTACAATCCTCGCGATTTTCTCTGGCGCAATTAATGCAATGGGGAATTGCATTGAGGTCATTTTTTTTAGTTGGACAGCATCTTTCGTCGTGTCCTCGTTTCGAGCAGAAGCTACAGTAGATATGCTTGTCTTTACAGAACCGACCGAGGTGGCCGAATCTGTGACAGACGAAGCATTTCTTGACTCTGTCAACAAAGGGAGAAGCTCTAACCTCAAATTTATACAGTAGCATTTTCTCGGGGACTTTGGTCGACTTAAAGTACGCTTTGAACACACTGATCGGGACCAACTCCCTGTTCCCGTCTTTAACCTCAACCTTGTTCATTTGTTCGACTTTAAAAGGTTTGTTGAAATTCTGCGCATGTCTCGGGTCCGCCGCGAGATTTTCGCGGATTTCTCCTGCCGTGATCTCCCTGTCTGAGTCGTAAAACCCTCTTAAGACCATAACCTTAATGACTTTATAATTTGGAATAAACGCCCTCCAAGATTCCTTTTCAAAAATGTCATCGCCCTCCCTGTTAAACGCCTCGACAAACCCATTGGCCTCCCCAAAATCCCTGAAGATGACCTTGAACTTGTCAGGTCCAGCCCTCTTCACAGGGTCCGAGGACGTCATCAAACGTTCAAACTGAGCTAAGACTCGACCCATGGAGTACTTACCTCGAGAAAAAGTAGATTCAGAAGTTTCAAGTTTCACAATCGACACCTCATAAGGTGCCACGTGACAATCGCTGTACCTATTTCCCAGCTGATCCGCGATAAACTTGCCCACAGGGACAATTTCACGATGTTCATTAGTCACAAGGACCTCTTCTTCCTTACTCAAAGCTAATTTCTTCGAAACAAAACCACTATCCTGCCCAAGGCGCCCTCTCTTGCGAGAGAAACGGCCGTCCGCCGCCATGACTTGGGGGTTAGGAAAAACAAGAATTACAAAGAAACGCTTCAAATTCTACCGAAAGCTATGAATGCCTTCTTCCACCACCGACAAATACTATTAAAGTTTAACACACTATTAATGTAGTATGTGTGTATGAGTATTGCTGTACCGAACTTAACAACATTGAATAAGCCTATAAACAATACGGAGTAGTATGCAACTGAATTGTAAACAAAATTAAGTGATAAGGGAAAGATTTTATTGACGTTAGGGAACGCGGCTGTTCGTTGTTATTGTTTAGCAATTATAAAAGTGTTTGTGTCCACCTGGTGACTAATGCTAGGCTGTTGTATGTATTTGTGGTGTATTTACACATACTACCACAGATGCCGTTTGTTGATTCGACAGTTTGTTCTTACCGTGAACTCACTATAGTATGGATGTCCTAATTTCACTTTGATTTTATAACGGAGACCTGCCACACTTTATCGAATACTTTTTGAACATCTAAGAACACGGCTGAAGTGTACCTACTGTTTTAATTTCAATCTGTGTTAAATAATTTTAACTAACCTATGTACCTGCTCTAACGCAGAATTTTTTTCTCTGAACCCAAACTGGTGATCTGAAATTCAGATAATTTTTTTCTAAAATTGGTTTTATTCGAGTAAACTACATTTTACAAATAATTTGGAGGTAATAGGAAGGTGATCGATTGGCCTGTAGGAGCTTGGTTTTGACGGATCTTTGCCAGGTTTTGGATCATAACAACTTTGGAAAATTTTCAATGTGCAGGGAACCACCGAGATAAAAAACACCGTTAAAAAGTGCTGTAAGCGACAGCAAACTTTTCTGGGTAATTGTTTAAGAATTTCACCTGTGATTATGTCCTACCCTGGTGCTTTTTTCCGGTTAAAATTTGTTTGAATGAATCCTGAATCCTGGTTGAGAGGGCTGAGAAGCCCTATGATGGTGACATCGTGTTAAGGAACACCTGGTCGCTCGGGGAACAATTTTACTGAATAATTGCAACCTCATGAAATTTAGGGGGAATTTTATAGTTTATAATTAGGAAATAGGATTCTGGCTCTTGCGGGATTGGAACTGGGACTTTAAAGGAGGTAATGTATTTTAAGAAGTTACTCGTGGATGAAAATTTATATTAAGGGACAAGTGGGTTTAAGAGCGGCTCTTTTCTTTATTTTGTTTTTCAGTGGCCTTTTTCAGTTATGTGGGAGTTTTATTGTCTTGGGGAGGGGAAGGCACGCACCGTACTTAACATGGACAAATGGTATAATTTTAGGTAGGGGTTAGTTTATGATTTTAGGGGAGACGGAAAGGGTAGAGTTTGGCATAATCACCGGCCTTTTATTTTCTGAGTGTTTAATAATTTAATGGCGGCTCTTTTCGCCATAGTGGAGTGATTATGCATAGGAACATGGGGACAACTACCAACTGGGGGGAGTGAGTCATACAAGTAGATGAAGGGGCATGGGTACATAAGAGGAATACAGGGCGGAATAAAAATGTGGCAACTCTAAATTTTGATAAGTGGGTCATACTGGAAGTTAGATAAAGTCGTGAAATGGTAATGGCATAAAGACTTCGGGTGGATGAGGGCGTCGGTACAAGTCCTGAATGATCTGGGGTCCGTCAGTTTTCCCGGCGTCGTGTAGCCGTTTCGAGGCATTGTAAATAAAGTCCTCCATAGAGGGGAAGAGAAGGTGTTCGTGTACGATGCGATTGGAGATAAGATAGTGAAACTCTGTGATGCACCGGAGGACTTTGTTCTGGTATGCTGAAGTACGTTTTTTGTTGGTCTTGGAGAGAAAGGGCCACCATATCGGCGACCCGCTCAAAAGGAAAGGACGTAGAATGGAGGAGTACTTCAGAAGTTTCAGTTTTGAGGAGTATGCAGTAGAAATGAACAAAGGGACGAGTAAAGCGAACAGGGCCCTACCCTTGCTAAGCTTGTTGTCAATATGCTGCCGAAGTGTCAGTCGTTTATCTAGGTCAACCCCTAGATATCTGACGCTGTTCCGCCATGGGAGGAGTTCCCCTTCCAATCGTAGAGGCGGAGGAACGTTGCGTTTTAACGTAATATGGATTGCTTCGCATTTTGTGGGGTTAAGTGAGAGTCTCCAGACACGACACCAGCTCGTGACGTCTAAAAGTTGAGTTTGAAGCGCGCGGCAATTTAGGTGGAGGCATCTGCCGTGACGGTACAGAATAGCGTCATCGGCAAACAGTCCGAATTGGATTGAATCACGGACAGGGAAATCGAAGGTGTACATAAGATAGAGGATGGGCCCAAGGACCGAGCCCTGAGGTACATCCGCGGACGAAGGGGTGAGTGGGGACATGACCATGTGGAACTGAGGAATAGTGACAGAGACTTGGAATTGTCTCCCAGTATGGTAGGAGTGAAGTAATCGGACAGTTGAGGGGGGAAAAATTGTGCCAGCTTGTAAAGGAGGCCCACATGCCAGACGCGGTCAAATGCAGCCCTAAAATCGAGCAGCACAGCCGTCGTATCGCAGTGGGAATTTCTGGCATCCACAAGTGCCGTGACGATGCGGAGGAGTTGGGTAGTTGTAGAGTGTCCTTGACGAAAACCAAATTGCTCAGGAGGAAGAACAGAATCAACAACAGGACACAGGCGTGGGAGAAGAAGCCTTTCGAATAATTTGGACAGGATCGGTAAAAGGGAAATTGGCCTATAACTTTCGGGATCAGTTGGAGGTTTGTGGGGCTTCAGAATAGTAATGATTTTGGAATCTTTCCACGAAGAGGGGAAATGCTGCAGCGCCAACACTGCATTGAAAATTGCCAAAAGATGAAGCTTTAAATCTGGCGAGGAATTCAGGATGGCGTATCCAGAGACATTATCAGGACCAGGGGCCTTACGCGGGTTGATCGAGGAAATTACAGAGGTGACATCATCCTCTTTGAAGGTCTGTATGTGACAGGGTGTAGGGTCGGAAAGCGTTAAGTTGACTTCGTCATAAATGAGTTCATCCTGGTCATGATGAACGGGCGGAGGGGCAACAAAATGTCGTTCAAAATGCGAAGCGAAAGTGTCAGCAATCGCCTGCGCAGAATAAGTCAAACCATTAGGTGTCATCAGAGGATGCGACTTCCTCTGGGTCGACAACAAACGACGTGTAGCCTCCCATGGTCCTCCGTCGTCGGCTACTCGATGAAGGTAGTCCTCCCACTGACTACACCGGGGACCATCGAGTAGCAGTTTGCACCTGGCAGCGGCACCGTTAAATAGATCCCGATGATGTGGATCTCTGGTGCGCTGCCAGAGCCGTCGAAAGCGACGTCTATCGGCGATTGCTGCTTTAACAGCAGTTGGAAGTGACGACCTAGTGCGAGGCGGGCGTGGGTGTGAGTTCTGGGCAATGGAATCGGAAAGCATCGAAGTGAGGGAATCAAGATGGGACTCAAGCTCAGTTACCGTGGTAATAGGAGGGGGTTCAGGCGGGAGTACGGAGGCAACTGAGGCATAGAAGGAACGCCAGCAGACCTTCAGAGAAGGAGGCGGGACCGGAATACGAGCAGTCGAGGACGTGAAAGTAAACAGAACCGGGAGGTGATCAGAATTCAATTCGGGTAATACATCGATGTCAGGGGCGGAGGCGAGATCGAGATAAATAGCATAGTCAAGGATATCAGGAAAGTGATGAGTGACTGGGGGCACCCTAGTCGGGGTGTCAGGCACATGGAGCGCTAACGATAAAGGAGACTGCTCGAGGAAGGATAGGAGTTCAGTACCAGCAAGGTTCGTTGTTCGGCAGCCGAGGTCCGTGTGTTTGCTGTTCCAATCACCAGCTGCAAACACAGGTTGACGTCCGTCGAAGAGCGTAGCAAGGGCTGCAGGGTGGAAATGTACAGTCGGGGGGCGGTAAACCGAAATGAAAGTAACCAGACGCGAGAAGAGAGGCACCGAAACAGCGACATGTTCAAGTGAAGGAATAGGAGCCGTGTCAAGGAAGTTATGAACATGTTTTTTATGTATTAGAACAGCTACCTCCCCCCCCTGCCGGGGCGACAGCGCCAGAGCGGTCGGCACGATACACAATATAGGGGGATAGGCGAAAGCGAGTAGTAGGTAGAAATTTAGTTTCCTGTAGAAGAGCAACGTCAATGTCGTAATCCGTCAGTACCTGTAGTAGATCGTTACGTTGGCGATGGATGCCATTGCCATTCCATGACATAATGCGAAAACGCATTACAAGAGAAGGGAGGGCAGAGATGAGGCAAAGACAGAGAAAGCTTCAGAGGCGGAGCTAGTGGATGCGAGTTGAGGAAGAATGTTAGCCACCCAAGCGAGAAACTTAGGGGAGGTTAGGAACTGGACAATCTTAGTAATATCGAATGTAGTGCTGTCCTTAGGAGGGACTTTTTTTAGCCGGGAGTGGCGGAAACTCCCTTTCCGAAAAGACTGGCTTGGATGGCACTGAGTGGTGGGACCACTCAGGAGTCGGAAACTGAGTCTTGGGCGTGGCCCTGTGCACAGGAGCCTTCTTGTAGATCGTCTTATTGTAGCTCCTCTGAGTAGGAGGGGAAGAAGAGGAAGAAGGTTGGGATTGTGACGCCTGGGTCTTGGCGGTAGGCGGAGCTGATGAGGGGGCGGCCGTCGCCTGGGCGGCAGCTTTGCGCCTCTCGGCAAGAAGCCGGACATGCAATGGGCACCCCCGGTAACTAGCAGGGTGCTGGCCATTGCAATTACAGCAACGAAGCTGTTCAATTAACTTTCCTTCACATTAAGCGGCGTCGTGCTTTCCGCCACACTTGACGCAGCGCAACTCATGGTTACAATTGACGGACGAGTGTCCGTATCGTTGACATTTAAAACATTGTGGCAGACCCGGCCGTGGGCGGAAGGCCTCCACGGTCACTTCATTTTTAAAGATCGTATCGACCTTGTATATGTCCTCGAAGCGAGGTGATTTGCGCAACTTAACGAGGAATACGTTAATTGGCCTGCCAGCTCGGCCAGTTATGTTTTGGCAGTGGTTCACCTCGAAACCACGCTCAGCGAGGAACAGTTTTACCTCTTCGGGTTGAAACGAAGAGTGTAACCCTTTGATGGCCACCTTGACCTCATCAGGCTCATTCGTATAATATGTGTGGAAGTTTATGCCCTCCGAAAGGAGGACAGACTTGCACTTTCGGAAGTCCTCGATGTGCTTTGTAAACAAGGAGTAGGAGTTGCCACGTGTAGTGACCTTGTATGACTCCGAAAGGTGGGTGTTGAGAATTTTTGTAAGTGCAGCCCAGTTGGCAGGGGCGCGGAATACGAACGGAGGAACTTTGTTTCTACGGGGGGTCGTTTCTGGGGGTGAGGTTGCAACAGGAGTAGAATTTTGTAACACACCACCTGAGTCCGTCCGGACACGCTTTCGTTGGACGGTGGTGAATCCAGATTCGTCCTCATGTACCTCCATCGATGCTGAAGTTGATGAAGAGGCGGGTGTCCCAGTTGATGTTGAGGCTGGTTGAGGCGAAATGGCAGTTGGCGCCGCCATCTCCCACACGGCGCCTAGCGGAGACGGGTCCAGCTTTTCAAGAGTTCCTCTGCTTGGACGTACGCAAGTACGGTGCTTGTTGCGGCTAGACCCGGGTCTTTAAAACCTTACCAGCACACAACAAGCGACACGTAACTATGTGACACGTACAAAGTACGCGAATATAGTAAACACACAAGTATAATTGAAATACAGTAGACACACAATTAAATAAGCAATACACGAAATAAGTTTGTATAATAAATAATGCACAAGTCAATATAAATAATACACAAATCACAAATAATATAATAATAAACTACGAATGTTTACAAAAACCGACTAAACACGATATCAAAACAAACAACGGCCGGTTGCCATAGCGACCGGCCATGTGTCTCCTTCAAAGTCTGAATACCGAATTGTTTGAATAGTTTATTCGATTTCCGCAGGGCTAAATGGTTTAATGGGTAAACGGTTTAATGGGTAGAGGCATTTGAAATGGCGCTTCCAAAGTCTGCAATTTGTTTGATAAGTCTGAAATTTTATCTGTAGGATTTTTATCGTTGGATTTAAATGGTTTGAAAACTTCCGTAAGATGACTTTCAAATAAATCTAGCTTTTCTTGTGGAGTTCTTGCCTAGTTACCGCGTAGGGTTCTTGATGTCGGAACTGTAGTATTTTGTTGCTTTAACAATTTTGTGGTCTTCCAGAGCAAGTACTAATCTGTTGCACTGTATGCAAAGAGATGTGTTATACGTTCTTGGAAGGAAGCATTCTTTATTGCGGAAAGCACTTCTTTTAATCTACGTGCTGCTTGATTAAACTTTTTTTGTCGTCTGGATGTTTATTATTAGGTCAAATGTGTCGCAATCGTCTTTTTTCAGCTATTCTTTCACGGGTACTTGCGGGACAAAAATTTCGGCTTGCTTAATTGCTTCTAAAGGGCGTTGATTCCCTGGCTGACTTGAATTACTTTGTTGAAATGTTCGACAGCATCCTCAATTGCAACTACTGATTTGAGGGACACATTCGGTACATTTTGTTTTCTACCAAATGTTGAATATGCTGCCACTTTATGTGTTTATTGTGTAGTGTAGGAGACTATTCTTTAGCAATAAATCCAGAATTAATCGCCGCTATGACGGGCGTATGGGTTGTTGACAATTCTAGAGTACTATCGGTTTCATAATCATAGACACCCGAGTTTGAACCCTTGCACCTCCAAAACTATGAGTGGGATTTCAACATACTTTACATCAAAATTTAACTCATTTTATTCTGCGTTGACCCTTAATAGTATCCTATATTTTTAATGTTGTTTAAAAATTGCCATATCGAGGTTGGAAGAAAGAAAGACCCGGTTTTTAGCTACCGCAACAAATTTCATGCGTTTAGAGGCGTGTAGCTCGATAATTATTTGACCAAAAAGTTTGAAATTTTAACACTACATAGTGAATTATATTCTTACAGCGTGTACGAAATTTTGAATTTGTGCGTTATTATATTTTGATTTATTACCAATATTCTGAACCCTTGCTATCTCGGTAACCGCTCAATCGTTCGACACGGGCAAACTATCGTTTTATTCAGCGTAAAAAACTTTGTACAGATTTTGTGTTAATAACACGAAATATTGAATGGCCAATGTTGTGGTAGAATTTTTAAAATTAAAAAAATAACGACTGGGTAATGCGGGAAATGGGCACTACTATCCATGTTGCCTGAATCTGACTGTCTACCTGGGTTGACAATGCAGTCTGTCAATTCAGGTAGACAGTCCGACAGGATGTCACGTACACAAACTGTCAACATGAATAGTAGTGCCCACACCCCGCATTACCCAGTCTATTTTTCAAAATTTTCAAAATTCTACCGCAACATTGGCCAATCAATATTTCGTGTTATTTACATATCTGTACAAAGTTTTTTTACGCTGAATAAATCGATAGTTTGGCCGTGCCGAACGATCGAGCGGTTACCGAGATAGCAAGGGTTCAGAATATTGTTAATAAATCAAAATTTAATAACGTACAAATTCAAAATTTCGTACACGCTGTAAGAATTTAATTGACTATGTTGTGTTAAAATTTCAAACTTTTCGGTCAAATAATTAGCGAGTTACACGCCTCTAAACGCATGAAATTTGTTGCGGTAGCTAAAAACCGGGTCTTTCTTTCTTCCAACCTCGATGTGGCAATTTTTAAACAACATTAAAAATATAGGATACTATGAAGGGTCAACGCAGAATAAAATGAGTTAAATTTTTATGTAAAGTATGTTGAAATCCGACTCATAGTTTTTGAGGTGCAAGGATTCAAACTCGGGTGTCTATGAAACCGACAGTAGATTCAATTTGGAGAAAATTTTGAGATTTTTGTTTTTAACAAAAAACCGAGAAGTCAGTCTGTTTCGATCACTCGGCCAATCAATCAGTTGGTTCTTCTGTTGAAAATGTACCCGAATTGTTCTGTTGTGTGACATTGTAAAGCGACCGGCCTCTGGGATTAGAAAGTCTGGATCCCCACATTTGGTGCTTCGTGTTAAAATCACCTCCGACCGTGTACCTGTTTTCTAAAGAATTAAAAAAAAATAAATAAAAACAGTAAAGTCAGCTACTTGTGTCTGATGTTGTGGAGGACAATTTGCTGTTAACAGTGTGAGAAGGCAGTGGTGGACGTCTTTAATTACTACACTGTTAGCTTGCAAGAAAGCAGTTTCAGATTTCCAAAGCTCATAATGTTCAATAATATTTCTTATAACGCCCGTTTCACCATGTGGTCTTCCATCGGGGTGATTTATATGATATACGGAATAATCCAAACATATGAAGAACCTGTTAGTGGTAAAATGGGTCTCTGAAATTAAAATTATATCAATTTTGTTTAAATCTGTGAATATAATAAATTCGTAATTTGTACTAAACCGTTGGCATTCCATTGTGCAATTTTGATTCTGGCATTTAGTTTAATTTTGACGCAATGATTGTTAGAAGATTTAGCAACGTAGCTATTTGTTCGGCTTGTTTCGGATTAATTTTCTTAATTTTTCAGAATAATTTTGAAAAATCCTCGTAGAATCGATCAGTTAGAACCAATCGTTTTTTAAAATAATTATTGATATAAATTTATAAAATAACTTGAAACAAGTTCTGCAGGCCCTACACCTAGTTTTCTGACATTTTCACTTAACTAAAGATATGTTTTAGTGTCTCTGTGTTTTAACTAATTTATAGTGGTAATGCATATGATAAATATCGTAACAAAACTCCTGTATGATAAAATATTAACTATGATAAGAAAATGGAGCTGCAGGATTTTCTTTCCTTTATTAATGTTTTAATTTTTTGATTGTCGGAAAAGCGAAAACTTGTGGATTGTGCCTTTAGAATAATAAATACCAAAAAGGTGGGATTGTAATGTTAATTGTTACATTATGAACGTTATTAGATTAACGTTTCAGCTGTCAGTAAATACTAAAAAAATCTTACGTGCTCTATGAATAAATAATTATAATAATAATTCTCTAGAAATAAATTGATTGTTATCTTTTTGCATAATTCAATGGGGTTGAAGCATAGAGAACGTTAAAACGTCGTTCATATTTTTCTATCATACTACGGTGGTATGATTATAATTATTATACTGACAGCGAATTTTTAACATGAGATGTCAAAAAAATACAAAAATCCGTGTACTTCTCTTGAAAGAAAAATATGAAGAAATGTTGCAATTAACATAGAATAGGATATTGTAGAGCCAATTAGGACTCTAGGTATACAAGCAACTGTATAGCTTCTATTTGATACTAATGACTAGTGGTCCGTGGTGGGGAAAAGTAGAGGGGATATAAAAAAACAATGCATAAAGAGTTGCGTGAGCCTTCTCAGTAATGGGATATGAGGTGAAGCCATTACCTTACTTTCAAGCGAGGGTGGCAGTGACACAAAGTACTAAAACATGTTGAACCTCTACAAGACGATGTCACGGCAGCAGCAGGCTGCCGGTGACCAACATACAGGACACGATCGTTTTGGCACTAGTCACGGAGAGCATCGTACTCGTCGCCGCCGTAAACCTCCAACTAGAAGAGCTCAGTCTGCTCTGGAACTAAATCCTCGTGCGCTTGTTGCTGCTCGAGCTTCTCTTCAAAGATCTGCAAGCACTGAAACCGATCCGAATGATTCCTCTGAAGAGCGAACTCCTTTGCTCGGAAGACTTTTTTCGTGTGTTGTTACATCTTCCGTTTCTGCGGATCCAAATACTACCAATAATTCCATTAGATCAGAAAGGTAAGCAGACATTGAAACTGTCGTTCTAGAGGTTACTATTGACGTAATGATTACAATAATTGCAATGATTTTAATAAGTACATTTTGGGCGTATTGACCGAAATTGCAATGTCTTATAGAAAAAACCTTGACCGGTTAAAGCTTAAATTTAAATTATGTATAGTATGTTATGAATTTAAAAAAATTATTTAGAATTTTTCAATCAGCATTTATTATTAAAAAGAAATACAATAATAGTTGTCAAAATTTTTGTTGATGTAGATTGACAATTGTATAAGAGATTTAATCCCGATTATTTTTAGGATTGTTAGTCGTTAGTCGTTATGGAGAAGAAAATAACTTTTATTTGTTGCAACATTAAGTAGGTCTATGAAATATTAACCTCAGTGGTTCAGTCGGCTACTTCCTCGACTGCTGAGTCGTTAGATTCTGGATTTGATTTCTTAAGATTTTAAAAAGTTTACACATTGTCATTAAAAAGGTTACACATATTAAAGGTACATATTATCCCTGCTGATTCGCTAACTAGATAAGATATTTGTGACTAAGTAAGCAAATATGCCGTAAAATGTGAAAATATGCCGTGCCTGAATCCCATTCAGGGATATTTTCATAAGTTAACAAAATAATTTCTTCCTTCACCGTCTGCATTAGCAGTAATTGCAGAACAGTCGGACGTTAAACAAAAAAAAGTAAGCTTATAGAATAAAAATAAATACACTAAATGAAATATACCTTGTAACGTATTTGTGTCGGATTTGTATTAATTTTGGTACTTAATTATTTTACAAAAAATGTACGGAAAATTTTCTTTAGAAGATAACAGTCCATGAATTTTTGTAGAAAATTTGAAACAGCGGTATCGGATTGGCTGGAGACTATTGCACTTATGTATGTAGGCTATTAGGTAATTTAATTAACGATACAAATTTAATTTAAAATATTAAAAGGTAGATACTAGTTATTATTCCAGTTAGTAGAACTAACGTTAATGTTAGTGTACTATTAAACTATTGGAATAAGGGATATTGGAATGTGTATTCGTAATAACCACAAATAATTATTTGTGGTTATTATTATTCTATTAGAGTTGAACTTCATTAAGATGAAATAAGAAAAAAACGCGAAATTGTAACGAATTATTAAACTTCTCTACGATATAAAATTTCATATTTAAAATATGTACATTTGTGCCTAATAAAGTAATATGAATAAAATGTAATATAATTTCATATAAAGTTACAGTACATTTTAGACACTATTTTAAACGACTTTTGTACATTGCGCATAACGTATTTGTCTTCTGTTAAATAGTACGTAATTAAATGTCTATATCTTGTCCCTACCAAACATTATCCGAAGGTTTTTTTAACAAATCTTTGAGGTTTTCCCAATGCTAGTCTGTTGGGAAAACTCCGTGAGACAAGGAGTAGTGACAACTGCTCCGTACTTGAAAGACATTTTAAGTGAAAGACGAGAATCGGCTGGTTTCTCTTTAGCCTTTGTTCGTTTTAGATGCAGTAGCCACGCCTTGGTTACATAGACATGCAAATGGAAAACAACCAACTGACCGTATCTCATTTTGCTTCTTCTATTTAATGCAAAATTCAGCTATGTTCTCGTTGAGCTAATGTACCCTTCCCCTTTATCTAATTATATTTGTAATGACACCTTGACAACTGGGGTGTTAAAAAAAACTAGTGTGAAACACTCGCACAACTTTCTCTTGCCATACAAATAATGATTAATATAACCTAATATTAGTAACAAAACATTAGAAATAAACAAAAAAAATTAATCTCAAAATACATTAACCTCATTTTAATCATAAGTGAATCATATGAAAATCAACCTCAGTTTGGCTAAAAAATACGAAAAATCACTCTTTGGCGCTAAACTAGGCTCTGTAGAGAAAAATGCTTGAGATAAAAGTTGTAGATCTTTTAATTTTCTATAAATTTTATAAATTCATTTATACGTTTATAATGTACATTTTTGTCGTAAAATGCATACTAGGCTGAAAATTCATTTTTTACAGATTTTTACAAAAAAAAAAAGAAACAGAAAATCACTAATTACTGCTAAACTAAGCATTATACAAAGAAATGTTTGAAATAAAATTTGTAGGGTTTTCAATTTTCTACAACTTTTATTACATACACTGTTGCGCTAAAATGCATATTAAGGCCGCAATCGTAAAAAATCCATTTTTTTCTACGAGAGTACAGCCTCCCCAAGAATTTCAGCAGATATGGCGCCTACCCTATCTTGTAGAGCTTTAAAAAATGTAGTAAATGAGATGATTTTAACAAAAAAATCGTTGGAGCCGTTTTTGAGAAAATCGCAAAAAAGTGAAAAATTACACGAATAAACTACCCTACTACTTCCGGTTGACCGATTTTGATGAAAATGTTCGCGTCGGGTCCTCTATTGGTACCTAACTCAAGTTTCTATTTCGTACGATGTTCCATTCTTGGGATATTTTGTTCACAAACGTGCGCGCGCGCACACGCACACACACACACACACACACACACTCAGACCAATCGCTAAAAACGGTTTTTTTTTGCATCCAGGAGACTCCAAAAGGGAGTATAGGACATGTCAAGATAAAACTGATAAACTCAGTTTATCACCAATGATAAATTCATCACTTACCACCAAAAAATTGTTTTTGCTGCTGCTTACTTCAGTAGGCTTGTCATGACCCCATTGAATCAAATATCACACAAATGAAAAATAAAAAAAATCAAACACAATGACAAATTCATCACTTACCAATAATTTTTTCCTGCTACTGCTTAACTCAGTAGGCTTGTCATGAACCCCTTTGTATCAAATAGTACACAATATTTGTTTAATTAGAAGTTAAATACTTTTCTACCAAAACTATTTAGAAAGGAATTCGTGCACACTGTAAAATGTTTTATCAATTAAATATTGTTTTAGCTTTTTTTAAAATGACTTAAATTGTCACAACTTTTTAAACCTTGAGGCAATTTATTGATGTATTTTCTACCTGCATAAGTTGGTTTTTGTTGGTTTTTGTGATTAGCAACATAATAATTTTTGGGTTAAGGTGGTCTGAAAACGTGTAGATCCGGTGAAAAATCGACATGAAACAATACTCTCCTTCCTATATATAGTATATTCATATAGGCAAGAGAAAGTAAAAAAAAACAGATGAGAGGAAAAATATATAAATGTTATCTATAGGCCTAGACTAGGCTATACACGTAACTTTTCTCTGTAATTGATCTTATAAAACTATAAATTAATCCTATTGAAACGATTCCACGGATATTTTTAATTATGCTTTTTAGTCAGAGCGAAACCAACATCGGTAGCAAAATGGGTGGTAGAATGATAGAATTTCAAAAATAAACGATTAGTCAAGCTTTTTCCACTATGCCTAAAATTTCAACACATTTTCGTCAGTTGAAATATGATTTACAGTATTACTTTGAATTTAAGACGCACCCATGTTTTAGGAAACGATTTTTGGGAAAAAATAAATACATCTAATTTAAGACGGGTCATAATTACCAGGTATTTAGGAAACGATTTTTGGAAGAATTAAAAATACTCAATAGAAAAAGTAAAAAACCGTAGGCCTATATTATAATAAATAGTACCGTAATTCAGTTAACTTTAAATACCATTTATGCAAACTAAAAAGTACATACCTGGACACAGTAACATATTATCACAAAAACCATATTTATATAAAATATACTATGTAATTATAGACTATTTATGTTTATTTCTGCTGCTCGGTTCTGTGGGATATACTATAAATATTACATTATTGGACTGAATAAAATTTAAAACTAAACAAACACCTAAAAAAACCCAACGAACGAAAGACTGCAGATGAGATATAGCCAGTAACAGCCTAGGTCGGGTGTGAGGTTGCCCCTCGCTGTCACACTCTGTTCCACCGAACTCCAGCTGACATTTTGTTAGGCTGTCATCCACAGCGGGACCACAACGTGACAACGCAGGATACGATTAATTAAAGTCAATTGGCTCTGTGTTGTGATCTAGGTCACTATGCTCCGCCTTCGTCTGCAGTCTCTAGTTCGTTAAGGTATAAAATTGTAAAGACTAGATTATAAATTGGGGATTGTTTACTTGAAAACTGGTTTTGTAGTAACAACTGAATAGTGAATTTCTAAAAAAAGTTATATATCAACATACTCCGACGAAGTTTAATGTATCCAATATGTCTGAACATTATTCATATTCTACTCATCAGGAGGGGATCTTTATAATGTCATACACACAGTTGCTTTGGTCAGTTAATCAATATTTTTAACATAGCGTATGTTGGCTACACGAATTATATTTGCTTAGTCTTACTGAGACAGATTGTGGGGTTGTAAATTATTTACAAGTATCGACTCATTCATTCAACTGGCGGTTAGTAGGTATGTATTACTAGTCATGCAACTTCAGCCCTTAGCCGCACTTATTTCCTGATAAGCTGCGTGACATAATGGCGTACACGCTATAAGCCAATCTGACCAACACAAAAACAGTACTAAGTATAAGAACAACGAATCAGACTAATAAAGAGACGCCTGCAACAAGCTTCTGTTTTCTGTAAAATTAACTAAATAATAAACACTGCAACTCTTGTTCTACAAACGCCATGTTTTTACAAAACTTTTTTTCGTTCCGTTTATAAAGGCAACACGATAATGCATTTTTTAAACGCTTGTTATTTTTAAAATGAGTCAATCAATTTAATCCGATGGCAATTGTCAGCATGTAGAATTTAGTGTCTCTTATTCTTAAACCGTCAAGGAGGAATGTTTTAAATCAAAATATTTATCATCCAGGTACTCAGAATTTTTTAACATCTTACCTGTCCGCTTCAACCGTCAGTTACAGTTGTACCGTTATAACCTACAAATAGCTTAACTGTGGAAATTATGGGAACGCCTAATTACTATAATTTCCAGAAGTAGGTAAAACCTATTGTTAGAATTAGTTGTATTAGCACAGGAGTTAGACAATAACTTGTAAATACAACCAACTATCAATCATCTGGTTCCCTTGGTTGTATTCTTTAGGTGGGTGTATTTCCCCTCTGTGATTTTTTTCTTTTGTTCACACTTTTTCTTTTTAAATTTCACTGTAAGCAAACTGCTCTGCCGATTTGTCAGCTGTTCCTGTTTCAACAATGAAAAATTTTAAATTTCACAAAAGTAGTGACATCTCATAACTTTTGACGTCAATAGTAGACGTTGTAAAAACTTAAAAGGCGACCCTTTTTTAATTAGTTTGTTATTTGTTAGTTACAAAGCATAATCGGAAAACAAAAACATTTCATTGTTAAACTTAAAGAAAATTACTAATAGTGACCAAAGTAGACAGGTTTTAACCAGTAGTAATGAATGTCTTTGTTTTGTGCCCGACAATTCCACACAACGACGGAGATGAATATTTCGGCCGGAATTGCTGCCTTATACGAAAAATGTCTTAATAAACAAATGTCTTATTTTCGGAGACGACGGTTCCTGGTTCAAATCTTAGTAAAGGTAGTTATTTTATACGTATTTTAATACTAGACAGTGGTTACCGGTGTACTTTGATGGTTGGGGTTAATCATAGTCTCTCAGGAATTGCCAGCCTGAGTCTGTACTAGACCACACCCCATTTACGCTCGTACACATCATCCTTATCTCATTGTGTCATGGGGTTGCTTACTGTTCTGAATTGAACAGATTACAACGTACACATTAGAGATAAATAAATGTAATAAAAAAGTATTGTATGGGACCGAAAGACATTATTCTCGCGAAAAAACGTAAAATTTTATTTAGTATGAACGAGTCGTTAAATGTCGATGCGATGGTTTTTTTCAGACACGAGAGTTGGAATTCAAAGTAGAAACTTTGTTTGTGTTAGCCGATTAATTGTCTCGTGGTTAACTAAGGATTAAGTGAATTTGTAGATTTTATTTCATTATATCGTAGAGCTGTTATGCTCCGTATGATTGGAGGACGCACCTCGTGCATTGAACGAAATTTTTAATTCTACTTTTACCACTAAATCTGCCCATAACAGACAGGTGGAGTGTCAAATTATTTACACTCAATCTGTTCGTTGCAGGGCAAAAATAAATAGTTCTGTTTCTTATCACATAGTAAGCCAATTAAATAACTAAATCATTTTAGAACAAAAGAGGTAGAGGTGTAAAAGACACTAATCAAAATTATCTCCTCTGAAAGTAATGAATTTCATTGTACAGCCAGACCCTGTGGTGAATGAAGTGAAGGTGTCATTTGCAGAGTGGAAAATATGTACTTTTCAGTGGGCCCGGCATGCTGATAAGCGTATTTTTCCACTCAGTGAGGAAGGCATTGGTAAACCACCTCACTCCTCGATTTACTTAGTAAAACCTCTACAGGTTCAAACCAGCTTTTTGGCTGATGATCTAAACAACAACACAACCACTAAATAGAGAAGACGATTCGGGGAATAAAATGTCCTCATATTTGTTCCCTTAAGGTCCACTTAGAACATTGGTAAAGCGATATTCCTTCTTAAATAAAAATGTTGTGTACGTAAGATCTGAAATTCAAGTGATTTTAGTTCATTCTTTATGAAGTCTGAAGATGTCGATGAATGGAGGTCCATTTATCGACTGCTATAAGATACTTTGTGCGGTTTCTCCTCGGCTAAATCGTAGGTGAAGAATGTGGCGCTGTATTTATGCAGAAATTGAACGATGAGCCGGTACGAGACTGGTATAATTAGATTCGACTGTAACGGATGTAATGGATACGATTGTATCGTATCCCTGCGATACAAAGGAATTTCATGCCGCCTGCTAAATTGATTTGGTACTTGTAAAATTATCAAATTCTTATAATACTCCTTACATTCATGTCATTGATATTATCGGTGGTGGTTTCATAATTGTTCATTATGTTCTTCATCAATGGCATCTTCACAAGTGATCGGCTCTTCAACTGGAAGAACACCGTATTAATTACTGCTCTCCACATAGTTTACTTTCGCATATCCTACAGTTTTTACACTTTCCAAAAAATTCAATTCTTCTGTAAAGGCCAATTAAAACACAATTTAGAATCCTTATTCACAAAGGTTTGGCACATTATCTACGTTTGTACAAATTCCATTTTTTGGTAAGATGACAAAAATTCAAATTACTTTGTTGATAAACCATTTAGAACGCCAACAAATAACACTATTCAGCAGAATGACACTTTCAGCTAATAACTCTATAAATTTATATATTATATTAATGATAGAATGAACAGCCAAACAAACATTATGTATAATACTCACCTCAGAGTATTACATCATCAAGACATCTTTCGCCAGGATGAACTCAGGATTTCCTCAGGATGAAGTTCACACAAAACACATCACAACAAAACGTATCACACAAATAAAACGCATAAGGCCGAAGACTATGTCAATAAATTTAATGTTTATTTAAAGATTAGGCCGGATAGTAAGTACATTTTTACTTTGTCTTGCCAGTATGAATAAATAGGAAAGTATTTTTTTTCATGTCGATTTTTGGAAATCCAGTTTTCACCGGATATACACGTTTTCAGACCCCCTAAACCCAAAAAACATGCTTTTATCGATTGGTCTGTGTGCGTGCATGTGTTTTTGTGTGTGAACAAAATATCTCAATAACGGAACATCGTACGAAATTTAAACTTGAAACCTAAGTTAGGTACCACTAGAGGACCCGACATAAAAAATTTCATTTGAAATTTTTATCAATTTTTAATTTTTTTAATATTAATTTTTTTAAATTTTTGGATAAAAATATGTGTGCGTGCGCTTGCGCGCTCGCGTGTGTGCGAACAAAATATCTCAAGAACGGACTTTAGCGTTCTTATCGTACAACGTTGAAACTTGGAACTGGAAGTAGTAGTTACTACTACTTCCGGTTGACTGGATTTGAAGAAAAAGTTCTTATCGGAATCCGTTATGGTACCTAAATTAAAGTTCCAAGTTACACTAATGAACTATTAGTTCATTAGTGTAATTTTGCACTTTTTTGCGATTTTCTCAAAAACGACTCCTAAAATTTTTAAAAAATCGCCTCATTTGCTACATTTTTTATGCTCTGCCTGATAGAGTAGGCGCCATGTCTGCTGAAATTCTTGGGGAGGCTGTGCTCTCGTAGAAAAAATAATTTTTTACGATTGGGGCCTTAATACGCATTTTAGGCCAAAAGTGTACGTAATTAAAGTTGTAGACAATTCAAAAACCGACATCTTTTAATTCTAACATTTTTTTGTATAACGCTTAGTTTAGCGGTAATGAGTGATTTTCTGTTTTTTTCCGTAAAAATCTGTAAAAAATGGATTTTTTTAAGATTTCGGCCTTAGTATGCATTTAACGACAAAAGTGTATAGGCCTACAATCAAATTTATAGGAAATTAAAAGATTTACAACTTTTATATTAGGCATTATTCTCTATAGAGCCTAGTTAGCGTGAAAGCGTGATTTTCCGTATTATTAAGCCAACCTAGTTTTCATTTTGCATCATTCACTCATGATTAAAATAAGATTATGTTTTTTGAGGTTAGTTTTTTGTTTATTTTTAATGTTGGGTTATACGGGTCATTACTGCATTGGCTAGAGAAAGTCGTGTGATTGTTTCACACCATATTTTTTACTTTTGAACCACCTACGTCGCCGGTTATTGTATGCTTCACTGTGATTAAAACGTTGACAGAAGAAAATGGTATTCAGTATAAAATAAACCAGACCTACTGCAGATTCAATCCCGGGTTTTCGACATAGAATCTTTGGCCTTCCACTCAATGTTGATGGAATACTTGTTACAATTTCCATGTACTGAAAGACTGATCTATGTTAATAATATTTACATTAGTTTTAGATTTTAATTGTTTTGTAGGAACCATTAGTTGAAATGTGGTTAGAAATCAAATCTACGTTTAAATGTGTTATTTCAGTAAACAGTTTCTGTTGATATTCTGAAATGACATGGACGTGTTAAAAGCCAGTATAATTGTAAGAGTATTTTATCAAATGTTTACACGATATTTGTTCGTTGAAGTGGTGATATTTAAAAACAAAGTTTAATTAAAAGTGGACCTCCCATGATATTACTAGCCTATGAAATACTGTTGATAAAATGTAATCCAACTTAGAATTAAAATAAAATAATGATTAATTTTATTAAATTTATTTTTATATTTTTCTTTTTTGTATTTACAAGTAAGTAAATGCAATTCTGAACGTATTTAGTTTACTTAAGTCGCGTAAACTGCTTGGTTATAAATGATTACATTAGATCATTTCTCGATGGATTCTAGCATAAGTAACACGATTTTCCAGATCCTGACTGGGAATCAAACCCGGAACCTCATCTTTTGCAGTTTATCGTAATCTAGCTTTCTAAGCTACTGCGTTATAGAGATGAAACTGTTTCACGCGTGAAGAAGGCTTTTTGTTTTTTTTATCAGTATAAGTTACTTCGGTATTTATTATTAATATTTTACTTGTTACGAGGTGTTTTTTCGTAATTGTAATAATTTTGACGGAATCAGTATTTTTCTGATAAATTGCGCATTCTATGAACCTAGGACTGTATGATTATAGTCTAAAATAATTATTGTTTTTAAATTAAAAATTCTGTTATCTTTATATTCGTGGAAAGTTAACTTGAAACTGTTAATTTTTCTCATGTGATTCATCCTCAGGATCTGTACTAGATTAAAAGTGGAAGTAAAATATTGTTAATGAAAAAAAACAGCAAACCATGCAATGATAAAGAAAACTTTCGTTAAATAGATACACTCGAATCATTGCATTTTATTACATTGAGTAATAACACAATGTACCTACACAATGTACTTCAAAATACCTACACAATAACTTCAATAATGTTCACAAAAACTACAATGTTTAGGCCTACATACCTGGGATCGACAAAAGTAACTTTTTATAGAGACGTGTTTTGTAATGCAGATAACAGTTTTAAAGTTAGTTCTTTAATTTTTACTGTTTCGATGAGAAGTAATATTTACCGTAAACTTATGTTAATTTGATTAAACGTTAATTAGTCTTCTATTTTCCTTTATTCGCACTATCTAATGCCGCTTACTACGTAAATGATTCATATTTTGCTACATTTTTTGTAGGGATAATCGTAAAATACGATTTTGTAGAACTATTACAAATATATTTTCTCAGTTCAAAAATTTGTATTCACCGCTGGAAAATGTTTCACCAACGTACATTTCGCTGAAATGTACTGGACTATTCTCGTTTCACACTTGTAAGAAATCAGATAGTTCCTTAACACGCTATACTGACATTCTGTATAACAACCGTAAATTGTGCTGGTAGGACATGAAACCATTATTTAAGTATGTTGATTCGAATCGCCTGAAAAGAATAATAAAAGATACTCGTACATTTCAAAGACGTTTGTTTTTATGTATTTTTAAAATAAATAGGTTTTATTATTGCAATAAAAATTTCTGAGCAAGTAAGATAATTTATTTATTTTCGTTTTAATTGTAGTTTTATAATATTGTTGTTAGAAAACGTTTTGTTTTCAATTGAAAGTTCAGTTGATCATAAAATGGTGTAAAGAGGATGTGATAAGAAAAAGGTAGCAGCCGGTACATTAATAACACAAGCGATAAGCACTGTAGTAGACTCCCATCCTACATTAAATTATTGATTTAAAAGTTTTGTTGCTGGTACCCAATTGGGCGTTTTACAACTACGAAAAATGCCATATTTTTACACAGTACATTATACCGAGGTATAATTATTTTATTTAAAAGACATAAAACTGTGTAATAAAGTGTTCGGGAAACCGATATTATTTCGTAATTTTTTTATTAATCGACTTGTGTAATTTGAGGTAGCCTAACTTCTATAAATAGATACAGTCAAGTATTACACATTAATATATGTATCGTATCTAGTCATGTTTGACATTTTTTTAAACCAAGGATAAAAATATAGTGTGAATCACTCACGCCACTTTTTCTTGCCAATGTAAATGATGAAAAATATAACATATAGTTTAATCATGACTGAATAACGTTAAACTAGACTGCAGAAAAAAATGTTTAAAATAAAAGTTGTAGGTTTTCAATTTCTTATTACTTTTTTTTGTTTTCTTATAACAAGACCACAAACTTATAAAATCCCTTATTTTACTGATTTTGATAAGAAAAGTACAGAAATTTACTTAATTTACTCTTAACCAAGCGCCGTTGAAAAAAGTGCTTGATATAAAAGTGTTAGGTTTTTATAATTTTCTGCAACTTTGATTACGTACGATTTTGCCTTAAAATCCATATTAAGGCCACAGTCTTTAAAAAACCATTTTGTACCATGAGAGCGCGGCCTCCCCAAGAATTTCCGCAGAAATGCCGCTTACCCTATCTTGTAGAGTATAAAAGTTTTTAGCAAATTAGGCGATTTAAAAAAAATCGTAGGAGCAGTTTTTTAGAAAATCGCAAAAAGTGAAAAATTGCAATAAACTACTTACTACTTCCGGTTGACCGGTTTTGAAGAAAAAGTTCTTGTCGGTATCCCTTATGGTACCTAAATTAAAGTTCCAAGTTTGAACGTTGTTTGACAAGAACGCTAAATTCCGTTCTTGAGATATTTTTTGATCACACCGGCCAATGCCGGCCGCATTGGCGTAGTTGGTAACGTGCTCGCCTCTCTCATGCGGTCTTGGGTTCGAATCCCATTCAGGCACGGCATATTTTCGTACGTTACAAAAAATCATTTCATCCTTCACCATCTGCATTAGCAGTAATTGCAGAATAGTCGGACGTTAAATAAAAAAAAAATTGTTCACACACACACACACACACACACACACAGACAGACCAATTGCTAAAAACGTGTTTTTGGGTTCATGGGGCCTGAAAAGTGTATTTCTGGCGAAAACTCGATTTCGAAAATTCGTGATGAAAACAACACTTTCCTTTTCCAGGTAAGGTTGCCAATATCGCACCAGTTTTCAATAAATTACTTATAAACTAATCAAATCACAAAAAATTTTGTTGGTAAGCATTTAGTTAAAATGTATGATACTTTTACTACAAGTACGATTTTTTATCAAATTTTATCTCCTTGTTTAGTATTTTTTTAAATTATTTACCCATAAGTCTACAAACAGTGCCATTTAGGCAACCGTTTCCCAAATCGCACCATGGGTTGCTAAAATCGCACCACATGTTAAACTACGGGAAAATGAACATGAATCTTATTAACTTTTCATATGTTACTTTATTTATTACTAAAAGAAAATATAACTATCAAAAATAGATCAATTATGAGTAAGAACAGCTTATAGGTAGCCTAATAACGATAAAAATTAGTTTAAAATGTAAAAATAGTAGTAAAAAATTATTACAAAAATGATTTGAGCGTTAATCAAGCACTTAAAATAATGTAAGAGTAGTCAAAATGTCTATATTACCAACAACATGCGGCTGAAAGTACAATGCCTATGTTTGTTAAGCAACTGTTAACCTACTAAAATTATTTATAACTATTTAAAACCTATTTAAAACTAGAGCCTACTTAAAACCACTGCCGAAGTGCAGTTCTGCCAACTCAAATTAATGCACATAATTTTTAAAACATTAATGAGGGGAAATATATTTAAAATAGCATAATATAAAAGGCGGGTCTAAACTTACATATTACAATAATTGGAACAGGAGATCATACCTACTAACAATTACATAGCTAAACTAGAAAAATGTTTGGGACTGTTTACATAGGCTTAATAGGCTTATTAGCACACTGATCACACACAAAATTCTCTTCTCCGTTTGAAATCCCCGCACAAAATTCATGAGCCCATTTTTTACAATTTGAACAACTTAACATAGTCGCAACAAAATTTTCTTGGCACAAACAACAGTACCATTCGTCCGGGTCAACCTCAACATTGACAGTTTCATAAATGTCGGTGTTTAAGTTCCTTTTCGCTGCTACCCGTTCGGTAGGCCCAGTAGTAGGCCTAACTGCCTGTTTTCTCTTTGAATTTTTTGTTGTATCTTTCGTAGACGTTGAAGGTTGTTTAAGTTTAGGCCGACTATTTTTTCTCATTCTTTCTTCCTCAAGCGTATTTTTATAAGGGCTTGACGTCAGTTCTTCAGCTTTTTGGGCGCTCTTTCTCAACCTTTTTCCCTGTCGTTGTGTTGGTTTTGGTAATGGACTTATTTCGTGAACTGTAACTCTAAGGCTTGTAGACCTAGTAGGGGTATCACTTGCCACTTGCAATTTGAAGGCTCTTCTGGGTTAGGCACATCAACAGTTTCGTCTTTCTTTTCTGATTCCTGTTTCGACAACAAAGAACAAGCTACATATTCTTCCCTTTGTTCCATGTAACTTAAACTATGTATTTCAGATGGCTGGAAGTCCACATCAGAGAATACATTTCTGTTTACAGCCATATCCCTGTCGCTTTGAAACCGTTGGCTGCATTAGCCAGAGTTGCAGCTCTGCTGTAAGCCTCAGCAAGTAAAGCTGATACATGGCACTGTTCTAAAGGAGGTTTATTTGTTCTCAACCACCTGGTAACTGCTTCGTCGTAATATACCTGAAATGGTTTAAAAATAGCCACATCAAGCGGCTGTAGACGATGAGTAGTGTGGCCTGGTAGCTGCAGTAGGATAACGCCATGAGCTCGAGCTAGCTTTATGGCGTCCAAGTTTTTGGAATGCGTCGAGTGACCATCCAAAACTAGTAAAACTTTTTCTTCTAAAGACGGCTTTACGTGAGCAATGAAATGTTTTAACCATTTCAGAAAGAGCTCGGTATAACCACTTTCAGAAACTTCAACCAAACTTCCTGGCGGTGCGCCGTTGGCAAGCGAAACACTCATTCTCAGTCGTTTAAATATGATCATTGGTGGCACGTAATGGCCACTAACGCTAGTACAACACACTATGGTCGTGTTAACACCCCTTTCACCAGACGCTATTGCACCGACCTGATGTCGTAGCCTATAGGCCTAGGGCAAGAGAAAGTAATGAGCAAATACTCATTCCCCCAAGAATACTAATACAGCCATGTGTCCGTGTGTAGGGTATAAGTACAGTAATTACGGTTGATGTTGCCATAGCAACCGAACTATATAACTTTTCTTTACATTTATTTACTTCTCTTGCCTTATATGAATATTCAGGGAAGGAAGGTATTGTTTTCATGTCGATTTTTGAAAATCGAGTTTCACCAAAAATAAACGTTTTCAGGCCCCATGAACAAATAAAACTTTTTTTTAGCGATTGGTGAATGCGCGCGTTTGTGTTAGCAGAATATTTTAAGAACAGAATATTGTACGAAGTTGAAACTTGAAACTTAAGTTAGGTACTACTATGGAATCCGACACGAACATTTTCATCAAAATCGATCAACAGAAAGTAGTACAGTTTATTCGTGGTTTTTTAACGTTTTGCAATTTTCTCAAAAATGGCTCCTATGATTTTGTTAAAAATAATATAATATATATATATATTATATACTATAAGTATATTATATACTATATTATACTATATATATATTATAGTATTTATATTAGTATATAGTATATTATATACTATTATATACTATAAGTATAGTATATTATATACTATAAAAATAATATAATATATATATATATATATATATATTATATTATTTTTATATATATATATATATATATATAGGCTTCCATACTAATCAACGTTAGGAAATTATATAAAATTTTAAAATGTACTGCAACTTTTTATTTCAAGCATTTTTTCTACTGAGCTTAGTTTAACGTGCATTAGTAATTTTCCGTATTTTTAAGTCTTCGATTTTCATTTTACGGCATTCACTCATTATTAAAATTAGGTTGTGTTATATTTTTTACATTGTTTACTCATGATTAAACGTAGGTTATATATTGTTCATTACCTACATTGGAAAGAGAAAGCCGCGTGTGTGTTTCATACCAGATTTTTTTGTTCATTTCTATAATCTTTGATTTATTTTTTATACTTCTAAACTTGGTAGTAGACACTGAAAATTGCCTTAAGCGAGAACAGAAAAAGGACAGTGGGTGTATTACATCTCAAAACGACTCTGACGGACCTGTAATTCAACCGACTGAAACAGAAACTGAAGACATTACCGACATGAATGACAGTTCTCCAAATCCTGCTCACACTCTTACTCCAATCATTACCGGAAAACGAAGTAAAATGAACGATAAGATACCACCATCTTTTTTAAGGTACCAGAAAATTGTTCGGACGTTTTCCTTTAGGTCTCTGACCCAGTTAAAGGGAAGGAGCATGTCGCATCGAAGGGTTCGACATACTTATGTCAAAATAGTCAGTTGCCATGTGCAACATAATGCGGACCGTACACGATCATTAATAATGTCATTGCGAGAAATGTCATTACTTCGAAAATTCAAGCTTCATTACCGCATCATTTTTTTGTAGCCGTACACCATCAGTAATAATGAAAATAGTTTTACTTCATTACTACTTGGGTTACCTAACAAGAACCAGTAATGGATTCGCGTAAGAAAGCGTGTGTTTCTTTAATTTTGGGATTAAGCTTAAAGTGTAATGTTGAACGTCGACGCTGGATGAAAACCTGGCTAAAAAACCGTGAGCATTCCCACGTTGTGTTGCTCAGAGAAGTTAGTGCAACAGAATTTTCTTCAGTTCTTTCCTATAATTACATCGCAGTGTATTTATTTTCCGCCTAACATCAGCACGTGTAGCCCCCGGTTTAATGGTTTTATATGTTTTAAAAGTTTATCCAACGCTTGATTCCTCTTCGTCTTATTTAAATATAATGCGCAAGAAGGGTTCCAAAGTTCTGGAAGAGTCTCATATGTTTCAATAAAATTTAGAAGAACATCGGTACTATCGTTGTTCTCTTCTAGATTACTAACCACTTCACTCGCGACAGATACTTCAGTTTCGTTATTCATGTTTACTGCAGAACGCTACAAACTTAACTAAATAATGATGAAGGAATGATGCATGCTCCGTACACGGTCATTATTACTGACATTATCCCCACTCTGCCGCAGTAATGAAGCAACGAAATCAGAAAATCCGGATTCGCATCATTACTGAGAATCATTCCAGCTTTGTCAACCGTAGACGGTCAGTAATAATGTCATTATGATAAGGGAATGACATTATTAATGATCGTGTACGGTCCGCATTAGGAACATGTTGCATGCGAACAGAAAATGAAGGTTTCCATTCCGTTAATTTATTTTCAGGTCGTTTATAGGAACGAATCCACACAAAAGTCAAGTGTATTTAAAGTGATTATATTTTTATCGAAGAAGATAGCCTGCTCGAGACTGATTTTGAAATAACGAGGCGATGTTAAGTGATGTATTTTCGTGAGCCTATTATCATGTAAAATGTAAAGGTACTTCCAAAATGGCGATTGAAATGGGTTAACTTGTTGAAAAGTATTTCGTGTTTTTCTAATAAGTACGTCATTGAACTGGAACGCCCAAATATGAAGACACGGAGGAATTTGCTGACTGTGTGTTAATTTTATAGCAGTAACAAGTTACAAGCTAAATGCAGTGTAATTGGTTCGTTCAGTCAGTAGAATGCGAAAACCTAAACAATTAAATAATTAATAATACATTAATGTATTATTATTCCGCGGATCCGTGTGCGTTCGATCTGTAACATTTGGTGAGACATCGGTGATATACAGTATCGTCTTTTATGTTTTATAATAATTGATGTAACTGAATCGTTTATATAATTATATTTTTGGGGGGTTTTACGTCTGACTTCTGTAATTTCTGCTAATGCAGACGGTGAATCGTTTATAAATAAGTTATTGTTTTTATAAATATTAGTTTTAAAACAATTTCTCGTAGTATTTGACTTTGATAAGAGTCCTTTAATTTTACAATCTAGAGAAAACGCTTATTAGAATATTATCAAAAGATTCTTTCTTGATAGCATTTGTCAGATAAGATAAACATGATCAACTGTTGATACGTTTTCATAGGGGAATATTGTCAGTAATGGCTGTAAAGTCAAAGAGTTCGTTTTTATATGACAAGAGGGGTCAGAGTTGGTTGTTCAGACTACAATATAATAAATTGCTTCAATACAGCCATGTGCCTAAGCTTGTAGAAGACGATTCATCATGTCGGCCACATCGATTCATAATGTAGGCTGCCAATTTCTTTTTTTCTTTCATATTATTTATTATATAAGTCGATCGTAGATTTTCTTCGTTGTCTGAAAAAAAACGATTTTCTTGTATATTATTGGTTTTGTGAATACATATCGGTAATTTAATTTCTCTTCGTTGCGTGTTTTAAGTACATTTTGTTACAAAACAAAAAGTAAATAATTTAGCTCGCTGAAGAATGCGTAAGTAACAAAAGAACATTCGTCTTGAATCTTTTACTTTTCTAAGTATACTCCAGGTATTTGTAAATATTTATATCACCGAAAATTACGGTGTCTTATTTAGAATAAGACTTTGTTTTTACAAATTTACTGAACAAATTACGATTTGTTCTGACAAGATTAAGATTTGTTCTTTAGTTTGTTTATTTACGTTTTGTAACGTATTATTCGAATTTTTTCCTTTTCTATCTTGTTATTCAATTTTAAATAATTAAAATTACTTTTTTATATTATTTTATAAAAAACCTTTTAAGTTAGATTTAAAAATTTAGTTCTGAAAAAGGTTTTGTTGAGAACGGTAAGGTTAAATTATTTATTTCATTGTAAGGATTTCGTAAGAAAAAAATTAAAGTATTTTGTTTTGATTTGGATCCGTAATATTTTGTAGCGTAGTAAATTTTGGTTACGTAGTAATATTTTCGCCTCCGTAGCGTAGTGGTAGCGCGCTAGCTTACCACGCGGAGATCTCAGTTCGGTTTCCGGGAGTCTGGAAATTTTCACAGTTAAAACCCACCGTTACATAAATCTCACCGTAGTCGCTAATGACCGAGTTGAGATGTTGATTCTACTTGAAATAAACCGAAAAAAATTATTTTTGGAATAGTTGTACGTATTTTTAACTTGTCTGTCTTCCATTCGTCATGAGTTATTGTTTTTACCGTACTGTATATTTTCCCTGCGCGTTTCACAAATAGTATAAAAAAACATACAAAAAATACAATAAAAAAAATTAAAATTAATTAATTAATCAATTAATTAATGCAGGCGTAATAATTAATTAAAATTAATTTGTATAAAAAAAAATTATACAAATAGTATAATAGTGCAGACGCGTATTAACTGTAGTCCCTGTATACGCGACTACAGTAGAAGATTTAATAAACAAAACTCTTAGATTGAATGTAGGTTTTTCTGATAAAATATCAAAAAAATAATTTGTGAAGAAAATGTCTCAAGAACAAAATATCATTCTCAACTGGTCAACTGGAAGTAGTTTATTCATTTTTTTTTAAAACGGCTCTTACGATTTTTTTTTATATTGCTTCATTAACTGCAAATTTTGTGCACTACAAGAAAGGATAGGCCGCATGTCTAGGGGCGCTGTGGTTTCATGGTAAAAAGTGGTTTTTTAAGATTTCTGCATTAATATGCATTTTAGCGGAAAAATGTTTACACAGGTTGTAAACAATTTAAAAAATCTTCAACTCTTTATTTCGAGCATTTTTTCTAGAGCACCTAGTGTAGCATCAATCAGTGAATTTTTTTATTTTTTTCATTGAAATCGGTAAAAATGGGGGTTTTTAAGATTTTGGTCGTAGTGTGGATTTTTACCCACTGGGTTGGTCTAGTGGTATAGTCATTGCTGCAAATCAGCTGATTTTTGGAGATGAAATTTCAGTGGTTCAAATCCTAGTAAAGGTAACTTTTATACAGATTTGAGTACTAGATAGGGTTACCAGTGCATTTTAATGGTTGGGGTTTAATTTACCATACTTTCTGAGATTTGTTGGACATGAGCCTGTACAAAAGTACATCTCATTTACTTGTCATACATGTCCTCTCCATCTCAGTGGGTCATGGAGTTGCTTATTGTTCTTAAAATAAACAGACTGCAATGTACACACACTAGGAATGTTCATAAGTATGCATTTTACAACAAGAGTATATATGTTGTAGGCTAATTAAAAACTCCAGCTAATTGCAAAGAGCACCAGCATTTTGCAATGCGCCCGGCTAATTGCAAAATTATCTAGCATTATCCAATCAGCGGAACATGTTTTAGGCTTATTGCAATGAGCCCACACAACTCCAAGCTAGTTGAAATATTTGAAATTATTTTTTCTAACAGCCTGGTTTCAACCAGGCTTATTGCAATACGCCTTATCCCATGCAGGCGTAATGAGACAAAGGAAGTAAAAGCGTATTAATTAGTAACCTGTAATGATTACCATGCCAATTAAAGCTTACTTCAGTGAACCTTTGAATACTAAGTGAATGGCTAAGTTAAAAATGAGGTAATAAAAAAACAATATTTTAAACTATCATTATTGCAATTTTCATAAAAAATTAAATGTAATATGTAATACATAATCTTATAAAAAATTCTATAAAATGATTAAAACAAAGTAGAGCAAACATAATTAGCCCTTAACTATGGACACCCAGTTTTATGACACTAACACTGACACGGAGTCTCCCAGGCTCCCCATAAAAATATACTTATTGTGAAACTGGTTTTTATATATGAGTCGTCCAGAATCAAAACAGGCTAATTGCACAAAAGTTAGTTTTGAGAAAAATGCAAAAAACTTATTTTGATTAACTTAGCAGTTAAACCATGTCAAGTGAGGTTAGTTATTTTGTAAAATATCTGAGGGTATTACATTTTTGAACTTTCATGTATTTTTGTATTGAGTAAGCAGAGAAAAATATTAGTTTATTTTGCAATTAGATGGTTTTGCAACGGTATTATTCAACTAGGTAGTTTTGATTATGGAACTTTTGTAATTAGAAAGTATTGCTACAGTAATAAAAAATGAAGGGTAGGTTGAAAAGATTCAAGATCATAAAAAATTATTTTAAATTCTTATTTATTTAAAAAAATTTTAATCAAATTTACATAATTAATTATTACCATCTATTAGACTCGCAAGTTTTCTTCCTCCATTAGGTTGTCATCTAATTCTTCCCGGTCCTGCGCTTGTTCACAGGGGTTTAGTAGATTTTTTTCCATTAAATCTTTATAATAGTTGAGTTCTTCTATCGTTTCCTAGTTTTCACCATAGTGTTTATTCAACAGCTTCTCAATGTCAACAATCTTTGCATTAATGACGGTAATGCCTACTGGCAGTTGTTGTGGATCTAAATCTGCAATTTTTTTATTTATTGGACGTGGTTTAACAAAGTCACTACGGTAAAAAATCTCACCTCTAACTAAAATATTGTTGTTCTTACTGCGAGTTAAAATAAACCTTTTACTTTTTGAAAAGTTAAAATGCCAAGACGAAGTAGGCTTGAAAACTTCTGAACAGCTCTCCTTCCAATCAAAACAGAAGTAGTCTTTCCCAAGCTGAAATACTGTTCCTTCTTTTTCAAACTCACTAACATACACTGATGGATTAACAATAGCCTCCACTTTTTTGAACTTTTTCTCTAAGCGACCAAATACGCGGTCGGGAGGCAAAAACGAATGCCCGGTTACTGGGAAAAATACAGTTAAAGTTTTCACATAACTTGGTATTATGTTTAACAGAACTTTACAAAGCATTCCTATTATTATTGAGTTTTTATTTTGCCCTGCGGCCCCATCTGCATATAGCTCGAGTGATGTTATTCCTTTCCATGTTGTATGTATTAGTCGATGATACAAGGCCGACGCTATTTGGTTAGCACCTCGTTTATCGTCTGATTCTAACCAAGTGTAGATGAATGTGTTGTATTTATTTTGAGAATCTTTTGAAGAACCTTCGCAGATGGTAAAATTGTACTGATGTAACTGCCGAGAATAATAATTACTCTGATCAGGTAGCTTCGGTAAAGGTAGTTTTTTTGGCAGTCAAATGAAAGTTTCTTTACGCCCTCTTTTTGCCTCTTGAGATTTTCATAGAATGCTTGTGAGCGAAGTTTATGAATTCTGAGCTCTGTGATAAGCTTTACTTGTTCTTGTCCCCGGGACTTTCTTATCTTTCCTCTAAGCTGTAAGCACGTTGAGCAGGCATCTGTGGCTGGGGCCCGAAAAGATATGTTATACTTAGTCTGAAATATGTTCCTAAAGTATTCATATTGAACTTTCAGTTCTTCTAAAGCTAGATTGTTATGCTTTAACCATAATTTTCGTATTGTCAAGTCAGATGAAAGATACTGTCTGTAACACGTCTTTGCCCGACAATAGTGGGACTCAAGAGGGTTTAATGACTCTATAAAAGTTTGGACACTTTGAAGTTTTTCAGCGTATGTTAATGTTTTTCTATCCCCACCTCTTTTCTCCCGTGGACTTTCTCCTGTTTTTAAATGATTGCGGCTTACACGCTGAATCCTATTTCTAGATATGTTAAGAATATCTAAAAACTTTTTCTGGCATACCTGAACTGAATGTTTTCCTGTCTCCTTTCTAAACCTTTTCACATAATACTTGTTTGTGGCTGATCTTTTCCTTTTCAATTCATTGGGCTCATTACCTAACCTAGATCTGGATGGTGTTTCACAACTAACATACTTCAATATGAAGGCATCCTGCGCTATTTTGTCTGAAGTAGCATAAAATGCCTGATGAAATTTACGTATATCCTGCATACTTAGATTATTACATTTGAAAATTGATTTCTTACCAGAATCATGATTGCAATGAGTCATCTTAGGTAACTGCTTCGAAACATGACGTTGTTTTTTGGCAATATTACGCTTCCATCCTTCAGGTTGCCTACCTTTTTTCTTTGATTTTTTCCTACACTTTTTATCACACCAGTAACCCTAACTTCTACCTCTAAATGCAATCTAACATCCATTTTCACAGATAATATTAAGAAGAGTACTAACAAAACACAGCAACTTTTAAGAGGTTATTATTTAAACATGATCAGCTGGAATCTAAAAAATAACAGGTGTGCCAACCCTGAAAATATTCTATGAAAATATTTCCGTAGTTTTACATACTTTTATACTACAAAAAATTACTTAGAAACAGTAAAAATAAAGAAATAAAGGTGGTAATACATTGCATTAAACCGATCAACAACTAGCTAGTTTTGAAAATGGACTACTACTGACCACCATTTAGAGTAATACCAACTAGAGTTTTGCAACTACTTTTGACTCATTGTAATTAGAGTGTTTTGCTAATGTTTTTCTTTGCAATTAGCAATTTTTGCTGCTGTTTAACATTTTTAAGTTCAATTTTTTACTAGAATTAGGCAGTTTTGACAAACATTTTATATTTTTTTAAATATGTTTCAAAATAAAGAAGAGCACAGCGTCTTTACCTCATTTTTTTAAAATTTGCAATTAGAAACTTTTGATTCTGGACGACTCATATAAAAGTATAGAGACAATAAGTAAAGTATATTTAGACCTTTTATTAGTGAAAAGTACAAAATCGCACAATAGAACAAAAAATATTTATTACGAAGAAAATAAAATACAGGGTGGCGCACATAAAAGTAGCCCCGTAAATAAAGTGTAACACAATTTAAATGAAATCTGTTTATTTACAAATACCAATAATTTTTATTATTATTTTATTCAATAGTCTAATATTGTTACGTTATTACACGATATGTTGAAAGTGATCACCGTCAGCTTGCACACATAAGATAGCGCAGCGTAGCATATTCTGAAATACAGACTGGAGTTCAGGAGCTGTAATGGTGCATCAGACATTCGTGATCGAGATCTTTAGGTCTTGAATGGATTTTGTATTGCTGGCGTATACTATATTCTTTAAAATCCCCATAAGTAGTAATCACAAGGAGACAAATCCGGTGATCGCGGCGGCCATAAGCCTAAAGATATAGTCCTCTCATCGGTAAAAACACTACGCACACGAGCCAGTGATTTGCGAGATGTGTGACAAGTCGCCCCGTCTTGTTGGAAAAAAGAATATGTAATTTCGTGTGGTGCTAATTGATTAATAAATTGATCAAAAGTCTGCAGGTAGACCTAGGTATTAACTGTTGTCTCAAAGAAAATTGGCCCAACAATTCGTTCCGCTGAAACGGCACACCAAACACCGATTTTCATGTCATGTAGTGGTTGTTCATGAAAGGTATGCGGGTTTATGAACAGCACTGATTCTGTAAGGTTTCAGTTTCAAAGCGTGTAAAACTCTTTGACAAGATCTGCATGACACACCAACTTGCTGTGATAAATGCCGAGTGGACTTACATGGACTTTGTTCTATACAGGCTGCGATGTTAGCAACAACTTCAGGTGTTCGGAAAAAAATTAGGCTTATTTCTCGATTTTTTCAATTGAGCCCGTACTACGCCACTTTTGTAACAACATTTTAAGGTTAAAATGCAGGTTGTACACGGGAAGGGAAAAATGGGGGGAATTTTCCTTGATTCGGCATAAACAATATACAATCTCGGCTAAGTTACGGGGCCACTTTTATGTGTGCCACCCTGTATAACTTCATGGTTAATATTTGTACTCGGAAATAAATTTTCTTATTTTAATTTTTACTGAACACAATATTATTTTTAATGTATAATGCTATTCTACAGGTATAAAAAATATAAATAAACTGAAGTTTTATTCCTGAAGTTAAGAAAAAAAATTTGCATAGGGTGAAAAATTACCACAATCGCTCATCTTGGCTAAGGCAGCAGTTTGTACACAATTTTCTGGAACACTGTAGACTTATAGGTTCTTGCATTTAGTGCACAAATAAGCAGTTTTCCTTCGGATTTTTGAGGGACATATACAGGAATACTTCCTTGTATCGAGCTTTTCTTCTTGAATTTGTGGAATGTCCTCAGGTAATCCCAAAATACGACGTATTAGAATTTTCAATTCTCGAGTTACATATGGTTTTTCTAATTGCTCGCGTAAATGATTTTCAACTAATTGTGAGGCTAGGTTTTTCACAAAGTGAAATCGCGTTAAGTTATTTTGGGGGTTTGAAGAAAACATTATAAATGAATTTGCACTAGTGATATCCAAAACTCTAAAAAAATTGCCATAGGATAGCGGCGAGTACAACGACTACAAGTATACTTTGCACACTTTTCGTCCATAGAATCTACTCCTCCTTTCGTTAAATTATAGAAGGAGATGATTTCCGGCCTTCCTGTTTCTATATCAGTTGACTTACAATGATGCATGGAGGACAACAGAATTACAGCTTTGTTTTTCTAAGAAACGTGTGAAATCAGTGTCATACTTTTTGTGAATCCATAAACAGTGTCACCTATGGGACGATTTCTTCGCGGTAAAAATTCTGTTGGGATTCTCTTTTGTTCTTTTTTAGCGTTCCAACAAATGTAATTTTATTTTTCAGTAAATGTTCAGCAAGCTGCACGGACGAAAACCAATTATCAGTTGTTATATTTATGTTGGTATTATACAAAGGTTTTGCTAATCTAATAACTGATTGGGTTGGTATATTTAGCTTTTTTTCATCTGCAGTTAGGCCTCGACCATCGCTGCCCTTGCCTATGTAAATGTATCCATTATAACAATAGCTAGTTCTGGCATCAGTTAGCGCCATAATTTTAATGCCATACTTTTCTGGCTTACTTGGCATGTACATTTTAAATTGACATCTTTCCCTAAAGCCAACCAACAGTTTTGTCGTTGTATTGTATTTAACTTTTCTCATACTCTTGTATTGTATTTGTCGTTGTCAACCTGGTTTGTTTTGTTGTTTGTATTTAGATCGAATTATACTAAGTTTCCTATTTGTTCACGACAGTATTATTTGATACATGTTTTCATCAAACAATTGATTAAAAAATGTTAATGGACTCGTTTCATTTCATCAACACAAACTGTAGCACCAACCTTGTATGAAGTTTTACAGTTTCCTACAAACATATCAAAAAATTCGCTAATTACCGCAGCAGGATCATCTTTTCTTCTCCTTCCCTATCTTCCGGGTTATCAAATCGAAGAGCGATTAGTAAATTTTGGAAACGTTCTCCAGACATAACTGCTCTAAATATTGGTCTCCCTGTTCCATCAGTTGCAAAAATACTTCTAATGTCTTCATTGTTGGATTTGAAAATTGCGGTGTTTAGCAGCAATCCAATAAACGCTTGTAACTCAGTTTTCGTAACATCAGAAAGCTCTGGTTTGTTTTGTCGTTTATATTTAGATCGAATTACACTAAGTTTCCTATTTGTCCACGGCAGTATTAATTGATACATGTTTTCATCAAACAATTTAGTAAAAAATGTTAATGGACTCGTTTCATTGCCAATTGCGTCACGAGTTACGGGAAGCCAGATAATATTATGTGCTGGGGTACAAACATTACGTGTAGGTTCTGTACCGCTCCACTTGAACCTGTTTTTACCATAAAAGTATTTTTTTCTGTTTTCAGCACTGGTATTACCATCACACTCATTATCAGAACTACTACTAGATATCGTATTATTTTGATTAACGATACAGTCAATGTCATTATTGTCATCACTGTCATACTCTTGTTCACTTTCTGAACTATGATCACTCACTATAAATTCGGTTTCATCAGCTTCTATATCACTATTGGCACTGTCCACTTCGTCCAACCAATGATTGACTTTTTCATCATGGTTTCGATCAGTAATAGTCGTGTAATTTGATGAACAAGCCATATTTATAAAAACAACTTTTGTAACACAAATACGGACACGGAGTCTACGAGACTCAGATTGCTCATAAATCGAATAACTTTAGCCGCACAACGAAACAACTCGTTCTAGCGTTAGTTCGCCACTGGCTGTGAAGGTACTCAAGGCTAGAGCATCTAAAAAAAAATTGGTGGGGATGGTAATGGAATGCATATATCACGGAGTCTGCTAGATTTCATGTTAATAGTTAAGGGTTAGATGTAATTGTTAGATTTTGAGTGAAGTTAAAAATAATTATCTTAATTTATTGTTAAGAGATAATAACGTAATAATATTGTCATTGATCAAAATAAAAATAAAAAATATTGTAAAATTTTATTGTTGATTGATTAAAATGAGTAGATAGCAAAATTAGACCTAAATTTAAGTAAGATTTAGAATATATTTTCTTTTAGTTACCAGTTCATTTATTTTCGCATGGTGAACTCGTATGACATTTTGATGAGCACAATTGACTGGCCTTCATGCATATGCACTTTTTTGTTTGACACTGAGTTTTTGACACTAAGCATTTGCAGCTGCTGTACCCCTGGCCACCAAACTTTGATTCATTTGCTGCAGCTTCACAAACGGATATATATTTTTCTGGGATGTCTTCAATTATTTGTGAGCTGCATATATAGAAGTGAGCTCTAGCAAACCATGATTTAATAATGCCAATTTTTGTTTCTATCTGGTAAACATTATTTTCTATATTCATAATTTTTCTAATTAAATTTGGACAATCTAGAGGACCACGGTCTACTTTGTGGATATTCAACAAAATTAAGTCTCCAACTGTAACAAGTTTTAGTTTCTTCTGAGTAGATTCGATCATTTTCTCAGCTGTTCTCTTCTCTCCTTAGTGTGCTTCTTGTCTCTCCTTTATTATTCTTTATTCCCTTTTGTAAAAATCACAGTGATAATCGGTACAATTCTCATCAGATTTCATAGCAACACTTTGACAACATGTTACTTGAACTTTCATGGAACATGAAGAGCAAGATACAGATGATGTTTCAGTCAAACTGCGTGAACAAATAAAACACAACTCTTTTTCTAAGCTACAGTTTGAATTTTCTTCTCCCTACTGTTTGATTTGTTTCCTTGCAGCCTTCTTTGAAGCAATCCAAATCTTCTTCGCTGTTAATTTTCTCCAATATTTTTGGTGGTATATTTGTTGAACGTAATCCTAATTTTGGTTATCCCCCCCAAAAAGTGCTGTGTATGGGCTTCTTCCAATTACTCTGTGTTTTGCAGAGTTATTTTGCCACTGAACAAAATGGCAACCAACTGCCCAATTTGTACTGCCACTGTCATCCATCCAAGCACACAATTTATTTTCAATGCTCGACGCTTCCTTGTAATTGAGGATGCCGTGGGTTACCATGGACAATTTTGCTATGAGGCCACATAGATGAAAGCTCCTTAATTACATCGGCAGTAAATTCATGCCCGTTGTTGCTCTGCAGAATGCAAGGAGCACCAAAGTCTAGAAATATGTTTAAAAATTGCAATGCAACTTTAGTAGCTCGCTTAGTTTTCAACAGGCGAAGAAGGCAAAATTTTGTTGCATGATCTTGGTAGTTCAATAACCATTTGTATTCTCCACTGGGAGATGATTGAAAATGTATCAACTCAACTTGACTTCGCAGATTAAAATCTTTTGTAGTGATTGGGCGTACAACAATGTTATGACGCTGTTGAGATTTTTTTGTGTTACACATTTTGCAAAGAGATACAAATATTTCAATAGCTGGTCTTGGAATATAAAATTTATTTTTCAACACAAACAGAATTTTATCTCTTCTGCCGTGTCCAGTGGTACAATGATACTGAAGAAGCGTGTCAAAATATTCAACTAGAATTATTACCACTACTGGATCCTCATTACTCTTCCTTTTCTTAATTAAAACTTTTTTTCTCCTACCACCATTGTATCGTATTTTCTAGCTAATTGGTATTGCCAGCTGTTCTTTTTTTTGGGATTATTAGCTTTTAAAATTTTACAAATTGCTTCTTCTACGGTTGCTGTAGTCCACGGCTTTTTCATTGCATTGTCACTTTTGTTATTGTACTCGCTTATTTTGTTATTAAAGTGTAATTTCGTGTAATTTATTTCATCTTGAGAATCAATACCACCACTGGTGTTGTCCTGCATACTCTCTTTCATATTGCCTACGCATTTATAAAAGTATTCTTTAATATTCTTTAAAATTATTAAAGTATTCTTTAAAATTCTTTCAAAAAGCAAGATGAAATGAAAGTCATTAAATACACTTGACTAAACACGAATGCACTAAACAAATATGTAAAAATTAAACTCAAGGATGATTTACTGAACAAGAACATATGCACATTGAGACTGTTGAACTAATACTAAGCACTGCTCATGGACGCTTCTCCCCGTCTACCACTCTGCATGTTGGGATGTGCTTTCAATGACTCAGACTGTGCCATTATTTTCAATACGCCTGCATGGAATAAGACGTATTGCAACTAGCCTGGTTGAAACCAGGCTGTTTGAAGAAATAACAGTAAATATTCTAACTAGCCTGGAGTTGTGTGGGCTCATTGCAATAAACCTAAAAAAAGTTCAGCTGATTGGATAATGCTAGATAATTTTGCAATTAGCAGGGCGCATTGCAAAATGCCGGGCGCTCTTTGCAATTAGCCGGGTTTTTCAATTAGCTTACAACATTATATGCCTAAAGTTATAGAAAATTACAAAACCTACAACTTTTATTTCATGTATTTGTTTCTGCAGAGCTTAATTTAGTATCAGTTAGTGACTTTCTGTATTTTTAAGTCCAACAGAGGTTGATTTTCATTTCACTGTATTCATTAGACACTTATTCAGATGTAATATTGTAAGGTCACTTTTCTATAGGTTTTAGTAATTTAATTATGTAACCTAATTGGGTTAGGCATATTCTATTTTGTTGTTCAACTTTTAACACAAATACTTTCTGAAAAATATTGTTTTACTGCAGGGTATTAAGTATCAGACAAATTTCCAAAGGGTAAAACAATAAATAGAAAGAAGCTCTATTCAGTCGAGTTGTTTGTACACATGTAGGCTTCCACAACGGATAACAGAATTAACTTCATTTGATGCGTGTTTATATGACTTACAAAATCTGTAAGGCTTCTTTCATTGAAATCTGTTAATATTGTACAAAATCCTGTACGTGCCATTCGTTTGTTTTTAATAATATTGATTATTCTATTTTAGTTTTGCAAATCATTGCAAGATTTCCATTGTTTCCTATTGTTTTGTATAATGGAATGGGATATTTAGTTTGGAATGTAAGCGTTTTGTATGTTGTCCAAGACAGGAACTACCACTTCTGTACATCTTCTATCCTTTGTAATAAACTATAAAAACTACAGTTTACTTTCTTTAAAAAATATTGTATTTACTCAACAGGTAATTAATTTCCATATTGGTGTAACATGTTGCAACATCTGTAGGAATAATATATGTTTTTACTGTCATTGGCCATTCATGTGAACTGTACTTTTAAATTTATTCAAAATTGGTTTGGTTTCAGAAAAAGAACAGTATCAATGGTAAACAAATATCATTTGTGTACCAATAAACCTGATTTTTCAGGAGAAGGCACTAATTGTCTACAATTTTATCTAATCCTTCTTCCTTTATAAAAATTAATTTGTCAATAAATTTTGCTAATTTTTCATGTATTAGTTTTTTTAAATGATTTTTTTTTAAGTTTGAAAATAAAATTTAAAAGGAATAGATATTATTAAATTACTTTTATTGTGCTGTTTCGGAGTTGACAAATGTATAGTTTTTAAATACTATGGAGATTTAATTAGAAATAAATTGGATTATGGTTTAATTATGTATGATTCGGAACTAAAATTACTTAAAAATAAATACTTATGTATAAAATTTCCATTTAAAATGTATTCAACAGTAATCAGTCTAGTACGTAGTGTGATAGTCAAAGGAAACCAATCACCTTCTAGAAGGAGACCAAGTTTCCCCAAAGCTTTCCGTGAATGTGTGGATGTGTTCCTTGGAGAGTTAAATATACATCTTCCAATTGCTTTTGAAGTTCTTTAGCTCGATGAACAATCATGGCTTACACAATTTCCAGCACCTGATTTAAGTCTCAGTATTCTTGAAAACCGAAACCGCCCAACTATGTTTACAGAAATAATTGCAAGATTCAATGACCATATGAGTGTATACACAGGTGGTTCACGTAAAGCTTAAGGATGTGGCTGTGGAATTGTGTTTCCTGATTCAGAGTTCCTACACAAAATTAATAACATATCTTCTGTATTTTTTTCGAAGCCTACGCTTTTTATAAAACCCGGCAAATTATCTCAAAATTCCAAATTTGTTACTTATACTGAGTCTAACAGTTTTTGAAAAAGGATTTAGAGTTTAAATAATAAGAATAAAATGTAAATATTAATAACAGTTGAATTTGTATGGACCCCTGCAAATGTTGGTATATCAGGAATTGATAAGGTAGATACTGTTACTGAATGTGCCATTATTGGAGTATTTCGCGAGCATGCTGTCTCACTTGTTGAATTGCCAAAATTTGTTCACAATGAGACAAGAATTATGGAACTATGAATGGAAAGGTCATCAAAGTAAACTACATGATCAGAGAAAACACACATGACTTATTAATATCACAAAAAAACAGACAAGATCAAGGACTTATAACATGTCTACAAATCAGGCATTCTATGCTTACACACAAATACTTCTTCATATGACTGATTCACCGACCTGTTATTTTTACAACGATACTGCATTGACAATAAAACACTTACTCAATGTCCCCACACTCATACAATACAACTGTTGTCATTAATGACTTTATTATTGATGCCAACCTTAAATAAATAAACATAACAAAAAATAATTAATTAACATAATTAGGAGTTTTGCAAAAAATGTTGAATAAATTGACACCAAATGTTTTTGTTCTTCACCCTTGATATGCTATTCATTAGCAAAATAACATTGATATTGAATCATTTACATCAATACAAGTGTGTTGTAAAAGGTAATGAATTATTTTTCCACTGATTAATGAGTTTATTTTTTAAAGCATGTTCATAATAATTAACCTTTTTATGTAACAGCTAAGAGTTATGTACTATTTACTAGTTAATTATAACACCATTAAAAAAATCAATAATGGGTTCAAATTAAAGTTAATAAAATTATTTTATTATACTTTTCTTTTTTGTAATTTATTATTTTATTACTTGTTTTTCTTTTTGTTAACTGCAGCCTTAAGACACAGATCACCAAAATTGTTTTAATACCATCAGATTTCTATGTCAATAAACTAACAGTGGATTTAGTCAAAATAGTGTATGTCTCTGTGTAATCGGTATACCATGTGTAAAAGTCAGTGATCAGTCAAAATTTAGAAACTGTGACCCTATGACAACTGTACATTGTATGCCAATGACAAAAGAAAAAAAGAAAAGATGCATTTTATAAAATAATCATGTACAACTAAAATCACTGTGATACTCTGACAGCTGTTATTGCTATACGTATATAAACTATAAAATAAACACATTTACAAATGTGATCACCTAAAATACTAAACCATGCTACAGACTGTTAAAATTTACGTAAGGAAACCCAAACTTAGCTCAGCATAATTTAATTTATATGTATTTTATTATTGTACATACCTATTTCACAAAATCTTTTCCAAAAAAATATTTCAGCATTTTGATAAGTTTTGTTTGTGTATTCTAATTTTTGTATTATTTAGAAAAATATTATAATAACTAGGATACAAGATATATATCAGTTTATTAAGACACCCATATTTTCGCATATTTCTTTTCTGGGAAGGGGTACTGATAACGATGATTTTTATTTCTTAGACTACAAATATTAAACCTTACCACAACCCCACTTCTATTGAAATAGACTTTAAAAAATTTTGAAAATATAGAAATGCCTTGGCAGTAGGTACATACTTTATTCCTTCTAAGAGAGCTTTATCTCTTATTTTGAGCATGCATAAGTCGTGTAATACTTTCCCAGTTTCAGCACATGCCATTGCACAAACAATACGTAGCCTACTTTTTACTTAACTTGTATAAATGTAGGTTCTTCCTCTTGTGAATTTTAATATGCTGTATAATTCGTTATAAATGTTTAAAAATACTTAATCTACTTATAGACACTTAGCTTATAAGACTTATGAGTTAGCTTGAAATACAGATTTAATGAATTGGTATAATGTAGACCTAATGAATAAATCTTTTAGTGTGTTTTCCTTATATTCTCACTTATTTGTATTGTGATTAGTTACATATCTCATGAAGTCGTGTGAAAATTTTTGTATCTATAGACTACTGAATTCACAGAGTCTAGAGACATGCATCAACAAATACATGTGTTGTTCACGTGATATGAGTACTGCCAGTTGCCTAACTGACACCGGCTATTAGATAATGAATCGCGCTTAATAAGTCCTTTCTTTCCTTCTAAAAATTTAACAAATTTTCATAATCTATATCATTAAAAATAACTCGCACTGGATATTATGCTAGGGATAATGCTACGAAGACTGGTGTTAGAAGAAAGCATAATTACTTTGGTTATGCGTTCATTCAACAGCTATCATGTGATCCATTTGTTTACTGCATGTCTCCAAACTTGAAAAATGGACTATAGTTATTATTAATTTACATTTTTAAATAAGAATTAAATAATAAAATTTACATTGTTACAGGCATGGTGGCCGATATGAATACACAGCCTTGGAAGCGGAAAGTAGTGTTCATGAGAGGTTGGAGTTAGAACGCCAAGCTAGGGCTCAAGCACAAACAGCATGCCTTCATTACTTAAGATGCTGCCCACGGTATTCATTACTTCATCATCTAAATGACATAGGTAAATTGAGTACATTATTTATCATTACATTCCATGTAACATTTACTTGGCAATTTTTCATGCGATTTCATGGTTTAATGTTTTTTAATAGAAAATAGTACAGATTGTATGTAGTGTAGAAAGAGACTTTGTTTAAAATATAGTATTTTTTTGATATAAATGAATGTATAGTTATGTTGTTAATACCACTAAAATAGTAAACTAGTTGAACTAAAAAGAAAAACAAAAATTTCAGTTTTATTTTCAATTAATTTTTTCAATTTTGGCCTTACATCTTTAGGCTTTGAATTCCTGTTGACTGTAGGCCTACTGGAAGGTTTGTTGATAAGAACAGACTGTTGCTTAGACGTGTAATTTATTACTGTGTTAATAATTACAAAATACATGAACTTCATAAAAAGTAACTGCATTTTATCAACTGTGCTATAACTGATGATAGCACAGTTTGATTGAATGCAGTGGTGGATGTACGTATTTGGGGGCCCATCACAATGTGTTTGTTTGTTAGCAACCCCTTGTCTGCCATTGAACTATTATAAGAATGTACAAGAGAAGAATTGTAGGAATAAATTTTAATTATTAACAATAATATCATTCTTAAAACCCACTGTTCTTGATGCATTACTAACCGTAGTCGTTAATAACCAAGCATTATTACTGTACTTGTTGATTCAAGATTTAGAAGGCCAGAATTTGAAATTATCTGTAAAAGATAATATATTTGATTATAATCTGGCCAAAAAGTTGATAGTTTTTCTTTCCCCAATTTATTTTGTGTGATTTTAAATGCTTGTTATATTTTTAATACTGATGAACATTTTTTATTTGCAGGTTCTCGTGTAGATAAACAATGGTTTGTTGTTAGAGATATTTCTGTTAAAACAGAGCGTTTATTAACCTTGGTTCCTCGTAGTCACAACTGCCCGATTCAGTGTGACGCTGAAAATCGCAGTATAATTCTTGAACTGTTCCTAGCTCTGCAGCATCCCTACATATATCCCGTCCTCGACCTTGAATTTCAAGAAGCTCCAAGCGGAAGCGAAGTGTACATCATTCTCATTTTACCATTTAACAATAAAGGTAGCCTTAAGGATCTGATATATCAAGTAAGTACATGTTTACTTATAATTAGAGTTATTAAATAATTACCAGCTATTTAGTCTCCCTATAAGAGAAAACAATTTGTTCTAAAAAATTTTCAAATTTATTTGTTTCAACAACGGTTTGCTCGTAACGAGCAAGGGGAGTGCTAAATTATTTGCACTTCATTTGCTGATTTCAGGACTACAAAATATAGTTCTGTTTTTTATGACATGGCCAGCCAATTATTTATGACTAAAGAATTTAAGAACAGAAGAGGTGAGATGTAAAAAACACTATCACAGTTATCTCCTCTGAGTAATGAGTTTCATTAAACAGCCAGACCTTGTGGTGAATAAAGTGAAGATTTTATTTACAGGGTGGAAAGTAGATGCATTTCAGAGAAACTGGCATGCTGATAAGCATACTTTTCCACTCATTAGGAAGGCAGTGCTAAACTACCTCTCTCCTTGTTTTACTTAGTAAAGTCTCTAGAGGTTCAAACCTACCTTTCAGCTCATGACCTAATCAAAAACAATAACAACAACAGCTCAAATATCTTATTATTATTCTTCTTTTAGAGGAAACACATGCTGAGGAAAATGCTGTTGTACAGCATACACATGCTTTTGTACAGCATACACATGCTTTTGTACAGCATTGGCCTAACCTTTCTGCGTAACCATTCTATTCATTTACCCATGTCGTATCCTCTCATGTTCCTGATGATCATCATATGAGTACTGTACCTGCATCCTTTTTGCTCTATTACCTGTCACTTTGATGATCAAGTACGGTTTCACTTTTCTGTTCCCACTGATTCACACATCTCAACTATTTCACCTGTGTTGTATCCAGTTTCTTCTCACCTTCTTTGTTCCAACTTTGTCTCAAAATTACTTTGTTACAAAATTTGGCAAAGTTAGGGCCATACTGTACTACGAGTTCAATAAATAATCTATGAGTAAACATTTAGTTTTAAGTTCTATTTTTCCAAATACGGTATCATTAACTACGTAAGAAGCTTTGATTACTGGGTGACTTTTTTGTGACTTCTTCATCAGTTTTCCCGTCAGAACTTTTCCCGTCATGTAACTTCCCCAAAGTCATATTCATATGACCTTATTGATTTATATTTATATGCACTTTTCCCCACTTCCCTGGCACATGACATTGATCTCCTCTTCCTTCTCCCTCCTCACAACCATCATCTTGCTCTTATCCATATTTTTTATCCCATTTCCTTATCACTTCCTCTGCACATTCTCTTACTGCTTCTTGTAATTTATCATATGAATTCGCAATCAAAACTATACTATCTGAAAATAACAGTGCCTGAACACACATATCTTTGAGATACCAGAAACCAATTAATAGAGATTTTCTGGTTCCTCTTACAAATCTTGTCCATAACTTTTATAAATAACAGAGGGATTGACATTATCATCTTGTACTTCTAAACATATATACTTCTGTTTTACTGACTACCTACATGTAAGCTTCTGTTTAGGTTACTAACAATTTTATGATGAAATAAAGTAAGATAGTTTATTAAATTATGGTAGATTTAATATCTAACATAAACACTGTTGTCCCTCTGTGTTAACCAAATAATCATTTAAAATAAATTAGTACTAGTTCTACCAAATGAAATAGCTACAGAAAACAATTAGTTTGATTTTTTATGAGTAAAACATTTACAGGTAAGTGCGGGGTACAAAAATTTAAAGATTTATGAGTCAGTTATCAAATTTCTCATCAGTTATGAAAGAAATGTGTGCAAGGTTATATTTTCAAATATTTTTTATTGAATTACACGTATTTCAATTTTTCCATTCAGAATTTTTATAAAAAATTTCTTACCTGGGAGTTATGCATCTCGGTGACAAAATTTAGGACTTAAAATTAAAAATTGTTGAACAGATTTCTGTGTGTGCCGTTTTATACATGTATGTCTCATTTTTATTTCAATCTTCTAAAATTGCGCTGTTTACACATTCTATGTTAATTAAATTAAAATTAATTGTTTTATTTGGTTTCTTTCTTAAGCTTCCTGTATTATAAATGGAAGGTATTGTCAACAATTTCTGTTTTTCTTAGTTTTACTATGAATACATGTTATTATGATAATACAATTTTTCTTCTTTGAAATTCTCTTAAATCATTGTTTATTGATTTATCTATTTTCTAAAGAATAATTACCCTGGTATCTGAAATTTTGTTTTGCAATGAAAGATCAAAAAAATTAGTTTTCAGAAATAAGGTTTCATTGTTTAAATGAGGAGTATAGCTGTTGAAAAAAATTCTTAATGGAAATTATATTAAAAAAATGGAAAATTATATTAAAAATGGAAATTATATTTATTGTTTGATTTTTTTTAGAGTTCATGGCAAGATGACTGGTGTGAAAAATACAGTCAACGAACTGAGGGTCTTCCTGCAACACAGGTTCAGAGACTAGGGAGGCAAATTTTAGAAGCACTTTTGTTTTTGAAAGAGCGTGGTTTCCCATCTTGCACACATCTTCATTCTGGAAACGTAATTTTACAGAATGGAGTTGCAAGGTATGATATAAACAGAAAAATTACTTCAAACATTTCCTTTGAAGGTCATGATATTTAGGCCGCTAGTTATATTCTACAGAAACAGTTGTATAAATACAGTACAAAAGTTGTATAATTTTCGTTAATTTTTTTTATTGAAGTTTAAATATTTAGAGTAGTTGGATCACAAGCTCAATAAATTATTTCTTCCAGAATTTACATGAAAATTCACCTGACTAGAATTTGGTAAAATTATAATGAACAAGAGTTCTTCAGGTTCTTGAATAAAACAATAAGAACTGTTCTTAAACAAGAGTTGTTGGTTAAAGAATTTATCAATGGATTGACTTTTTAAAATGCTTTTCTAAATTCTAGCCAGGAGTCGAATTTAGGACCATTTGCTTTGTGGGCTGCCTTTTATTTTCTTTAATATTTACTACAAATACATTTACAATTGTACATTAGAAAAGTAATTCATAAAATAAATATTTGTTGAGAGAGCAAAACTGCCTAGACCTTTTCCGAAAACAGAAACAAATTTTCTGGTAGTCTACTGCGTCTGCCACCATAATGAGCTCTAAAAATGTAGTATATTAGGGAAGTTTAGTTAGAATATTTTTAAGGAGAGTTTCAAAGAAATTCATATTTTTACATTAAAAGAGTATTGTGTTGGTACCCATGTTTTTTCGGGGTTGCGTAGCTAATTCCAAAAACTGCAGGAGATAGGTTAAAAAAATGGATTCTTTCAGTGATTGTCATGTACACATGTGTTAAAATCTGGAGAACTGCACTAAACAGTAGAAGTAACAAAACGTTATTAAAAAGATAAACCTTTATTGAGATGCACTGACAGTATATAAGGAAATTAAATCAGGTTTTAAGAAGCATTTTTTCATTTAATTCCTTTAGAAAATTGGAAAAATTGAGTAAAAGAGTAGCTTATGTCTTTGCCACTGTCACACTGTTCATTAAGCATAGAAGTAAATCTTTTACTTGAGGCGGGTCATAGCAAAACTGGCTAAGTGCAAGTTATGTAATTTTTCAGCAGAGGCAAAAAACTTGTATTGACTATGCAAGTGTTAAAAAGAGGTAGCTAATAATATTTTTTCATTAATATCTTCTTTTAAGTAGTAATGGAAACAGTCTGTAACATATTGGTAATCATTTTAATTAATTATAATGATTTTAAAACTGCACTTAGCTAGTTTTGACACAACAAAACTCAAATGACTAGTTTTGCAACAACATAAATTGAAAAAGACAAGTTTTGCTGTAGTAACACACCTTGCATCGCAAATAAAACTAAGTGAATTTTATGTAAACAAATTTATTGATTATTTATTGACACTGTAAAAGTATGTTAAATATTAAAAAAAAAGTTTTATATTATAAGCTTTTTTTAAACCAAGAGTTCTGTTTCTTCTTCTGCACGTTCTTCGCAGTAGTGTTCTTCTGGTGTGTCATCTGGCATGATATTCTTAGTCTGCAGCACATTCTTCAAAAAGTCATTCTCAGGAAGATTCATCCAATTACTGACTCCGTAGTGTTTTTCAAGAAGTTTCTTGACGTCTTTGAGTTTTGCTTCTTTCACTGGGCATCCACGGTTGATTTCTGTGAGCACAGCTTCCTTAAGTTTTTTCCCTTTTCTGATAACAGATTTGTCAGCTCCTGTGTTACTATTATAGGACCATTCACCTGTGACTGTTACTGTATTGTTATTCTGTCCCCGTTTTAAAACAAAACGTTTGGCCTGAGAGAACCGAAAATGCCAATTTTTGGTGGGTTTGAGGTACAATTCGGTTAACTCCTTTCAGTCGAAGACTGTAAGATCAGTCTCCATCTTAGACACTGTACCATGTCTTTTAAATATATCAATGTACTGATCAGGGTTGGAAATGACAGGAATTTTTTTCACTTCCTTTTCAATTCTCCCAAACACTCTGTCAGCAGGAAGAAATGAATGTCCAGGTACTGGGTAGATAATTTCTAACTGATTAACATTTTGTGGAGCGATGTTCAAAAGAAAATAAGAGCACATACATATCATCATCGAGTTTCGATTTTGCCCGCCACATCCATCTGCACAAAGGCGAAGTGTAGAGCAATCGTTTAAATCTATCTGACACAGGCGATTAAACACGGCAGAGGAAATTTCATTGGATCCTTTAGGAAAGTCATTTTCATTCCATGTGTATATGAATGTGTTGTGAAGTCATTTTATTTTCAGAAGAGCCCTCAAAAATTGTGAAATTGTAAGTGTAAAGCTGCCTGCTATAATAGGCTACTTGGTCAGGAACTTTAGGCAATACCATGTTTTTCTGGCAATCGAATGACACTGTCACTAAACCATCCCTTTTTTCTTTTAATTTTGAAAAAAAACGCTTTTGCTCGAAGCTTATGCACACGATATTCCATTATCATCTGAGCACATTTTGACTTATCTGTCTCAACTTTTATCTGCTGTTTATATGACATACAACTGGAGCATGCATCTGTGACAGGAATACCAAAACCTAAATTATACTCAAGATTGATAATTTTTCTAAAAAAAGACCTTTTAACTTGCATATTGTCAGGCTGATCAGAATTGTACATTTTTAATAGCTTAGAAATACTTAGGTTACCTGGAAGGTATTGCCTAATAATAGATTTTCCTCTACAATAGTGGGTTTCACTACAGTTTTTTAGGGACTCCACAAAATTTCGGACATTGTCCCTTTTATTTACATATTTTACACTCATTCGGTCTCCTCCTCGTCTTTCTTTTGGAAGTTCCCCTGACTCAAAATAGTTTCTGGCTATTCGTTGGACTCGGTCCTTCGATATGTTTAATATCCCCAGAAATGATTTTTGGCATACCTGGACTTTGAAGGTCTTTGTATTTTTAATTTTAACAAAATACTCCACTGTAATGCTTTTCTTCTTAGGCCTAACACTTTCTGTCTTCTGTATTCTTTGAGGTAATTTAACTTCGATATTTTTTAGAATGAAACAGTCTTGTACAGTTTTGTTATATGTTTTGTACATGTTATCATGAAATGCTTTAATGTCTTGCATTTTTAATGTTTTACAACGGAAGGTCTTCTTTCCCTTGTGTTCACATGCTGGATAATTTGGTAACTGCTTGGGTTGATGCCTGAAAACAAAATAAATTGTTAATACTTCAGTAAAATGAAACCAAATTTCTGAATAGATTTAGGGTTGAAGTAAAAAGAGATTAGGTTGAATAGAAAGTAGGCTTAAACTTACGGTATTGTTTACATAATTGTATAGAATGGGTAGTTTACACTAATTGGGATAGGTAGTGTGTTTACTGAATAAGAAATAAACGACTAATATAATAGGATTTAGTAATAGAATTAGTAAATATATCTTATCTGATATATTTGTAAAACATTAAGTTTTATAAATAAATAAATAAGTTTAAAGTTTATTAAAACAGAAGGTTCGTATTAAACACTTTTAGGTTAAGTTCTATTGGTTACAAAAGACAACACTGAATAAGGAATAAAAGACTAATATAAAAGGATTTAGTAATAGAATTAGTAAATATATCTTATCTGATATATTTATAAAACATTAAGTTTTATAAATAAATAAGTTTAAAGTTTATTAAAACAGAAGGTTCGTAATAAACACGTTTAGGTTAAGTTCTATTGGTTACAAAAAACAAAACTTACCTTTTGTATTTATCTTTATTTCTTGCCCACTCTTCTGGCAATGCCCTTCTCTTTCTCCCTTTTTCCACGGGCGATGGTTTAATTTTATTCATTTTTCTATAAAATAATGTTATTATTATGATATTATTCTGAAATAACACAACCACTGAAGAACACGCACTCGTAAATAGAACAGGTAGTCACGTGACACTAAAGGCGGCATCCTATTGGCTGCATTCAAAAAGTGAGTTTTGCAGCAACAGTGTTGTCGTAAAAGGCAAGTTTTGCTACAACTACCGTATTTCTATATTAAATTTAAATTACAAATAGACAGTTTTGGCACAGATACCATATGTTTATGTGTACAACTTTAGACAATGATCAGTTTACCAACCTAAAAGCACTTTTTAAAAAAAATGCACTTAGCCAGTTTTGCTATGACCCGCCTCACTTAGAAGAGTTTTGACCCACCACAATATTGAGTCTTGTTTGTTTTTCATTTGTGTTTGTCCATTTTGGTCATCAACACAAGTTGTTCGTTGGTTTTTTGATGTAGTTCATGACTAGAAGTATGCTAAAACATTTTTTTTATTATATGAGTGATAAATTTTATTTAATGATAACAAATTTTGTTCCAGATTAAGTGGTTTGGAGAACACTCTCTTTGGATTTACATCACGCATTCATCCTGTTATTTGGAGCTTGGCGAGAGCAGACCCTGCTGCTATAGACATTATTTGTTTTGGTAAGATTGTAATGTAATGATTTCTTTTAAAAATGCAAAATCCATATGGTAACAGTTACACATATTTCAAGTAGACAAAATTTGAACTCATTTCAAGAAATTTGAAGGAATTATGTTTTTAAAATAAAAGAAAATTTTTTATAATTTTGTCTGTTTTATCCATGAGACAGTATGTTATTTGGGATTTCAGTTTGAGTTAGTACTTGGCATACATTCTTTGTTAATTTGTAAATTATTATGTGAATTGGAGGCCACTTATTGTAGTTTCCTTCTTTGTGATAATAATCAGGTGATCTCAAATGACTGTACTATAAGCGCGTCAGCTCGTGATCCGTGTGAGGAATTTCTGTTACGGCATACAGTGAAAGATTATACTATTCATAAAAAAAACATTTATCATAATGTTCTTGTCATTATAAAGTAACCTTTTGTTTTATTATTTCAATTTATTCTATAATATGGTAACTCTTTTACTTTTCTTTCATTGTATTTATTAATATTTAGTAATTATTTACAGTTTGAGTCAGGCAGTCCTCAGGAATTAAAATATGTACGTAGCATAGAAAATAAGGAAATTAAAAAATATATATTTCATAACATTAATTTATAGGCCTAAATAATTAGTAGCAAATTATGATGATGATTTTTTTTACCTCAGTCAAGTGGTTGAGCCAATTCCGAGTCAGTTACTGAGCTGTCACCAGCGTCATCACACGACTCATCACTATTGTCACTTTGTTCGTCACTACTGTCTTCACTATCAATGATATTGGATATAATTCCATCTTTTTTCTAGTAATCGTCTTCTATTTTTATTACGTGACTTTCAAAACTTTCCCTCTCCCCTGCTGTTACCGACTCAAGTGTCTGTTCAGCCAATTTTACAAGAGTAGCGGATGATAAATCCCCTTTTATGTTATTATCCCGTATGAAACGTTTAACTTTCGCCCAGGCTAATTCTATCGGATTAAGATCACACATATATGGAGGCAATCAAATAACTGTGTTGTTAGAAGCTTTTAAAATTGAATCGATCAAAAAAGTTTTTTCTTTTGGTTGTAATGCTTGTATCATGCTGTAAAATTCCTCTTTTCACATATTCTCATTGCACGAAACGCCTTTTCTAAGAAGCCATTGTATCATTTCTTTTTTTACCACGTATTTTGAAGGCATCTTGTCAACTTGTATACAATGGTAAGGAGCGTTGTCAAGCACAATCACCAACTGCGGTGGTAAATTAGGTAGAAGTTTCTCGTTTACCCATTTTCCAAAATTAATGCTGTTCATCTGCCCATGATAGTCCCCACTAACCAAACCAGCTTTGAATATAAGTTGTGCACCAGGTATGAATCCACTTTTGATCCCAGCATGTAGTATTATTAATCTTTTCGATCCGCTTGTGTTAACGTGAACACTACATTCATCACTTTGCCAGCCTTTCTGATGTGTTAGGTTACTATCCACCCATGTTTCATCTAGGTATACTATCGTTCTATTTTCATTACGTAATTGTTTGATCTGCTTCAGGTATCTGTGTCGCCAGAAAACGATTGCCGGTCTTTCAATTAATAGCTTCCTTTTATTTTGGAATTTTTTCCATTTAAATCTTATTTCCTTAATGATCTTCCGTAACAATGTGTTACTCCACGGGAAATTTATTTTTTCTTTAACAATCGGTAACAGTTTGGCCACAGTAGGTGTTCTCTTTGCGTTGGCATAAAAGTCCTGAATTATCCTTCTGATTACACATCTATCGAAATCATCCATGTTCACTACAGAGTGATCAGGTCTTGTTTTTCTGTTTCTCAGGAGTACTAAGACGTTGGTCCGAGCCTTTCTCTAAAAGCGTTCTATTTTCTTTCCGTATCCTTTTAATAGTCTGTTCCGACACGCCACAATAGTGTGCTGCCCTTGTGGTAGCCTTTTTAACGGGATGCAGGTACGCTCCTTTACGCGATTCTTCATCACAGTTTTTTATAACTGATGCAATAATTTGTTGCCCTTCCGAATGAATTACCGCTTTATTTTTCCGGGAAGACATATTGAAATAAAACAAAAGATTTGAAAAATACATGTTGAAATTTACCTAACTCAAAACACATAAAACAAATAACTTTTGGCACTTTTTAAATTTCAAAATAAAAATCACTTTAGTGATCAAAAATCATGAATAATGATTAAAACATCCGAGGCGCACAAGCACAAACGTACAACTGTATATTGTGACACGTGTATCCGTTGTGAAAAGTAATAATACGTAGACCTATAATAAATAAATACATAGACCTATAATAAATAAATACATAGACATAATAATAATATTTACATGATGACTAAATGTTTTTGTACTGCATGATAAGACAAATATATTACTCACATTCTATTACGCCACCCACCCCACTTCCCCAGGCGACAGAGATCATGAGCTGGCGCGTGTATATTACATTGCTCTGATTTACATTTAATTTTTGTTTCTATTTTAATTGAGGTTTGTATCTTATCTCTTAAAAATCTGCTTGAATGAATTATAGTACCACAAGTGTGTTCACATTAGTTCCTTGTCAACCTCCCAGTTGATACCTATGGATAAACAAACATTACTGGTTATGCCTATTCCATTGCGTAGCTACTCAAGTTAAAATTCCAATAAAATGTAGTCTTTCTATATCACATTTAAACAGTTTCTAGATACTAAAAAAAACCAATTGAAAACATTATCACGCTATAATAATTTATCACCATCGAAACTTAGCATGGTATAGCAATTAGCAAGGGGTTCTGGTACGAATTTGATTTGTGCCCGGGCTTTAATACTTTGTTTTAATTGATGCTTATTTCCTAAGAATGTTAGCATAGACTAGTCAAAAAAAAAAATGTAGAATGTAGAATGTTTAGTATTTTATGCTAAAAAAATTAATATTTTTCAGGTCATATATTGTTTGAAATGTGTGCTGGTTATGAACTGAAAACACCACAACCAAATCCTGCCAATTACTTAGATATTGATAATTATCCACAGGTAAATATTGTTGTCATTTTTTTATCAGTATGATTGTTCAAAAAAATGTTAGTAAGACCCATAATTAACTGTAATTTCTTTTGTATGAGAAGTCATTATTCTGATTACAATAATTAATATTGTCTTTAAGATTGTAATCATGTTGTTGTTGTTTAGGTGATCAGCCGAAAGGCTGGTTTAAAACTCTATAGGCTTTTATAATGATTTGCTTTATAGTAAATTTAATTTTATTAATACTTATGGCTTTTGAACCACCCCATCAGTCAACTGGTGGAAAAGTGCTTTAAAAATGTTAACTTACATTAGTCTGATGAAATGCTGGTTATTAACCAGCATTTAGTAACCATTCCTGGCAGGTGGAATGAACTGACTCTAATGGCAACAAGCTAAGGGAGATAAAACATGACGTTAAGCCTTGGCCTACGTCGCTGAGGAAAAACAGAAGGGAAGAAGTTGTCATCGCACGACTTAGAATTGGGCGCACCAGACTAAACCATGGATTTCTCATGACGTTTGGTGATGCTCTAATGTGTGGTAGGTGCGATTGTCCTTTGACAATCAAACACATTTTGGTAGATTGTGTCTACTACACAGCTCTGCATCGGCGATTTCAATTACCCTTTGAGTTATGGGATGAATTCAGCGACGAAATCAGCTGTGATGACTAGTGGCCATTTAACAGCCATTTAACTAAATTTTACTAGGAGCCAAAATACCGTAAGTCTATCTCAGGACTTGGGTTTTCGTTAATATTAGGTTTTCTTAGAGCTAAAATGTCTCAAATTGACATAAGTCAATTTGGCTCTTAAACTATCATGGACATACGCTATTTTTAGCATTGGTTACCTTTATTCTACGTATCATAAGGTGGTCTTGCAATATTTTAGCATGTAAATCATAACACATACAGTTAGAAATAACAATAACCCTGATTTTCCCAATTTTGGACTTGCGCTGTTTTAGCTCTCAAGTACAGATTGAATCAGACGTATAATAAACTATGAATATTTGCAGTTTAATATTCATGGCATAACACCATCAGTAAGTGTACCTATTGTTGTAGAATGTTTAGTCTTTTAAAAGTATAAATTGTTTGTTGAATCCAGTCAAATATTATGTGACAACATACCTGAATAACTGTGATTTCTGTGTTTTAGGTTGTTGAAGTTCTTGAATTTATCTTCCAGAACCCTAAACGTCGATTTCCGTCCATTGAAGAGCTTTTAGTACATGAATTTTTTCGAAATATTGATTTACGTGAAATGAGAGCATCATCATTGTCAGTAAGTATTATATTAATACAAGTTTATCTTTACTTTTAATTGAATTATTTAATAATTTTTCATTGATACAATAGGTATCCGACTTTGTAAAAGTGACTTATGAGGGTGGTCTGAAAAGTTTCCAACCTAACAAAGATACAAGACATTTTTTCTGAAATTTCTTTTTTTATTTTCAACATAGTATCCTTGTAACTCTACACACTTCTCCCAGCGATTCTCCCATCTCTGTAACCCGTCGAAATAGTACTCGCCGTTTTTCTCTGCAAAATAGTTGTTCATAAAGGTGATTGCCTCTTCATTTGACGAAAATCTCTGTCCTCCGAGCACAATTTTTAGATGAGAGAACAAAAAGAAGTCACTTAGGGCTAGATCTGGTGAGTAAGGCGGATGATCAAGCAGTTCAAACCGTAATTCGTGGATTTTCACAATGGTAACCGCTGAGGTGTGAGACGGTGCGTTGTCTTGGTGAAACAGTATTTTCTTTTTCTGCAAATGTAGCCGTTTTTCCGCAAGTTCTGCCTTTAGCTTGTCAAGTAATGATGCGTAGTATGCTCCTGTAATGGTTTTTTCTTTTGGAAGATAATCGATTAAAATAACTCCATGACTATCCCAAAAAACAGTCACTATCACTTTCCCAGCAAAAAAAACAGTTTTTGCTTTTTTTGGAGCCGGTTCTCCCTTTGCAGTTCACTGTTTGGACTGTATTTTTGTTTTGGGCGCATAATGGTGTATCCAAGTTTCATCTACAGTAATTAATTGGCTCCAAAACTCGGATTTATTGCGCCTAAACTTCGCCAACAGAGCGTTGGAAATGTTCATTCGAACACGTTTTTGTCTAACATGAGCAAGCGCGGCACCCACCGCGCAGACAGCTTTCCCAGCCTAAATGTTGATTTAATATGTGACAAACACGTTCTTTCGACATGTTCATAATCTCTGCTATCTCTCTCACTTTAATAAAATTAGGGGGTCGTCTAGCACCGTTTGGTGAACTTTGGTGATGTTTTCGACGGTAGTTGCAGTTTTTGGACGTCCCGAATGTTCGTCGTCTCCCATGCTCTTACGGGTACGTTTAAATTCAGCTGCCCAAAATTTCATTGTGATAAATGATGGTGCAGAGTCCCCATACACAGAATCCAACTCATCTTTGATTTGCATCGGTGTATTACCTTTCAAAAACAAATATTTAATGACAGCTCGATACTCAATTTTGTCCATTTTCACAAAAACACTGACATCAACTCACTCAAACAACTATTACATAACAACTACGCGTCCTAAATGGCTGAAACTTTGGTGAGTAACTGTCAGCAGATGAACAACAAAATTCACTAGCTTTTTTTACGAGTTCTGCAGTCTTCACGTTGAGGTCGGAAACTTTTCAGACCACCCTCGTAAGTTATTGTTGATGTGGAATTTACCATAGAAATTTTCATTAGATTAAGAGTTCCCTTGTAATTGGGGTTGGGAATGAAAAAACTTAATTTTTGTTAAATAATTTCTTGAGTATCATTTACGATGTTTGAATGCAAGTGGGCTCAAATTAAGGGAATTTTATTGTCTATGCAATGTGGTATTCATTTTCAATTCTTTTACCTTATTGAATTTTTACACAATTATTTGTGAAAAATGCTGTAAATACACTCCATAAAACAGTTTTAAAATTATAGAATTGAATATTTTGTTTTCCACTCGGCAAATAACTTTATTCACCACAGAGTCTGGCTGTATGATGAAATTCATTACTCTTAGAGGAGATAAATGACTAGTGTCTCTTACACCTCTACCTCTTCTTTTATTAAATGCTTTAGTCAGATAATTGCCTGACCATGTGATAATAAACAGAACTATTTTTTTTTTGGTCCTGAAACTACCAGATCAAGTGAAAATAATTTAAAACTGTACCTGCCTGTTGTGGGCAATGCATTATTATTACTTGAAAAAATTTCTAGACCCAAATTCAAGATCTGCTCTTGTTTATGAACCATATCTCTTGATTCATGAGTTAACAAATTATGTATTGTTATTTATAAGCTTCTGTTAAAACACCATGAACTGAAGTCTTTAGTATATATTGATTTATGTAAACGTAATTACTCTGTGCTGCTCAGCCAGTATAGAGCCCATGTGAGAAGTATGCTAAGTCAGCATAATTAGTTTTTCTTATCAGGGTTAGAATTCCAAAATGAAATTTTTAATGGGGTTGTAATGAATCCTAGAAAAGCAAGCACCACGGTTAATTGTCTGGTTGTGCAAATGCTTGTTTGTAAGAAATTATTAACTAATTGTTGGGCGGCAGCTCTGTAAATAGAGCATGAGAGGAATTAGCAACAAGAAATTAAATAAGTAAATAAAAATGACTTACTTTGACATAAATATTTATACCATATGAGCTAACAAATTATGTATTGTTATTTACAAGCTTCTGTAATATAACTAGGCTTCTGCCTTTAATATAACTGACCATTTACAAATATAACGAACCTTTTGATTTTGTGAATTTAATTGAAAAACAAACTCATGATAAAAAAGTAAATACTATGTAATACCTCAAACTGCTTAGCTGTTTCTTCTTTTAGTATTCCTCGTTCAAAACATTCACCTCCTTGTACAACGAATGTTAGCGTGTTGGCTCCTGCTTCATTCTGAAACTGACTCCCCATAGTTTCTTGCTATTTCACAACCTACTTCGTGCTAAATCCCCAAATGGCTTGTTGAACCAATATGGACTCACAAGCCCCCCCCCCCAACCCCTGGGTGACAAGCCCCCAAACACCACTCTACAAAAGTTTAACTGAACCTGGCGTCTCAGAAATGAAGAAGAATCCTGAATGGCTGAAAAATGGTGGACGAAAGCATGGCCCTACGTCACAGATGGGAAAACATGCGTTGTCATACACCCCTCTCCAAAGTTGACAGTTAGCTTTATTTACAACCTATTGTTTAATTACTACACTAATGTACGTAATTCTAAACTTAAGTTGTTGCATCACCCCACTTGGTTGGGTTTTTACATTAATGTTAGAAATTATGGTAATTAGGATTTATCACACTGTAAAGGCTCGTTGTATCTTTCAACTGTACAGACATCTTATGTGGGTGAGTTTCTGTTGCATCAAAATTTAGTGTTTGATGTAAAATAATATTACTAGTTCCATTTGAAAAACATATTGTGTTGAAGAATTATAATCAGAATATTTTTTTTGAATCTTTTGTTTCAGCAAGTTTATCATGCCCATCTTACTGCCCCAGCAATTAATCTTCTAAATGCAGTTAAAAAATTTCAAGTTAAGAAAAGGTTTGTCAATACTTGTATTCCATCTACATAATTATTTAGAATACTGTATTTACATTTTTAATTTGTCACTAATTTCTCATGTGTTTGATTAAAGTCGTCTGTTTTGTGTGATCTGCATGTTTTGAATAAATATTTTGTGACTTTATTTTAATTATTATTTTTAAGGTACAATAATATTTCAAAGTTTTTTCATTAAATGTAATATAGCACACAATGTTTCAGTTTTGTCCTTTGAAGGCTTTTTCAAAAAAGAATGAAGTTAGGATGAGTGTCAAAACAGAAGCATTACATATTTTGGGAAGTTGGAACTATAATAAGATGCAAATATAATAACATAATTGCTGCTTGACAAAGTACTGTATGAATCTGAGCTTTGTGGAGCTGTGTGATGAAGGGGAAAGACGAAGTAACAGACTGCTGCTCCGTCATAAAACTGTACTAATCATCTCATTGCTTGCTAGGCAGTAGGCTGCCTAGTGTGGTGACATACGTGGGTGTTTGCTGGGTGTAAATTCTTGCACCCAGCAAGAATTTACACAAATTCTTGCTGGGTGCAAGCAAGTCGACAAGACAAATCCTAGTTACGGCATGCTCTTCTCTAGAATAATTTGCTGGCACGTTGGAACAAGGATTGACGTAGTAAGTAAGATTTTCCCCAAAGAAATAATAATAAAAAAACTCATACCAGTTCATAGGAAGCATACATTCCGGTATTTTACTGACGTGTAGAAAAGGTGTAGTAAAATTGACCAACAGGGCCTTCAATCTGGCGTTGTACGACATGTAAACTGCATGATCTCAGGTAATTCAAGGAACGTCAACAAGAATCGAACTGGATTATTGGTGAACAAAATTTCACCGTCCGGGAATCGAATTTCAGGGTCCGAGGATTGAATTTCATGGTCCAAGGATTGAACCCAATTTAATTTGGGCGACATAGTCAAATTTACATTTTAAAAAAAAATTTTCTAACACGGAAAAGACTAAAAATCAATACGGAAAAACTGTCTAGAAAAATACAACAGAATACAGAAGATATTACTTGAATCATGTTAATAAATAAAAATCGTCAGATCCAAACAGAATGAAATAAAACACCATAAAGTAAATAAAAATCTTTTTTACTAAAAGATATAAAAAAGAAAATTGGTAACAGCATTCCACAATAGGTAACGTCGACCGTACACTTCAGCAGTACAAACTTGTCTCAAACTGCAACGAGGAAAACAGTACATTAGTTCAACTGCCGTACCTTACCAGAAATAAGCCAGAACAAGTACCGCGAGCAGCCGTAAGATCGCGCCAGCTTACGGTAGTAACTAAAATCAGAGTGACAGCCTACAAGTAGATAACAAAACAACCGCCGAAATACAAAATTTCAAAAATAAATGTAACGGCCCCAAAGCCGGACGTTACAGATTAATGTCATTTTTGACTAATGTAGGCTTCATCACTCAATAAAAAATAATATATGTATAAAATATACATTTGCATTAAGCGCTGTTTTCAATGAGTTTAGTAATAAATGTAAATACAAATATAAAAATATAAATGTAAGTAAAGTGAACATTAGTCAAAGCCTACCCACCCTTTTGGCAAGAGCTTTTGACAGAGCTTGTAAAAAACCTGCCAGAATATGAAGGAATCAATGACGAAGAAGTCATCTAAATTACTGACAGTGACATGATAGAAATGGTGTGCTATAGTGATGAGAAAATCGCTGAATCCAAAGAGGATGACAACATGCCTATAATGAGTCACTCTGAAGTATTCAAGACCATCAAATCTTTGATCAGTTATGTTTAACATCAAGACGAAACAAGTGAAACTGGAGTGATGCCTTTAAGAAGGTTGAGAGACATGTTTTCCAAAAAACGTGTGCAGTGTGTGAAACAGATGAAAATCACAACATTTTTAAAGTATATTACATATTACTGATGCAGGTATACATTAAGAAAAAATTTTTAACCAATTTAATTTTTTGTATTTTAAAGAATATGTACAAAAACAAATGCTAAACCAATAAAAACATCTAAAATAACATTCAACAACAAATATGTTCATTATTTCTGACCCTCTAGCGATTTATAAATTGTCTTGTGATATCCGCATTTTCCCATTTATGGATCAGCAGGTCGCCATATTAGTATGGATGTGACAGGTTTCTGTAGATGAATAACTGAAAGAAAATCAAAGCAGTATTGAAAGGATAACAGATCAGTGGAAGAGAATTTTTTTTTCCATTTTTGACCGATAACAAGCTGCAGGATGCACTTTTAAGCTTTATGTGTTATTTAATAAACTTCTGAAGAGTAATGAAACATCAGTGAAAAAGTGTTCTTTATGATGTTACAGAATACACAGGGATCCTTCATTGACGGTTGCGAATCCACCTTCACCTCCACCACGCGGTGATCGAGAATCAAGGTTAGTATTTAAATTTGATCAATTAATTTGCACTTGTTTGTAAATGATTTGTTTTCATGTTTTTTTAAATAATATGTATTTTTTGCACTTGTAAATATTTTCAGCAGTTTGCACAAATGTTGGATTTGTTGACACTTGTGTACTATCCTCAGTTGAAGTTAGTCTTATACACAGTAACACATTCTATATAAATTACAGAACAAGTATCTTGTAAATAATATTCAGTAAATAATGAAACTACTGTAAGAGCAAAGTACATTACCTAAGCCTTTTGTAACTACAGCTTCTTTTGCAAACACCGTAATTCGCTTTTTATCAAACACTTTTATTCATTTTTTATCAAATAAAAATTAAAATTAGTATGAAACAAAACAACTGAAACACACATTGACATTCATTTTCTCTGCTTCCAGATTAAAAGAAGCAGAGAGGTTGGATGATCAAATCAGGCAATCTTTCTTATTCAGATGTCGAATACTTGAATCAAATGACTATACACTTGAATGCACTGATCCGGATAGTTTAGACTTGGAAACTCAAGTTTAAGTTTATTGTTACATTTGTATTGATTGTTGATTGTTGTTTGTTGATCGGGTACCTCTTTTGTTACTGGATATTACAAATTATAATGTTGATATTTTGGTCATTTTATTGTTGTTGCTGTTGTTGTCAGGGTATACTCAGGAGTTTGTTATTTAATAATTGTTAATGTTATTTAATAATACTGTTACTAGTGTTGTTGTTATTATTAATTGTTCATAATTATACGTTGTTTAACTTATTTAAAATTTATAGAATAGTTACCATAGCTTTAATATACATACCATAATATTATAATTTAACTGATTACGTACTGATAAAAATGTTAGCAAGCATAATTTTTTTTGAACGATCCTGTATTTATTAGCCATTGCTGTGAATAGCATTTAAATGTATTTCTAATGATTCTATTATCTTGTTAATCCATTTATTGATTATTTTGAGTCGAAAATCAGTGTCTGACAACTAATTTTTCTATTATTTAAAAATTAAAATCGTAGTTTAAAAGAAACAAAAACTATTTTTTTAAATTTGTTGTTCTATAAAGGTCTTGCATAATAATATTAATGTAAACTGAAAGATAATAAAAAAAATACAAATGTACCTACTTAAATTGTCTGTGGAGTTGTTGACAGAACGGCTGTTACAGCTAAGTTCCAATTTTGGTTTCCAGTAAAGTGTGAAAATTTCTGTATTTTACCTATCATGTAATTCTACTCCATCTATTTTATCTGAAAATGACCAAGTTTTCAATGCAACTTAAATGTAAAAAATATTGTTATCCTAGAGATGAGGATGTCAGCTCAATTATTTGATTGAAATGTTTTAGTTATTTCTTTAACAAAGAAAAAGTTTTTTTAAATGGGGGTAAAATCATTCACGTTACTAAAAATGTGATGTATCAGGAAGTCAATTTTACATAATATATAACTCGTGTGTTTCAATATTATGTACTTAACGTTTTTTACTGGGTAATGCAATTTTTTTTTAATTGACTATTTACTGTACTTGCTTTTATTAGAAATTAAATAGTCTTAATATAAAACACCTTTTTTTTTCTTGCAGTATTAAACTGTACACTTTATTTTGAGAATAATATAAAGTGTACACTCCTGTTTAACATTGTGAGGAAAGAATTATTAATTTATTTTATACTTTGAGTAAAGCTATTTAACTTCTGATAATTAATCATTTCCAATTAAATTATCAACAGTTAAAAATTTGAATCAGCTATTTTCTTTCAACAGTTATCAGATGGATTTAGTGAAGTGGGGAATTTTATCTGACATACAGATTTGTCTAATCTTTGTTTATGAGCTGACTGAATTAAAATTTTAATTTTAAAATGGAATTTCTTTACACTCATACTGTCTTAGAAATTGTTTATTAATATCAAATAAGCCAGATAACCAAAACTGAAAAAGTTGGAACTCAAGAATTCAAAAACGTTATTTTTTCCTTTATTTGAATTTTTTATTTAGTTTAGCTAATATAATAATTGACTAAAGGTTAAAAATATTTGTTTCTTTGTAAATCGTTGCTTTTATAATTTCTTTAACCGCAAAGATATTATCTAATATGGTTGACCAATTCTGAAACCACATTGTTGTTTACTCAGAATTGCTTCTGTTACTACTCTTACCCTGTTGTTGGTTATTTTTGAGTACAGTTTTTATTCTGTATTTAATAGATAATACCCTGATAAGTTTACAATCAGTTCATTGACCCTTCTTAATCAATTATTGAACAATCACTACTATTTTTATTAAGAATAAACTGTCTTCTTTCTGAGCATTAAGGAAACTGTACTGTGGTTGCTCTATAATAGTCTACCGCTCAATGCCGTTTTGCCCCAAGAAACTTGTCATTGGTGATTACGAGTCGTCTGGTTGCAAAACCAGCCACATCCAAAAACCAAAATTTTTCACAATTAACGAAAAACTGATATCTCTAATATCTATAAAGTTAGAAATTTTATTTTATGGCATCATATTGATGGTAGTTAGATATGTAATACCATGTCATAAACATTTTTCATTAATGAAAGATTATCAAATTATTTAAATTTTTGGTTCGGATGTGGCTGGTTTTGTTACTGAAAATATAACTTGTCTGGTTTTGCAAGCAGCTAAGCGGATGTAACTGGTTTTGAAATAAACATGCCACAGGTATTAGAAATCAAGGTACATATTTATTGATAATGTAAAAATAACAAAAAAATTAATACGATAGCCTAGAGCTAAATTTAACTAAATCTACGACTTATAAAGTAAACCTAACTTACATAATTAACTCTTCAAGTTCCTCATTATTTTCACAAATTTCATCTTCAAAGTGTGTATCGTCTTCCTCATCAACAGTTGCAGTATGTTCATTTAATTTTTTAAAGAATTTTAAAACTTCCAAGTTTCTCCAACCTTCCCCAAAATGTTTCTCTAGTAATTTGGTAACATCTTTCATCTTTTTCGGAGCAATTTGTTTACCACTTTCAATTGCTTTTGGAGCTTGTAAATCCCTAATTACAAAATTTTTCTTGCAAATAGATTTGTATGTACCTTAATCTTTTTTATAGTGCAGTTCCCCTTTAATAAGGACATTGTTACCTGTTTTATTCTTTTTAAAATGAAATATTTTAGTGGGATTAAAACGGAAATGCCATTTTCCAGGCAGCTTAACAATTTTTTGTATTTCACTTTTCCAGTCATATACCTTATCAGCTAAATGAACCACTGTACCATATTTTGAAAAAATGTCACTGTATTCTTGTGGATCAACAATAGCACTGGAGGTTTTTTTTATGTCTTTCTCTATCCTCGCAAAAACTCTATCCGGTGGTAGGAAAGAATGGCCCACGATTGGAAAAACATACTCCACTAGTTCTAATGTTTTAGGGGCGTAATTGCAAAACCAAACGGAAATTATTCCCATCATTGTTGCATTTTTATTTTGTCCTCCGCACCCGTCTGAGGCGAGGTGAAGAATCTTAATATTTTCTGGGATTTCGAGTTGAAGCAAGCAATGGTAAAGAGCAGAACCAATTTCGTTTGAACTCTTACCATGCTCACTTTCATCCCAATCATAGATTAAAACGTTATTTCGTGTCTGATTGGCCCTTGAATCTCCAACAACTACTGAAAAATTATATTTAGACAACTGTCTCGAAAAATATGCACTCTGGTCCGAAAGTAGTAGAAGTGCCTGGTTTTTTTGGCAGTCAAATGTGACTGTCATAAGGTCATCACGCTTTTCCCTTATTGATGCATAAAAAGCCTTTGCTTTTAATACATGGCATCGTTTTTGAGCGAGTAAATTATTCTTTTGACTAATGGATTCAGCTGTTTTAATTTTCTCCTTTAAAGAGAGGCAAGTGGAACATTCATCTGTTCATTTTTCGCACAATTTTTCATTCCGCACTCTTTTTCTACTAGTATTTCCAACAACAATGGTTGGAGAAGAATCCATTGTACTAAATTTAAATAAAAACTTAAGGTCTTTAGATATTAACAACACTCAATAAATAGCACGTTAACAACACAATGAAACATAACCTCTACAATGTTGATGCTGAGTTTTATAATCAATGCCATCATAATCGTGTGGTAGGTGGATGTGACTGGATATGCAAGTTACAATGTTATTTGTCTGGCTTTGCAACCAACCGCTTATTTTGAAGTTGTTTATCATAAGATGTGGCTGATTTTGCAACTCAAATTCTTATAAAATAATAAGTACTGTAGTATTATATTAACCAGAAAAAGACATAACCTAATTTAAAAAAAAAATGGATGTGGCTGGGTTTGCAACCAGACGACTCATACAGATAGATCTGTAATTTACAGATCTATCTAGTGGGTATTTTTGATACTAACTAAACTCGGGTTGTAGTCCTAGTCTTTGCCAACACAGATATTGTTCAAAACTCATTCTGATAGAAATGAGGGTTAGTACCATGTTACTCCAACCCCTTTATATTATGATAACATAGTGATAGATATTGGTTTATAAGATGGTCAAATCCATGTACTTGAAGCAAAATGTAGTGGGTGCTATGTTAAATAGATCATTTTGAGGAAGAAACCCTGTAAAATTTTACTTTACTCTACCAACTTAGTATTGTTAACGACTTAATTTTTATTACTTAACTTTACTGGTGCCAATAGGTAGAGTGTTAAATTAATTGCACTTGATCTGCTAGTTCTAGGGCTACAAAAAATAGTGTTTTATCACATGGTCAGCCAATTATATGACTGAAGCATTTAAGAACAGAAGAGTTAGAGATGTAAAAGACACTAATCAGAGTTATTTCCTCTGAGAGTAGTGGATTCCAATCATTATATAGCTCGACCCTATGGTGAATGAAGTAAAGTTGTCATTTGCAGGGTGAAAGTAGATGCTTTTCAGAGAGCCTGGAAAGCTTATAAGCATACTTTTTCTCTCATTGAGGAAGGCACTGGTAAACTATCTATTCCTCGTTTTACTTAGTAAAGCCTCTAGAGAGGTTCAAATCAGCCTTTTGGATGATGACCTACAACATTACTGACCGATTGCCATGACTGTCAATTAAATGAAAGACTAGACTTTTAGACCTATTTTCCAAAAGCACTTTAAAGGAATAGTAGTTAATTTTCCAGGTCTTTTATATGAACATTACATTTTAAATGAAGTTACAAAATAATTTAAATAGGTACTGTAATTTTGCAATTCTTATAAATAATTGTTTGTTTGGTAGCATTTATAACAAACATCATATAGCCTAATGTGTTGGTATGTTTATAAATTTTTAAGAATCTTAAAAAATGTAACTTGCGTTTCACAGAAATGATAAAAATTGTGATTAATTTTCTGTCCGTTAAATTTCTTCTTCATGGTTAATTTAGTCTCCGAGTGCATATTTTATTAGAATGCTGATATAAATTTGGTAATACTGTTGGACTTTTAATGACCACCTCTGTTCGCAGCTAATTTTTTGAAGAATCAGTTTGATTTTCCTAAGGCTTATGTATTTACCTTCTTAAATAACTGCACTTCTTCCTGATCCCATGCTGTTATCTTTTTGGGGTTTTGTGGTACCAAGTAGTATTTAAAGTTTAAAAATTATTGACTGAACAGAATTATGTAACAAAGCTTTTGTTTTTTTTTTGAGGGGGAATTTAGTAATTAATCCAGGTATGAGTTTATAATGTAGAATGCAGAGCTCAATGTCTTTACTTAACTATCAAAACAGGTATCTTGTGTTGGAACTAATGTCTTGTAAAATAAAAACATTTGTAGGGAGTGAGATTGTGAATGCAAAATGTTGAGTTATGCTAAAACAATAGTCATGATTATAAAAATTATTTAAATAAGTACATTTATCATTAATAAATTATAATGATAAATACAGTAGCTTAAAACTACACAAATTTTTAATTTTTAGTTTTTTATTATGTAGTTCAACCATTACAGTATGTACTGAACAGTTACACAATATCTTATAAATACACATTTTAATTTATTATTTTTTCTAAGCCAAAACTAAACTTTGTAAATTAAAAATTTATTTTTAATGATTTTTCTAAGTAGAAATCTATTTTTATCCACTACCTCAAAATAATGGGATTTTTATTCGGGTTATTTTCAGTATATTTCTAAATAACAGAATCTCCTTTTAAATTTACAAAAAATATTTATTTTCAAATGTATCTCACATATTAATGTGAGAAAAAATTTTTTATTACTGTAGTGGTAATTTATATTACTACAGTAATAAAACAAAATTTTAACTGCACAAAATGTTTTAAAATTTAACCAAGACTTAAACTAAACTTAACTATAAATAAATTAATTCCAACTTACTACCAAAACAATTGTACACTAACTTCCTGTCATGAATAAATTGCTTCAATAAGCAACATGTTACGTACAAACCAGTTTTTAACGACTATTTGTATGATTGTAACACATTAATTTACAGTAACTTTATAAATGGTTGTATCATTGCTGACTGATTACGAAAGGTAGTGGCTTTATGTAATAATTACACAATATAATAATAGAATGTTCTACCCTATACTTAAAGAACAAAAAGTAAGTGTAAACTAGCTGCTAGTCTGAAAAACAATAAATTAACTTATCAAAACTCTCACAAAAGCACCATTATCGTTAAAGCACCATTGTCCATCCAGCCAATGTATGTCACAGTCATTTTGGTTCTGTTCAGCCGTGGTTTACATAAAAAGGTCACCACCTTGGCTTTGCCCATAGGTAAAGATCATCCCCTTAAAAAGACATTTTGCTGTTTATAGGTGGTCATTTGATAGAAATTTAACTGAATTTTTCCTACTCTTATGGTTAGTGTTTGTTAGTTTAAATATTTGGTATAATACAATCTGATCACGTCTATTAGTATACTAATAATGTATTTAATGGGTTTAGTGGTGTGACGAAAATAGAAAATAGTTAAAAATTAGTTAAATTCTAAATTAGGTAATTTTAAATTTATTTTATATCTTATAAAGAAATGAATTTGAAATAAAAGCATTGGTGTAGTCCAATTCGACTTCCCAAAAGATCAGTTGCTAATTGCCTTAAGTAATGTTTGAAGTTGTGTACATATCGAATTGTTAATTGAATAAATTTAAGAAGTGGTTTACCTACATTTTCATAATGAGGGCATTGCATAAGTAGTGTTCCTATTTATAAAAAAGAAAACTGTTGAGTATACTGTTCCAGATTAAATAATTTTACTTTGTAAACATTAAATTAAACATAAGAGTGACATAATTTTTGAATCTATAAAATTAAATGAACAATTTTATAAGTAATGCAGTCAATAAATTGCTCAGGGTAAGTCGTGGATTCACTAAGTTACACTGTCCAGAAGTAACATCAAAATTATTACCAGGGTAGAGCTTAACAATTCCAAAGTAAGGGTACTATGTGCTGTAAAATAACAAACATCCATTAAATAATATTAACTGACTGCTGATTTGAAGAAAATAGATTTGTAAATTCAATACTGAGCGCAAACTGAATATTTGAAAAAGTGTAATTACCGTTTCCTAACAAAAAAAATATTCAAGTAAATTCTGAGATTAGTAAAACAGTGTTTAAAAGTATTCTATAATAGAAGTTTAATCTTTTTTCTTTAATTGTTCATGTAGAGGTTGTAAGTAAGATAGGTAGATAATTTACAAGTGACAGCAAGCAACCAATGTTATTCACAATAAAATTTGATTATTCTTCAGTCATCACAGTTCACAGAGATCATGATGTGTCAGTTGAATAATAGTAGAGGTTACAGATTTGACTACCAGAGTTTTGTACTATTTTTTTTAATTATTAAAACTTATTTAAGATTATTTATTTTGTTATTGAAATTATTTTTTATTAAGTTCCAGTTGTGAAAAGAAAAGTTACTGTCCACTAACATAAAATTGTATAATATTCATAATATTCACAAACATGTTCAAGTGATTGTGTCTTGAAAGCACAATTCCTATTTTTAATTTTATGTCAAAAGTTGTTTCTTAAATAAAACTACTGCATGTAGACCTTGTCTGACAGCTTGAGTCGGCTGCGTTTTGAATGAGATAACTTCTTCACTTCATCCCTAACCCATTTTATGTATATATTTTTTATAGTCGTTTCATTATGATGTAGACTAGTTTATTCTTAAATTTTTCCTGCACCATGAAACTGTTATCTGTATGGTAATTATTTTCCTTTTGTAATATTCTATAAGGTTGTTTATCTCGTCATTATGGTTTTTTGTGCATTGTCTCACCAAACATTATTGAATTTCATGTGTAATAAATAAATTGTAATCCCATAATGTGGTAAACAAAATTATTATAAATTGTTAACAGTGTTTTATATAGTTCTATTACAGTTGTTTGTATTTTCATATTTTATTGTCTAGTCATTACAATATAAAAAAATAATGTATAATAACACTATTGAAATGACCTCCCTACAAATTAATAATTGGATTATAAAAATACACGTACATATCAAAATAAATATGTATTCATAAACATATTCTTAATATAAATAAATACATAGAAGAAAAAGTAGATTACTAAATAAATTTTCAGTAAGATAGTTTAGTAGGCCTATAATTTAAAGACGTAAGTTTACAATATCTTCAAGTATATGGTATTCAAGCACATGTTATATCTTATACTGTACATGTTACGTAATAAAACTGAATATTGAAGCGATGGCAACACTTTGTAAGTTGCTGCCTTTGTAGGACAGAATTCCAGTGTGTATATGAAAAGACTATCCCTCATTGTTCTTGCAGCCGACCTGAGCTTTCAGACAAGTTCTACAACTGTTTCTAGTAGGAATTATGGAAAATTAGTTTGAATTGTAAAAACATACTTAGGTATTAAAGATTGTTATACATAGAAAAAATCAGTTTTTTGCAGGTTGATTGCTGTTTAACATAAGTAAAAACTTGGGAGCAATAAATATATTATGATGCTAATATTCATCTAATATGATAAAATTAGAAATTTAGGAATACGTAACAATACGACTAGACTGATATTAGACGTTCCTTTTGTATAGCATTTACCTAACTTATAATACAGGGTGATATTTTAGAGTGGAAATGGCTTTATAATTAATATCTGAGAGGTTTATTGAGGCAGAAAGAAATGTGGTTCTACATAGTTTTAAAAAATCTTCAGAATGGTGGGTTTTAAATCTTTTCTGCCATCTTGGATACATCATATTGAATCAAACTTATTTTTTTTAGAAATAGGAAGGTAGACATGTGACACGTGATTTTGATATAAAATATTACAAGAAAAACAAAAGTAAAACCTGTTTTTTTGTTAATGCCTTTACTATCAACTTAAACGTTCAAAGTTGGAATGACGGGAAGATTGTGTTAACAATAAAACAAGGTAAAACTCGCTACATGGACAGTTTTATTGCATTTTAAAATCATAGTGTGTCCAATTACAAACTATAAATATTAGCTGTATTATTGATATAATAAATGGTAACTTTGCCGAGAAGCTTATTGCAACTTGTTAGCCTCTAGGAATGTAAAAAATCTCCGGGAAAATGTTTAACAAGAATTAATTATAATGTATGGTTCCAGCAAGAAATAGCACCTCCTAATTATTATTTAAGGGTACAATAAATTTTAAGTGAACAATTTCTAATTTTTACTTTCTCTTGCCTATATGAATATTATAGGAAGGAAAGTATTGTTTTCATGTCGATTTTCGAAATTGAGTTTTCACCGTATCTACATGTTTTTTGACCCCCTGAACCCAAAAAAACATGTTTTTAGTGATTGGTCTGTGTGTGTGTGTGTGTGTGTGTGTGTGTGTGTGTGTGCGCGCGCACGTGTATGTCCACTTTTTTTATAAATTTTTTATGGGGGATGGCAATTTCAAGGATGTGTTTAATATTATCAATATTAAACCACTGTTGTTAATAGTTTGTTTTGGGTGTGTTATGTTTGTAAAATGCAATAAAATTGTTCACATGGCACATTTTATTTTAACACAATTTTGCCGGCATTCAAAATTTAAATGCCTATAACTCGATAACGAACGCATTAATGGAAAAGTGGGTTATACCATTGCTTTTCTCGTAAAATTTCACATTGATATTATGTGTCATATGCCCTTACTTTTATTAAAAAAATTAAGTTTGATTCAATATGGCAGACAAAAATAAGAAAACCACCATAATGAAGATTTTTTTAAACTAGGCAGAACTCGTGAAGATAGGAAGAAGTGGATGCGGCATAGTGACAGAAACTTGTTGCCACTTTCACCAGCCAACTTCTTAGTAAACTCTAAAAAATACGTTGATGGTAGAACCACTCTTTTCTGCCTTAAAATAACTCATGAGATATACAGTATAAGGCCGTTTTCATACCTAATATCACTCTGTATCTTATTTATTTGATACATTTATTACAATATTTGTTACAAATTTCTGATAACTAATTTCTAATTAATACTATATTGTTATCAGGTTATAAGCTGTTACTTATCTTTACAAATTTATAACTGATTTCTATTTTTCCAATGAGTCGATTTTGTATGTTCTGGTTTAGAATTATTTTAATATCTAATTAGGAAGATGATATGTCTAAAATAATTTTTCCGGATGTATTTAATGGTACCCAAAAAAAGTAATCCAAAAGTACAGGTCTGCAGACCTGCCAGACAATTTTATTAAAAATTAGAAATTGTTCACAGAAAATTTATTGTGCCTTAAATAATAATGAGGAGGTATCCCATCATTTCATTAAAACCATACATTATAATTTAATTCTGGTCTAATATTTTCCTGGCTATTTATTTCATTCCTAATGGCTAAAAAGTTGCACTAAGCTTCTCAGAAAATTTATTGTTAATTATTTGTTATGGTTTATTATATCAATATTACACCAATATTATCAATTAAGTCTTAAGCTAAGTCATAGGTTGTTTTTATTAAACTCCCTTGATAGGTAGGCTAATTTTACAAATAGTTATTTTAAATTCAGCAGTGTGTCAACTTTCACTGAGTATATTATCTGTAACAGATTGGCTAGTGGAGAGTAATTAAATGTGTAGCTAAGCTTCTATACTATATTGTAATTTTAATTAAAGTTAATTAATAATTTTAGTGTATCAAAAATTTATTTTGTAAGCTTTACTTGTTGTTATAATAACTAATAGAATGGAATAGAAGTTAGGGTACAATAATTTCAAGAGATGTTTTAATGTAATTATTAGTATAGGATTCATTTTTAAAAACAAATTATATTTTTATATTTTCACACGTGTACAGATTAGCAATGCGTTAAAAATAAAGAATATATTACATAGGCTATTTAAAAATTCCATGTTTATGCTATTATAGTTCAGAGTTAGCAAATAGTAATAATAAGCTGTATTTAGAATAGGTAATTTTTAACTTTTAGGAATATTTGTGATAAGAAATATTATATATTTATGCTTTAATAAACACTGTGAAATTAGTCTAGTATACCATATTTATATTGATACAGCTTATTTATTTTTTCACATTTGTAAATGTCTAATGTAATTTATTGCAATATAATTTAAATTTTAGACAGTTTAAATATTTGTGTATTTATTTCAATATTTTTTTCCATTCATAGGATGCCAACAGTGCTCACCATTTAATTAGATACAGCTGAAGTAACTATAAATTGGGTAGTCTTGAATGGGGCTTGTAAGATCAATAATGGTTTATATTAATTAGTTTTAGGAATTTGATCTCCAGTGGCATAAAATGCGTTGTTACTAATCAATTTTTCAGGTAAAAGAAATTAGTTTATTTACTAAAAATGTATTGGCTAGTTTTCCATTTTTTCCAAAGTTGATAGGTCTTAGATTATTATTTAATTTATTACAGTTTTTGATTAATTTTTGATGTTCTGATTTCTGCTTCCTTCTTGGAGGTTATTTACAAATATCAATTATAGGTCACTTTGATCTGTCCAGGTAACATTACATAATCGAGCTGGAAGATGAGCTGAGGCGTTCAGAAGCCAATGTGACTAACTCCACCCGAGGAAAATGTTCAGTACAAGGAGTTAAAGTTATTCATCTAAAAAAAACTGTGTTATTCTTTTACTGAATTTTCAATTAACTCATTCACTTCTACCATGGAAGGGAAGTTTTAAGCAGTTAATAATTTTATTTAAAAAAATTCAATCTTTCTTGCTTTTAAAAAAAACTACTTAAATATGGAGTTAATCATATTGCCAACTGAAAGGTATTGACAAAATAATCTTACTGGTTTGTACACAAGTCAGTTTATTGAACAAATAAGCATAGAAAAAACTCATTTACATGAAAAAGTAACCATTATTATTAAAGTAAATAATCAAAATAATAACATGGGTTTAGAAAAAAGAATAAAAAATTAAGTCTTAGGCATAAAATACAAAATATTAAACATCTGTTCTTCAACTCTGTTCTTTATAAGTGATGCAGTCGTCATCACTGTCAGGTTCATCTTCTGAGATACCTCTTTCAGTCTTCAAGTTCTTGTAGTAATGGTGATGAACTGGAGGTATGAACTTCAAAAGGTCGATCATATCCTTTTTTTTGCCATGGAGATAGGTCTTGATGTGGGATAGAGAAGGTCTTGTGGAACATCGGCTAGGCTTTCCAATGGACATCCGTTTCCTGTTTTCTTTTGGATATTTATTTTTTGAAATGGTATTTCTGGTAACAATGTAGTCTTGTATTTGATAGCAAGTGGTTCAGATTTCTCAATTCGAATCCATCTCATTAACAGCCAGTTAACTGGTGCACCTTTGACATTTTTTTCCTGTTAGTGATGGATTTTTCTAAGGTTTCTGTTGAGTGGAAGTTTTTGTAGTTCATTTCTGTGAGGAAATACTTGTTTTTTTCCTGCAGCTTAGAATGATTTCATACCAATCCCCTGGAGAAAAGATGTTGCTGCTACTTTTTGCTCGTTTTTCAATGAAAGAAAAATTTGAATCATTCGGAAGGTAGCTGTGGCCTGGCACAAGGAACTATAAATCAATAATTTCAGTGTTGCCACTCTGATTTTGCAGATATTTCATAAGAGACAGAACCACTTTGATGTTGCGGTTTTGACCGCCGCATGAGTCAGAGTACATGACAATATGTTTAGCATTATTGCCATGAACAGTAAGATGCTTTGTTATGCAAGAGTTTACCTCTTGGGAGCCCCTTGAACCCTCGGTTTCAGGCCATACATACATGTAGGCTTTGTTGTCATTGAAATTGTGAACTCCAAAATTATACACATAGAGGTTCCTTTTGTAGTATGCAACAGACGTAGATAGTTTTGGAAAAGCCAAAGCTTTCTGGAGATCAAAAGTGAACACATAGTAATCGTCAGAACATCTACCCATATCCTCTTTTAAAGCTTCTCTGGCCTTTTGCGCCCTTCTTAGGTGCAGCTCTTTCTCCGTTTCTATAACTTTCTTTTCATCTTCATTTACCACTAAAAGTCTATTTTGGAAACGATCGCACAATTGACAGGTATCTTTAAGTGGTGGTTTAAAATGCAGGTTGAACTTAGTCGAAAATACATGGTAGTACATTTTTTCTTTAACTGGAGTCTTTTGGTTTTCATTACACCATAAGACATATAAATCGAACATTTTTTTAATGGTTAAATCAGGGTTCAAGTACTTTCGGTTAGGGTTATGTGTCCGCGTGTAGTGGCTAAAGTAAGCTGGAAATGTTTTAATATGATTAACAACATCTGAAATGTCAATCTTATTTCCCGGGGTTGATTTTCCCCTTCCATCTGTAACACAGCTTATGTCATCCTTAGTGCAACAATTATGAATTCGACCGTCAGACACTTGGAAGGTTTGTCTAAAGTATTTTTTACAAACTTGAATATCGTCATTTTTGACTCGGAGAAAATATAAAAAACTGTGGGTTCTAGGAATTTTAGACTGATCAGTAGGTTAACGTCTGATAATACTACTTGATTTGACACAACCATTGAGAAAAATGTTTTGCTGTGTCCTATTACTTAAACTGTAAAATGATTTGAAAAGAGTTTCCCTCTCATGTGCTGATATTTTTTTATTGCATTTTCTTGCACACTCACATTGCTTATCGGTAAAGATTTTTCCAGGCACTGTAATACCTGATCTAGTTGTATACTCTTTACCCGAAAGTTTCATTTTCTGTTGGTTTGCCCTCTTCCAACTATCAGAGTTTCTTTTACGTTTACGGCCCCTAATAGGCTTGACCCTAGGCCTAACCTCAACATCTGCAACAGAAGAATCACTATTTTTCTCGGCCAAAACATCATTATTATTCAGTTGTTGTACCTTATTAGGGCCAAAATTATGAATTAATTTTTGACCTAATTTGAATGAAAATATATTACTAGAACTTACATCATCTAAATCTGAACCCGGTATGTAATCTGAATCTGAGTCTGTGTTGTCGCCGAAAATGTCACTTTCACTGCTGTAGTCACTCATTTCAAATATCAATACTACACGTACAATCACTATACACGTACAAAAACTATAACGATGGAAAACACAATGCATTCGCCCAAAGATAACCTTGTATGAAGTCAGTTCAACAACTAACATTAGCTGTTATGGCGCCATGGAGTTAATCACATTGGCCACTGAAACAGCTGATAAAATGCTCAGTTGCCAGAGCAGAAACCGCATTCTAACGGAAAACCATTGAACTATGGAGTTAGTGGTCTTGGCCTCTGAAAACTATTCACTAGAGGAACCCAAACATGTCATTACTCACGTTTTTAAAAAAATTGGAGTTAGTCACATTGGCTTCTGAACGCCTCAGCTTATAAACCACTATCTAGGGAGATTAGATAGATATTCAGTGACGAAGCAAATGCCACTAGTATAAGTAAGAGATTGTTTAAAGTTTGGATTCAGTTAAGTTGAAAGTAATTCGTAAAAGAAAGAAGTTCAGGTACTACAATAGTACCTGAAATGCTTTTGTGTTGTATGTAGTGACAGAAAAATGCATTAGCTAATAAATAAGGCAATTATCACAAAAATTTACAACATTAAAACTGACTGTAGGTACAGTATCATACAATTCGGTGCCAAATTTAAAAAGTTCACCAAATGCTGTTACTTTAATTTAGGTCTAGTACTGTTAGAAGTGTCATTATGACTGCTGAATAGAGTAAAAACGAAAAAGACTGATCTTAGGGATTTACTTTGTATATGAAGAGTTAAAAATAAAAAAATAAAATAAATGTAATAACCAAATAGTTTACTAAATCCATTAAAAAAACCACTAAAAGATTAATAAAATCCACTAAAAGATTAAAATCCACTAAAATATTACATAAAGCTAAAATAAAAAAATAGAGACTGGTCGGCCTGTCAGGACTGTTGTGTTTTTCACTTTATTATTATTATTTATTAATTTCTAATTTCTTTTAAGTAATAAAACCTAATGGGTATTTTTAATTAAGTGCAATAAAATCTAACTGGTGGAAATTTTTTAAATTGCCATCTATCATTTCTATCGTTTTATTTTGTTCGTCTGTCCATCACACCCAGATATCAGAAACTACAAGAAATAGCAGCAAAAGGTTTTCGGATTCGTAATCTACACAAAAAGTCAGTGGGCCTAAATTGGGTTTGAAGTTCCGGTTTCGACAGGTAGTCAAAAAATCAAACTCAGAAACTACGAGAGATAGCAGCAAATGGTTTTCGTATTCGTAATCTACACAAACAGTTAGTGGTCCTGGATTGGGTTTGAAGTTCCGATTTTGACCGGAAGTGGCCCAAAACTGGAAGTCAAGAAATCAAAGTCGGAATTTGGAAACAAAAATAGTGTCATTCGATTTCTCTAAAGAGTATCTATAGAAATCACTAATGGTTTTTGCCATAAGTCAAAGGTAAGCCTTTTTAAAACTTGTCACCAGCCATGAGTAAAATAATATAAAGTTTAATAAGACAATAAAAAAATCCCTTTCATGAGACTCTTGGCTGGTGGCAAGTTTTAAAAAGGCTTACCTTTGACTTATGGTGAAAACCATTTGTGATGTCTGTATTTAATGAATTTAAAAAAATTCTTAAAACAAAGTAAGTGTTATGAATACTGTATTTATACTTTCTCTTGCCATATCTCTTTTCCAAATTGAGTTTTCACCGGAAATACACATTTTCAGACCTCCTGAACCCAAAACATCTGTATTTAGTGATTTTTCAGTGTGTAACAGAAGATCATGCATAGTTGAAACTTGGAATTTAAGTTAAGTACCACAAGGAAACCCGACACTAAAATTTTCATCAATTTGCTACATTTTTCTAAAAAAAAACTGCTTCAGCGATGTTTTTTAAAACTGGCCCATTCACTACATTCTGTGGTTGACATGATAAATGAAGCGCCATGTCTGTTGAAATTCATGAAGAGCTGTTGTAATTTCTTAGTAAAAATGTTTTTTTTAAGATTGCGGCCTTAATAAGCATTATAGGGCAAAAGTGTGTAGGCCTATAATCAAAGTTGTAGAAAATAAAACCTTCGGCTTTTATTTCAAGCTTTTTCTGCAGAGCTTAGTTAAGCGTCAAGTAGTGACTTTCCGTTTGTCTAAGTTGAACTGATTTTTAGGTTGATTTTCATTTAGTGTCATTTACTGATAATTAAAATGATGTTATGGTTTACATTTCACATTGTTTACTCATGATCAAACAAAGATTATAATATTGTCATTATTTACATTGGCAAGAGAAAGACGTATGAGTGTTTCACACCAGATTTTTTTCAGTCCTTTATCTATACAAGCTATATTTACTGATTATTTATTTGAAAAACGTTGGTTTTTCATCATGTTTTGTGATAGAAGTTCTGTTTTCAACAACCATCTTGCTTCATGTATGTTTAAAATTCTTCTATTCCTTAGTAGTAGTTTGTAATGTTTGAACTCTGACCTTATCCATTTTTTGTAATGTAATTTTTCCTTAGCAAAGTAATTATTGTAGAGTAAATTAAATTATTTTGATTACATGTTACCATTAAAGAAATTTTTTGTGTCATGTTTAAATGCACAGAAACAGTTTTTTCAGTGAAAGTATATTCATATTTTATTCTATAGTGAGTGGCATGAAAGAAGTCGTTGTGTTTGAAAAACTGTAATTCATAAACTACCAAACAGAAAAATTTGAATGGGACACCAATTAAAAGCTTGTTATTTTTAGTGTTGACTGGTATGACAAGTTTTTTATTTAAGAAGTAGTGGACACGGAAGTTTATGCGTAAAAAGTAACCCATATTTTAGGTGGTTTTCCGTTCATTAGCTTTTAAAATGCATGGTTAATATCACAGTTTTCTCTAAAAATGAATATCTGAAAGGAAAATCTGATGTTTTTTTTTAATATGAGATTCTTATTAAAATTGCTATCTCTGCTTCAGGTAAAGATAGGGGAATGATTTTTGGACTGAACCGTTCACTTTTACAACTCTATTATGCCAAAGTATAATTTTATTAATTTATTACAAATAAACTTACAAATTACAAATAAAACAGAAATGGATGTGTGATGAAAATAGAGAATTTGTTAAGTGACAGCCAGTCTCTACTACGGTATAATGGCTCTGAGTACAGTCGGCTAAAACCATTTTCGTGTATGTTGTTGATCTTCCAGCACAACTTCCTTCAGCAGCGTGTCAATTTGAACAATTGAACGATAGTTTTATAATTTGCACTTAATATGTACGGTTGCTTGAATTTTAGTTCTTTACGAGTTTAACGCTAAATAAAAATTCTGTATTGTTTATTTAAATAAGTCTAATGTAATTATTTAATCGATCTGTAAATTTGTCGGTATAAACTTAATTATTAAGGATAAAATATTATTGTTGTAAGCTATTCTTTGTTGGAATTAACTTTTTATACGTTGGTATGAAATATTTCATTTTCAGAACAACAAATTTTTAGTAAACTTGTTACAACAAGCACGATTTAAACTAAGTTACTGTGCTTTGATTATTCATAAATAATAATTAGTACATATATTTACTTACATTTAGCTGGTAGTTGTTCATATTTTGCAAAGCTTACTTATTTCAAGAAGCATTTAGTAGTCAACCTTGTTCAGTGCTTGTAAAAATGTTCTTCTGTGATTTTTATAATTTTGGAATTGGTACCTTAATTGGTGATTTTTTCTCTTCTTATTTATTTATAGAAAATCTGGTGTGAAACACTCACACAACTTTCTCTTGCCAATGCAAATAATTATTAATAAACCTAACATTATTAATAAAATATTAGAAATCAACAAAAACTAACCTCAAAAACATAACCTTATTTTAATCATGAGTGAATGACGCAAAATGACAATCGAACTCAGTTTGGCTTAAAAATACGGAAAATCACGCTTTCACGCTAAACTAGGCTCTGTAGAGAAAAATGCTCTAAACAAAAGTTGTAGATCTTTTAATTTTCTATAAATTTAATTACATACACTTTTGTCGTAAAATGCATACTAAGACCGAAATGTTAAAAAAATCGATTTTTCTCACGTTTTCATGAGAAAAAAACAGAAAATCGCAAATTACCGCTAAACTAAGCGTTATACAAAAAAATGTTTGAAATAAAAGTTGTAGAATTTTACATTCTCTACAACTTTTATTATATAACGTTTTGCGCTAAAATGCATATTAAAGCCGCAATCTTAAAAAGAAAATGTTTTTACGTAAAAACAGCCTCACGCAGAATTTCAGCAAACATGGCGCCTACCCTATATTGTAGAGCATAAAAAATGTAGTAAACCAGGCGATTTTAAAAAAAATCGTAGGACTAGTTTTTGAGAAAATCGCAAAAAAGTGAAAAATTATACGAATAAACTACTACTTCCGGTTGACCGATTTTGATGAAAATGTTCGTGTCGGGTCCGGTAGTGATATGTAACTTAAGTTTCAAGTTTCAAGTTCGTACGATGTTCCGTTCTTGAGATATTCTGTTCACACACACACACCAATCGCTGAAAACATGTTTTTTGGGTTCAGGGGGTCTGAAAACGTATAGATCCGGTGAAAACTCGATTTCGAAAAATCGACATGAAAACAATACTTTCCTTCCTATATATTCATATAGGCAAGAGAAAGTAAAAATGATTATAAAGAAACTGTACTGTGTAGTAGGGCCGAGGACAAAATAGAGTATAGAACTACTGACTGTATTCCCACAATCTGCACCAACAGCAAACCAGGGTTTGTTGTTACTTAAACAAACATTTTTTGAAGATTCTTATTTATATTTCTGTTTTATTGGTCAGCGTAAATAGAAAGAGATATGCGTGGTATAATAGTGTTGTAAAAGTGAATGGTTTAGTTAAAAAATTATTTCCATATCTTTATATGTAGCCGAGATAGCAATTTTTTAAAATGGCTGCTGTATTAAAATAAAATATTGGAATTTACTTTATAGAGAAAACTGTGATCTTTAACATACATGAAAACATATTTTTTAAATATTTATCCTGGACGAAGCAACACAAGTTTTTAAAGAGCGTTAACAGAAAACCAGCTAAAATCTTAATACTTTTTATGCATATGCTTCCGTATCTCCTAATTTTTAAATAAAAAGAATTTCTGTCATACCAGTCAACACAGAAAAGAACAAGCTTTTATTTGGTGTATCTTTCACATTTTTCCAATTGGTAGTATATGAAAAAAAGTTAATTATACACAACGGATCTCTTTTCTGGTGCGCAGTATAATTAAGTAGACTACGACCATTATTTAATTTTTGTTTAGATTTTCTTCATTCTGGATTTGAATCTTCTTTGATTAACTTGGTTTAATTAATATTCTGATTATAATAAACTAACAATTAATTAGAGAAAAAATTATATTCATTTCATGGGATGCAAAAAAATACATGTAAATGAATATCAGTGTTTTCTTAAAACAATGGTATTGGAAGATGTGAAATTTAGTGTGTTTAATATGAAATACACAATGAAATGAGAGATAACAGTTTTAATTTGTGTGCTTAGATAATCACATAATAACAAAGTTTCCATCATAATATACTATATGCACTTGTCTATTTTTGGTTTCTTGTCATATTAATCTAGAGACTTTTATCACTAATTTTAATTTAATGTCTTTAAAATCTTTTAATAATTCTAGCAAAATGTCACAGCGAGGTAAAAATAAATAAATTTTTGTGTATCAGAAAACCTGTTGGTTTGAAAACAAAACAACTATTTAAATTATCTAGAAAAGTTATTGGAAGTTGTATATTTTTATATTTATTGTGTAATGTGGATTACAATATTTATTTAAGATTTAATTTATTCAGATCTTACCGACCACTTAAATGTCACAATGAGAAATGTCTTCGAACAGTGGAATTAATCAATGAAGCAAGACAACTGACAGGATAGTTACTACAGAAAGGATTTCGCTCAGTGTTGTTTACGTGATCTGTCGCCAGTTACTTCAGTCAGAACGAGTCAAACAAAAAAGTGAAACAAATAGTTTTGCTGAAGATGAGGTTTTCATATTAAGTTTTCATTTCCTGTATTAGTTCTGTGTGTCAAAAACTTATATAACAGAAGTTATTTTGGTAAATCAGCTTCATTTATTTATCCACGTTCTTGTAAGTACAATGTACGTAAGTATGTGTTAAAACTGATGGGGATCTTTAAATAAAAACATTTAATTAAAAGTAGATGAGTAACGTCTCAGATTTTTATACTCGACTAAAAAGAATTAAATTTATTTATACAAAATTTATTTCTTCAAAAATGTGCTTTATAAAATGGAGTATAGAGCGTATATAGAGCTATTATATTATTATTATTAGATTGGTAATTAATATAGGTATGAGTAATTTAAAGTAAAAATATTTATAAAGACTGATAAATGTTTAAGCAAAACCTTAAAACCACTAAAACTTTGTGGAAAATTAGGGAAAACCAAACAATCATTAACAATTAATCTTTAAATGCAACCTGCAGCCTGTAATTAATTCCATTGTAAAAATATAAATTTTCATTAACCTTTTATTGTTGCTTAATTTTTTTTATTTATCCATTATTCTATTTTTCTAACTTATATATTATTATATTTATATAGATAATACATATTATATTATCATATCATATTTTTTATGGATCCACCATTATCAGAATTTATAAAAAACACAAAAATTTAAACTAATTTTTACTAAAACCCTTTCAGAAGATGTTATATTTTTAGTCCCTTGTATAAAACTCTGTTCAGTCATTTAAATTCATTTTTTTCATGTTTTTTTGCAGATGGAAGCAGCACTCAGTATCATTTTGTAATAATTTTTAAATTTGATTATTCATTTTAAATGCCCATAACAGGCAGGTTGAGTGTTAAGTTATTTACACTTGATTTGCTAGTTCCAGGGCTACAAAAAATAGTTCTGTTTCTTATCACATGGTCAGCCAATTATATGACTGAAGCATTTAAGAACAGAAGAGGTAGAGGTGTAAAAGAGACTAGTCAGAGTTATATCCTCTGAAAATAATGAATTTTATTATACAGCCAGACCCTGTGGTAAATGAAGTGAAGGTGTCATTTGCAGGGTGGAATGTAGATGCTATTCGGTGGGCCTGGTGTGTTAATAAGTATAGGCTACTTTTCCACTCATTGAGGAAGGCAATTGTAAGTCACATCATTAAATCACCTCCTCGTTTTACTTAGTAAAGGCTCTAGAGGTTCAAACCAGCCTTTCGGCTGAAATCCTAAACAACATTCATTTTGAAATATCCTGCGTCTGCTAATTCAGTTTAATAGAACCATTTATCTATAAAAATAAAAATAAAATTATAAAATTTGTGATGTTCCATGTATATGAGCATTTAAATGAACAGAGGCAGAATATTTTTGACAAACAAATCAAATTAAAAATGATGAAAGTGATACTGACTGTTGCTGCCATGTTGTTTCATATGCAATATGAAAAAGGATAAATTGAAATTGTTGGACAGTTTATACAAGTGACTGAAGATACAACATCGTTTGAAAGGGTTTTAGTAAAATTAGTTTCAGTTTGTGTTTTTTATATGCTCTGTTTCTTATGTGTTTTGTTAAGACTTGCTGTGAGGTTTATTTAAGGCTATGAAATGTAAGTGTTTTGGCAGAAGTAGAGAAACAATCTCTCAATAAATTGTGTAAAAGAATTCTGTTTTCTTTATGACTATATTTGTCTTTGTGCAAAATTGTATGTTTTGAAATTACTTTCAGTTAAGTGTCAAAAGATGTTTGTTTTGGTGAGATACCTAATTGTTTTAGTTTCAGTGCTATCATTTTCAGTAAGTGAACTACTTCAATCTTTGTAGCATTATATGTCCGAAATGTGCAGATTTGTATACATATTTTCCATTAGGTTAAAAAGTGCATGTTCTTTATAACAATTCAGTATTTACATTGTTTATTTAGGCTTTAATTTATAGAATAGGAAATATGACAAAATAATGTATTGTTTTAAATATTTTAAAGAAAAGTCAATTAGATTAGTTAATATGTAGTAATCAGAAAAATAGTATATTTTAGTGTTAACTTATTAGTTTATTATTGTTTAAGTAGTGTTGTTATTATTATAATATTAAAATATTTGTTATATTTGACAAAAATATTTATTTCAAGAGTGAATATTTAAGCATATGTTGATATTACCAAATTGGCTGAAAAAAATGGCTGAACTTTGGAAAGCTATTCTACAGTTTTAAACTATATACAAAAAATTGTCCGATGAATATAAGTAAAATATGCTTAGTGTTCCGTCTGCTTATAACCTTCTCTTTCTTTAACAGAATTAAAAATTATCAGTAAATAAATTTAGTTGCAAAAGAAAAATTATATAGATTAGTATGGGATTTTCTTAGAAGGTTAACTTATACCTTACATTGTTGCCATAGAACAGTAATAAATTAACAAATAATAACCAGTGTTTCTAAATTGGCTGTTACAATGATTTTTTTTGGCGTCAAAACATACAAATATTGTTTTACAGCGTTGAGTTCTTGTGATATAAATTTTCAATTTAAAAAAATTCTATGCAGTGTTCTTTGCAAAACTGACTTTTTAAAATTGTCTTTGTTATATATCAGTAAACATGATACACACAGGCATGGGTAATAGCAAATGCTGTAAAGTTGTCATGAATAATAGGGTAGAGCAACATAAGTAATATTTACCGAAACACATCATTATTATTGCAGTGCCATGTGTATATAAGAAAGCACAATATCACTGACTGACTGACTCAATTATTTACTTGATTTTAATTCTAAAAACTCTGAGTGTTGGATAAATCAGAAAATGAGTTTTAAAAATATATCTATGTTCACATAGGCGTATTCAAAAAGTTGAAAATAATTACAAAGGAATCGACTGTAGTCTCATTCCTCAAAAAGGAGATAAAAATAGTAACCAATTCAAACCACATTGTTTACTGATTCCTGCACTGTATAGTATATATTTTTAATTATGTTAAGATTAAACACCTTTTTACATTTTTCACAGCTTTTGTGAAAGGTGGTATTATTTTGTTTGACAGTAGGACATTATTTTTTTCCAACAAACAATTTTTTCATAAAGAGACAACCTATGATAAACTTCTTAAAAATCAGAGCAGTGCCTTCTTTGCGATAGCCACAAGGCAGTAGTATAAGAAAATTGTTATTTTTACTGATTTTTCCCATAGTATAGACTCCGTAATAAAAAGCTGACCATGAAATCTCAAGAACTGCAAAACAATAACTTTGTTGTATACATTATGAGTACGTTGGGGTTGCAGGTGCTTGCTAAGGAAGGATTTTGAAAAATTCTTTATCTCTAATAAAATAGAAAAAAATGATAAAATAAAATTATGGATATTGTGTATTCAGGCTTTCAGGGGTAATAATTTTTAGTTGCCTTCTGGATGTTGTAACGGTTGTATTAACAAACAAAAAGGTTTTTAATGCTGTATTTGCAGTGACATTAACAAACCAGTTTTTGTCTCAAACATCTGGAAATGGAAAAATTAGGATACGACAAAACTGAATGTTGATATAATAAGTTCAGAAGAAAATTGTATGAATTGAAAATTACTGTAGAGTTTAAGAAAACTATGAAAGAGAAATAACAACTTCTAGAAGATGCGAGAAAGTTCAGATTACAAAATATGAAAAAATATTGGGATTGGGAAGAAAGGAATTAAGAGAAGGAGAAACACTAAAGTAAAAGACAGGACAACTTTCTGAAGAAACTAGAAGAAGTAAATCTGATAAAATGAATGTTTATGGAAGGAAAAAAATTAAGATAATGTAAAGATCCAGATAAGAAAATGTAGGAAGTAAGGGGAAGTCAGTGTTACTGAGAAGTCCTTTGCAAATGGATTCTTGTAAAAAAAGAAACAAAGAAAGCTTCTTTAAAAAGTCTCAAAGCAGTATCTTGTAAGATATTTGTAAATATGACCAGATGCTTTTATGAGTTGGGGTTGCTAATTTTTTCCAAAAGATTTTTTAATAAAACAAACAATATAAAAAAAACACCAGAACAGGCAAAGGAACAGTAAGAACTCTTACCAGAAAAAACCACTTTCATGATAATCACTACACTGTCAGTCCTTTACAGTATTACAAATCATATATTTTAGTAGAGATTATGCCTCCTCGATTTGTTGTGAAAAATGCAAATGTATAAAAATTCCATTTTGATAAATTGGAAAAAACTTAATTTATTATGCTCCTCTAACTAGTAATATCTGTATTTGAATTGTTGCCATTTTGTCTGTATTTTCATAGTGATATTTATTGTTGTGTTCCCAGAACAAATTTATTTCACTTTTGTGGTAAGGCGTGTAAAACATTCATCCATATAGCACTTAACTTATGAATGTACAGTTGTGGGAAAAACATAGTAAAGAAAAAGTTCTTCTACATCATATTGTTAAGCTTCATAGAAAAATTTTCCGTATGACATTGGCCAATAACATTAAACATTTAGGTAGAATTTTAGATGTGTAAGTAGCGAAGGTGTGAATAATGTATGATAATATAAAGTGCAGTAACATACCTTATGATAACTTAATTTACATGACTCTGCCTATTGAAGTATTCTTTATCATTGTAACAGTCTTGGTTACATAGGTACGTGTCTCTTTTCAAACAATTTTTTCTTACACTTACTTTGGTGTGATTGATAAATAATGTGATTATTCCTTTGTAATTCGTCTCTAACATGATTTTTTTAACAAAAATGTCCCTTCAGTTATTTCAAATGCAAAATTGTTTCAGTGAGCCGTGTTATTTTTTTGTAAAAGATTCAGCATAACATGACAAGTTAGTTAAAAATAGATGTTTAGAACATTATCTAGAAAGCAGTTGGTTCATTGCATTTTGAATAGTTATACAAATAGGTTGGGTTTTTAGCTCAACATTATGTGTTTATGGTACTATAATGCATTTTCTAAATTGTTAAATAAATGTTATTGAGGTGGAATGTTGTGTAATAAAAAATTTATTATGTTAAAACTGTAAGTATGAAATTTTATTATTATTTTAGAGCAGGACTAAAAAGTTAATTTTTAGATAGCCAAATTTTGTAGTTTTCTAAATTTAAATTACATTTTTAATAAAGTAGTACTAGTAACTTCTAGTGTATTATGGGTACTTATGCATTAAACCAGTCACCATCCTCAGGTTACTTACGCATTAAAAATAACAGAACAAACTTTATTGAACAAAAGTTTAATAATGTATACTTACCATTTACATGAGTTTATGATGATTAATTACCATTCTGTGACTCCCAAAATGCAGCAATGTCATTGAGGAGTGTTAGGTAGCGATATCTGCCTTAAGCCACCACTGCCAACCGCCACATGTATTCTCCGAGATAAGAATCCAAGTGATGGTGAGCTTTACCTCTGTGTTTCTTATTTCGCCATTTTGCTTATCCCCAAATGTGTTGTTCTCTGTGTGTATTCGCTCCAGTTTCAGTGTCAGCGAAATTATATTTTTGATTCCCCGTGAAGTGTTGAAAATCTGCATCTTCTAATTCGTCCGTTTTGTATCCCCTCCAACTATTGGAAATTATTGTGCTACCAGGCTCAATATGCAGGTGAATTCAAATTAAACTATTCCAGTAGCCTGAAATTCCTGAGTTACCTGAGAGAGTGTCAGTTTAATGCATAAGTACTGTATTATGTTTTAAAAGTCATTAAATTATTTGAGTCTTATAACTACCAACACATACCGTCGTAATTCCTTATATCTTTGTTGTAAATTGACATAGATACAATTGGTTTACAAATGGGAAGTTACAAATTAATGATTCTCCAAATTTTCAAGCAAATTATTTTGTAGATGAATTCCTCAACTATGCAAACAGTAAGATCATTATTATGTACTTTTATGACCTTTTTTAATGCCCGAAAAACAAATATTTTAAAGTTCAAAGTAAACAGTAAAGAAATAGACAAATATATTTTTGTTACTTTTATCAGTTTTTTTGGTTGTATTTTATTGCTAAACTCCTTTTTTCAAAAAATGATTCAATATGATATAAAATTACAAGTAACATTTAAAAATGCAAACTAAGAAAAATTTAATTTAATAATATCTAAATACAACAATTCAAACATTAACTTAAAACAATAAAACTTCAAAAACAAATAACATAAAAATATATGCATAGTAAAAACCTGTATGTTCCAGTTTAAAAACTTTTAAAACAGTTCCAATAGGTTTCAGCTTTTAAACAAAATAAATCATTTTCAAAGAAAAATTCAAATTATGAATGGCATTATGTTTAAATTTATTTTTATTATAACATTTCAAACTGATTAAACCTTTTTCTTTTGAGGCCTTCTATTATTTCTTTTCTTTTATTACCTGTTTAAGGCAATAAGTTATTTTAAGTTATTTTAGGACATGTTTAACACCTTTTCATTATTTGTGTTTGATTTTATCTAGTTTTCAATTCTATAAAATTGCGTTATTTTGATTTGTATAACAGATTATAAAAATTAGTTCTACATTATAAATTGCTATCCGTATTTATCTTTTCATGGATTACTAGATGTCTTTAAATTCTAGTTGTCGTACGAGATTTTGTGTATTTTCCTCAGATAATCTTCAGTTTTTTTCAGCCATTACTAACTACATGAATTTGAATATTAATACACAACGCATGGTAAAAGTTTAAGAGGGAATAGAATGTTAAATATACATTTAGCCTTTAGAAAGACTGGGAAATTATTTCATTTGTGATTGATGGTTCCAAAAGATAGTGTGAAAGAACTTTACAATACTACCTCATTTGTATGGACTAATTGGGTTCAAAGGCAATCCGGGTAATATAGGTAATTAGTAAAACAAATTCTTAAATGAGCAGACTTACTGTTTATTACGATAAAAAATTTTGTAACAAAATTACATAGAATTGTTTAAAAGACATTTAAAAATATAAAAATAACATTTCATATAATTTATTAATAAAGAATTTGTCCACTATCTTCTGTTTCAAACATGTGTGGCGTTTGAATGAGGCACGGTCATGCAAACGCTTTATCGTTATTATTTCAGTTGAATCAGGTATTTCAGAAACAACATATGTCCAAAAAACCTAATTTTCGGAAAAGTAAAAAAAACTGTCTAATTTATCTCACAATTGGAATAAAGAAATATTTTTATTTTTGCTTTAAAGCTTATCACTTACTGAATCTCTGGATTATACATAAAAGTCATTGCGGCTTCAAATAGGCTGGAAATTTTCACTTTTCCATTATGGACTTATGTTGTTTCTGCAATAAATTCAGGTTCCAAATAATAAAACTAAATTTTTATTTAAGAAAATGTTATTTTTATTAATAAGAAAGGTATTAAATGTGTAATTATTACATGAAATGATACATTGATTGATTATAGTACATTAAGAGTCTTCATCGGCATTTGTGGTTGGCCAATTTAGTATTTCGTCGTAAAAGTCTTGGTGATACTCCGGAATGAATCTCATTAATTTTTTTATGTCTTCTATTTTTTTAATGTTGATTAACAGCTTTCCTGTGTAAGCCTTTTTATCTGGCAAAGTGAGATCAGTTAGTTTCACTGTCAAAATAGAAAAATTATGGGAGATAACACCGTCAATAAAGTTTTTACATGTTATCTTCCCTGGTGTTGCATTTTCATGTATGAATTGCATGAAATTTGACACACTTAGTGATATCTTTTTGTCTCGAGGTACTTGTCTACCATAAGAACAATCAGACAAGCAATTTCTTTTGAAATACAATGGCCACCAATGTTTAAAATCAATAACATCATCAGTTTTCACAAGTTGAACTAGAAATCTGTTGTTTTTGTAGCCTGCAGTATCAGTTTTACATATTCCATTATACTGTATACCCTGTCATGTTTTTTAATGATTCTTTTTATAGTACCAAAGTTTTGGTCGCATGGCAAATACGAATGACCACGTACAGGGTAATATTGGTGTATATTTTTAAATTTCCCCATGGCCACTTGAGCTGAGCAAAGGCGAATAAGTGTATGATTCTTGTTCTGACCTGCTGCTCCATCACAAAATAAGTGAAGCTCAGCATTTTTGCAGTCTTTAACACCCAGTTCATTTTCTATATAATCAAGTACAAAGGTGCAGACTTCATTAGGACTTTTGTGAGCTACTCCTTCGTGATATATCGAGGGCTTCATGCCAGAAGGGCGTATCAACCAAAAGTATATTTATCAGGAGAGCATTTTAAAACTTTCTTGATTTTTCTTTCACTTTCTGTAGAAACCTGGATACTGTTATTTTAACAACTTTAATGCCTTTACCTAGCCTTAAACAGTATATTTTGGAACCAGTTGTTTGAACCTGATCACCTTATGATTTTAGGCCCGTTTGGTGGATACGCCTTCATGGAATATACATAAATTTGTACAAATACGGCTGATACGCCCTTTTGACTTGATTAATTTTAACATTTTGTAATAGTATTACCAATAACATTGTAGATTTTAATGTTTTTATAGTATTGTTTTATTAAGTTTTACATTTTTTATGATGTTCAAAAAATTTTAAGTTTCACAAAATTAATTTTATAAAAATTTACAAGTTCTACAATATTTTTGATAATGAAAATCTAAAAGTAGAAATAGTTTACCTACAGTTGGTACATTAATTTACACCTGTTTTGCTGTATTATTATATTATTTTTATTCTTCTTCTTTAATTTTGTTACTGTTCTAATAGTACTAAGTTCTAATTCATCTAAATCTTCTTCAGCTGTACCTTTTTTTGAACTTTTATAAGTTAAGGAAGTATAGAAGTTGTGAAACTCTCTTGGAATGACTTGAATTTTGCATAAATTTTGTAAATCTTCATATTTTGCTAAAGTGATTGGAAGTTCTGCTTGATATGCTGGCTCTAGGTTGTAATTTATGTTATTTCTAGTATTTGTTTTCGTTCTCTAAGTAAGTGTCTTGTATTCCTCCCAGTATTCGTTTTTGAAAAACATTTGCTCGTTATTATCTTTTGTAAAGAGAAGACACTTCATCCGTTTCCAGTTCAGAAATGTTCCATCGTCTGCTCTCTGTTGATTGTTAAATGTTTTTCCCCTCAATTTTCTGAAATCGTAAAAATCACTAAAATTTAATTCTGTCAGGTTGTATGGTTTTCCTTTTCTTTTCGCAAGACAAATAACATGAACCCAGTCATTAGGCCAGAAGATTTTAGTAAATTCACTAGCCTTTTCTATCGTAGCGTGAATTGAGTCGCACTCCATATGAGTGTGTCCTGGTTCTAAAAATTTCAATTCGATACTTCTAAGGGTTGCATGATCTTGAAGTACCATTTGCAACATTAATGCCACAATTGAATTCCGATTCTGCCCACGGCAGCAATCAGAATACATAATTAATTGTGTACGTGTTGGCAAATTATTAATAAATATTTTTAAACATGTGGCTATTTCATTAGCTCCCCGATTGTCATTAGTTTCGCTCCTAAGAAAGCTATGTCCTTGTTTCTTGGCTACTTCATAAACCGTAAAGTTAAATACTGCTAGTTTTCTTTTGTAGAATACAGGTTTCCTAATTCAAGCGGGCAATATAAAACATTTTCTTTTTCATAAATGGCAATATAAAACATTACCATTTTCGTTGTAATTGTAACACCAGCATTGATCCTTTCGAGGAGTGTGAAAACCAATATTTTTGTTTAATATTGTTTCTTTGTAGAGCGTTTTACCTAGAGGAGCCACGTCTGTTTCATGGCAGTGCTGAACGTATAACTCATAAATTTTTTTCTTTATTTAACATTGACTCCAGATATTTTTTGCTGGTATATTTTCGGCACCAATGTGCAGGAACACATGGAAATGAATCAATGTGCTTCCATGTGAGATACTCGTTGTAGATCTGCCTTGTTATGAGGTGTGTAATGACCTCGTTTATCCGGAGAAACCACGTTATTTGTAGCTCTGCAACTTTTATCTAACGCCGCTCGTACTTTTTTCTCTAATATGGAACGTGTATTTAAAAAAACTTTACGAACACGGTAAATTTGTCCATTGTGAGACAGCTTGTAAATTAAGGACTTTTGACGGCGAGAATTATTCTGCCGGCTTCTTTTTACTATTTGTGTTATGGTTTGTCTACAAACCGACAAATAAAATAAACTTATATGCAACTTACATATTCATTTTTAAAGAAATTTATTAAAATATTATGATTCTTTAAAATCTTTCTGTGCTAAAATGGCGTATAATTTTTGACCTCTTACACAATATTATGAGTTTTGTCAGACCAAAAGGGCGTATGTTTATACGCCTTTCTGGCTCAACAAAATATGAACTATAAGTGATACGCCAAAAAGGAAATATTCAATTACACTTTATTTTGCTAATTAACTTGTATGATCTTCTAATATGGCAAAATATAGAATATTTCAAACTATTTAAGAGTAAAACCAGAAAATTGTAATTTTGGTGGATATGCCCTTTTGGCATGAAGCCCTCGATATGTAAAACTTAGAACGTTGTTCTTTTATATTATGCACATTAAAAACAGAGACTGATAGCTGCCTCAAGTAAAATGTATCCTGTACTGGAATTAGTGGAAGCTGCAAATTTTGCATGAAATCGAAACATAAACCGTAAACAGTAGCAGCATCATTCTCCCTTATTTCTTTCATTTTTTTAAAAAACTTGTTAGCCCGTTTTTTGTGAACTAATAAATCTGCGGCTGCTACTCTTTTAGCTGTGTCATTCAAAGATGACATTTTTAATTGCAACTCCTCACACTTAACGCATGTATCAATTTGTGGACGACCAAAACGAAGCTCAAATCGCTCATTGAATATTGTTAAATAAAAGCTATATTTAACTTTTGTTCCCGGGTTCAATTCCTTATACAAATTAAACATAGTTTTAACACTAAGGCGACTATCCAAATAAAATATTTCCTTTGATGAGTAATGAGATACTTTCTTTGGAAAAGAATCAATATGGTCCATAACGCTTTTACAAATTTCTCCTGCAATAGCGTTTCCTGAACGATTCAGCCCTCGCTTGTCATTGGGTGTTTCATTATTAGCTAGGAGCTTGCAAAGTCTGCGCACTCTTTCTTGAGTAATACCAAAACTGTTGCAATAAGCTTTTTTACATACCTCTGTGTATTCTGCATTCATTCCTTTAACACGGTAAGTAAAAGTGGAACATTTTTCCTGTTTTGATACTGAATCACTCCGAGAACGGTGGCGTTGTACATCTGATCTTGTTATTAGGCTTTGTAAAAAAATATCTTGCTCATTCTTACTCTTTAGGTTATGAAATTGTCCAAATATAAATATTCTGTTATTCTCGCTGATATTAATATAGCATTTCTTTCTGCATCTGAAACAACAAAAAACCAACAAATCCATATAATTCTGTACAAGTAGGCGTAATGCATAATTTAAAATATAAACATAGCCTATAACAGAAGCTACTTCAGTTTCTTTAAAAAATTGAATAACATCTTTATAAAGTAGGTACATAATAACCCTTCCTAGCGAAAGAGAATTAAAAGGTATAAAAAATTTTGATTTTTAAAATAATGTAAAAAGTTTAAATTTTTTTTAATGTGAGCAGTTTCCAACATACTTTAATGTCAACGTAAAATTGAAGGAATAACCTAACCTTCAGATAGGGTACAATCTAAAGAACAAATACACTTGATTATGTACTGCTGCAAAAACAACTATTTCACATTGTTTTTAAACTTTTTGTGAAAAAATAAAAAAGTAATTTTAAAATATTTATAGTTAAAAAAAACTTGGAAATTGACTTACCTACAGTCAGGCCCGATTTCAACTTTGTTTACATTTTTTCCCATATAATTTGTGTACTGTGTTCCTTGTACTCTTGATTTTTTTATGACTTCCCTCTTGTATAAATCTTCATTTAACACACCTTTTCTCTTTTTTGCAACAGACTGTTGTTCTAGATTCTCTTCAATCATTTTTCTTCAGTTAGTAACAGCAACACAGATACTAATAAGGTTAATCAGCTGATTGTAACTTTTGTGCTGCCATCTATGTAGTGCAGAAACAACACATGTACCGGACATGTGTTGTTTCTGCATTAGACTAAGATTTCTCATCATAAATAGAACCCTTTCTATTCATTGGACTTATGTTCTTTCTGTACAAAAAGATGTATTTACCTTAAAATATGGCAAAATCACTGCTAACTCAATATTGAAAAAAATGGACTTATGTTGTTTCTGAAATAACCGATTCAGTTGGAGTTACACTCTTGTAAATCTTTCTTAAACTGAACAAAAAGCATTGTATTACCATAATGTATTGTACAATCTATGCAGCAACTGTACATTTAATTAAAATTAGTAGTAACATTCTGAAATTAGTTGACAACTCGGTGTGACTGTTCAGGTTAACTGTTAAAATGCTACTGTAACCTCTGGGGAGAGGTTTTAGTTAGTAAAGTGTGGGTTGAAATCATTTACTTTTGTTTACCTTAATATGTAGAAAAGTATGTTCATTTATCATTATGCTATCCTTCTTGAAAATTATATTGTATAATTGACAATGAGACCTTTATTCAGTGCAGGTACTGTTTGTATGTGATTGTACTGTCAGAGGATGTTACTCTAAATTAATGTAAATTTTACCTCTGTGTTTTCTCTTTTAAAATACTTAAATCGTTTCCTCGATTGTGCTTAAAACAAGATAACAGTTGTACTTTTTTGTAATTGTAAAACATCAAGTTAAATGCTGTGAGTTTAACATTCATTCTGTGAGATGGGTATAAAATATCAATTTGACATTATTGCATGAAAATTAAATTTTTTCATGTTTAGAGTTTCAAGAAACTAATAGACCTTTGTTATTGGAACTGTATAGGTAATTAACAGCCTCCTGGTATGCCAGTGGCTACATTTTGATGTAGAAGATTAAAATTTAGTAGCACCTAGAAGGTATCCATGGTTGGGTGTCAGTTGGATGCTTCACCAAGTCACCAAGTTGCTCACCTAACCAGTGTAACTCAAGCTGTATAACACTGGATAGGCCTACACAAAATCGAACCACTAAAATGTTGTATGTGCTCCATATCTGTTATTCAGCAATTAAAAATATTGGCATTCCACTTTCCATGACTAAATACTCCTCATCAAATGTTTCCATATTATCAAATGAAGATAAACCTGAAACAACTTTTTTATGACAAAATGTACACTCATGTACAAGGTTTGTTCAAAAAATAACGAGAATTTTCGTTTTTTGAAAAAAAATTTATTTATTCATCTACATTAATATTGTAGCCTTCAAAGTAGTGCCCTTCGCATGCAATACACTTGTGCCAACGCTTTTTCCAATCCTCGAAACACTTCTGAAACTCGATCTTTGCGATAGCTTTTAGCTCTTTCACCGATTCGCTTTTAATGTCATCTATGCTTGTAAAACGACGGCCTTTTAATGTTGTCTTTATTTTTGGAAACAGAAAAAAGTCACATGGAGCCATGTCTGGCGAATATGGAGGCTGGGGCATCGTTACAGTTTTGTTTTTGGCCAAAAATTCACGAACAAGCAATGAAGTGTGAGCAGGTGCATTATCGTGGTGCAAAAGCCATGAATTGTTTTGCCACAAATCCGGGCGTTTTTTCGGATTGCTTCACGCAAACGGCGTTGAACTTGTAGGTAGTACTCCTTATTGATTGTTTGACCTTGTGGCAAGAATTCATGATGCACTATGCCATTAAAATCGAAGAACACAGTGAGCATAACCTTCACATTCGACCGCACTTGTCGAACCTTTTTCGGTCTTGGCGATCCAGAATGCCTCCACTGGGACGATTGAGCCTTAGTTTCGACATCGTATCCGTAAACCCATGTTTCGTCACCTGTTATAACACGTTTGAGTAGATCCGCATCGTTGTCGACTTCATTTAGTGACTCCTGAGCAACTTCCATTCGCCGCTGTTTTTGTTCGAAATTCAACAATTTTGGAACAAATTTTGCTGCCACACGTTTCATACCCAAAACATCCGAAAAAATTTCATGGCATGAGCCAATCGATATGCCAACATCATCACTGACTTCTCTGATTGTGATTCGGCGATCGTTCATAACCATTTCTTTCACTTTTTTCACGTTTTCATCGGTTGTTGATGTGCTTGGACGTCCGGGTCGTTCGTCATCTTCAACGTTTTCGCGGCCATCTTGGAAACGCTTATACCACTCGTAAATCCTTGTTTTAGTCATAGCAGACTCACCATAAGCCTTTGTTAACATTTCACACACTTTATTTCATTTTTCACGCAAACTTTAATACAAATTCTTTGATCCATTTTTTTTAACAAACAAAAATAGCCGTGCTCGAAAAACACGTCTAACCTTAGCGGCTTCCACTTAAGAACTAAGCAATGAATATTGTTGAAAATTTTATCGTACGTCAGGGGCATGTGTACCAACATAATAAAAAAAAAAATTTTACAATCGGACTATCCAAACCCGCGAAATTTAAAAATTCCCGTTACTTTTTGAACACACCTCGTACTTGCATAAGTATTATTTGATTGAGATTATGTCCAGTGTATGTGTTATTGTAATTTTTGAAGCAACTTTCTGTCTGTTGACTAATCTGGAGGCCTTTATCTGCAGACTTATCAGATCAACCTTATTTCTAATTTTTATTACATTTGTACTGTTTCAATTTCTGAAACTTGTTAACAACGTAGATTTTGTCTTGAGGTTTACCTACCTTCCACAAAAATTTGTATTCTTCACTTTACCTTTTCACAAGGTCAGGTACTACTCAATAAAACTTGTGCTATTAGTGTATTAATAGTGGAGATTGACACATAACTGTAAATGAGTCGTTTATTGTAAACTTACAAATTATTTATTTTATTTTGATACCTTTTTGAGTAATTGAGCTCAGAAAAATAAATTTTAATTTTTTGTAGTTCATGCTTGGATTTATATATACTCTATTATTTTAATAGATATACAGTAAGTAAAGATTGTTAGATTTAAGTAAACTCTGTTTTGAATTTTTATCACCTTATTTACATAAGAACTTTTAAAGATATGTGAACAAAGCAATAAACTGAAACGGTTAATCACGCTGTGGTAGACAGAAATAATGTGTACCAGTACTTAAACCGCTGCTTTAATATCATGAATAAACATTACAAATGTTTAACAGACATGAAAATCAAGTTTTTTATTAGTTTACTGATGCAAGTATATTTATGTAAAATTCTATGAAAGTTTAGTTCGTAAACAGTGACATTCTTATTTTAGTAAACACTGTAATATTTGTTTTAATTCTATACATATTTTTTACATGTTGTATTTGACAGTGTGTTACTTAGGGACTTTAAATTGTATTGGGGTACTGACATTACTATTGAATTTCCTTCAATATTTCCATTGTAGTTTTATTCTTGTAGTTACTTTGTTATCAGAGTAATATCATATGAAACTTTGCCTGAAGGTTTAAACATTTTACAACTCTTATTCCAGTACACAAAACACTGACAAATACCTTCAAGGTTTCTAAAAATACATTGCATGATTGTTTTCTTTAAATTATGCTGATAGTTTATTGCTTTCATTGTATTTTTGCATTATGGAAGGTGTAGTGTTCTAAATGCATGTACTTATCTGATTCTCTTTCATATTGTGCATGAAATTAGATAAATATGTTTTAAAATTCAGTTGTGTTTTGCTTTATAGAAATTTTAAAATTCAATATTTTATTTTGTCCAGCTGTAAATCTTTATGTTTTAACCTGAGAAATCTTCTATTACCACAAGTCTTCAAATACTTCAAATATATTAGTAATGAAATTGGAAGTTTTTGTTAAGTTGTAGAACTCTGTTAATTTAATTAACCCAAAAATTTACATAACTATAAAAATTTAAGATTGAGCCACCTATGTACTTTCCTTATTATGTGAATATTGACTGAATTACCAAAGGTACTTCTTAGAGGGACAGAATAAGGAAATAAAAAAGAATAAGATTAAGATAAAGATAAGTTACTTTAAGTTAGAAAGATAATAACGAACCAGAACTACATCAGTTTGCTACTTTTAACAAGTTAAAAATCACGAATTCCTTTTTCAGGAAAAAATATATTCACATATACTGTTGCAGTGCCACAGAGTTGAGGTCACTTATTAACTATTATACTAGTAAACGATAAATTGACAAAAGTGACCTCTCAATGGGGAAGTTGAATATCATTTCAAAATGGGTGAGACCTGGTCAGAGGAGGTGTACAGAAACTTATAACGATGAGGTTTTTAAAGTGAATTTATTGCCAGACGAAAGTATTTTGTCATCTGTATCAAAACAGACTATAAACAATCTTGTCCTCCACTAAAATGGTTGACGATTTTGATACTGATTTGCATAACATTGAAATCTGCATTGCAAAGGCCATACAGGAGTTAATAGGAAAAAGGAAAAGGAGATGGAGAAAGAGATCCCTTAAGATTTGGAATCACAAGCTTGAGGAAGCCATTCAAGTGAAGCAGAGCGTTTATCTGGATTTTCTGTGAAAGAGAACATCAGATTCTTGGGCTCAATACAAAAGGAAGCAAAGCGCTGCAAGCTCTGTAGAGAGGAAAGCGCATCAGATTCATGAAATAAGTTTATGTGTAATTTAAGATGATGTTCTTGGCAGGCAGACTTGTGCTTATAAAACCCTGAGGCTTATGAATTGAAGGAAACATATACAGCTTTCTTAAGCATTTTTAGTAAGTCAGATTGGAAGAAACATTATATGACACTGGCGTAGATGTGGAGTAAAAGCTGAACAAGTTTTAAAGGTTGTGGAGCCATCAGCACAACTTCAGGAATTAGAGCTAGGAAAGAAATTTAAATAAAGTTTTATAAGTTATGGCAATCCAAGTTTAATGTATAGAAGTGAGGCATGGACAACTATGAAGTCACATGAGTGAAAAATTCAGATAGCAGAGATGAGGTTTATGCGATAAACGAAAGAGTGTACTCGATTGGATAGACTAAAAAATGAAGATGTATGGTTGGAACTGGGATCTTCAATTTCAATGAGAAAATAAAAGAATACCATGAAGGTTGGAGACAGCACATGGAAAGGATGTTAGTTAAAAGATACCCCTCAAGTCCAATTGTACAAAGGGGAAGAGAGTTGTTTTCAGTCCTAAGAAGAGATGGATTTAAATATATTTTTTTAAAATTCAGAACAGGTGTTATGCCTAGCCTTGTTTGTAAGAGAAGAAGATCTATATCAAAGGAAAGCTGTGGTTACTTGAATATTTTACTTTGAAGGTCCCTGATTCAATTCCTGGTCATAACTTTGCGGTTATCTAATTTTGAATTCTCATCTAATTGTAATTCTTATCAACTTTTACAAATGATATTACAATGATCTTTGGGATATTAGGAATCTAACCTAGGACATTTCTGAGTGTGCACAACATTCTCTGCCAGTAATATGATCATGATTCACTCGGCGCGTTCAGAACTATAAGTTAGTGCTGATGTGTATTACATTTACTAAAGTACTGTAGAGTCATGATCATTGGAGATTTACTGTAATCACTTTTACACACAGCTACTCTTAAACATTTTCTTTTCTAATAAAATGATTTGTGCTATTGTTTGTCCATTTAGAAATAAATACAATTTGATTTATGTTATGATTTTAGAAAGTACTATGTAATTCACTTTAATGTGAGCATAACATTTTATAAGTAAAAAATAAAAAAACTTTAATGAATTTGTTTAGTGATATATGTATCGATCATTCAGAAAGATGTACAGACATCTCCACAATAGATCTGGCTTACCAGATTCTTGAAGTTGTTTGAATTAATGTATTATTTGAGTAAACTACTTTAATTGTTTTGCACGCTTTCAATTAAAATTATTCTTTATAAATTATGTTTCTATATTCTTTTCATGTTGCACTGCTTTTATCACTTTGTCATTTAATGCTTGCATGGAAATCTTCAATCGATTTGATTTTGGAAGCAGAAAAGAAAATTTTGATGTTTGGCTTGCTTGAAGGTACTGAAATGTTAACATGTTTATTATTACTATAGTATTTATGTTATGACTGTATAATTTGTATCTGAAGTTAATTGGTACTTTGCTGGAAAAATTTATTATATTAATTTTGCTCTGAAATGGGGTAGAAATGGTTTCTGCGTACTTTAAAGAAGTAAATGAAGAAATGGTTCCTGCGTACTTTAAAGAAGTATAAAAACAGTTGATTGTTTATAAATGTGATGTGATACTACGATCTATTAGAAACACTTTTTGGAAAGGTAATTAATTATTTATTAGTTATTTTTTACTGATGCATTTACGCACATGACTTTTTAACGTTTTTGTTATGCAATAAGTTAACCTTGATTTATTTTATTACATACATTACTGGTAATTGTGTCAACTTGTTTCTGGACAAAAACATTCAAACATTTGTCTGAATAGGAGGATAAACACAATTTGGAGATACAAATGTGTTTAATTCGCTATTCATATTTCCAGTTTGTTGTGTTCGATATTTATATTAGAAGCTTAGGTGTAAATTACCACTTGTGATGGATGATTGTCAGAAAAGATTGTTAATCAGCCATGATTAGTTTGATGCCTTATTTTGTATTTCTGTTGAAAAATTAGAGTATTTTGGATAACTTAATCATTTTAATAACAGATCCATTATTGAATATTATTTGCCACCATCATCATACAAAGATTATTGACATCTACTTAAACATATTATTAGTAGGTAATACTAGTATTGGCGTGGCCTGGTAGTACCAGTACTGGTCGTACTAGTAGTGGTTAGGTGAGAAATAGGTTACAGTACTTGAGATTAGAGAGAAAGCAATATTACGTCTTATTACCACTACTTGGTAGTGGTTGTTAACCTCCGGCTACTACATAAGTTTCTCTCTGTCATACCATCTGTCTCCCATCGGTCAGCTATTGCAAAGTGTACATTAAGAATAATAGATTTTGGGTTTAAAGGGTGTGCTCCTGAGCACTTTTTGTTTTAGTTTTGCCTTTTTTCCTGAAAATTAGCAAAAAAAACCAATTTGTCAAAAGTTAATTTTCTTTAACCAGCATATTATTCCATCTGTGTTATATCATCTGCGTTAATAACTGTTCTCAGACAGTGATCTGTTTTACAAAAATGTCCGATACACTTTTAAGATTCTTGCGAAGTTGTTTTATCTCTGGGGTAACATCTTCATTTTCTAACATGTTCTTTGACACCATCCACTTGTTTATTTAAAGGGCCTCAGAAACTCTTGTGTTAATACTCTGAACTGATAAAAACAGACCTTCGTTTTCAGTTAACTTTAGACAATACTCCTTGAGATGCTTCATGAACTAACTACCCCTACCTTGGGATTTCAATTTTACATCATGGCTAAACTTAGTCACACTGCTCATATTTTCACACTGAGACATTACAGACAAAGTAAATGTAATTGTTGTTTTAAACTAGGCTACCTTCTCATTAACTTTCATGATCAACAGACAGCAGTATTGATAGTATGGGAGATAATTGAGTAGAAAGGAATTGGAGGTGAATGGAGAAGGAAGATAATGTATGTAGGCTACACAGAATATTGGTTTCTTCTCCAACTTTAGGAGAAGTAGCATTTACTCCACTGCTGTTAGATATAAACAAGTCGGTACTTTCAGATTGTATACTTTAGTTTTTTTTGTTTTGTTTTACGTCTGATTGTTTTGCAATTGCTGCTAATGCAGACAATGAGAAGGATGATAGATGAAGAAGAGTGATGAAAAAAATGCCAGACCTGACTAGGAATCGAACTCAGGGCCCTGGTGTTGAAGCCAGTTGTGCTAACCTTTTCGCCAATGGGCTGGACGTATAGCTTTAGTTTTGGTTTTCAAATATTCAAAAAGGCACCAAAGCCTCTTATGAACGAGTGAGTAAAAAAAATTGATAGTGACTACTGTGAGAAATTATAGAAATCATAACAATCACCATAACTATTGTTTTACTATTTCTAGAATCATATATCAATTACGGTTTAAGGGTGGTAAAATCCCAGATTAGCTGTCTAAACTACAAGACTAATTTTTAATTATTTGAAATATTTGTACATTTTAATTTTTGATCCAGTTTTGTTAATCTTTTATTATTTGTAATTTAAAATGTAACTTCATAATGAGTTCTTTTATAATATATAAAAGTATTTAAAAACTTCTAAAAAACTTACAACAAGAGATACAAAACCCTTTTCTGATGTCATTACTTGTTGTAAATGTGAAAATGAAATTTTGTAATCAAGGGTCTATGTGAAAAACTATTTTCCATCACAAATTTATCAAGTTTTCATCAGTGATAAACATTACTTAAGAATCATAGTAGTTTAGTCATAGTACTCTGTTACTGATTTGCTGTGTAGTCACTATTTCTGGTAATTTAAATGTGTTTTGTATTACTTTTACATGTTTAATAGCTTTTTTATTTTATTGAATATTATTGAAGTTTTATGAATGTATTAAATAATATGCCTAGTGAATTAGAATATAAATATTAAGATAATAAAATCTGTTTCAGTGATTTATCTGAAGATTTTCATGGTAGTGATGATTTGGATAAAAAATTTATTGATGATGACGATGATGATGAGGATTATGATGAAGAATTGGAAAATGGTATTTCAGATAATGAAGATGAAATTGGCAAGGAAGAAGAGGAAGATCCATATAATTCTGTACAAGTTAGTAAACACTTGGCTTTCATTTTTTGTTGCAAATATTATTTTACTTTGTCACTTTTGATTTAGAAATTTGTTTCCCAGTTAATAAAACTATTTTTGATGTTTAATTTGAATGTGTTTCTGTTCAGTTGGAAAGGTAGCTGAAGTTAGTACTTTTGTCTGTACTGATGAGCTACTTATTTCTTTTCTCTTTTGCTTCAGGGAAAAATTTAATAAGAATTTGGAATTCTCTCGTCATACTCTTTATCGATCCTCGGGTCAGGCCCAATCCACCTTCTCACCATCTCTCTCTATTGTTAAACCATTTTTCCTCCATTAGTCTATTGGTAATCCATCTTTTTCTGAATTCATCGATTAATGAACCCATCCTCTTCACTCACGGTCGTTGGTCTTTTAGTTTCCTCCAAGTACAGTATTCTTTTTGGCAACCTACCCTCCTCCATTCTACTGATATGACCAAACCATCGTAGCTTTATCTATCCAACTCTTCTCATCAGGCATCATTTACAAATTTTCAATATTTATATCATTTCTTATTCTATATATTTTTGTCTTTTCTTATAAACTCCTCTTTAACTTCATTTCTGTTGCCTGCATAAGTCAGTATTGGCACAAAATATGTGTAGAATTTCTGTTACAATCTATAATACTCCATGAAAATCATTTTATGTAGTTATAAATGTTTCTTATATTTCTTTGTTTTCTTGCATTGCTTGTGATAGTTGTTGCATTGCTGATTCCAGTATTGCAACAATGATATTTCTTCCCAAAGGTATTTTCTTTGCTCTCTTTGAATAGTGTATGCCAACCTAATGTGAGGCAGCCCAAACTGTCCCGCAGGATTATATTATATTATAATAGGATATTATTTAGATCCTATTATAATAGGGTTGTAAAAGGGTCGGTTTCGGCCAGAAGGCTAATGACCCTGCGAGTCAGTTTGGGCTGCCTCAAGTTAGGTTGGCATACACTATAACTCAGGTTACAACAACATTGTTCTCTTTCTTTATTCATTGTCTACTATCATTGGTTGAAATACTTTCATTGTATTTAACAAAATTTTCCCACTGTTTACATTTTCTTACTTATCCAACATTTTTTCCCCATTGTTTACACAATAAGCTTACCTTCTTGTCACGATGTAACATAAGCGACAATGCTAGCAAGTCAAGAATCAGTTATTTTCAAAAAATTTGTTGGCATGAAAACTAAAGTTGTTAAAAAATGATAGTTTACAGCGATCTGTATATCTTATAATTTTCTGTAACAGTATATTTACTGTATTATATATATATGGGTGTGTGTGTGTGTGGGGGGGGGGCGCATTTGTATGTAAACCACACAAACATTGTGTGTAAACAATATGTTATTTAAAATTTAAAGCATCCTACCTACACCATGGTAGTTAAGAATACCTCTACCATGGTGGAGGCAGGATGTTTTAAATTTTAAATAACATAAAAGGAAAGAAATTACTGAAGATGAAGATGTGCATTTTATGCATGAAGGCACTCTAATTGATAAGTAATTACTGTTTACCTTAAAACTGGTGGTTTAAAGGAATAATATAATTATTTTGATATACTTATTTATTAATCAACTGGCTTGAATTACTTTGGTGCAGTGGTAGCATACCTCAAAAGATATAAAGTTGTCCTAATTTGAATCCTATATAAGTAATCACATATTTTTACTATAAAGTTTCCATCTAAATGCAGGATATTTGTTGCCTAGTTCTGTGTACTCTTTTGTTAGTGATATAAAATAAATTGGAGTTGGTTAATTGGGGGTGTTGCATGAGTGTTACCTTTTTTATTTATTTACATCCAGGAGACTCCAAAAAAGAGTATAGAGTATGTCAAGAAACCTATTAAAAAGTGTATTTGTTTTATTTTTAGGAGCATCGAAACTTGAGTTTGCACGTACAACCAATAGCAAATCCCATCACACTGGAGAGTTCAAGTCTTCTCAGATAACGCCCAGTTCATTCTCATCACTCCATTAACAGCACACTTGACTCTAAACATAACTGTAAAAAGTGTAATTTGTTATTTTGTAATTGAGTGAATGAGTTATTATCGAATAGGTAATTATATTTTTGAAACTGACTTTTTCAAGAAAATTCAATATTTTTAATTGTCTAATTTAATTAGTCTAATACGTTTCATCGAACAACATAAAGAAAAACATACCTAATTTCAAAATTAAATTTAACCTGGATAAACCCATTAAATTATTAATTAAACTATTTAAATATTTTATCGAATATGTACAAATATACGTAAACAACGATAGAAAAATTCTACTACAGTTTATCATATAAAATTTACTTATTTAGGGATAAATATCAACAGTCATTGTTACTATTCATACTAAAACATTTTAAGATTATGAATCTATAATTAAAAATGCAGTTTGTTTCACCCTCACTAATTTGAACTAGTATGGGTAAAGGCTACTTTGTTTTTATTTCTCTTAATTTGTGAGTAAATAATAAAGAATTGAGTGAAACACAAAATTATGATTAAATGAAGGTAAACACTGGAACTCAGACCCAATCCAAGTCCACTAACATTTTGCGTAGATTATGAATCTGAAAACCATTAAATGGTGTTGATATCTCTTGTAGTTTCTGACATCTGGATGTGACTAACAGACGGATGGACGGATGAAAGTCAGAAAATGATAAATGACAATTTTAAAAATTTCAACCAAAGACTTTGTAATGTATTTATGTATGGACCTTGATGACAGTGGGTTGTAATGTTGGTTGACACAGGAGGTGATGGGATGACCAATTTTGTTAAGTAACTCATCTGGAGGTCTAAAAATTCAGGATGAACGAGAAAAAGAAAATACAATTTTCTAAATATCAGAATTTCTGTTTTTTTTTTAATTTTATCATGTTGTCTAAATGAAAAATAAAATCAGAAATGCATGGCCTACTAAATATTGTTATGAAAACTTTCCTGTTGTGCTTTTGTGTTGTTACTTTTAGGCATTTATTTTTATGACAGTTTTTCCATAAATTCAGTACATAAAATTTCACATACTTGTACGATATCAAGTGCCGCTTAGAGAAGTTTGATGGGAAATGAAGTTTATAGCAGCCTCAATATTTTCAACCTTGCTACAACTAGAAGTTATTGTATGAATAGAAAGTACAGGGTTATTATTAAACAATGCAATTTGTTAAAAATAACAACAACCTATAATTGGATCTCTTTTACCTTAAATTATTTAATTAATGGGATAAAATTGTAGGGCTCTTAATTAGTGAGGGTGTAATAGTACAATCTACTTTATTAATCTAGTTGACTGTTATAAAAATATTAAATTAAAACATATACATATAAGAGATAGTTATATTTTATTTTGGTAAGTCTGTAATTTATGTGATTATGATTTGAACTTTTGTAGTTAAGAAATGCACTTTACTGTAATTGGTTCAACGAATTGCTATCTGTGTCGTAATTATGCTGCAAATTGGTTGAGATTGTTTAAGGTCAGAATAGGTTAAATTTTGTTAAACATTTCATTATTCTAATGAGGAAAAATTAAAGTAAGTATAAATTGAGTTTTTATGTATATTTTGTATCATCAAATTATTTCTCTTCTTCAGAACATGTTAAAAACTTTGAATTATTAAAATATACATTTCAAACATTGTCATATAATTTTACAGAGTTACCCTTATTTTAATAGTTAAATAACTTTTCCTTTAACACAAAATTAATATTTCATTAAGTGAATAATATAGTTATTATAATATATATTGTTACATCTTTAAAAAACATATTTTCTATATTTTTAGGGAAATAAACAACATTAGTCTTTTTTTTTTTTGAATAATTAGCTGTATATATAATTTACTCTATAATTGTATCAAGTACAAACATGTTTCAAAGGGTTTTAATCAAATTTTCAATTATTAGAATCAGTTTTCATATTTAGATATATTTAAATATTCAGCCTTCATAAAAATTGATAATTAGATTTGTTTATAGGAAAATTAGATTCGATCTTATCATAGTATTTCCATACAGAATACTTTTGGTATTTTTCTTTATGAAAATTTATGTATAATGATCATTTAGTAATTTAGTTTGTAACTAGGTTGTAACATGAAATGTTTATAGAAACGTCTGAAACTGCTTCGAGGTACCAGTTCTTTTATAAACACTGTATTCATATCATTGGCCAATACAAGTCTCATTTTAAAGAATATATATTCTTTACTTTTTAGGGTAATGGCACCAGGGCCATTGAAAAAGGACTATTTTAACGACCCTGTAAGCGCACAGTGAACGCTGGTCGCAGGTCGCTTACAAGCAGGTGCCTGCTAGTAGGAATATGCCATTATATTTTAATTGGATGTCTCACAGTAAACGCTGGTGGGGGAACCTGCGCATATCAGCTCACGGGTTTGTTTTATATAAATCTGCCTGCTGCTTGCTGGCAAGTTGCTAAGTGTACTTGGCGTTGTATAATACGTTATTAACAGTTAATGGGAAAAAGTGTCAGTACTTGCAGTTTAAAAATAAACATAACGTTAAAGAAAGTAGAGAAGTGGATGTATTTATTCATAATAATAGTTTAGAGCATGTAGAAACAGTGAAGTTCCTGGGCGTATCTCTAGATAGATCTTTGTCTTGGGACTTCTATATCAATCAAGTTTGTAGTAAAATATCATCTGGGGTATTTGCACTAAAACAAATCGCCAGATTAAATGATAAAAAATTACTAATGGCAGCTTATCATGGCCTCATTCTGTCTCATATCCGTTATGGTATTTTAGTATGGGGTAATTCTAGCATGGGTAATATAAATAGGGTTTTTAAAATTCAAAAGAAAGCTATTAGGTGTATGGTGGGAGCTAACCAGCTAACCTCATGCAGGCCACTATTTAAGGAGCTTAAATTGCTTACAGTTCCCTCCCTCTACATTTTTGAGGTGATTATGTATGTTAGGCAAAATAATTTTATGCAGAATTTCAATGTTCACAATCATAACACGAGAAACAGGAATGATTATTATGTGGCTAATCACTCCACAAAATCGTTTGAACATAAACCTACTTATGCAGGGAGAAAATTCATGAATAAATTACCCCAATCTTTAAAGTGTTGTGAGGATTTGAAGTCCTTTAAAAAAAATCTGAAAAATTACTTGTTCAGTGAAACTTTTTATAGCGTACAAGAATTTCTTTCTTGATAGTAGTGATACATTGTGTGATTCTTATATGTATTTCAGGTGTTATATCTGACGACATGTCCTATACTCCTCCTGGAGTCTCCAGGGCGCAAAAAAAAAAACCGTATTGATAAATAATAACAATTTGTTAATTTTAACAGAGGTTTATGAAAATAATTGAAAAAGATTATTACTGGCCAAACAATGCTTTATAATATTGAATGTCGGTAGTCAAAATGTTCAAAATACATACCTCAAAGAAATCACAAGTCTTTCTTCCGGTAATATTGTTGCTTGTCCAAGATGCACCATTGTTTTTGTAATCAAAGTTCTACTTTTGACTATGAAATTAAGTGTTTCCAGAGTCATTCTCATGTATTTAAAAACCTGTCTCTATGTTTTTCTAATTAAGTAAAAAGGTGATGATACTCCTCATACAATTTTCTATTCTTATTAATGTCACTAACAGTATCGTCTTTAAATGATTATAATTTCGTGTAAATGTTTTCCATTAGAACTAATTAATCATCACTGCTGCTACTGGAACTCATGTTGAATCCCGACAACTAACTGAAGGTTAAGTGCATAATTACATGTTCACACTATACGCATTCACCAGCATGAATCAGCACCTGTGACCAGCGCCATCCAGCAGCCAGCGTGCAATGTGCCCTAACCCTTAGACTGGGAAATTTCTTTACTATAAAGTATTCTTAATGAACAAAAAAATGTTTTGCACTAAATTTTGTTTCTTTTGGCTCATACAGACTGATGAGATTATACTATTATCAACTCTTTTAACTGTAGTTAGTTTGTCAGTTTAATTTTTAGCGTAAATATAATTTTATTTAATAACACCTTGTATTAATAAAATTATAATTAATTAAACAATCAACTTTATGTTAATCTTTGATCAAAAGATTGTCAATATGACTGATATGTTGTGTGTTTTGTAATGTATTGTTATTCCTATGTTAAGTAATTCATCTTGATACATTTACAAAATTTTGTCTGTGGCAATATTCAAAACACTTCCCTTTAAATTAAATTACTGATGTATTTAAGCCTGTTTTAAGTGATTGTACAGAAATAGGTACTAAAGTTATTCAAAGAAAAGGATACACACTATAATCATAGAATGATCTCTAAACCATTTTTCTGCATTTTTGGATAAAATTTGCTAGTCTAGTGAATTATAGTGGGTGTTTCTAACTAAACTTTATTGTAATCTCTTAAGAGCTGATACTATATCTAAAAAGAAGAAAGAGAGTTCGTATAAACGCATGTTCGGAATCACTTCATTAGTGAGAGGCTGGTGAAAGATTTTGCCAAGATTTGTACTTCTCCAGTTACCAAAACAGATACAAAAAATAATACAACACTGTGTGTGTGTGTGTGTGTGTGCTTATGACCACATGCTTGAAAAGAAAACTTATATCAATTAAAATTATTTATTTTTATTTCTATACTCATAAAGTAATATGAGATGCAAAATATATAATTTTATTTGTGAATTAATCATTTAGCGGAATTTTTCTCTGATTGAACTTCATTGCTATTATATTCTAAGAATGAAACAATAGGTTTATGGAAACTGAAATATGGGTTATAAAGTAAGAAATACGGGTTTCCCATTAAGGAGTTAAATAAAAATAACCTTTCATGCATGTGTGTGACCCGTGACATTTCAGTTTCAGTCACTGTTCATAAAGAATGCAAGGTGCGCCTAAAGAAGTTTGCACTTCAAAAATATTTTAATTACCTAATTGTTAATTTTTGTCTTAATTAAACTTGAATTTATGCAAACTTACAATGTGTTAAAAAGTGAAAAATTATTTTACAAATTCTTCTGCTTTTTTTATTAATAAAGGTTTTCAATTTATTTTATCTGTACTCCACTGTCTTTATGTGCATCAGCTATTTTAAAATTAAATTTACTAGAAGTTTAAGTAAAACTATTGATGACTTAATTATGCAATTAATGACGCTATTGTATGCTAGACCCTAAAAATATTAGCACCCAATTTTTTGTGTTTTATTGTGATTTTCTGAAAAAATATGGAAGATACAGTTATGAGATTCTCTATTTTTGGCCTACTTAGGTCAAAGGTTAATTTAGGTACTAAATATTCCCAGACATAAGCTCCTAGAATCTCAGTAGAGCATTATTTTACTAGAGGAACAGGATTTAGGGTGAAATATCTCTCCTGTCAACCAACTAAAAATATGTTGGCATATGATAATACAAACTTTCTTGCTTGTTATCAGTTGTAGAATCAGCTTCCATGAAATTACTGCGAAGTTTAGAAACTCCCTGCTTTGATGTATGCATAACAGATTTCAGTATGGTTTTATATCCAAGAAAATTATTCTTTTCTTAATAAAATAGTAAACTAGTCTGGTATCAAAAATTGTTCAGTGTTCTTTTACACTACTTTGACTTGATTCACTCCCAGTGCAGGATTACTTGGGGCATAATTTAAAAAAATAATGCTTAACAAATGTAGCTGCAAAAAGTGTTTAAATATACTGATAGGGACTTAAATGAGTACAGTAATAATTATAATATTACAAATCACAATCATAAAATCACATTTCTTTATACGAATAAATATTATTAGTGCTGCCTTCATGGGGCAGAGGTCAGCATGCTAAGCTACAAATCAGAAAGACCCAAGTTCGATTCCTGAACAGAGCCTAGAGAATTAAAACATGTTGAAATCCACTGATTATGCACCATAACGCACCGTAGTTGCTAATAACGAAGCAGTTGAAGCGATTGTTATTTAACACAAAAAATATGTATTATCAGTTGTATGTATTCATGTGTATATAAATGTAATATGAATTCATGTCAATTGGATATTTTTGTAGTATATTTTTCTTAACTTAATATGAAAAAAGTCATTTTAAACAGCAGTACATTTTCTTATGTATTCTGGGTTTTAGATTGGTTGAAGTTATATAAAAGTTTTAAGACATTAATATTTTTATTAATTAATCAATTTATTTAATAATAATAATTATAGTAGGTACACTTCATGTGATTATTTATTAGATAATTTTAATAAAATCTGGTAATTTTCTAATTTTACAGTAAATTGTATTAAAATAGGATCTATAACAGAATTCTATTTTAGAAGTTTCATTCAAGTGTTTTAATGTCTAATGTATACAATCTATCTACTGCATATTACTTCTGCAATAAAAAAGTATCTTAAATTTAAAAGTAATAAATTTATATTATATCATATTGATAAAAGAAAGAAGGTTAAAAGTATAAAAGAAATAAAAGTTAGTTGACAGTACTTACACTGTATTATAGAAACTTATAGAAAGATTCATAATTAAATAAAAACATAATTATTATTACTATTATCCCATCATGATGTGAGGAAGCTTAATATAAATGTTGTTAATTGCGACAACTGAATTGCTTGTTAGGTGTTGAATTAGAAATAGAATGCTACATTTTGGGAAACATTAAATAAATTAGCAAGGGATACAACAGGTCCTTGACTTGTGTGGTTATTTGTTCCAAGGGTAATCATAACGATACAAATCAGTCCAAGCTAATATAAGTAAATCTTGGACATAATTATAGTTTTAGTACATTATAAAAGATAATGTACTAATTGCCATTAGCAGACAGGTGGAGTGGTAAATTATTTTCTCTCGATTTGCTAGTTCCAGAGCTACAAAAAATATTTCTGTTTCTTATCACATGGTCAGTCACTAAACTTATATGACTGTAGCATTTAAGAACAGAAGAGGTAAAGGTGTAAAAGACACTAACCCCCCTAGAAGCTAAAAAAAGTATAATTAAATGGTCATAAAGTGATGATACAAAACAAAATTCAGTAGGGCAATGGTGGACAATCAGTTGTTTACCACACTGAAATGGTGTAAAAATTGAGAAGTATCTAGAACCACCTAGCAACTGGCAGAGGAATCTATGAGACCATGGCTTGCCCCTACCCCAGTTTTGATCCTCGGTATGCCCATGATAGAGCCAGACATGTGGGAAATGAAATGAGTGTATCATTTGCAGGGTGGAAAGTAGATGCTTTTCAGAGGTCCTGGCATGCTGATAAGCATGCTTTTCCACTTAGTGAGGAAGGCATGGTAAACCATCTCACTCCTCGTTTTACTTAATAAAGCCTCTAGCTAGGGCTTCAAACCAGTCTTCTGGCTGATGACCTACACAACTACAACGTTGTTAAGAAATAAAGTACACAGATCCAAATTGTTGAACTACCATACTTATTCGAGTACCCCGCACTTTTTTTCGCGGATTGGAGAAGAAGAAAATAGGGTGGGAGTTGTACTCGAACACGGTAATTTATTCCATGTTTTTAGTAGCAGTTTATGTAGAAGTAGGTACTGAAATTTTTTACATAGAACTAATTCAAGATAGCAGTGGGGAAAGTGTAATGATGTATAGATTAATAAACCTTTCAAAACAGTATTAAAACAGCAATATACTAAATGGATGGCTGAAGAAAATTACATTTTTTCAGCTGTAGGAAGAATCAAGCGCCCAGATGTTTATCACATTTATGTTTGGATAAAAGATGCTTGGAACGGAATTTCTGACGAATCACTGCAGAAGAGTTTTAAAAAATGCGGAATATCTAACGAACTCGATGGTAGCGAAGCTGATCATCTATGGCAGAGCGACGTGGAGGCAAACTCTTCTGCGGATGATGACAGTGATGAAAGTCAGGAATTACCTGTAATAAGTACTAAACGCTTGCTCCCATTTAAAAAAAAGCTAATCAATAAAAAGTTATCCTACTAAAATAGGTATCTATAGGCCTGTTGTTGAAACTATATTATTAAGATGGTATCTTTTTGTTTTACAGAATCAATTACCCGATTCTGTAAGTCGTATAAGCTGACAACATTATATCCATGCCCTACCTATTCTCAAATGAATAGGTAATTGTTAATGTAATATTATAATGCTAATTACCTAATTATTATTGGAACTTAATAAACAAGAGTGAATAAATATTTAATATTCTGCATCGGGTGTCTTGTTGTTTTTGTATAATATTAGGTGATACATAATTTATTTTTTTCTTTTTACGGTTCATAAAATTGTGGTGCAGGGCTTATTCGAGGGTGGGGGTACTCGAGTATATATGGTAAGTTGTTTCAAGTAAATTAAATTCAATAATCTGTATAGTAAATAATACACGATAATTTGGCACCTACTTTTAGTGGATAATTATGTGGGCCCTACAGCTACAAGTTTTAATCATGTCAGTGTGAGAATGAGTTGAATCTACACAAATGAAGGACTTGTTAAATTAAATTTCCTGCATGTTAAATTTGCATAAAATTTAAATAAAGAGTATAAAATAAAAATTATTTAATTACCCATGGTATTTAAATTAGTTAGTTTAATGTGCTTTAAATTTTTAAAACTTAATTTTTTTTGTTAGTTTCTCCATATTACAGTGTACATGTTTCATTGCTTTTAACCTGTAACATAAGCAATCAAAAATGAATTGTTTGCTCAATAATTACTACTTTTTTAATACCCAATATTTTAAAGAACGTCTTTGTTACAAATTAAATATTTTGTTAAATATTCTATTGATGAGATATTTCATATTTTTCTAGAGCAATAAATTTATTATAGTAATACCTTAAAATTTGCGATCAGTTTGTGACTAATCTTTACTATGGCTAGAAATGAAATCATATCTTACTTACTACAGTAAATTATTACTAATGTTTCAAGTTTTTTTGATGATTAACTTTGTAAAAATGTTCAATCCTTTTGTAAATTAATTTTTGTTAGTGTGATTTATCTCATTAGTTACACCACATTGTAATAAAAATAAATTATTTTAGAAAAAAGTTTGTGTATTTTCTTGAACACTCTGTACCAAAGTAGTCTCCTGTAAAAAGATAATCCATTTAATGAAAATTGATTATGCAATGATGAATGATCCTTCAGAAATGAAAGCCTGGGTGGAAGTTGATTCTGTAAACTATTTATTAAGAAGCTCATCTTCTTCTTCCAGTGCCTATCCGTTACCGAATGTTGGCAATCATTCTGGCAATGCTGATTTTGTTGACAGCCGCTTTAAACAATTCAGGGGTGGATACTGAAAACCATGTCCTTAAATTTTTCAGCCAGGATATTCGCCTTCGCCCAACGCCTCTCCTGCCATGCACTTTCCCCTGCACTATGCATTTCAACAGCTTGTATTTAGTGTCATTTCTCATGATGTGTCCTAGGTATTCCAATTTTCTTCTTTTGACTGTGTACATTATTTCAGTCATAAATTATTTACATTATGTACATTATTTCAAGAAGCTCATAAATGGACTAAAAGTCAAGATTTGCCAGATTTACTTCCAAGCCAGTTGCAGAGATTGTTATGAATGTACCCTTATTAGTACAGAATCAATTTGGAGTGTGTCTACTGAAAATCTGGCAGAGTTTGACTTTTGATTCTTGTTGGGGGTGACTAGGTGATGAAAAAAATTTCCTATGATAGTGGTGGCTTTATTGTTGTCCAATTCACCCAATAATACACGTCAATTTATTCATTATTATTATTATTATTATTATTGAGATAAACAATAATACAAGATAGAGAAATTATATTTTTAGTTAGTACATAATAAATGGTTCACTTACTACATCATTTGCTATGGTAGTAGCAAGCTAAATAGTTTTTCCATTCTTGTAAGTCATCCCTAGTCTTTGCCTAGGCTTTGGCCTAGGTGGCCATATAAAGCTTTTTCTTAAAAATTGTGTCCAGGAGACAAGAAGTAAGTATTTTAACAAAAAAACTAACAAAAAACACAAGAATATATAATATCAGAAAGATGTCACGATTAAAACTACTTCTCTGGGCTGAAAGACTCCTAAAATAGATTTCCAATGAAAATTGACAAAACTTTATATTGATGTGTTGATCACATAATTATATTGCCCTGTTCTTCACACATTAGAAATTAAAACATATTTATTACAAATTGAACTAGAGAAATTAGAGAGAAAAATCATCCACTCATTAGTAGGTCTAAAGATAGTAGATGAACAGTTTAGGTTACAAGGAAGAGAATAAAACTGTACAAGAGAAGTAATCAGAAATTTAAAACTAAAATTCTAGAGACACCTGCATAGAACATATGACAAATGGTTGACATAACAAATTTTCAAGATGGTTAACATCAGAACTAAGGTGTTGGATGTGTTTTAAAGAAGTCAAAAATTATATTGGGAAAATTCAAATAAACTAATGAAACATAATGGACCAAACTGATTTGAGATTACTGAATACTGACTTTAAGGGCTTCCATGAAGAAGAAAAGCAGATAAAAGATGAATGGAAGAAAGGAGTATAGATTACAATTAAAGAATTCTGAGAGTATGGACTATAGAAAAAATTTTAACTGATGTTTAAAGTTACTTTACATGGTCTAAAAAGCTCTAAATGAGAGAAAAAATATTAAAAAAGATGTATTACAAGAATCTTACAACCGAGTACTAACTTGTACATTGAAAATAAAGCATTATTGTGTAATATACTTTTATCACCAAAATACAGTATTGGAATTGCTTCATATTTATTGTGATCAATAAATTTTAACTGCATAAAACTGTTTTGTTGATAAACTATACAAGTTTTGGTTGAATTTGCGTTCCCTCAAACAAAGCTTATTGTTTTCAGCATGCATTTCTTAAAAAAAAAACAGTTTATTATTTCTTGCTTAACTTAAACTGGCTTTATTTTTAATTGGATAAAGCATAACATTAGTTAAATTTTGAATTGAACACTGTTTTGTGATTCCATTAAGTTGTTGTAAAATTAATCTAGACAAAAATGATACTAGCTGCCTCCATGATGCTATGATATTGACTAATAGATTGTACTGAATTGAATATCTTGGGTTCAATTCCACTTAGGGATCTGAAAAAACTTTAACATATAGAAATGCACCAATAATGTTGCTTCTCCAATGTAGCCTGAACGTATAGAAATACACTAGTAATCTTGCTTTACCAATGAAGCCCTTATGACCAATGAATTGATGATCTTTATAAAAAAAAATAAGAAAGAATAATTGTGATTCTTTTGTTGAGGAAATTAGTAGGTGCTTTCAGATATGATCCTGTAATTTTGAGTAATTGATACTTGTTAGTTTTCTTTTACAATGTATACTAGCTTTGTGGTGGGAAAAAATAATATCTAATTGTTGACTTTATGTACAGTAATAATAATACATCAATTTTAAAACAATATAATAATTGTACCTTTAACATGTCAGTAATTTTTTAATTAATAACACAGTAATCACTTATGTAACATGTGCCTATTTTTTAGCCTGGTAAGTACAGATATTTAGATATATAAAAAATTATTTATTTCTTGAATAATAACAAATACAATATGTCGTTCAACCAGATTTGGTATTTATTTATTTCTTTTTACCATATAATAGTAATGATACTGGGCCACCAACAGATATCTTATGCACTGAATATTAAAAGTAAGTTAAGTGTACTTGAAGATGGAAAAAACCATGTTTGGAAATTTATTAGTGTTTGGGTTTTGGTAAGTTGATGATTTATCTACTTATTTTTTTATTCATTCTGGCTTACTAAAACTATGAAAATTTTTTACTTTTGATGTTCTCTTTTTCTTTTCTAACCAATATTCTTTCATATTTCCGTTGTGCCTCTTGTACATTCACAGTTCATCTAAGTTTAGGGCATTACATTTTATTATGATGAAGACCTCTGAACTCTATAATGGTCTTTCTCAATAGAACGTTATTTTTATCAGGTGTTAATTCCATCACTTGGCACAGTTTTACACTTTCTTAATCAATTTATTAACGAGCTTGGCTCTGTCATGAAAATAATCAAATTTACTTGGAAAGTCTTTCAGAATTTATTTTCATTAAATGCTCGTAAATGCTATTTTCATTTTCCTGATTGTGTCCGAAAGCTTCTCAAAGTTCTATTCTACAGGGTGACCCATATGTCGGTTCCCCAATATTTACGGAAATCAGAAGAAGGTTAATGGAATAAGAAACCTATAGACAAAATAAAAAATAAATTTATTATGTGAACTGTACATAGTACCTTGAAAATGTTACAGCAGGTGTTCAAAATGTCCACGATAATTCTCTATACACTTTATACAGCCACTTCACAACTGATTCACAAATTTTCAACAATAATATTTTATTGTCATTTAGATAGTCAAATGCAATTTCAATTGAAGGGCTCTGTGCAAAAACCAGTCATCTCACGTTTTTGATTTTTTTCAGGAGAGACAAAAAACGAATATGAAGAAAACCTTTCACTGTACTGTTATTTCATTATATTGGCTCATATATACCAGATACAATATGGTTGTATGCAATGTTTCAAAATATTTTATGCAAATTTAAAATTATAAAACTTAAATTGAAATTTGTGTTGTCCTTTTCGATTGTACCACGACGACCAATCCATTTTCAACTTCAGAATTTAAAAACTCATGAACTTTGATACTGAAATGTGCTGGGGTGCCACCTTGTTGAAAAAAATGGTAACTACACGGAGACGTGACTCACACTAGCCACTGTTATAAACAACTAATGAATGTTGTACGTGATGCTGCCAACATTATTACGCTATTACCAACTTATCTAAATGAAATGTCCCATCTCATGGGAACACCGACATATGGGCCACCCGGTACTTCTCATCAGCATCTACTATGTTGAGAACTAATATTTTCCTCATTTTTTCTTTCTCTTCACTATCTCTTCTAGTACTTCAGATTTAACATTTAACATTCAGCATGCTCTTTGGTTTCAGAACAAATTGCTAGAAGTTTTGCGTTTTGTGAAAGTGTATATTTATTCTATGTATTTTTCCATTTTTCATGTTCTAAAATTACTTGCTTATTTAATCAAATTGATAGAATTATTTCTTCCAAATATTTCATTTATCCACCTCTTTAATCTGCCATATTTGGTTTCCATCTTTTTGGGTCCTTCTTTGATGTCACTCATCCATTTAGTTTTTTAAAAGAAATATGCTGACTCACTGACTTTGCTTCTTCATTGAGAACATTAACCTGTTCTGTTGTAGTTTCACAATTACATGACGGCAGCAATAAATCAACAGTAAACAATAAGTAATATTTTTTTTCTTAAATAATGGGAAATCATTTATATTTTATGCTGTGTAGTTAAATTGGTTTTACTTAAAAATATATCCTTTGTTTGATTTACTTTTAACTGAGGTAGTTCATAGAACATTATAATGCACATTATTTTTTGTAATCCAATCCAGGAAAGGAGCTTTGGATCTTTGGGTTTGCAACCAAATATGTAGTGACTAATATACTAATGTAATTGCTTACATTTAGAAAATAAAATACAAGTACTCTTGTTTGTCAATATTCTATTACCTATGTAAAAAATTTTAAGAAAATTTACTGCATATTTCTATGTGGATATGTTTTATTTCATTATATCAGTTACTTGTATATTTTTTATGTGAAATGTCATTTTGTTGAACTGCCTTTCACTCATATTAAACCCTATTAAATTGCAGAAAAAACAGTCATTCATCATCATCATTATCTGGGTATCCTTCCAGCAGGCCGGGTAGGATTTGAGTGGACGATATGCCTCCATCTATCTCTATCTTGATATACCTTTTGTATTCTGATATCCTGTAGTGTCATTCCTTTTGTTAGGAGGTCATCCCTTATTTGGTCAGTCCATCTTCTTCTGGGACGTCCAACGGGTCTCTTTCCAGATACCTCCATGTCCAAGTACTGTCTGGGGATACGTGCCTCTGGCATCCTTTGTACATGTCCAAACCATTTGAGTCTTGCGGTACGTAATCTTTCTTCCATCGTTAAGGTCACCTGCATATCTCTTCTTATATATTCATTTCTGACCTTGTCTCTTCTGGTCTTCTGCAAGGCTGATCTTAAAAATTTCATCTCACATGCCTTTAATTTGCTAATGTCCCCTTTCAATAAGACACAGTTTCTAGGCCATATGTCATTATTGGAAGAAGATATGTTTTAAACATGGTCTGTTTGGCTCTTATGGGAACTGTATTATCCCAGACTAAGTTCCGCACTTGGTAAAAGAAGGAGGATCCTTTATTCACTCTATTTAGAACTTCTAGCTTAGCACTCCCATCATTTGAGACGACGCTTCCAAGATATCCAAAACCTCCCACACATTCAATCCTTTCTCCATCAAGTTTTATGTTACACTGCGCAGGTGTTCTGCTGACTTTCATTGCTATTGTTTTCTGCTTACTAACGGTTAGTTTGAACTCCTTAAATTTCTTGTTCCAGCAATCCAACTTTTCCTGCACCTCCTGCTCTGTCTCTCCCCAGATGGCCACATCATCTGCAAACACTAATGCATTCAAATTTCCAGGATTTACAGCTTTAATTTCTTTAATAATTACATCCATGAGAGCAATGAAAAGAAGTGGGGAGAGTGCGCTTCCTTGTTGAACACCTCTTTTAGTTCGAAACCATTCCGATCTACCATTTCCAATTTGAATACTGCTTTCACATTCCACATACAACATTTTAATTTTACGAATTAAAGAAATTGGGGCTTCCAGTTTTTGTAAAGATTCCCATATTTTACTTCTTGGCACACTATCATATGCTTTTTCTAAGTCCAAGAACACAACAATCAAATCCTTTCCTTTTTCCCAGTGCTTCTCCATCAGTTGCCTTATGGCAAAAACAAGATCTACTGTTCCTCTATTGCATCGAAAACCATGTTGTTCTTCCTCGAATCGATGTTCTATATGTGTTCTTAGTCTTTTTTTCTATGATGTTTTCCATTATTTTTAGACAGTGTGACAGCAAAGTAATTCCTCTATAATTCGCACACTTTCTTCTACTCCCTTTCTTGAACAGTGGCATGATCAGTCCCTTCCTCCATTCTTCTGGTATCCTATTTTCTTTCCAGATTACTCCCAGTGTTCGATGTAACCACTGTAGGCCCGGTATACCTGCCGCTTTGATCATATCTGCTGACAGTCCATCTATACCTGATGACTTTCCAGTTTTCATTAGTTTCAAGGCGCTTTCTGTTTCTGCCCATGTAATTTGGTTTTCCTCTTCATATTTTCCCTCCAGAATGTTGGGTTCCATGGCACCGCAATCCTCTTCCACCTCTCCATTTAACAGTTTGTCAAAATAATTTTTCATCTCCTCTCTTATTCCTTCTGCTTTCCTGAACATAGTACCATCGTCTGTTTCTATTGCCGTTATATCCTCCCTGTTAGTCCTTTCACTCTTCACTAATGCATACAGCATTTTTTGATTACCCTTGCTATCCTCTTCAAGTTTTTGTGTAAATGACTCCCAGCTTTTAATCTTCTCTTCCTTCACAATTCTTTTTACCAGTAATTTATTGTTTCTATATTCCTGTTCGAGGTCTTCTATTTTTTGTTTATCTTGTGGAACTATACCTTTTATTTGTTTCTGTTTTTTAACATCCTTATTTTTCTTTGCTATATTTCGATCTTTAATAGCTTTTTTCACTCTTTCATTCCACCAGCTAGTTTGTTTCTCTTTTACTCTTCCATTTGTTTTACTACATATTTCTATTGCACTATCCACTAGTGTTGTTTTGAAGAGGTTCCATTCCTCTTGCGCACTTTGTGTTTCAGTCCTTGGTAACTTCTGTACTATTAGTTCTTGGAAGGCCTTTTTATTTATCTCCTGTCTTAACTTCCATTCCTTTATTCTAGGAGCTTTTCTTGCATTTCCTGTGTGTTCAACCTTATAGTGTAAATCTGCCACTAGAAGTCTGTGGTCGCTGTCTAGACTCTCGCTAGGGATAACTTTTGTGTCTCTCACACTTTCACCTAATAGTTTGTCAGTTATCACATAGTCAATTACTGTTTTAGATCTTCCATCCCAACTATATCTGGTTATTTTATGACTATCTTGCTTCTTGAAGAAGGTATTTTTTATTTTCAGATTATTCCTCACACAAAAGTTCAGAATGTCTTTACCTTCCAAATTTTTTACACCATAACCAAAGGACCCCATTACCTCTTCATAACCTGCTCTATCCACTCCAATTTGAGCATTTAAGTCTCCTATTATCATGATGTTATCTTCTCTCATTTGATCTTCAAGATCTTCCAAAAACTTTTCCTTTTCAGCATCTTCACACCCTTGCTGTGGGGCATACGTCTGAATTATTGAAAAACTTTTGTTACCCTGATTTATTCGTGCTTTGATCATTCTTTCATTAATATAGGAGACATCTGTTATAGCATCAAGATCTTTATGTAATCCAAAACCAACTCCATTTCTGGCTTCTTTGTTGTTTCCGTGCCAGTATAATTTATATCCTCTTCTCAGAGTCTTTGAGTTCATTCCCTTCCATTTTGTCTCACTTAGTCCTAATATGTGTACCTTCCTCCTTTCCATCATATCAACGATCTCTTCACACTTTCCCGTTAGTATGATTATATTTAAGGTCCCTACCCTCAGTTGAGTCTTCTTGTAATTTCTTTTTTGGTTGATGAGTCCTATACTGGTACAGCAGGCACCCTGGACAATGCTTTTTGCGGATGACATTGTGCTGGTGGGGGAAACCAGGGATATAGTGGAGAGGAAACTGGAAAGTTGGAGAGAGGTATTAGAGGAGGGAGGCCTGAGGATCAGCAGGGAAAAGACTGAATACCTATGGTTTGGAGGTGAGGATAAGAGTGGAGGGGTGTGTTTGCTGAATGAAGTGGTGAGAAGGGTTAAGTGTTTCAAGTACCTTGGTTCATGCCTCACCGAGAGTGGAGGACTGGAGGAGGAAATTAACCATAGAATACAAGCTGGATGGAATAACTGGAGGCGAATGACAGGTGTATTGTGTGACAGAAGGATTGGGACAAAAATGAAGGGAAAGATATATAAGACAGTGATTAGACCGGCATTGTTATATGGTAGTGAGACTTGGCCTATGACGAGGAGACAGGGAAACAAGTTGGAGGTTGCGGAAATGAGGATGTTGAGGTGGATGCAGGGGAAGACTAGGAAAGATAGGATACGGAATGAGGTGGTAAGGGAGTCTGTGGGAGTGATAGAAGTGTCCAAGAAGGTTCAGGAACGAAGGCTGCAGTGGTATGGACATTTGATGCGTAGGGAGGAGGAGTATGTGGGGAGGGTTGTGGATGGATTGGTGGTGGATGGGGTGAGAGGGAGGGGGAGACCCCGGAGAAGATGGAGAGACGCCGTGGCGGACGACTTGAGGGAGAAGGGCCTGAGCGAGGAGGATGTGGTGGATCGGAGGGAGTGGAGGAGAAGAGTACGGAACAGCGACCCCTGAGGAAGGGAAAAGCTGAAGAAGAAGAAGAAGAAGAAGTCCTATACTGGTATTTCTTCTCACGTTTCCAGGACAAGCTTCAGCCCCCGAAGGGTCATCATTAATTCCTGGGACGCAAAAAGTATTGTCATTTTTTGGTATATTCGATCCGAGGCTCGTCTTTTCATTGAAAGCAAATTAAAAATTTCGTCTCTACTGGCTTGCTAAGCCTAACGTTAAGAAGGATTTCCTTTCGGGGTTTACTCCCTTAGCCTTTATGGATCCCTCCACTTCCCACAAGGCAGTGGGTTCCCTCTGTATTACCTCTGTATTGGAAAGATTTAAGAAAAAACAGTATATCTGCAATTTCAGTTGTATTTATTTATGTACTTCAAGATATTGACTGATTAAACTAAGGGTTTAGAAAGAATGTAGTGTAAACAATTGAAATGTTATATGAAGATCTATTAATTAATGAAAAGATTGTGAATTCTAGAAAGATTTAAGTCCTGTACAGAGAATATCAGGCAATAATAGAAATTTATTAGAATGTAATTTTTAATTATTCTTTCTAGAAATTTATTGTTAAGGAATATTTTTATTTTTAAAATACTCCATATTTTTGCATTCTTGTAATCATGCTTGATATTATTAATTACATAGTTATTTGCAATTGACTGTCTTTGTGTTTATTTTTAGGTTTTGAATCATGTTTATTTTCATATTTGCCTTATATATAATTTTATGGATGATTTTCTACCTGTGAAGAATACAAATAAGCTCAAATTACTATTAAAGAATTTTATTCCATACTTCTTGTTTTCCTTGGTGTTTCCACTGACAATGGTATGCATATACTCGTAAAAATAAATGATGTATGTTAGTTTTGAATTTGGTTATGTTAGTTTCACAAAACTTAGAAAAAAGAAAAAATTATATATTCTCAGAAATTTATATTTCATTGAATACAAGAATTCTGGCAACTGCAGTTTTTATTTCATGTCACATCATTAAATCACAGTTCTAAATACTTGCCGTAAATACAAGAAGCACTGAAATTTATATTTTATTTGAAATGAAAATCTATGCTTCTGTATATAACAAAGGTATCACTAAACCTCTCTAATTTTATAACTTTCCTTTAAACAATTTGTTTACAAAATTTTTAATAATTTTGTAAGAAGGCAACAAGCTTACATAATAAAACTAATGGCAGCTTATCATGGTTTATTTCTCTCTCATGTCCTGGTATTTTAGTATGGGGTAATGTTTGTGTGGGTAATTTTTTTGGTAATGCAATCTAGTTTGATGAGACTACTGAGCAATATTTTTTTAACCTTAATTTTACTAAAAGAACATTCTTAAAAGTTAACAGTTCATAATGTCAACTTTTGTTTTGTTCCCAAAAAACAACTACAAAAAATAGTTCTGTTTCTTATCACGTGATCAGCCAATTATAATATGACTGAAGCATTTAAGAACAGAAGAGGTAGAAGTGTAAAAGACCCTTTAGTCACAGTTATTTCCTCTGAGAGTAATGAATTTCATTATACAGCCAGACACTTTGGTGAATGAAGTGAAGGTGTCATTTGCAGGGTGAAAAGTAGATATTTTTCAGAGGGCCCGACATACTGACAAGCATACTATTTCATTCAGTGACAAAGGCAATGGTAAACCTCCTCACTCCTCGTTTTACTTAGTAAAGCCTCTAGAGGTTCAAACTAGCCTTTCGGCTGATGGCCTAAACAACAACACACACTATATTTAATACTTCACATATTTTACTCTACACTAACTTAAAGGGTCTCTTTCTCTTGAGCTGGCGGACTGCATCTGAGTTGTCGGGAAGTTGTATAGCTTCAATGTTCACATGTTTCTGTACAGATTTTATTTCATTTGAGACAAATTCTACCTTCAGGTCTTTATGAAGGTTTGCATTTCTGACATTGCACTTCTTTTTGTCATCAGTCTCTCAACTGGTTTGATACAGTTCTCCAAGCTGTTCTATCTTGCGCAAGTCGTTTCATATCTACATACCTGTAACACCCTACATCTTTTGTAATTTGCTTTATATAATGTAACCTTTGCCTCCCCCTACAATTCACTCCCTCAATATTACCCTCCATTATTGGCAGATCGATACCTGGATGTCTTAAGATATGCCCTACTAGCCTATCCTTTCTTCTGGTAAGATGTTTCCATATATTTCTTATTTCATCCACTCGTCTAAGAATCTTTTAATTACTTATTTTGTCCACCCACCTAATCTTTAACATTTTTTATAACACCACATTTCAAAAGCTTCTATCCTCTTACACTCATATATATCACCCATATTTCACTCCCGTATAATGCTACACTCCAAACATAGTGTTCTAAGAAATTTTTCCTAATCTGTAAGTCAATGTTTGTAGTCGGTGAACTATTTTTCATTTCAAAGGCATGAAAAACGAAAAACAGCCTGTTTACCAAAATGTTGTACCTTGAGCGGTAAGGTGGTTTGAGGTGGCCGAATAAACACAATAATTTAGTTTCAAATAACAAGCTTAGTTTTTATTTAATCAAATATAATATAACGTGAAAGTCGTTATCTTACGCATCTGTACTTTAGCAAAAATTTATTTGGTCATATTTGACTATCTTAACAATTCTAATTCTTCCCTAGTCAGATACAACCGGGTAAAGCTATACTATAAATTACCCATAAATTTATTTATATATTTACTTTATATTTAAGCATTAATAGCTAGCTTCAATAATCCTACTATTGATATCTCTTGTGCTTCTACCATCCTTTGTTATTTTACTACCTAGATAGCAGAATTCCCCAACTTCCTGTTTGTTTTCGTTGCGTTCTTTTAAATTTCCCATCTCTTCTAAACCACTATTGCTGCTGCACAACACTTTCGGTTTTCCACCCATTGATGGGTAAAATGGAGAGGGTTTTTAAAATTCAAAAAAAAGTTATTAGGCATATGATGGGAGCTAACCACCTCACAACATGCAGACCTCTATACAAGAAGCTAATATTGCTCACAGTTCTCTCACTTTACATTTTTGAGGTGGTAAGTACTATTTTAGACAAAACACTTTTATACAGAATCTTAATGTCTATAATTACAACACAAGAAAAAGAAGTGATTTGTACTCAGGTAGAGAGAAATTACATCAATAAGTTACCTCAATTTTTAAAAAATTGTGCTAATTTGTATTTATTTTTAAAATATCTGAAAAATTACTTGATTGCGAAACATTTTACAGTAAAAACAAATTCATGTATATGATACAAGTATATTCTTGTAAATAAATTTTTTATTTTGCCACCTCTCTGGCATAGTGGTTAGCACGCTGGCCTACTAACCTGAGGTCATGGGTTCGATTCCTGGCTAGGGTCTGGAAATTATTATGTGCTAAAACCAACCGTTGTCGCTATTGACTAAGTTGTAGATGCAACTTTAAAAAAAAAATAAGTTAAAAGAATTAAACATCCAAGCGAATGCTGAAATAGCTATGTCCTATTGGGTCAATATTAGAAGATTACAATTTAACTGAAGTAAGTCGTAAGCATGTGGTAATACCGTATATCCTCGATTCTAAGATACCTTCAAATCTAAGATGCAGCTTATTTTGGCAGTTGAAATTTTGGAAAATAATAAAATCTAGAAAAATCATCAAAATGTTATTTCTAATATAAAGATAATTTTATCGTCTGAAATGGGCGATGAAACAAAATTAAATGTAACATGATATTGATAGAAATAATAACTTTCTTGAATTTACTTTTTTGATTGAGTATCAAATAAGAGAGAAGTTTGTTTCCATTGGCTGTTATGTAAACATAACTGTTATTCACAGTTTCTCGTACCCAGTAGTTTTCTATTGTACTTCTTTGGCACCTTTCACATCAACAGTGTAGTTTCTAGGCATAAAGAAAGAGACTGGAGTTTTATCTGTATTACCTATCTGATCATGAGTGTAGGTATTTTCAGTTTGTAAGTTAATAACATGGCGCTGGAAATTCACAAGCTGTGTTTCAAAATCAAAGATTGCGTTTGTGTGCGTGTCGCTTCTATGAATTCCGATAATTATTTTTAAAGGTTCATTTTATTTTTATTTTAATAGATAATTTATTTTATCTAGTCATGTATAGTGAATGTTTCACATGTAGTTTAGAGCGGTACTATACCGGTTCAAAGATAATAAGTGAATGTGACTGCAAGACACCCTCGAATGTAAGATGCACCTCGCTTTTCGAGGTATCAAATTGTGAAAAAAGGCGCGTCTTAGAATTAAGGAAATATGGTATGCATATTTAGGTTATGTGTATTGAGTTAACTCATAAGTTCTTGAAATGCCCTATACTTCCTTTGGGAGTCTCCTGGATGCAACTAATAAAAAGAATTTAACATGTGGTTCCTTAGCTTTCTGAAGTGCACCATTTCTTCAGAATACTGTTCCATATAGGATTGATTTATTGGTGCACTTATATTTTCGATTTAAATAGTACCTGCAATTTATGTACTTTGAAGTAGTATGCAATTTTGTTTTATCTACAATGCACTATTATTCTCTAGTCTAAGTGGAAGTGATTGTTCATTTTCAGCTGATATGTTTTGGATTTTGGGGAGTGTATTTATTTGATAGAAAAATAATATACCCTGTAGAGCTGGATGAATTATTTCCATTCTTTTATTGCCATATCTATCATACAGTACCAGGTGCTTTAATATTTATTGAAATGTCTAAACCTTACAACAAACCAGAAATGTGTTCCTTGTTTCCTGCACTTTATTCATTTACAATGGTGTATATTGGTCTGTAAGTATTTTGCTGTATTTTCTAATTAAGTAAATAATTTTAATTATGATTTTTGTATAATTAAAATGTCTATGGAGCAATAAAATTTTACAAACACTCTTAATTATGTATGTAGACACAATTCACTGTTCATACTTCAAGAAATGTATGGAATAACATACTACAAATTTGTTACAGGCTGCCTCAATAGTTTAGTCTGTTAAAGCACGCAGCCAAAGGTCCTTGATTTAATTCCCAGTTTTGATCATCTGGAAAATATCTTAACCATAATCCACTGTAGTTATTAATGATCAAACAGTTGATATAACTTTATGTAAAATAAACTACAATCTAAAAAAAATTATTTTTTTTTTAAATCCAAAATTCATTTTTTATTGCACAGGGGAAGATAATACATAGATGTACATTTTCAAAAGTTAGAGGTTTTCATTTGTATGATTTGGAAACACTTAAGCAAGTAACAGTCATTATTCTTGACAGCTTTCAACTTGGTGCATTTAGTCATATTTTGGGATAAAGTATGTTCATGATGCATTCTATTGTTAGACTTGTCTCATCTACTACATTAATTTTATCATTTACCATGTAATAATGAGTTTTGTATTTAAATGTCATTAAGTTTGTTTTCATATTAAAACTTAGAGAGTCGTGTAATGGAATAAATAGTTTAGAGGGAGTCCACTACATGCAATGTTTGGTATTTGTCTTTAATATTATGATAATTTAATAGTTGGCCATCTTAATTTTCAAAATATGTTGTTTGGATTTTAATATGTATTTAATACCTGGTCAAAGTTATCTAAAGTAAGTACATACAAATTAATAACTTTTGACAAATGAACAGCTGACCTCTTTATGCATTATACATTTTTGTGAAGTTTTGAAAGAAAGCTACAGCAGATCATGTAAGCTTCATAACATTTTTGCATTCATGGTGTGCTTGTCAAGATGAAACCCTGAAGAAAAGAATGTTTTATAATGTATTTGCTGAAAACATTTTGGAGCATAGAGCATCTCTGCACGGAAAGAGTATATCAGGAAAAAAAGAGCATCAGTAGAGAGCAAAGAGTTGAGATACACTTAGAGTAAACTTTACCAGTGAGTACTTTTCATCAAGGATTTATATGGTAGAGACAGTCAAAAAGGTTTTTACCTAAAGTATTACAACTAAACTTGAATGGGAGAAACTGCAATGTTCAAGCAACCCGTTCCAACATTTTATCAAGCACAGTGCGACTTTTATGCCAAGGATCTTTATGCTTTTATATGTATGTGTGTGTGTGTGCGCGCGCACACACGCACACACATCTAACCTCATACATCCCAAAAATGGACGCAAAACATATTTGTACGTAATTGTATTTGGGGTTTTACAGCGATGAGAACAATGAAATCAAGCTGCCTTAATCATTGCTTTGCTCTAGTGTAGCAACACAGCTATATCATTGCTGCACTATGTGTTCCACAACTGAAACATATTTCATTTTTTTCATTGCTTTCGTTTATGCTCTCACTGCTGCATTGCACTCTGCTTCTTCAATATGTTTTTGACCTAACAAAAAATATAATAATAAATCAAATAAAAATTTCTGGCCAAGAATTTTGTTTGAATTTATAACTTTTGTTGCAGATTTTTGAAAACTTATCTTGATGAAAAGAAATGGGTTTATTTATTTCTTTACGAAATGAATTTTAATTATGCAGTAATGACAATAATATTTGGTTTCATTGTGGTGCCTTCATTACTACTTTTAATATCTTTCCCTCTAAATTCTGCAATGGTAAAATTAAGTAAGTATTTACATATCTGACGTATTTAGTTTATAGTAAGTTATAATTGTGAAAAGTCTGTGAATGTTACTGGCACAAGATCTATGGCTGTGGGTTTTTTAAGGCACTTTGTTGTGGTTTTATTCTGGTCTACTTTATCACATCTTCTATGAATGACATTGAGTCCAGTAAGTTGAAAATGTAATACTTTATAGTAGTCCATTTCATTAAAATATAAGGAGGAAGAAGTGAAGCTGATATTAATCTGCGACACTTAAATTTGAAAATTGAAGCGGTACTTGCAATATAAACTATTTAAAAGACTTGCTTTTATAGTTTGTTTTATTTGTTAAGAATTTCATGGGATTAGGGTCTTAACTTTACAAGTGTTAGCATTACTTAATTACATTGCGTACACAGTAAGTATGGTTCAGTGTTAAAAAATTTAACAGAAAACATACTAAAACCTAACATGATGATTCAATACAGTTCAGAAATAATGAATAGGAAGAGTATTTGCTCTTATTTATAATAATTATACAGAGTGACCCATATGTCACTTCCCCAATATTTATGGAAATCAGAAGAAAGGTTAATAGAATAAGAAACGTAAAGACAAAAAAAATTATTACATGAATTGTATACCTTATACTGTATACTGTATAATTACCTAACTGTATATATATTACCTTGAAAATGTTGTAGCAGATGTTCAAAATGTCCACTAGGATTCTCTATACACTTTATACAGTGACTTAAAACTGATTCACAAATTTTCAACAGTAGCATTTTATTGTCATTTACATAGTCAAATGCAATTGCAATTGAACTTTTTAGTTCATGCAGGTTTTGTGGCTTGAAAAAATACACTAGTTCTTTTATGATGCCCCACAGTGAAAAATCACATGGCGTTAAGTCTGCCGAGCATGCAGGCCATTCAATTGTACCACAATGACCAATTCACTCATCAACTTTGGAATTTAAAAACTCATGAACTTTGATACTGAATGTGCTGGGATGCCAACTTGTTGAAAAAAATAGTAACTACATGGAGGCGTACATCACACTAGCCAGTGTTATAGACAACTAATGAATGTTGTACGTGATGCTGCCAACATTACACTATTACCAACTTATCAAAAATAAATGTCCCATCTCATGGGAAAACTGACATATGGGCCACCCGGTATATAAGTTTATATTATTATAATTGATTATATTTGTCATTGTAAAGATTATATAGAGTTTATGCTCTTACAAAGTATAGAAAGAGTATTTGCTCTGTGAATATTTGCATGTCTTGAGTTTTGTTGCATGTTTGACAGGTACAAACAATTATACCATAGACTATTGCTATACTGCATTCTGAAAATTTTGACCTATAACAATGAGGAGGAGGAGAAGCTAACCTTAATGTGTTAGTAAGATACCACATTTAATTCCAGAGTTAATGATGGTTATACAGTAATAAGGCATCAAGTTATGTGGTCATTAGCTTGAATGGTCATAGAAGATAGAAAACTATAAACCAAAAATTGACTGCACCTTGTTGTGACTTTGTATTTGAAAAATACTCTAGTCATAGTAATTTTTGACTGCTGAAAGATTGTTTGAAGTCTATAGATATGAGTAATAAAATATTTACTTTATTTTTTTATCTTGTTTCAGGAAGAATTATGTTTCTCAGTTCTTGGAAAAAAGAATTCTTGTCCATCCTAAAATTTAAAAAACTGTATTCAGTGGTTTATTTTTTCTGCAATCATAAATGAAGTTCAGTTTCATCTACGTAATAATATTGGCTAATAAAGATTTATGAATGCATGTTAAAATATTATTTTAATATTGTGATGTTTTCCGGATTCTTTAAGTATATGGTTATTATTAAATGACAAAACATTCTTTTAAATTTTATAACAAATATTTATTTATAAATTAATAACTTAAATTAATTGCTACACGTTATAAAAACAAAAAATTCACAAACGACTAAATTTAATAAATCATGTTCTAAAATTTAACTGAGACAAATGAAATTTAACTAAAAAGATATATATTCATTTACATTCAAATAATTAAGTCCAACAGAGGTTGATTTCAATATTTAGCATCATCCACTCATTATTAAAATCAGCTTGTTTTTCATTAAAGCCAAAAGGATGGTAAAGCCCTCTCAATCATTTTATAACCATGCTACAAAACTATAGCATTGGCAATGCTGTAATAATTAAAAATTGATTTTTACTTTTATCTCATGGATAATTCAGTTGTTTACTCTTTAATAAATATTTCTTTATTTTATAAAATATTACTGAATCATAAATTACAAAATTCTTTGATTAGTTTACCAAGGTTGTTCAAATGTATAATTTCTGTGCAACCATATTTTGTTGTTTTATTGTTGGCTAAATATTGTCATGTATGTAGTAAAATATGAAGGTTTTTAAATTAATTCTGTTAGGCTGTGGTAAACAGAAATTCCTATGGTTCTTGATGTATTAATAACATTTTTTTTAATGCATTTTATTTTTCATTATTTTGTGTTTATTAATTATGTGTAGATTTGAGATTTGTGATCGATTTGCTTTTTATTAGTGTATATTCATGTTTGTGTTTGGTAGGCTTCATGTTGAAATAATTTTTTTTTAATAGTATGATTTTAATTTAGATCAGTTGGAATCAAATTTAATATCATAACTAAAACTAAGACAGACTTCCAGACTGGCACAAAATATCCAATAAAGGCAATATAAATGTCATCGTTAAACTTATGAATATATTATTTAAAATATACTAATTTTTATTGTATTAATTTATTAAGAATGATTCATACACGAAATATAGGTAATTTTAATAGACAGAAAGTTAAAATTGGGTTACAAAATGAATTTCTTCCTAGTTCATAGGATAATCAAAATAATCCTTATTCTAAATTAGCATCTGTGCAGGCAAAGTAAACTGTTAGATAGCCGTTTTTGGACAGCAAATAGTGAAGTTTATTTTTGGGTTCTGAAATTGACTTCTTCCTTGGACGGAGTGAGTACATTCAAGGTATTTGTCAGTGTCTAAGAAAATACGTAGGTCTATTACATTAAGATAACATAAAATATTTTTTTTTATCCGTCATAAGGTCAGTACCTATAAATTGTATATTGGGTGGAGCGGTATTCTAACTTTTCCGTGTACTTGATGTTTGCCAAATATTTTTTCGAGAGAAGCTTTTATTTACTCGTATGACGATAGTAACTATTTCCCTACAAAACCACCATTGTAATACAAGGCACAAGGAATATGGATAGTTTACTTTTACATTAGGCCTCAAAAATGTTATACCAAAGACATTTCTGACCCAAGCTACACAATCTGCTCCCTTTACATCGTAAAACTATAAACAGAAGCACTAAATTGATGTACCCTGGATTATTGGAAACTATAGATAACAGTTATTTAACGATGTGGTTCATATAGTTTGAAGAGAAACTATAAAACACTGGTTACACCAGTAATCCAGTGAGCTCGTTTACCGGTCCCATGATCCGTTTTTTTATTGTTGAAGATAAATTCTTTTGGATTTGCTTATTTTATTGGTATTTTTTTATACTTACATAATATTGTAGCATAATAGTTTAATATTAATAGTTGGATCAGTGTTAAGTTACTTACACACTTATGCAGTATTACCGAAGTAGTTGTAATAGTACAAAAATAAACACAAAAGCATTAAATTGATCGACCCTAGATTATTGGAAAACAAAATTAATAAATTTTCCCCAACACGAAGCTAATATAAAGTAAATTATTGTAAGAATAACGCCGACTGCCTCCGTGGGGTTAGCGTGCTACGCTGAAAACTGGAGGTCCCGGTTTGATTCCTGACTAGGGTCTGGGAATTATTACACGTTCCAATCTACCGTTCTTTAACCGAAACTAGTCAATAATGACGAAGCTGTTAATGCGATTTTAAATGAACTAAAAATAAAGAATACAAACTAACAATAACGCCGATTCTTCTTTACATTTAGGCTACATGTAAACAAAACGAGTAGCCTACCTTGTTATGCTAATGTAGGCTACTTCTTAATAGTAATTACGTTGTATCACACCGTAATGCGTTTTGTAAGGTGGTAAAAATGCAGGCCTACATATTGTCTTGTTTATGATTTTTGGTTCTACTCGAAATTTGTAATTTACGTAATGCATATTTTAACCAAAATATTGGTTTACCAATCATGGGATATTCACGGTACTGTTCAAACACTAAAAGATTTCATTTCTATAGTAACGTTATGTTTGTTAACTGTAATTAACAACGATATTGTTTTTACCGACTAGGCTACAGATTAAATAAAAAAACTTGTTTGTTTAAAAGTAACACAAGTTTATTATTTGTGTTAGCAGGGTGATTGGTTAAAAGGTTACCTTCTAGCAAATTAGTCTGTCTGCAGTATGTTTTGTTATAGCATATTTATCTTCTAAAACTAGTGTCATCGCGTATTTGTTTATTCGGTAGGTGATTATAGGGCTATAAATGTGGCTAATTATGAAACAGAATTTCAGTAATCGTGTTCAGTTTGGACGATTATACTGTGTCAAAGTCACTTTCTCTGTTAATCAAGATTTTCAAGATTTTTAATGTCGGCAAAAAAACTGTTTTGTAACGAATAAATTACACGTGTAGTAAACGTATACCTTTGTTTTTACCTTTTCCTCTAACATTAGAAAATATTCCTACACAGTGAGAAAGTTTTGTGTATGTTTGACGTATATTTGGTCATGTGAGAAAACGAAAGTATTTGAATTTAAAAGACTTACCAATTAATTTATTTTAAGTTTGTCTTGCATATTGGTTAAACATTTATAATACTTTCCAAAATGTTCTACTGTATTAGAGAATAAAAAATAAATAAAGAAATCGGGCAAAATAAAACTGTTAAATAAGTAGGCTACAATTCACTCAAAAATTCATTAATGATGTAATCTCACAGTAATTTGTGAAACAAATCAATCAGTGACAAACAATTATAATAATAATTTAACCTAAGAATGTCATTTTATTAGTCATTTAAAATTATCCTTACTTTAATCTTTATTAAACAATATATTTTAATGGAACTATTATTTATTTATTACTTATTTTCTTGCGCTTGAATAAGGGAAGCATTGCGTTAAAATAAATAAATTTTATCTGAAAATATCCTGGATCCTGGACACAAAAATACTAATGCGGAAGTGCTACGTCGAATGAACAAGGCAGCGGAATTGATCGGTACAGTGAAGGCGCGAAAGCTGCAATATCTCGGTCATGTCATGCGAGATGAGAATTGCTTCAACGCATTCTGCAAGGAAAAATCGACAGTAGAAGGGAACCAGGACGCAGAAGGATTTCATGTTTGGCCAACTTGAGAGTATGATTTAACAAGAGCTCAGAAGAACTCTTTCGGATAACTACCAGTAGGGTAAGCATTGCCATGATGGTCGCCAACCTTTGGAACGGAGAGGAACCCTGAGAAGAGAAGAATTGGAATAAAAATTATACCGTGTATCTTCATGAGTTGATGTTTAATGACTCTTCGAACAAAAGACGAAAAATTACGAAAAAAAAATTTAATCGCTGGCTGCTGTTCAACCGGAAAACTGCATTTTAAAGCAGTGTAGGCCTACCTGAAGAAAAGTCGTGCCTGGGCTTTTTGAAGGTTTACAAGATTTTTGGAATTATCGATCTGGTACAATTTAAGGATGGTTTACTCCGAGAGTTAACACAAATCATTATCTCCTTAAAAACGACTTCTTGAGATCTTTGAATCTTTAACTACTATTGTACTACTTAAGACTAGGAATTTCTTTTATTACATTTTACAAATGTATAATAGTCAAACCCTGGTTAACCGGATCAATTTTTCAATTGTTACTACATATATGTAGGCTCTGTCTTTTTTAGAAAATAAGAAAAACCGGATCAAGTCCGTTTTCCCACATGTATAGTACAATACATAAATGTTGTACACGAAAATGTTAATGCTGAATACTAGGAAGATAATTTGATCGCTGGTTGACGCATGCGCAGTTAGCACATCCCCGCAACTACTGTAAAAAACTGTCAGTAAAACGCACAACAAAGGAAAAGGTTTACATCATACACAGTCGCCGTACGTTTCTAGTTTATCTTTGTTGTGTCTAGTTTATGAAGGAACAATTTTAAATAATAAATTAAAGGAAATGCACGATTGATTAAGTAAATAAACTTGAGAAGCAATAAATAAGCTGTTATAAAAAAAAATTGTTTATTAAACGATGAGGTTATGTTGTGATTCGCGCATTAGGTCAACGAATGTAGGCCTAATCGTACAGTAGCGAAGGTGTACGCTTTCTACAAGAACTGACTGTACAGCTGCACTTGTATCCCCACTGTCAGCACTCAATTTATCTTGCCGGTATTCTACAATATTAGTTATTTATTTCCGTATTTAAAGTATTAGTATGTAGTGTACTCTAAATTTATTTTGAAATTATACATACATATACTGCCCATAACAGACAGGTGGAGTGTCAAATTATTTACACTCAATCTGTTCGTTGCTGGGCTAAAATAAATAGTTCTGTTTCTTATCACATGGTCAGCCAATTAAATGACTGAATCATTTAATTCTATTTTATATAATGAATTTATATAATAAATTTCACTAACCTTCCTTTTTAACTGCGTCAACTTTTATTTCCACTTACACGTGTTTCGGTGGATCCACCATCATCAGAGTAAATAACATATAATTGAAACTAAAAACTTTATACAAATGACAAATGACTTTATACAGTTTTATACAAATGACTGAATATATATCATCTTCTATAGATTTTTAATAAATAAAGTTTTTAGTTTCAATTATATGTTATTTACTCTGACGACGGTGGATCCACCGAAACACGTGTAAGTGAAAATAAAAGTTGACGCAGTTAAAAAGGAAGGTTAGTGAAATTTATTATATAAATTCATTGTATAAAATAAAATTAATTTAAAACTGCAGGATGCATTATAAAGATTTATTTTTGAATGAATCATTTAAGAACAGAAGAGGTAAAATACACTAATCAAAGTCATCTTCTCTGAAAGTAATGAATTTCATTATACAGCCAGACACTGTGGTGAATGAAGTGAAGGTGTCATTTGCAAAGTGGAAAATTTGTGCTTTTCATGGGCCCGGCTTGCTGATAAGCGTACTTTTCCATTCAGTGAGGAATGCTATGGTAAACCACCTCACTCCTCGTTTTACTTAGTAAAACCTCTACAAGTTCAAACCAGCCTTTCGGCTGATGACCTAAACAACAGCAACATACATATTACAGCAAACTACTTATGTATTAAATCTAACATTTTATTTTAGAACATTCCGTCCTATCCGGATTGGAGTCCGCCCACATTAGTCCGGTTAACCGGGGTAACACTGTACTTGGAGTTACTTTAGTTACCTTTTATTACTTGGAGTTACCGTCAGAGTTTTGTATTTGGGAATTTAAATCTCACAAAGATCCCTTAAGTTTTTGCGTAAAATATTACTTTTGGCAGCTCTTAGTTAACACATTCAATGCTGAGCAATTATGAGGTATCTCACCCGTCGGGCTGACTAGTGCAGCGTGTTCTCCGCTTGCTTTATGTACGGCTTACAACTTATGTTACCTACTAATGTTTTTATAAATTTATTTTATTTGTGATTTATACATGGATGTGTGTTTGCTAATAACATAAAAGTAAACAAAAGTAAACAAGAAAAAGAACCCGGTAGGTGAGATGGCAGCCTGGCGGTTACACCTACCCATGACCCGCTAGGCGAGTCTCTAGCACTGAATGTGTTAAGCACAATTTAATAAAAGAACCCTTGGTGGCTCAGTCGGTGTAAAGTGCAACAGCGAAACCTGTTTCGATTCCTGGGATCTTCCAGCTGAGAACTTGAAGTGAACCAGAAATGTTTTGTCAAAATCTTCCCAACATAATTTTATTACAAAAGTGAGCCGTCTCGTTGAAATAGTAGCAGAATGTGAAAATGCGTTAAAATGAAAAGCAGAACCGAACCGGACTATCAAGGGCGTAAAACTGCTGTATTCTGGACTAAAGTAATGTTACTGCTAAGAAGAGTAACAGTAAGTTATGAAGAGTATATGATTTTCTAACTTGGTTTTGAGGTTGAAAGGTTGTACAGAGTAATCCTATGCCAACTGCAGCAACAATGGGTATGCTAAATTCTAACCATAGTATTTCCCTGTAATAGCATTTGTGTTTGTAAAAACAAAGCAAAATGTTTGCTTGTCATGACGTTTAGCTAATGTGTTGTTTAATTTATGTGCACCTGCTCAAAACAATATGTGACACACTTTCTCATAACTATCGCATCCTGCGTACGTCCTTCTTGTTCAATTGAAAGACAGTAGCTAAATTTACTGACTTACCCAGGACAGTAGTAATTAATTATTAACTTCTTAAATTCTGAAGATTTAACAATTAAAACAATTTGGCGTGATTTGAAGTTACAGATTGTGAGGCTCATGTGACACTTGGTTATGGCATTTTTTCCTTTTGGTGTGAAATTTTGTCGGGACTTTTTTAGTTCTCCGTACCATTCCTTTGTTAGTATACTTTGACGCATACTTCTAGTTCTTGTCTCGATGTAAGAGTTGGCAGTACCAGTTACTAGAAGGCTTAGGCTATGATTTTGTCTGTAATGGCACTTGTCATTTTAACGTAGGTTGTTTTTGCAAAGATCTCGGACCCGCATTGTTTCGAATTGTTTTCATCTACGTTGGGAAAGGGGTTGTTCATCATTCTTAAGAATACTTTTCATTTGTATAAAAAAACCGTACATGAAAGTTAAATACCAACAAAATTAGAAAATTCATTCTAAATCAATGTTTTAGTCTGACCCTGTTACTTTATACAGATACATATTATTTCTTTTGCATTGACTGACGTTAAACACTGGTAGGATATTAACATTTTACACAAAATACATGAGTAACAAAATTTTTTTAAAATAACTCCGAATAAATAAGCCGGCCAACAATTTTTGCATTTTCATAAAGTTCTATTTTTTATGATTTATGAAAATTTGGTATCGCATGTCTGTAATTACTTATTTTCAAACTTTCAGTCATCAACTTATGATTAAAGGAACTTTTATTATGGTTACCACAGGTACATTAAACAATCCAGTTGTTATCAAATGTTATTTGAAGTTAGTTAAATAACAAATAGCTCTAGGTATGTTTAATTTATCGCATACTTCAGCCTTAACACGAATATGTAACTGGCTATTTAGTGAGAGTGACAGATGTGTATTTTTAAGTTGAACAGACCTGAAATATTACTCGACGAAAGTGAGAACCACAATTTTTAAACTTAATAAATAATACATATTTAATAGAGGTCAGTAGAATTTCACTTCTAAATTCAGTAATTATGGCCACAAATAGCCAATATTTCTAGTTCAGACTGTGTTCTTATTCTTTAAGGATTTTGTACAAAAATTATAACGTAATAGAAAGAAGAAAGTGTTATTATCTTATTTGGCTGGTTTCAAAAATAAATGATTTTATTGAAAAATAAATTTCTATTACTATCACAATAAGATTATTAGTATCACTATTACCAGTTCAGCTCATTTTGAAAGTTACAGGAAAACTTTTTAAACTAAAATATCTGTACTTGGCCACCTTCGTGGCCCAGTAGTTAGCATGACATGCTGCAAAGCGGAGGTGCCGAATTATGAATTATTTATTATAGCTATTATTAAGTTATTAAAATTGTTTTTTCTGTTTCCCCACGTTCACAAAGCCAGCCAGAATTCCGCACTTAACAATTCAGAGCTGCTCAGAATTTTCCAGATGTAGATGTCGTAAAATAACTAAAGAACAGTCAATTAGGTACTTAAGGATAATAGGCTTATCGATTTTTTGCTTCAATAACTGGAGGAACTCATTAATCGATTATGACAGCGTCTTACTTCTCTACGGAGTAGTCACTTGACTTACGGGATTGTGGGTTGGGGTGGTACTTCGTATTGCTATTTGAGTCCCCTGTTAGTAGTACAGAAACTAATTTTAAAAGTTGCAAATAGAAAACCGCTTTGCTATTTGTCGGACCAACTTTTTGGAGAATTTTCAAGTGGTGAATATCAGGCAACTCTTTGTAAGGAAGATCTTGAGAAAGCTACATAAGAGTAAATCGAACGTCCAAAATAGAACCCATAAATACGACACAAGAAACAAACACCTTCTTCTTCCAGACAAAGCGAGAAACACTCTGTATGAGTGACACTACTCTCGCATTTTATAACCTGCTACCTAAACATTTCGTATAACTGAGCAGAATAAACTTAAATTTAAGAATAAAATCCAGAAATGGATAATTAATATCGGAAAAGGTAATATGAAAGTGATGCTAAGTGAAACACAAAGTTACCTATGAGCTCACTTACCATATTTTTTTGTGGTAAAGATTAGGGAAATAATGGTTTTTTTTACATATCTGGCCCGTGCGTTTATAACTGTAGTTGGATATATGTTTTTGACTGTATTTGGGTGTGTTTTGTCCGCCGCCTCAGTTATTGGAATGAATGTGGTAATGGTATGTGTGTATAAAAATTAATATAAAATGTTAAGCTAAAAATTGTATTCCTTTTTTTGAAATGAAGTGTTTTTATTATTTATTACTATTATTATTAAATAGTAATAATAGTAATGATATAATATGAAATTAAAAGCACATGAAGATTATATAAGTAAACATTTTTTGGAAATCTACAACTACATTATATAATAAATCTACAATATTAAAATTACAGTGATTACACTGAATCATGAGCACAAGATACGAATGAAATAGCAAAGAAAAACAAACAATAAACTATTATGGTACTAAGAGAGTATTTGAATCAATTTATAAATAAAAGAACTGCAAACCAAAATTTATTAAATAGAACAGTTTTATATGACTACATCAAAATTTCAAACTCTCGGACGTCTTATTTCTAACACCATGCTAGACTTTATTAAAAATATTATCTGTTCGAAAGTTAAAAACCTGTTACCTAAGCGTATCATTGTGTTTATAATTGAGTTAAAACTATACGAAGGTCTTCTGTTTTCATAGAACGACATTCTACTTCTTTAGCTAAATAAAGGTACAAAAAAATAAATCATCCGTAACAATGACAAATCATCAACTCTATTTGTTAATATGTCACTGAGAAATATTATAATAGTAGCATCCCTTCTGTTTTCCAGATTGTCAAGACAAAAGCCTTGCAGAAGCTCCTGGTAAGCGATAAAACGGGACAATATTCGAATAACTTGTAATAGGTAGAGGAAAGGTGCCTAATTTGAGATACTTTTTATTGCTTTTATTTTATGGAAGCATCTTTGCTGACCGACGTGTAGAAAAATATATATTTTGAATTGCTATTACAATGTGTTATAATATACTACTACATTTTTACAAACAGAACGAAAAATGATTTTTGTTTTAGAAATTTCATGCACATTTTGAAAGTGTCGCCTAATATGAGGTACTATTTCATAGTAGGCATCCTCGTGTAGCAAGGAGGATACAAAGTACTGTACACAAGCACAAATTATTTTACTTAAATATTTATTGCAAAATTAGCAAATTTACATAAAAAAATATGTCTCTAAAGACTGTGAAGCTATGGTATAGTTGCGAAACAAGAACCGTAAAAACAACACATATTTAAAATATTCTAAATTACAAATTGTTCTAAATTACTCAATTAAAACCAATCAAAGTGAAAAACAAAGTAAACAATAATGTAATAAATAATAATACAAAGTAAGGTAATACTATAACAAACAAATTCTTATTTACAAGTTTAAAGTTCCTCACAAAATAGGCAAGAAAAATCACTTCCCTTTCTTACACCACAATCTTCATGTGACCACTTAAAACACGTCGAACATTATGCCCATTGTTCCCCGCGGGTGTCTTCAGAGTATCGTCCAGAACAACGCGTACATGTGGCTTCGTAATCGTCTTCAAATTCGACATATTCAGAATCTGAATCTTGTAAAATAACTTCGTCGTTGGAATCGCTGCTTGAATCACTAAGAATAATTGATTTCTTCTTTTTACTATATTTTTGGTGAGCTTTTGTTTGAAGTTTTCCTTTCTTGAATAGCCCTTTCTTTGCTACAGTTGATTTATTTTTGTTCAAAGCTTGTTTTTCAATCAATTTATTTTTGTACGGCGAAGCAGTTATTAATTTGCTGAACCAGATCGGGAAGAAGTCATTGGTTGTTGCCGGCTAGTGCTGGGGATAGGAATTATCGCATATGGTGTAACAAAACTGCTGCAAGGAGCAACCGGCGATTCTGGCTGTGCAGGATTGCTGTTTGCTACAGAAGCTTCAGCTCGTTCTGCTTCTGGCTTGGCAGGCTCTTCATATTCATGTTCCCTTAAGATGTTTCTACCACAAGGTAACAGTCCAGTTTTTGTAAAAGAATTGACAGATACAGGTTATTGACAGATTGACCTGTACCTCCATTGACGCAGCCCTGTTATACGCAGCGCCGAATAATTTACAAACTATGTTCTTTGAAACAACTCTACCCGGATTGTTCCTCAGCCACGTTTCTATCTCCTGGGTGTAATAAGTTTTCAAAGGGGACATGAAGCCCACATCCAATGGCTGCATTCTATAGGTCGAATGAGGAGGAAGGCACACAATTGCCACATGATTTATGCGTGCCATGTCGATGACGTCTATATTCCGGGTGTGGGAATAATGTCCATCCAATACCAGTAGTTTAGGCTCTAGTTCTGTAGGCTTAATAAATCTAATAAAATGATCAAGCCATTTGTTAAATATGTCTGCTTGAATCCAACCTGATGGATGACATGCCCAAATTGACCCAAACGGTGCGCCTTCCATTAATAGTAATGACATGTTTTTCTGCGGGAAAACAAATAATGGAGGCACAAACGTGCCGGAAGCATTCATAGCAGTAACTGCTGTTATCAGATTTCCTCTTCCTGCAGAAGAGGGGCAACCTCTTTTTCATGCGGTCTTGGGATCGAATCCCATTCAGGTACGGCATATTTTCATACGTTACAAAAAATCATTTTATCCTTCACCGTCTCCATTAGCAGTAATTGCAGAACAGTCGAACGTTAAACAAAAAAAAATCTTCCTGCAGAAGTTAAAGCGCAAATTTGTTTTTGCCTTTCAAGCCGATCACTTTGCTGTGTTTGTGCTGAACCACAGTTACACCAGTTTCATTGACGTTATAAAGTCGGTGTGGCGAGTAATTAATTTTTTCCAACTGCTTCTCAAAAATATCAAAAAATATTTTGACATTTTCTGGATTAAATCCCTTGACTACAGGGGTTAGGCGAATCGCCTGTTCCGGTCTCAAAGTTTTTTTTTTAATTTTCTTAAGGACAGCTACTATCTTTTCCTGGGTCTTGCAATATCTTTTCGGCCAACCGGCCTATACCTCCACACTTCCTTAGGTATACGCCCATCAGGCATTCTTTCCAAATGTGCCAGCCATCTCTGTATGTTTTCTATTATTCGGTCTTCCAACTTAAAGATGTTCAATTCCTTACGCACATCTTCATTATATAATCTATCCACTCTTGTACAGCCCTTTACTGACCTTAAAAAATTCATTTCCGATGCTGAATTTTCCTTGTTTCCGACTCTTCACCCATGTTTCTGAACCATACAGTAATATTGGTATTGCCATCACCTTATAAAATTTTAATTGCGTCTCCTTCCTAGTTTTCTTGGAGAGCGCTCGTCGAACGGTTCCACACACCGACTGGAACTTATTAAGTTTGTAGTCAATGTCTGTATCTATGAGGAAACCTTTCAACCATTTATTTCCAGCAGCACTTTTATCACTGCTGAAGGGGTGTGCAATACCATTTTTTAAAGCTTATTGGAATGCCATTACTTTTAAATCTTTAGCTCTAAGATCGAAATACTTTTGCTCCATTTCGATGCAATATTTGACCAACTCTTGTTCTATAGCCTACTATAAGAACAGGTTTTCTTCCCAACCTAACTTCAACTAACTCATTTCCGGAACGATTATCACATACATACCTTTCTAATGTTCCTTTTGGCACACCAAACTCTTTCGACGCCTTCAGGTAGCCCATTGTTTTATTTCGAACTTCTTCTACAGCTCGCATCATGGACTCTTTATTCCACTTTTTTCTTCCCTCAGAAGGCATCTGTAAAGAAAGAAAATTAAGGTTAATATCAAGTTTAGAAATCTGGTTTATTTCAAGTAAACATTAAGTGCTGCTTATGAATTGTAAGTGATGATTACTATATGATCCAACATGCAAGTGTACATGTCAAATATCTGTGGTAAATTTATGGCCCTATCACAAAACAAATAAAATAACCAACCCATGATTTTAGAAAACATAAAGGTTTGAAAACTATGTTGGAAACAAGTTTTAAATCAAGGCAAGTAAGCCTTTAGAGTCAGTTATTTTTACAAAGTTTATACAAATAAAATATTAAATTTTTGCAACTAATGAAAAATGTACTAGAAATGTACAAGCAGTCTAAAAATGGCAACCCGTAATTTAGCGGCACCTAATATGAGATACTTTCTTGTTCCTAATATGATACGAGTATATCTCATATTAGGTATACGCCCATCAGGCATTCATTGGTAACTCATGTTAGGCTCAGTCTGGACAAAGAAAGAAACGCTGTTTGCCATACTCCTGTATACTTCAAATTAAAACTTAATATGCTTAAAACAATTGTTATTTCTAACTATTTACAGTGATATATAACATAAGAGAAAATATTCTTACCTATTCTGTAATAATTTCTTCGATGTTCAATGCTGACAAACTTTTGAAACGGACGATTTCAATAACTCACGGGTGGACGCACACATACTACTTTAATGGCTGCTACTACCTGCTGCTTCCTCTTGTTAAGAATCCTTTTTGATTTACTCGTAGTTCCTGTTAAAACTACTAGGTGGCACACTTCCCTAAGCTAAAACACTGGTACCTCATCTTAGGAGACTATCTTGTATTTGGTACCTTTCCTCTACGCATATCGTAAGAACGTTTTTTACCCCTTCAATTATTTCGCTAAATTTTTTATGGAACGGGCTCCAAACGGGCGAAACTATTCAATACGGGGTCTAAGTAATTAAAAATACAGAAGTAACAAACATTTAAAGTCAAAGAAGCTTTTGGAGTTTCTGATTATAAATATAAACGAGTTGGCTGTTTTTACCATTTAATCTATATGAAAATTAAAGATGAGACTACTATTAAATGTCACTTCCAAATCTGAAACATGACGTATTCGAGTTGCATGTCTATTCAATGTAAAGTAGTCTCATTCAATGCAATTGATTCAACCTGAAAAAGTCATTATAAAACATATATTTGTATTAAGTTTTAGTTTGTTTTCCAGACTATATCTAAAAATTTCGTTCAAATCAGTTTGCAGCTGATAGACATCTTTGTTACTACTAATAAGCCTACCATTGTACAGTTTTAGGCCATCAGCATAAAGAAGGAACTCAGAATATTTCACGTAGGCTACCACTGTTTGTCATTGATAAATAATAGAGAGAAAAGAGGTCTACGATTAGATCCTTGTGATACACCGGACTGAACAGTATATTCTTTGAACTTGCAGCCTCCAATAACGATAAATTGAACCCTTTCTGTAAGATTTTATGTAAACGGTATTACAATTAGTCTCTCTGAAAACCCGAGAAAATGTTATTTAGAGAGCATCAATCAGTAGTCTACCTTATCAAAAGCCTTAGAAAAGTCAGTGTATATTGCGTCAACCCGCATGCCACATTCTAAGTTTTTTAGTATGTACTCACTGATATTTTCGAAATGCGTTAACACCAAAATCGGAAAAAGCCGTGTTGTTGATGCGATATCTTAAAATATACAAAAGGATTATTCTTTTATGCCAAAATTGTTCGAGAACCTTAAATGGAGTCGAGAGAATGGCTATTGTTCTGTAATCAGACACATCCGATGTATCGGCTTTTTTACAGATGGGGACGACTTGTTTTTTTTCCAAAAAGAAAGATTTATTGCTCTTTTCAAGGAGACATTAAAAATATAATTTAAAAGTTCTGTTAAGTGTCCAAAACAATCCCGAAATACATAAGGAGGTACCGAATCAGGTCCACAAGACTTCTTTGGTGAATGTGACTTTAATGCTTTTTGAACTTCACCTAGAGTGAACCCTTCTATCACTAATGTATCACACTGAGTTGTTGTTTTGTTATTATGCAGATTTCACGGAGAAAAATAAAGCACTTGAATTTCAACTACTTGCTTCTGATGGGTAGAAATGGGCTAACTACGCTAAAGCGATAAATTTTTTTATCGACCCAGAGAATTGTAGCTCTGAAAATTAAAGAATTGGAGCGTTATTAAAAAAGAATAAAGAGTTCATAAAAAAAGTAAAAGAGTGAAACTGGGAAAACCATTGACCTAATGCACCCCTCTGAAGCCAATGATTCAAATAAGGTGTAAACTACATTCAAGAATAAAAATTACATTATTATACCGTGTTTGGTTTTTTACTTGAGTATGAATTAAGAACTTAGTAATAGTATGGCAGACTTTGAACTGAAAACGTTACGTCGCGGAATAGACTTCAGGTTAGGGTTTGGAAAATTTTCATTTAACTGTATTGGTTTTATTCAGTTCTATTATTTATTTTAAAGGTTCCTGTAATCAGACAAACTAAAATCAATATCACTGAAACATGTAAACATGACGTTGCGTTCGGAAGGTCTTCATTTTACATTTAAAATTGATACCAAATTGTTACTAATTTTACTTATCGTTTTGTTCACTGAATTTTTGTAAGATATTTAAAGCTTCTGGGAAGATAAAATAAGAGGAGGGCAAAAGGAGATTGCCTTAAAAGTTGTTTCAAAATTTGAAATTATTTTATTACAATTATGTTGTGTTATTGTCTTTCCATTAAAATTTTTTTCAGAGGAGATAACTCTGATTTCAGTGTCTTACACCTTTCACTTATTTATGTCCTTCTCTTCTGTCATTTATTTTATGATCTTGTGAGAAGAAACAGAACTATTCGTGTATAGATCTGGAAGGAGTAAGTCACGTGTAATTGATTTAATACTCAACTTTCCTGTGACGCTTCTGCGGTGCGAGTGGATACGTTAGTAATGAGGTATATCCAGTGGTGTTTGCTAATTTTTGGTTGTTTGTTGGTTGCATACTAAGTCGCTTGCCCAGCTGGTGTTACAATTCAACTATCTGTCGTTTGACTGCACGGGATGGCTTGAGGGCTACATGGATAATGAATCCAGCTTGAGGGCTACATGAATCAGCATTTGTTTAAAAACAAATGCTGATTAAATATTTGTTATATTATAACAAATATTTAATCAGCATTTGTTTTTAAATTAGGTTTTCCTTTAAGGAGACTGTTTTAATACATTTATACACTTACAGTTAATTAATAGAAGCGTTACGATAATGAATACATACATGTTACGTTTGTCAGTAAACAGAAGGTAAACTGCAGAACACCTTTTAAAAATATATATTCGGAAATAAGTGGATCGTGGGTTTTATTTGGTCATATGTAATAAGGATATACACACGTGTTTAGTGATCGTTGATTATGTACATGTTGCTTGTTGCTAATGTATTCAATTTAAAAGTAACGGAACTTCATCTGCACTACATTCCAATTTTGGTCTATGTCGGAGGTAATAGATTATAAAAATATATACTGTTTAATAATTGGGTTGATGCCACAGGCAAAAATAAACACGACGTATATATATCATAATTTTTTTATAAGTGATTTTTGAAGAATATGTTTTCAGATGAATAAATTAGCTTTTTATCCACTATGGCATAAAAGTTAGAATGTGACAAACAATAAGTAATAGTACTTATAATTATTTTAGTGAGAATTTTTTTTAGCATCTCTATCTATTGCTCGGTTTACTACCACATGAATGGAATATCGGAAACTGAAACTGGGTGCAACAACACAGCATTCGAGGGCCAAACAAATCACTAAAGCAGTGATAAAGACTAAAGTGATTATATTTTAAGCATTATGGTACATAACATATAAACATTATCTCAACGAAAACCAAATAAATTCTTGAATAATTTTCTTGGTCAAAACATAACTCAACCATTTTAAGTAGTTATTATTTCTTCATGTTTACTGATCTCAAGTAATTAGGAAAATACCCCTGTTTAAATTTAAATTTCATTGTTATCATACATTTTTTTATCCCTAATGTGTGTACAGTGCAATCTGTTCAATTAAGAACATAAGCATCCCCATACCCATGAGATGAGGATGATGTGTATGACGTGTAAATGAGATGTAGTCTTGTACAGACCCAGGCCAACCATTCCTGTTTAGTTGAACCACGACCATTAAAGTACAACGGTGACCACTGTCTATTATTTAAATCCGTATAAAAGTAACTGCCTTTACTAAGATTTGAACCAGAACCTTCGTCTCCAAAAATCAGCTGTTAAGCAGCTGATTCGTGGCGAGGACTTCACGTCTAGATCAACCCGGTGGGTCGCCATACATAAACAACAAGAACACGACTATATGTTCTTTGTATTAGCCTTTGGTCTTAATGAAATATAAATTCTCTAACCAATAAATTTTAATTCATCAACACAAAAACATTAAACTACACTTTCTACATTGATCTGAAATACTACTTGATAAACCTTAAAAACCTTTTTTATAACCAAATAAAATTATCCTATATCAAATTATTTTATTAAGAAGTAAAAGGACCCACCGGGTTGGTCTAGAGGTAAAGTCGTCGCCGTGAGTCAGCTGTTTAACAGCTGATTTTTAGAGACGAAGGTTCCTGGTTCAAATCCTAGTAAAGATTTACACATTTACACATTACTACACATTTGAGATTTGAGATTTACACATTTACTTTATATGAATTTGAATATTATACAGTGGTTACTGGTGTAGTTTGATGGTTGGGATGCAATTAACCATACTCTCTCAGGAATGGTCGGCCTGGGTCTGTACAAGACTACACCTCAATTACACGTCATACACATCATCCTCATCTCATTGAGTCATGAAGTTGTTTATTGTTTAGAGTTGAACAGATTGCAACGAACACACATTATAAATTAAAAAAAAAGAAGTAAAGGAAGAAAAGTATCGTACAATAAAAAAATTTAAAAAGTACGTTTCTCTTTTAATCATAAATGTAACAACTATTACACATTTAGTCGGCACTTATTAAAGCTGTTTTCGCCATTCTACTTTACTAACGGACTTCCATACCTGACTGCAACCGCTTTGTGGGAGGAAACGCCAGGTTGTAGTGGAGTAGTTTTTTTTGTTGGTTTAACGTCCGACTGTTATGCAATTACTGCTAATGCAGACGGTGAAGGATGAAATGATTTTTGTAACGTATAAAAATATGCCGTGCCTGAATGGGATTCGAACCCAAGACCGCATGATGAGAGGCGAGCTCGTTACCAACTACGCCAATACGGCCGGCAGTGTAGTGTAGGAGCCCTGCAAAAAAAAACGTTTTAAAAGTATGAGTAGCTGTAAACAAACAAAAAACACAAAAAAGTAGTCAAGCAAATACTATTTTTGAACTTTAGAAACGAATAACAATTAAAATATTATTAACAAAGTTATCATATAGAATAATTTTTTAATGTTGCTATGCCAGTGGTTAATGTGCTACGCTGCAGAACGGAGGTCCCAGTTCGATTCCCCGCTAGGACCTGGACAATTATCACACAAACAAACCCTCGTTTCTCGACCAAAAGTAGTCGATAATGACTAAGCTGAAGGATTTTAAACAAAATAAAAAAAATCCTAACGTTTATTTGAATTTATATATTTTTGTAAATAAGTTACATTTTAAGGGCATTTTATTTTCTTGTGTTAATTCTTCATGTCATTTGTATAAATACATATATCGCATTTTCACAAAATATTATATTTATATATTCTCGAAAGAGTCGCTGACAAATTAAGATTTATTTGTTTGATAACGAATGTTACACCTATTAGGTCTTTTCTTAGAAATTTTATTTGTAAATTTAAAATGTAATTTTTTAATGCTATTTGGTAGTGGCTTTTTAAATATAAATTTCTTATCAAAATGTTAAAAAAATCGTAGGATATTCACTTATTTCCACCGAAACAGAAAGTTAACGTTCACATTCACAAACTTTTAGTGAAAGTTATTATACTAAAATTTTGATCTTCTTTTTGAATTATATTGTTAATCAGATTTAGAAATATAAATAATGCAAATTATTAAGAAAGTTGGATGACATGTTTGTTCACATCAGATACAAAACCTTGTTTCACATTTATGTTCAGGTTATCAGGGAAAGTATTATATTATATGTGAAAGTAATACTAGTGTAAGATATATTATTGTTTTTGTAAAATAAATAAGTCGATTAATAATTACGCATTCTTATTACATGTTATTATCACATAATACTAAACTTTATAAATAAAAACTCCATATAATGTAGTGTTTCTGTAACAATGTGGAAGATAGTTTTAAAGTTTCTTTTTGTTTGTAAATACATGCATATTTTTAATCGCTTTTGCACATCATGAATAAAATTTTAATTTAATTTAAAGTAATTAATTTTACTGATTGTTTTCTGACTGCTTTTGTAACAGTCAACAGTATAATATTTTTTTAAAGGTATGATAAAAAATAATACTCTTGATTTTGCTTGCACTTTTGGCTCTCTTTACATGTCTTGAGAACATCTCAATGGAAAGGAGGTAGTGTAACTTGTAACGTACGGTTCTGTACGGAAAATTTTACAATGTAATACTAAGAAAAGATTGTCAACAAATATTTAAAAAATAATATGTGTGAGCATCAATCTCTGAGATTAGAAAAATCATTATAATAATTGATTTGAACCTCCAGAGGAGGCCATTGGTTTTAATTTTTCAATAACTTTTTCTTCGTTCTCTCTTAAAATCTAAGTATTGTATCATTTTTAATTGTTGGTATATTTTTTCAGTTTAAGAATGTTATTAACTGCTAAAACAATGAAAAAGAGTAGATGACATTCAATTCCTTACATAAAATCCTTGTTCAGTGAAAAAAGCAGAAAAATGTCAACCAAAATGAGAAGCAGATGTATGTAAACCTCATCTAAGGTTAAATGATTTTTTATGGTTTTTGTAATCTGAAAGGGTCCAAAGAAAAATTTAAAAAAAATACGGTCGTGAGTTTCTTATATTTCGTTGATGATCTTGTTTAAAATTTTCAGTTTTAATTATTATTTGATTTTAGAGAAAAAATGTCGTTACTGCGTAATTTTAATTACCGGTATCTTAGTTACAGTATTTTAATTGCTCATATTGGTTTGCATTAGTATGGGTTTCACAAATTAGGAAAGATATTTTGTTTTTACTAATTGGAGTGTTTTCAATGAAATAGGGCTACTTACAAAGTCAGCAAGATCTTTGCCTACAAAAAAAAACATTGATTTTTAAAAAGGGGCTGAAAAACTTTTATGGTACACTTTCAGAAAGTAATTTTGCATACTGACTGTTTTGTAAGTAATAATTAACAGTGTATATTATTTCGTTCTCATTTCATGAGAGCATCATTTTAAAAATAAAATACACGCTATTAGGTCTAACGTGGAGTAACGTTCTATACTGTAAAGGAGTTTAAGCAAAAGTTTCCTATAACATTTATCTCTAAATAACACTTTGTAACAGTCATATCTCTCAGCGAAATCTTGTCTTTTATTTTGTAGATCAACTTCTAAAAAGTGAAGGATGCGAAACAGCTTTGCACGTCACGAACGTTGTAATACGTAGCTATCTTTAAATCGTTGATTTAAAGATTACACATTTAAAGTATTAGCCTTGAATCTCCAGTGTGTTGTTAAGCATAAAGACTATTAGTTACAATTTTCTTTTTACAAAATAAATTAAAATGTAAAACAGAAAGTTTTAGCTGATCTACTGAAAAGAAATAACAAGTACTTACTCATGTAAAAATACACTGATGTACTTAGCTGTTTAAATTGCATGTTCAAACCTGTTTCTTTTCCGCTAAATTTCTAGAGAAATTTCTTTGGAATAATGTCCTGTTTTAATTTTCAGGCATGTCTAGCACCTGTTTCTAATTGTATTTTAATGTCAGCGGGTTACGACCCAGACCGCACAGAGCAAACACCTAAAATCTGCGTGATGCTGCCGCATACCCAGCCTTAGCCAGGGCCGAGGTGTAGTGGTCAGCGCTATTGCCCTCTACGCCAGTGGTCTCGGGTTTGATTCCTTGTCACGTCTCCATCCGCATTAATGTGCGAAACAGTCCGAAGGAAAACAATTACTTAATAACCTACTAATACCCCTACTACTAATAATCTACTTATAGAACCTAAGTATATTACTGGACACGCGCACATACACTGAAATCTGGAGACTTTTTAATACAATTTTAAAAGAAGTTAGCCGGCGTCAAACCGCGTAAATGTAAAAATCATTTTGTATTGGGTTTTAAAATATTTTCTGGGGTGTAAGACTAAATATTTTTAGTTGGGTTATTACCAAATCAAATGTTTTTTATACAAAGACTGACAAAAAACAAAATGGAAAAATATATTTTCGATAATTCTGACAGTTTTTAAGACAAAGTGGAACTCATATTACTTATCCACAGTTAGGAAGATTTTTGCAAATTTTAGATGTACAAAGCTAATTGTAACGAGGGAAAGACTGCTTGGAGTTATAAAAGTTGTTACTCCGGAGTTTAATTTAGTTTCATACAGCCTAGGAAAAATTCGATCAAATTTTTACTTGAAATTATCTTTAGTTATAGATTACCTACTTCTATTTACTAAAAATTTTTTTTTTTTATTCAAGAGTAGTAATTTACAGTTGTGACTACGACGAATTTGATCACCATTTAAGAATTTAATATGTAGCTGGTGCAGGTATTAGATAAATAAATACATTGAATTACCTATTCGTAATTTGTGTCATGTTTAGTTTTGCAGGTCGTTGGTTGAGGAGTTACTAGGAATGAGCTTCATGTAGCAGAAAGGTACGTAAACTTTTATCATATTTTATTACTACCAAAATAAAAAGATGTTTCAGGACTTTTACATTTATATCTTAAAAAATTTAATGCCAATCTTACTTAGATACTTATTAATCAGAATGTCACAAATCGTATAAAGTTAAATCAGATAGGAAATCCGGCACCATTTACCAATAACATTTATTTTATAAGTTAGGTTCTCATATACTCATCTCATTTATTATTACATTACGAATAGTTTCATTGAAAATTTACCTCTAAGACTATTATAAATAATTAAATACATTAACTAAATTTTGGCCTGGTTAAGCAATGTGTGTAATAAATTAAACACGTTTTTACGTATGAGGAAATCTTCACCTCAAAGCTTACTTATCATTGAAATGTTTATTAAATTTCATATTTAATACATTTTATTATCTTCATTAACAAACCAGAGAAAATTCAGCACACGCTTTGTTTGTCGGCGTTTTACTAATTTAATAGAATGACCTGAAAGTGTTATTTCCAGAATTATCTTGACTTTTTTGAAAGTCTTTTGGATTGATTATAAAAAGATAATCTTGAGATTCTATTAAATATGTTTTACTGTTAATTTAATTTTATTAAAGTGAATAGCTTTAAGTAGCCTACTAATAATCTAAACTGTAGAAGTGAACTGAACCTGCAAATGGTAGTCCCTACATTAATACTACAAATTTCGTATTTCGGTGTTCTTAAAACTTGAATGTTGTCGGTCACTCAACACTATGTCTTATACCAAATTGGTTGTAACACACTTTAAATTTTTATACCGTTAACAAAAATTAAAAGCATATTACATTTTAAGCAAAATGTTGATTATGTTGTGAGCCAAAAGGAAAAACTAATATCAAACTAATTTTTGGCAACCTCAATGGCATAGTGCTCGGCGCTCTAGCCTACAAATCGGAAGTCCCTGGTTTCATTCCCGACTAGGTTTTGAAAATGATTAAAAGTCAGTATTCACTGTAGTTGTCTATGACTAAGCTGTTATTGCGATTTTAAATAAAAGTGAAATTTTTAGTTGCCATGAAACTGAATAGGTATGTCTACACTCATTCATAGGTATGTCTACGACGCTCGATTCGACATCGCATGCGACGTCGAATGCGACATCGCATGCGCTTAGAGGCGTGCCACCTTCCCGCACTCGTTTGAAGAAATTTATTTAAAAAAAAAACATAAATATTTTTGAACAATGCACTAAATTAAAGCCTGTTCTTTCCTGCATTGAATGGTTTGATTTAGATTGTTTTATTTAGAAATTAATCGGAGATAACTCCAGCCATTTTCGCAAAGAAGTACTCAGTTTTTAGCCGGTGTTCCGTTAATGTGGTTTTTAAACGTCCGTTACTCCGTCCAGGCTTTTCATAAAAATCGGCGTTTAAATATGTTGATGATCACAGTTTGTTTTAATAATATGAATATTTTAAAAGTTAAATCTCATGTTCCGTTTTAATATGCCGGCCATTTTTAAAAAAAGTGCTTTTTTGGCTCCACGTAAGGGTAGGGAAATGATTTTTGGACTGAACCATGCATTTTCTCAACGGTATTATGTCAAGCAAATCGCTTATTTAATTTAAATGAAAACATCGTTAAATTATTCAAAATAAACTAAATTATTCAGAATGAGTTGCATCAGGAAAAACACAGAAGTTTGTTTTTTGTTAAACCTTATACTCGGAGCGGATACCGCTATAGAGCTCAGTTTCCTCTTAAAAAGTTTAGATACTAATAGAATTTTCTATTAACACACATATCTATTTCTAATTACAAATGCAAAATACGATACACGGCACAATACTGCTGTAAAAATGCATGGTTAAGTCCAAAAATCATTTCCCTCTCTTTACGTGAAGCCAAAATACACTTTAAAAAAATGGCTGGCATTTTATAATGGAACATCAGACTTCTATTTTAAAATGTTCATATAGAGAAAACTCTGATCTTCAACGTACTTAAACGCCGTTCTTTTATGAAAAGCTTGGACGAAGTAACGGACGTTTAAAAACCACATTAACGGAAAACCGGCTAAAATCAGAGTACTCTTTATGCATAAATTGCTGCATCTCCGACTAGTTTCAAGTAAAAATAATATAAGTCAAACCAATCAACGCAGGAAAGAACAGGCTTTAATTTAGTGTAGTGTTCAAAAATATTCGTTTTTTTTTTTAGATAAAGCCCTTCAAACGAGTGTGGACAGATGATGATGTCATGCCTCTAAGCGCATGCGACGTCGAACGAGTGTGGACATAGCTATCGAAGTAACAGTAAACTTACGGAGTAAGGAAAAGAGTTTTTCATTCTTATAACAAACTTTTCGTGTATATAAAACGCTTAAAACATTATTCTATACAATCTGTATAAGCTATTAAAAGTAGTTGTTACATATTTCATTATTTATTATACGGCGTAAAATACGTTAACTTGTGTTTCAGTAAATCATTTAAATCGAAGTAATTTAATTCTATTTTAAATTCTAGATAAGATTCACATGGTTTGTCTGTTTTTATATTATAATTTGCTTAAAACACTAACTTTTTTTAATATAAACGGAAGAAAATTTTTAAACGGGTTTTTAAATACTTTTTTAAATTAAATAAAAAAAGATAGTTGGCCTGTTTTACAATTTTTATTGTCTGCATTAAATTGTTACATATTTTCGCTATTAAGGATCCTTATCATGTGTTATCCGTGTAATTGTCTAACTGTTAAGTAATTACTGATGTGGGAAACAATATAAAATAACTGTCAAAAATAATAAAAGTTTAGTACCTCTATTTATGTGCGATCTATGTTCTTTCCACAAATCGAAATAAAAACAAAAATTAACGGGTTGCAAATTAAATCACTGTTACAAAATGGAGTTCCGTAATTTCAATGCGATGAGAAATGTACTTTTATTTTGTTCGTATTACGAGTAAGTGTGTTTCCTAATTATTTTAACAACGTAAGGAAAACTTACGGATTATTTTGAAAGTCTATATTTTTTTAATTAAGGATATTATTTTACTTTATTTTTTTATACACAAGAAGACAAATTGTTTAGCTGTTGTTATTGTATTATTCGCTTCCTTAATGAAGTGTTATTACGTTTTTTACTATAATTTGTAGGTTGTTAAGAATTCTTTATTAAAATAGGAATACAAGTTTACTGGTTATTTGTAATAAAAATAATTGATACGTTATTAACATGCAAAATATATAGATGGTTAAATTGATAACGGTGTAAAAGTAAATCAGCCCCAGATGAAGCAGAATGTTATAGTTTCCAGTTTAATGTGCTGCAAATGATTAATTAGGCCAACAAGGAATGATCCTCTTCAACACCACAACCGGCTGGACAACACTACAAACCGTTACGCTTTAAGATTCGGGTCAGCCTATCCCTTACAACGTGAATTACATAAAAATATTTTATAAGAAGTTTAATAATAAATAAAAAATAAATAAGAATTTATTAATTTATTTGTTAGTTATTATCTAGTCTCTGTAACATTTTAATAATATGTACAAGTTTTTAAACTGCACTTATTTTCATTAAAATTCGTGTTGCATCGCATGCACTCTATAAAATATTATAGAATCATTCTTCTTTGTTATAAATGAGTCGTCTTAATTGGTTGTATGAAAGTAAAGAAAAAAACATTTTCTGTATTGCAACATTGTAAATCTAATGTCATTTAAAATTTGTGAACTTATGCTTATAAATTTCTTGCTCAGAGGCTAAAAGAACTTCAACTTCTGTGTTTATTGTTTTGTACCTTCTTCGCTACCTTCGCTATGCTTAAATTTTTTCTATCTTTGCTATACCCACGACAATTTTTCGTCAAAGTTAAACCAAGTATCTAAATTTGTTTTACTCTGGTATTTTCATGAAAACCTCAAGAGAGTTTTACTGTATTATTAGCTTAACTCTTTCTGTAAAACACTATAAATTGAGATTTTATTGTTGAAAATTAAAGCCTGTTACACTTCAATGTATAATTTTATTTAGGCAGTCTTGATGCAAATTTATTCTCTGTTGACATGATATTAGTACCACTACAAAGAATGGTGATGTCGTCTAGAAAAAGCATATTTAATAGTGGATGAGGTACAATGGTTGTAATAGTAATTTTTACTAGAATAACACGTAGCACTGAACCTTATGGGACTCCAGTGTCCAAATAAAATTTATCAGTCAAGGACTTTTTGTATCTAACTTGAATCATGCGATTTGAAAGGAAAGTTTTAGGAAAATCATGATTTATTGGTAAATAAACTCATCAACTAAATACGTATCATCGTATGAGGACAAAACTTACATATTATTTTTGTTATGAAAAAATAAACTTAACATAATAATCTTTACAAAACTAAAAAAAAATTTAAACTTTTTTAAAATTCATGGAATTTTAGCATGAATTTACAAGCCTATATTTATATTAAACACCTGTATAGATACAAAATGAAAAAAATATTAAAAGTATAACACAAAAAAAGTTTATTTTATCAATTCGGCAAATATTATCAAACATTATATTAACACACAATCACAATTTCAGTACAGCTGTGTAAAACTCCCGGTCTTGAAGCGGCATGAATTTAAACATTTTTCTGATGTAATTAATTTTAGCAGTTGAAAGGACTGGTTTGCAATTTAATTTTTTTGGGACAATTAACCTTCACACTGGAGTGCTCAGAACTGCAGCATTTTTTCACATTTCTTTCTCCTAACCACACTTCATTCCGGCTTCTCAGTAAAGCGTATATTTACTTTCGTTAAACTTTTTTCAATGAATGAGGTTTTATAAAATACCTCATGTAAAGTTTGCGTGAAGGGTATACTTTAAACGGTATCAAATTAAAGTTTAGATAGTTTGATGATGTTGCAAAATCATAAAAGTCATTTTCACTCATTTGAAGAACTCTGATAGGATGTTGACGATTGATGCTTTTTATAATTCGTATTAATCCCAAAGGAGAATAAAATTCTGTGTTGACCATGCCTTTCTCTATTATACTATGTGCGTTGTCAACGTCTTGAATGCAGTAGTGTCCTGGAACTAAGTATTTCATGGTAATCTTTTTTACATGTCGGTGATTATGTAAAAAATTCTGTACAGCGCATGCGATGAAAGAATTCCAATTTTGAGGAACACATGAATCGCTCCACAAGTTCAATTGCCAACTGGATTAATATTTTGTACAATGCACTTGCCAAATCATTACCACATCGAATTCATATAGCTTCAGTCCACTAAGCACAGTATACAGTTTTATTCTGTGAAAAATGAGTAGTTAAGTTATAAGTATTCTAGTTTCTTTTGTAGAAAAAAGAACTTATTTCAGCTTTAGGACAAGCAATGACATTTTCTAGATCAAAACACAGCACTGGTACTGAAGTGTTTTCTCTGTCCTCTTTTGTATCTTCACGCATAGCTTTTTTACAAACTTTTTTTCTATTTTGACCTACTGTAAAAAATATCTGTATGATTTTTTTGTATGATTTCCCATCAGTATGTTTAGGCCTTTCAGTCGCAGTTCTTGTTGTTGTATTCAATAAAAAGTGATATTTTTCATTTTGGGTCATTTTATAGAAGGAACTGAACTGAGATTCTCTTTCATTTTGATTAATTGTGATACTACACTTAAATCTGGAGCTATTTACACAATCTTTAAGAGTTCTAACCTGTCTGGTAGGAACACACACCTCTTCGATTAGTATAAGTCTCACCAGCCTCGTGTTTCTTGAGGTGACTGAAACTTTTCCAAGCAGTTACATTGCGTTTCTTTCTCCTAATATTGGATTTCTTTTTTGCTGAAGTATCAGTGACCAATAGAGTTTCAACTTCCTCATGATCAATTGGCATAGTTAAAGATGTACTGTGTTTATTGAATGCTGAAGTAGTATTTTCTGGTAAAATTCCTTCTTCATGAAGATTAGTTTCTGTATCCATTAATTTTTTGTTAATACTATTTACATTTGAACCTATTAATGTTGTATATTCAGTTACATTGTGCACAGTAGTATCACAAACTTCGTTGCTTGATGGACTGCTTTTTTTGTTTCTTCTGCCATTAACACAGAATAAAGGAGATTTCTTATTTCTTCTAACGAAGTCATTGCATAAAAATAATGAAATTAAACAACACATGCAATACCATTGAATGAATTTGTAAAACAGCTGACCAACTCCCGATCAGGTCTACCATCAGATGGAACCTTGTTTTGTGAACTTCCGATCGTTGCTAATACATTATGAGTGACGAGGTTTCATCTGCCAGATAGAACTCTTTCACTCCATTTTTTTTCAAATGTGATCACAGATGGAACCATGGCATTCTGGTATTTCAATACTGGGCCATCAGAGACCGCCAAAAGTCAGTTTATTAAAAGATGAGCTCAGATGGAACCTCGTTATCCCAATAACTAAAAAAACCGCGAATTTGTTAGATGGAACCTTGTCATTCTAAGGTAACGATTAGTTGTATAGAGCAATACGCTCTCCGCTACTATCTGTCTGACAAAAATAATAACTCATAATAATATATAACTCATAAGTTTTAGTTGTAATTATAATTTAAAGTAAAGTTAAAATGATAAGTGACCGCCTCCGTAGCGTAGTGGTTAGCGTGTTTGCGTAAAATGATAAGTGATTATTTTAAGAATAATGTTCGGCCCCAATATTCGATTAAAAGATGCAATATTTAAAATTTTAAAAAATGAAATACTTTAAAATTAAAGTACAAAAAGTTACATTATTTTTTAGAATTCATAGACATATGGCGATGAAATGAATAAAGATTTTGAAAGAATAAAAACAAGTTTAATCTAATTTAATCTTTTAATAACATTTTATGGTTTTACAAACAAAACATTGTACATTACCGTATAAGTAGTTATATTTATAACTATTTATTATATTTAATCCTTAATTGTTATTAAATTTAAGGGGCTCTGCATCGGGGGGGGGGGGGTGTGGTAGCAGTCTCGTAGGAGTCTGCGGCGGTTAATCATCAAACGGGACGAGGGGAGCCTTGTCGACATGAGTTCTAGGGGAACCGAGGTGCCCACTGGCGTGGCTAGTTAGTACTCGGTTATGGTGACGGGTTCTTAGTGGCTGTGGTTTTCTGACTTCGGTCACTAAGCTTGATAGATCGCTCTAATGGGTTGTTGGGGGTCTCTGCAATACATTTGTTTCGTGTGCATTAACCCTTATTTTTGTTGGGGGAGCGTGCTCCTATCCAACCCTTGGGATGTCGTTCACGGGGGCCCATCAGTGGTTCTTGGCATCCTGGGGCCGGACAATCAGCGGTAACATCCTGGTGCAATGCGAGAGAATTAGTCGGGCGCCTGAGCTTCCTACGTCTGACGCAGTTGATTGTCCGGGACTATGTTCGACAGATATACGTGCGATGTGGTTTGTAATGTGGCTAACACACGGTTCGACTGCGGATTCTAGCGTTAAAAGGGTGCTTGGGGTGCCGCGTCCGTCACCCGCCGGGGGTGGTGTCCGTCTGGGGGGCCTAACCGGCCCCCCAGACCGGGGGCCGGTCAATTCTGTCACGCAATATATATTTCAGATAATAAAGTAAACATTTTTAATCGTAAACTTTTAATTTGTTTCAATATCATAAGTATAAAGTAGCCTACAATAAGATAATCTTTTATTTTCACAGCGTGAATCAATGTTTTTAACACAGTACGTAATCATATAAGGAATGGTATCTTCTAACTGTTGGACAAAGTGTAGCTTGATTACAGTAAAATTTGTTTGTAGAAAAGCCGAATAATGGGTAGTAGTAGAGCAGTACTCATTCTTGAAATTAGTTTCCTGCAGACAGATAAGTATTGGTTTATGATCGTTTTATTAGTATTTGTAAATTTCCTTTTTGAGATCTGAAACTGTTCATATTACACTGTAGAATAAGCGTATTAAAAATAATATTTGTTTTTTGTTTTGACTGTCTTCTCAACTCCCCTACAACTGCCCGTCTCCTCCCACTACTATGGCTGGTGCAACGTATGTAGAGGTGGTACAACAGAACGGCAATCAGCCTTCGTGTGTTGTACATTATTATATTATTTCAAATAGAGTTTCTTTCAATGATTTCTATAGATTTTTTTGTTCCCTTCATAAACTCGTTAAAATAAATAAACAAGAAAATATTCATAACTTACAACGTATAAGATAAAATATATATTCACATAAACACGTGTAACGATTCGAAAATGAGTTACAGATAAATCTGTTTATGTTTGCTCTAGTCGAGAGTATAAACAAACTCAGCTGGTTTAAAATAGATATAAAATTATTTAAATTATTTAAACAAAGTTTCGTTGCTAGGAAACTGGAAAATAAGAAATAAGATTTTTGTAAAGGAATAGGGGAGTGTGGTACCAAACGTCGAGCAAGATGGAAGGTCCACACACCAACTATAAAAGTTTAAATTAATATACACATTTAAAAAGACTACATGGTATAAATTAAAATGATATTTAAAATAATAGTAATTTTAAAAGTTGTGAGATACATTTGTTAAAAGATAAACTACACATGTAATAATTAAAAACGTAAGAAAAATTAAATATTAATGATTTACGTTGTGAGATAATTCAAAATTAATAAAGCAAAATTTGTTCAACGATATTGACTTCATTTATTCACAACACACGCAGAGGTGGAAACAGACAAAACACAAAGCACATAAATATCTTCACATGAAACATTCACTTAATATCCTCTTAATTTACTTTGCTTTTCAATTATGTCAATCCTTTCATTCACCTCATTTACAGCCTCAACGCATCTGCAAGTCAGAGACAGTCTGCTATTGCCGACGTCAGACAGTAGCCTATGGTTTCTAACTGAGGCATACGCTACCCTTAAATTTATTTTGAAGACAGCCTGAACATCGACGTTCTTGTGTATGATGATACATACAATTAAGCTCTTGGATCGTTCGTCGAACACTCAAATTCTGTAACCCATAGTGTTGAGCGCATTTTCGTACGTACTGAGCTTCAGCCTGGTCCTGAACTTCAGAATGTTAATGAATCTTTTCTGCACACCTTCTTTTTCTTTTTCGGTGATTTACGTTCGATAATTCCAAACCGAAGCACAGTACTTAAGTATGGGACGAACCAGAAACTTGTATAACCGTACCAGTGATCCAGCACTCGCAATGTACCTGCCAATCCACGCAACTAGTCCAAGCTTTCTTCGGGCTCTAGCCACAATCGCTGCCACATGGTCTCTAAGTAGAAAATTGGAGTCAAGCAGTACTCCTAGTACATGCATGTCATGTCGACCATCCTTTTTCTGTATCTGTGTAACCTTAGCTCTTGTCCACTTGTTAGGAAATTCATCCCGACTAAGGCTTCAGTTTAACAATATGGCCAGCACCGGAACAACCAGATCCCTAATTCTTTTAACAATAAAAGGTGGAATTCCATCCACACCGGCAGACGCTTTGGGCCTCATTGTTTTAATGGCAGAAATTACGACTTCAGTTCTTATCTCAAAATGCCTCGATCTCTGATTTTTCCTTCCCTTACAAACATAAAGTCATTAAAATATAATAAATATAAAGAAAAATAACTTGAAACAAATACTTATCCGGGTAAACAGAGCCGGGTAGTTAAGACAACGTCATTGACACAATATTTTCTAAAAATTAATTCAAAATCACTTTTTTACAGTAGTATCAAGTCACAATATCATCAACACTTATTCCGCTATTGAACAAACACCACAAACGGTCCTTAAAAGTGGGTAAAACATTCATTAACCGAGAAACGACGGATCTCGTCACCATTCATATACAGTATAGCCTTTACGTATATAATAATAATAATAATTCAAATTTTATCGGAGTTTCATTCTTCATTAATGTCATCAGTCGTAATAAATGACTCATTATCACCATGAATAACTTTTAGAAATTTCTTTTTCAAAACGTTAATTTTCGTTTTTAGCTTCTGCCTTTTAACAGATTACGCGTATCGGATAACATAATAGCTAGGGCTTGCAGATCAGTAGTATATTCAAAAGCGATATCAATTACATTTGAGCTACTGTTAGTCCTTTCCAGAAAACTTCTGAACTGTAAGAAATTCATGGGATGAGGGTTGTTCGTAGAAGACAAAACGTCTTTTAGAGGTTGAAGTATAAGATAAAAAGCCGAGAATTCCTTTTTTGAAGTATAGAATAAGATTTCAATCAGGCAATCTTTTCTTGATCTTTTATTATCGTTGGATTTAGTTTTTGAAGAATGGGAATCGTTCACTTTAGGGTTAAGAACGGTGCCACAAGTTTCTGTGATTCAGGTTTTCTAGAAATTGTACCCAGATAACATTTGTAGCGGTTGGTAACGAAGGGACATAAATGTTTTTTCATCTGATCACGTGACTCTAAAGGAGGAAAATTCCCGAAATCGATTGTGTTTACTTCATCCGTATTCTGACTACTAACAACTGTAGATTTTTCGACCTCCCTGCAATTCTTTGCTAAATGTCGCTGCTCTTTGCAAATACAACTGGTATCAACTGTTGTAATACAACTGGTACCAGTAGGTTGTCTCATCGTACTCATTTGTTAAAGATTCAGGCAGTTTGCTTACGTCTTCAGGACGGATGTAAACTTCCCTACGAAAGCTTAGAATGTGGACTGGCCAGGTTCAAATAGACCAGCGCGAAGAAACATGATCCCAGCCTGATCTCCAATTTGTATAACTCGGTTATAAGAACTGCAGAAAAATGCAGAATTGTAGGGCTGACGTTGGATGATATTATTGTTTTGAATTTACTAAGTAACGGTCGAATTTCCAGATGGGTATTGTTGGTTGCGATTGTCGTTTTTCTATCGGTGAATTTGTTAGATACTTCTTCATTTGAAAGTTATATACAGATTCTGTTTTTAGAAATGCGGGATACAAACTAATACTAGTCGGGTTAACTAGTTGAGGAACAGCTTGAATAGAGTCCTTTATCGGAACTCCATCTAAGGAATTAATTATTACAGCCTGTTCTTTCGTTGGAAATCGTTCTTTTTGCGTAGCAGTAGTGTAACTTAATTAAGTTAAAGACATTTTTAAAACCAGATGGAGACACACACGTGTACTCAACTAAGAAGTTACAAAATAACTACCTAAAAATTCTCAGTATTGTTTTATATGTAAACAATGCCGATATTATAAGCATTCAGATGCAATCAAAATATAGGAAGTTACAAACCTTTATAATCCGTCAAACTGGTCCAATGGCAGCTAGATTTATAAGACTTAAAGTTCATCATTTGCTATTTTTAGTTGTATGAATATACAAACACAAAAAAACCGAAGTATATTTGGTATATCACCAAAGTATATTTGTATTTTTGAAGTATATTTGGAAGTATATATATATATACAACCATACGACTGAACACTTCAAAACCATGTATGAATTGTATGTCTCATTTCTTCATAACGTCCTATCCACAAGGTTTTTGTTTGTATTTGAATGTTATTTTGTATTATTTACTTGTTTATATAATTACAGTATAAAAGTATAATGTATTTTTGCATGTATCACATTGTACTGATGCATGCTGTTTGAAAAATAAATTAATTGTATTTTTTCCATTCCTACCTAAGAGAGCTCTTCGATTTCGGAGGAATTGATTCGAATCAGAGATGCTTGAGCCATTAAATTACAAGGATTAATGATAATTTCTTCAAGAATTTGATGGCATTATTCCAGGCATCCCCCATAATTTTTCTTCTTTCTTAAATACATAAAGTGCACACTTCTTCCATCGGTTTGAAGTAACCGTGCAATACCTTTCTTGTAAAATATTTTCAACATCTGATAGCGTAAAAATATAACTTTTATTGGTAACGTATCCTTTAACCTGCGCCCAAACAAGTTCGATAGCAATCAGATCGCAGTGATAGGGTGGAAGCATAAGAAACTGTACAGTTCTTAAACTTTTGCTAACTCATCGATTTCGTACGTTCTGTAATTTTTTTCTGTTTTACAAGATCTAGAGCTCAACTTTAAAAAAATCGTCTGCAGCCCGTACACCTCTGCTGCTTAACTATTTTACTATCTGCTCTTTGTAAATGTAATGGAGCTTGGATTTTCTAACCTAACGCTATAGTACAAGGCGTTATCCGCAACAATAACCGAATTACTTTCAATTTATGTTTAACATTATTGTAAATTACTGATTTAAAACCGCACTGTACATTACTTCTGAAAATCCCGTTCCGACTTTGATTTGGATTAGAATACTCACAGCCCACCTTCTACAGAACCAAAATCAGTCCCTAAATGCACTACTGCAAGCATTTTTATTTTTGTAGTTGCATTTTGAGGCCCGCTAAAAGGCCTTTCAAGAAGCGTATTTTGTGTTCCTAATCTTCAAGGGTACCCAAACTTTCCCTTTTTTATGTACGTCACTCACACGTGTTTCATCTAAATAATACATTTTCTTACCTTTTACTTTTGTATTTTCTATTTTGTGATACGTATCTGCGGCCCCACACAATTATATCTTTCCAGTCTATAAAATATGAATTTGTTTCTCTTGATTCATACAGGAAATTTAATTTAAAAAAAGACGATAAAGTGTAGTTCTAGAAAAATTTGGTAAGTCGTTATTCTCCTTTACAACTTTTAAAACTTTGTAGTTTGTAGGCTCATTTTGGAAGTAAAAAGAATTAATTTGTTCTAATAGCAGATTTATCAAAATCGATAATTTGGTCTATCAGTTTTACCCTATTTTTTTCTATTATATCTTGGAGTAAATTTTCTCTTTTTAATTTAAATTCTTTTAAAATATTAAAAATACTGCTTTTGTCAACGCCTACGGTCATGTTAGCTAAATCCAACACAGAAACATCATTACTTTCTCTTAAAGAAACGAATATATTTTTAACCATTTGTCTTTATAACTTTTCAGTGGTTTCCGGTGCTTACAATTTTCAACAATTCTATTTTCATTAACTATTAATCTGAAAAATACTAAAACTATATAACTAACTAAACTATTGTAACAACAAAATAATTACAGCCTGAGATTATTATAAATTACTTACGTTAGGAACTGAAATAAACCTCAAAACATAACTTTGTTCGGGGAAGAATAAAGCATTAAACTACACACAAGAAGTACAATACCAGAAGCAGACACAACCATTAATATTGATATCATGATTCGTCACTAGCGACTGGTCATTGATACTGCGTCAGTCGCGCTTGTCTGATTCTTCGAATCGTACGCACATAAATGATTTGTTTACACCAGTTCCAAAGTTAAGTGTAATAAAGTATATTTCCTATTTCTTTTCAATTTTTAGCGTAAGTATTACAAGGGGTGGACTGAAGGGTACTGAGAACACTATATCAATTTCCAGATTCTTGGTGTTCGACAGCTTTAAATTCGAACCTTTTACTGTCTTTGTGTATGATAATGCTCGTATATTGGCCAGAAACTGAACATTCTTATTCCACCCGATTTGCTGAATACTAAGGAAACAAGTTCCTAGAGTTACTGTTCCATGTTGGATCCATCAAAACTTCATTTTGCCGTGTTAATATGTTAGACTGGAACGTACCGAGGGAAGTTAGGTAGACATAGGTAGTAAGTAGAAGCATTTATCGTAAAAATGTGATGGATGATTTGATCTTGCCGGGTAGAGCTTCGGCGGAGTTGCTGACACAATCAAATTATTCCTAGGTTTATAGTAAGGAGGAGGAGTTAGTATAAAAAGGAGTATGTACGAGTATTCAGGTTCAGGATTATGGTAGACTTTTAGTAATTAATTATTATGATTTTAGCACTGGTGCGTTCTCAAAATCCTTGGTTTCCTTTGCTTACCTTCCAAAAATAAGTTTTCAGTTGATCTATTGGATTTTGGTTTGGTAGTGTTGATTTTTTTCATAACTTTTATATCGTCATTGTTTGTGTCTTTTTATTTTATTCTAAAATTTAAAAAAAAATTGAAATTGGCTTATTTTCGCAAACAGGCTTTTAGTCCACCTGAAGATTATCAACATAGTACACAAGTGTAGACTATAAAGTAAAGTTCAAATAAGATGAAATTGATATAATTATTTTTATGATTAATGAAATGAGTAAATTTGGTGTACAAATAATAACGGAAATTCGTTGCTAAAATTTTCTGCTAAATTCATGATATTTTCATTTTCAAAGACGTAGGTAATTGAAGTCAGCCTTTTAAGCCCCCGTTTATACCGAGATTGAAACCAGTTTACAGCAATTTTACCAAACCTCTATTACAATAAAACTAAAACTGAACCAGTTTAAACACACTCGTCAATCCATAACGTAATTACGGATTTTATTTATCGTCAATGTATGATCAGCTATAGTATTAATGTAGTTAATATAAAGTACATAAAGTCCCGTTATTTTACCTAATAATTATATACAATAAAAATCAAAGTTCAAGTTGTTTACTGGGTACGTTTAACAAAAATATTCTCTTCTTAATTTTCTATACGGCTAATAAACATGTTATTTTTCCCTTTTGTGGTATCTGGTAATGTGAAAGATAAATTGCTACATTTCCTTAATTTTCAATAATCGGTTACGAAATGATTTGTTGTTAAAAAGATTAAACACAACCCGTTTACTTAAGTTTTTAATACAACTCGTAGTTATTAATCCATTTTAGAATGTTTAATTAATTTTATTAATTAAATCTATTTATTTATTGAAAATCAAATACATACAACTCCCTCGCTCGCTCACTCATGAAAAAACCTCAAGAACCGATAAATCTGGAGAACTAAAACACCAAGTTCGATCAGTGGACGTAGGAACCAACTATTAATTTTTCTAAACTTTTTTTTAGAAAAGGGCTAATACTTTGAATTCTAATTGGGCCAAAATCACTTAGCGTCTACATTAATAATTTCATATTTTTAGAAGCACAGAAAGTAATTTCAGTTTGGAAGTAAAGTTTTAATAATCGTTAATACATGATTCAGTTTACGTGCTGGTACATTTTGTCTAGAAATATACGGAGCTAATATGAAGGTGTTACCAAAATTTCATTTTTTGAATGAAACTGTACCCAAAATACGGAGATTTTACATTTGTTGTCAGGTGACTACAACATTGTGAAAAGGAATGTGATGTAAGAGTATCACATTATGATATCGAAAATCGATATTCCAGAAAGAGTAATGAGGTACCTATAAATATTCCATTGCTTTGGGTTTGGCACCACAAACTAAAATTTTCTAATTCCAAAAATTCCAAATCAAGGAATGTGAAATTTTACCTCTGTTAGTTGTAAAGACCTGGATATTGTAAGAAAAAAAAATATAATGAATACAGTACTATAACAAAGAAAAGTGGGTGAGACGTAATAAGGGAGGAATCCTTCAGAAAACATCCATTACCTTTTCCGTCCGGTTTTAGACTAGAAAATAATAGATTGGATCAGTCTGTGTATTTTTGTGCCAGGAACTGTGAGTTTATTTCCTTAGTACAAATATAAATTAAATATATGAGATAGGGAAACTGCAAAAAATTGCACTTCCCGATTTTTATTTAGTTTATTTAAAAATCGTATGAACATCTTGGTCATTAACAACTATTTTGGGTTAAGAAACGGTAGGTTTAAACTTCCGATAATTTCCCAGACCCTTGATGGGAATTGAACCTGGTACCTCCTTTTTGCAGCGCAGCACGCTTTATTTACAACTTTTACCGCTTTATTGCTTATACTTTAACTCAGTTTCTGGATGGTTTTATTCTCTACGTATTAATAATTTTTGTTTTGAAGACCAGTAATACTGACAGTACAGCGAAATCCTATAACTTTTTTCTTTTTATTAATTTAATTTACGTGTTTTAAGTCTAACAAATTGTCGAACTAAATTTTACGAATTGAAAAAAAAATTGCCTCTTTTTACCTCTTAATGCAGTTATTAAGATTTGCAAATAGCTTCTAAAAAATTTCCGATTGTAATCTACAAAAAAATCGAAGTAAAGTGATCTTTGGTAGAAAATATAAGTTCTTGTAAAGTATTATTAATTTTTTTAATTCATGTCGGTAACAACTTCTTTTCTTGATCACTACAGTGTTGAAGTTATTTTTCAATAACACGCTACGTAAGTCGATACATGATTCGAATGCATCTTTCTTTCACTTTATATTCAATTCACGTATAAACAAGTGGAAATTCAAGATCATGGTAAAAATTTCCAGTACACTTCCGTATGCGGCTTCAAAGAAGAAATAACTACTTATATTGACCTTACTATAGAAAACTCCGGAACTTTTTATTGCCTTATTCTATTTTAAAAATTCAGTATCCATCCCGAGTGATCTCTTGAAACAATTTAAAAAAGTTGTAGTCATTTTTTAGTTAAATTAAGCTTTATTATAACTGGTTATTAGTTCTTTTTACTTGTTGTAGCTAGTAATACAGTGTACGTACTGTATTACTATTTTCAGAGGTAGCTACAATGTAAATTACCTGCATAAATGTATAATTATTGCAAGAATGAAGAAAATCCAGACGATTGTAGGAATACTATTCATCACACCTGTGCTTAACAGTACATTTCAGTTAAACTAACCGAATCAAAAAATTATTAAATTTTTTCTTGATTACAACTTTGAATTACCATAATACCGCCTGCAAATGTTTGTTTACAACATTTAAATTAACTAGAAATACAGGTTAATTAATAAAACTAGTGAAATGTAAATTTATAATATATTACTGACAAATAGGGGAAAGTAGTGTCAATGAAACTAGTATAATTTTATTGAGGTTTATTGAAATTAATAGATTGAGGAAGTCGGTAATAACATGAAGGTAAGTGAAAAGGATTTTTATGCAAAAAACCATGTTTTGTAGTAGGATCAGTTTTACTCGTAAACATAACTTGTATTAATTGAAAAATTAGCATATATTTTGGTCTACCTGGTTAGTGACTTTGCGCTAAAATATAACAAATTTCTTTAATTTTACGATTAATAAAAAATCTCTCGGATACCTCAAATTTAAACATTTTATAGTTTAGAAATTAATTGTTTGCTTGATTTTTATAAAGCAATATCAGCATACTAATCGACTTAACCAGTAATAAGTTCATCAATTTATTTATAAGATTTAAGTCTGTCATACTGAGGTAACTGACCAAGATAAAACGTATGAAAAACATAGAATTAACATAATTATTTGTAGTTTATTAAAATCTCCAGTAATATTATTTTTATACGCTATTTCGTGAATCTCAGGGTTCTTATAGTTTTCTTTGGTGCAAAAGTTCTAATCAATTATCTAATTAGGTTAATGTACTTTTGAATTTGTAACTATTATCTACTTTTGTTTTTGTGATAGTTCTGGAATAACTTTGTATCTAGAATGACTTAAAAGTTTAGGATAGCAACTTTTTTTACTTTCTTTTGCCTATATGAATATATAGAGAGGAAAGTATTGTTTTCATGCCGATTTTTCGAAATCAAGTTTTTACCGGATCTACACGTTTTCAGACTCCCTGAACCTAAAAAAACCTGTTTAAGCAATTGGTGTGTAAGTGTGTGTGCATATGTGTGTGTCTCTCAAGCCTTAGTATGAATTTTACGACAAAGGTGTATATATATAATCAAATTTATAGAAAATTAAAAAATCTAAACTTTTATTTTTGAGCATTTTTCTTTGTAGAGCCTAGTTTAGCGTCAAAGAAGCCAAAGAAGCCAAGAAGCCAAAGAAGAAGTCAAAGAAGCCTAGTTTAGCGTATTAAGCCAAATTGAGGTATGTTTTCATTTTGCATCATTCACTCATGATCCAAATGAGGTTATGTTTTTTTGAGTTCAACTTTTGTTTATTTCTAATGTTTTGTTACTTATATTAGGTTATATTATTCATTTTTGCACTGGCAAGAGAAAGTCGTGTGAGTGGTTCACACCACATTTTTTTTTATATTGTAGCCTACTGTGAAAATGGACTGGGAATACAATATTTTAACTTCTTACAGTTGTTCTAATGTATTTGCTAGCTAAATATCTGAAAGTTTTGGTTTCAAACTGTGTATTTGATTAATTTTGTATTAAGCTACTATTTCCTGAAAATGGATTCAGCATGTTAAGTCGGTTGATATAATTCAGTGTGTTGAATTGTTGAATTGTACCTCATTATTATTAACAACTGTTCAGAGCTGCAGTCGACAAGGTCCGGATTGCTGTGATGATAGCAAACCTCCGATAGGAGATGCACTATAAGAAGAAGAAGATTATTAAATTCTAAGAAAAACATTTATAGTTACAAAAGTTTCCAAACTTTAAAATGATTCAATAAATGCATTAGGACCACTCAGTATAGATGTCGTCCAGGTGTTTAATATAAACGTTGTTACCAGATCAAAGTTTTATAAATTCTTATTAGTAACACAGTACCGAAACCTTTATTTTAAGTGCTGTTACTGGACTCTGAACTTCAAAAGCGACACTATATTGTTTTAGCTAATTTATTTTGATTCTGACATGTAATAGCCTAGTAGTGGAAATAATTCAGAACAGTCAGATTTGGAGTTCATTGCTGCATAATTTTGGGTATGACTCAAGTGTATGCTATTTACTCTAAACTCCCGCCGCTGAAGGAGTAGGACGGGACGACAGGTGAAATGAGTTAACTACAATTCATATTGAAAAGCTAAATTTATTAATAATAAAAATAATAAGGTACAATGTATAATGTATACAGTAAATTTGCCTATAACTATACATATTAATAACTAACATATTCGTTTATTTATTTATTTATTTATTTCCTTTTGAGACCGCAGTGGATTACTTGAGTTAATTTCTGGGCACTCTCTTCTGGTTATTTTCTTTGATTTTCCTCCAGTAGTCTTTCATGCTGGCAGATCTTCTTTGCCTTTCTGCTTCTGAAAAGATCACTTTCCTGCTTCCTCTTTTATCTACTTTTCCTTGGAATCTAATATTTTTATCTTTTAATAGTTTCAGCTGTTCAGTTTTATTTTCTAGATCTTCGAAGGTGATACCTATTTTTTCCATATCTCTTGATTTCTCTTAACCATATTACTTTTGTTTTTTTTCTGGTAGAGTTTTCTAACTATTTGGTTTGTGATTCTATCTTTGGGTGTTCTGATTATTTGTCCAAAGAAGGATATTCTTCTTTTCTTCATCGTTTCTATTACCGGTTAGGTCTCCTGGTAGAACTGTTTATTTGGTAGTAATCTCCATTCTCCATCTACTTGGTGTCTCTTTCCGATGTAGGTTCTAAGGATCCTCATTTCAAGTTTTTGTATTTTATCTGTTCTGTTTACCTGGTTTAATTTGAATAGAGTTTCGCACCCTTATGTTATTTTTGGTTGTACGACCGTTTTTTTAGTGTTTTATTTTGGTTTTGATTAATAGAAATTTTTTATTGTAGGTGGTTTTGATGATTAGTTGTGATGTTAGTTTCTTGGTTCTTTCCTCCCATGCTTACTTTTCGTTGTTGTTGTAAGTGATGATGTCTCCTAAGTATTAAAGGATTCTACGAGTACTATATATTGGTCGTTAATTTGGACCTTGTGTATACATAGCGGGTTGTTTATTCATTATAATAATTTTCAAAAATTCCATTTCCAATTTCCCACTAAAACCACCAATTCTTTTTTACTTACCAAGAAACAGTTTGTCGTAACAATATCAAATTTTTCTAGTTTTTCTCAGGTTCCTATAGAGCTAATAATTTACATCAAGTCATTATTTAATCTGTATAAAAAGTAATAATTTCTTCTCAGTACTACTATATTACATTACCTTTTAAAATGTTCGCTATAGTAATTTTTATTGGTCTAGCTGGTTGAACCTAATACTTTAAAAAAAAAAACATGAATTAGATAAACTTCTGAAAGAACTTTTTGAAAACCGTCAATGGCCAGATTGGCAGAAGGTGCAAGCACTGTTGTTACTGAGTCAGTATGTCAGGTCTTGGTTGAAATTTATTATAAAATGCAAAACTGGCGCTATACCGGTTCCTTTTTTCTTCGTTTTGGCCAGTCGTCGTTGAACGAGATCAGGACAACCATTCACTTTTGTTTTACTAGTACCCTACTTTGTCGAAACTAGTTCCTTTTCGTTATTTTCCTTATATAATATAATTTTGCGAAAAATATGTCAAATCCGACATTTTGCGGTGCGCCCACAAATCATCGATGATAAATAAATGATACTTTAGTGGTGGGAGTGTTGACGAAATAATTACTGTCATTTCTACTGGCATCTAAAAAATGTATGAACTTTAAAGTGTGTTGAGGAACGTTTCAATAAATATAATTTCAGTATTCTTGAAACGGAAAATTCGGAAAATTACTTCTCAATTGGTTGTAACTAATTCCTGACGTTTCTGTTTTTGTGTATTTCTGCGTGGATGTACAGTATTTCAAATACAGTATGTCTTTCTATGAGCTCAACTTAGACTTAGACGCTAAACTAGACTCTGTAGAGAAAAATGCTAATAAAATATAAAAGTTGTAGATCTTTTAATATTCTATAAATTTTATTATATACACTTTTGTCGTAAAATGCATACTAAGGCTGAAATCTTAAAAATACATTTTTTACAGATTTTCATGAAAAGAACCCAGGAAATCACTAATTTACCACTAAACTAAGCGTTATACAAAAAAAAGTGTTTGAAATAAGAGTTATAGATTTTAAAATTATCTACAACTTTTTTTAAATACACTTTGCGCTAAAATTCATATAACGTTCGCAATCCTAAAGATACATTTTTTTCTTCGAGAGAACAGCCTCTTCAAGAATTTCATGGCGCCTACCCTATCTTGTAGAGCACAAAATATATAGTAAATGAGGGGATTTTTAAAAAACGTCAAGTAGCCGTTATTGAGAAAATCGCAAAAAGTGAAAAAAAAAATTTTATTATTCCTAATTTGTGTACGTTGCAATCTGTTCAATTCAGAACAATAAGCAACCCCATGGCCCAATGAGATGAGGATGATGTGTATGACGTGTAAATGAGGTGTAGTCTTGTACAGACCCAGGCCGACCATTCCTGAGAGAGTATGGTTAATTGAACCCCAACCATCAAAGTACACCGGTAACCACTGTCTAGTATTCAAATCCGAATAAAAGTAACTACCTTTACTAGGATTTGAACCAGGAACCTTCGTCTCCGAAAATCAGCTGTTAAACAGCTGATTTTGGCGACGACTTTACCTCTAGACCAACCCGGTGGGTTAAGTGAAAAATGACATGAATAAACTATTACTTCCGGTTGACTGATTTTAATAAAAATGTACTTGTCGCGTCCTCTAGTGGTAGGCTACCTAACTTAAGTTTCAAGTTTTAACTTCGTACAATATTCCGTTCTTGAGATATTTTGTTCACACACACCAATCGCTAAAAACATGTTTTCTGGGTTCAGGGGTCTGAAAACCTGTATATCCGGTGAAAACTCGAATTCGAAAAATCGACAGAAAGCAATACATTCCTTCCTCTATATTCATATAGACAATAGAAAGTAAAAATGAAATAAAAATAGTTTAATTACTTATTAATCCCTATCGTTGTTCACATACATGGAATATCCTGTCACATTATTCGCATTTAAATTTCACCGCTTAGAATATGCATTGGTTGAAATACATTTTGTACAGTTTTGAGTATAAATAGTTGTAAATAATTGTATTAACTTTTTTAATACCTTCGTGTAGTTAGAAACATGCTGTTGACCACATTGCAAATACTAGCTAGCAATTACAATACCGGGTAATCGAGAAAGGTTGCATCTATTTAAAAAATTATAGTTTACAAACTACGGGAGATAGTCATAATTTTTTTTGTAAACACAAAATATTGTAGGTTTTTACATACTTTAATAAGTTTGTATATGAGCGTTGCACACATCTTAACGATAATCGACCACTGTCCAGTTGCGCTGTGTCATTTTGAGCGTGACCGAAGCTACAGTAGTAGCAATTCGTTGTTGTAAATGATTCACATTTCAAATCTTTTCACTATAGACATGGTTTTTAACATAACCCCAAAAGAAAATATCAAGTGGGGTTAAAATGGGGACTTCTCGGAGGCCAAAGAACAGGACGGCCGTACCGATACATCGGTCAGGGAACCTTTCATTGAGTGGTGGTGCACTGGAAGACTGAAATGAATAGGCGCGCCGTCTTGTTGCCAAATTATGTTCATGTTTTTTCAAATCCAATTTGTTGAATTTTCGGTACAGTCGTACCAACAAGAAAAATTTAATATTTTTTGTTTACAACACAAAAATATGACTTATTATCCACTAGTTTTTAAACTGTAATTTTTTAAAAATGGATGCAACCTTTCTCGATGACCCGGTACCTATTTATTTCAACTATTTATTATAAATACTATGATGTCCTGGCAGACAACCATAATGTTGAGCCAGTTAATTTTTTATTTCTTGGGTTTGCATATAATTTGTATTTTCTTCTTTAATAAAACACAATAATTATTATTAATAGTAAGTTACTACAGTATTAGGATTAATTGATGTTTTTCATAATTTTTGCGTGTTATAACTGTCGCAGTGCATTTTTACATGTGATTATTGTGATCTAGAACGCGTAATAAATACGGCTTGCAAGTTTACCTTGCGGCGTCAATCATATCGGTTATAGGAGAAGCATTAAAAAATGCAGAATATCTGTCTTACATGAACTGGATAATTAAATAAGTAAGCCAGTATAAGAATGTCCGTAACGGCAATCCTATTATACGTGATACTTGTTTCGCATGGCGTCAAGCCCAGTTGTATGGGCTGGTTTTCGGCATGTTTTCTCGACTTTGCCTCCTGGGGGATTCCAGCGTTCGTCCTGGTTTTACAAGGTTGATTCTAAAACAAGAGTTTCGTAATCGCGTGCGGGTTATTGGGCTTCCATTATTTGGAGCAAGCTATTAGCATAATAGCATCCAGTCATTTTTGTATTGTATTATGTATTGGTGATACTCATATTTAGAAAAAAAGTTTTTTCCTCAGAATATTTTATTAATTTATGCACCCTACATCTGTCTGTATTAAAGTGTTAAAAATAAATTGATACCTACCAATGATTAAAAAACTGGACTAACTTAATTCTTACAAAACAAACACTTATATAACCTTAATGCATTTTACAATTACAGATTATCAAATGCTGACAATTTGAATAAAAGATTTTTGGGGAAGGTGTATTAAAGTATTTATGAATATACGAGAAAGATATCTCTTATAAGTTTATAGTTTCAATATTCTAAATTACAAACATTATTTACTCTTATTTCTGTTTAGTACCTCGTTACCTGTTAGTTCAATCCCCAAATAATGCTGCATGAACATTAATCGTTTCTTTTAAGAAACTAATTATTCAGTTTAGCCATTTGAAATAAGTGTTGTCAACACTTGCTTAAATTTTAGTGAAATAATACCCTTTTGAACGAGTTTTTAATAGCTTAAACAAGCTAGTTGCTAGTTTATCTAAAAATTATAAAATAGTTATTTAACTGTAATAATGTGTTTGTATTTTATTTTGCAGTTCTAATATTTAAAAAATAATAAGTACAGCCGACAGTGTGAACGAATTTAAATTCCCTTAAAAAAGGAAAATAGAGTCAAAATTTCTCTGTCGGGTTGAATGTATATAAAAATCAACCCTCTAACAATAGTTTTTCCTAATTATCTTCACAATTTTCTTTTAATTTTGATATTTAATTTATCATCAGGAAATTAAAGTGATGACATCTGGCAAGTCTATTTTTTGCTTTTCACCAGCTTCTTACGTGTAAGGGCTTGAATAAATGTATTTATTCGATCACAACACTCATTGGTGTTAGTTCGGAGCTAATATCTGTTGGTCATTTTCATTTACTCGTCCAACCATTAATAGGTTATTCCTAAAAAAAAAACATCAGATTTATGATCTTTTCAGAATGTACACCAGAATCTTATAATAAACAGCTGAGTGCTGCCAGCTGTCATTGATTGTTTTAATATTCCTAATGTGTACGTTACAATGTATTTAATTAAAAACAATAAGTAACCCTATAACACAATTTCTTGGGTTCGAATCCCATGCAGGAACGGCATATTTTCATACGTTACAAAAAATCATTTCATCCTTCACTGTCTGCATTAGCAGTAGTTGCAGAACAATCGGACGTTAAACAAAAAAAAACACAATTAGAGAGGATAATAAATGTATGACGTTGTGAATGAGGAAAAGTCTTATACGGACTCAGGCTGACCGTTCCTGACAAGTATGGTTGATTGAACCCCTACCATCCAAGTACACGAGTAACAACTGTGTATTATTCAAATCAGTTTAAAAGTTAGTAATTAACTTAACTATGATTTGAACCACGGAACCTTCTTCTGCGAAGATCAGCTAATTTGCGGCGACGACCATTGCGTTAAACTAACCCGGTGGGACGTTGAATTTTATTGATGATATTTCAGTAGTTCAATTCCAAGTAAAGGTATACGGTACTTTTATACGGAATTGAATTCTAGGCAGTGATTACTTTGATGGCTTCAATTAGCTATATTCTCTCAAGATTGGTTGGCCTGAGTCTGTATAAAAGTCTGTACTTTATTTTACACGTCATTCATATCATCTTCATCTCATTGGGTCGGGAGGTTTCTTATTGATCTCTAATTGAAAAAATGCAACATACACGTATTAGGTGTTAAAAAATTCACCAACTCCTTCTTTCGCCGGTGCTTGCCGTCTGTTTCGTGTTTATTTATTTTATTGTTTATTGCTAACAAAGTAACGGGATAAGCTGAGATTACGAAGAATGAATACCGAAGAAAAATAAAGGTGATTGATCTGCAACAAGTTCTTTGTTTTTTACTTGTGCTTTTTGTGTAATCTCACTTCAGATCAAAATATTGACTTTTAAAAACTATTTCTCTTAGTAATTTTGGTAAAATATTAAAGAAATCCAAGGAAAAAGGTACTTAGTCAGGATTAACAAAATTAGACATCAAGTTACTAACGTAATATATTTTCTAAATGGCTTTTAAACGAGCGCATTCAGCTGAGTGAGATCTCTTTTTGAACTTTAGTACAGCGGCTTTCTTCAGAAATTGTGACCACTAAACCACCTTGCTGAGTCTGGTTTTACGAGGTTTGGACGCCATAACTACTCGTACTTTGGTGTTTATAGAATTTTCCTATGAGGATGGTAGGAAACGTCACTATTGTGATGAGAAAAAGTTTTTGCTGACAGGTAGAGCCAACAATTTTAATACAAGCACAAACGTTGATCTGAAATTAAAAATAAGAGCTGTTATTTTTATGCTACTTCCTTTGCTCTACTGTTTGATTTTTTTTTTAGTTTAGTCGCATTAACTTCCTGGTCATATGTAAATTTAGTGCGTAATGTTAAAAGTACTTTAAGTCAACGCAGAAAATCATTTCTAATAACCGATCCTACAAGTAAAAAAAACATCGTGTTCACATTTTAAATGAATTTTTGATTAATAAAAGAGGTTTATTGAATTAGTGCTAGTAAACATACCTGGTTTGTAAACTTTAATTAACCTACTCTCCATTCCTAGCACTTCTCAAGCTACACATACTTTGTTGAACTTTATTTTCCTGGAAATGAAAGTAGAAACACACTACTGATATCTAAACTACTGTGCCACTGCATAGTATAGCATATTTTTTCTTGAATTTACGACTTTTTTTGTGAAATGCTATTTGAAATAGACTGTTCCTTTTTATTAAAGACTGTGTACGCTGCGGGTTTTGAAATATGTTTAATTATTCTCTTAATGTGTGATTTTTTACAATTTGTAAATTCTGTAAAAACAATTTTTAATACCAAAGACACACTTCATTTGTTAATTTTGATACAACTTTTTCATTTACTCTAATTAGAAGGTAAATCTACATGCATGTAACGCATTAATTTTAAATGCGTTATAACAATGCCCGCATGTCTAGTAATAAATTTCCGGAAATACAAATAAGGTTGTGAAATAAAACTTTTCAGTTCGATTCATTCGTACTATCTGACCTCCTTTTCTCTTCAGAATATCTTATATGGTTGACATTATTTCCTTTCTATGTACTCTCGATTGTGATTACTCTTAATGTCTTGTTACTCTTAAAAATTTATTTAAAAGTAAAAGCTTCATTAAACTGTTTCTTTTATTAGTATTTTCGATTTTACATTTCAGCGTTTTTTTTCTGAAAGAGAAGAAACTTCGAGGTGCTGTTCCGAACTAGATTAGAACACCTAGCAAATAATATCATAATACTCGTATCTATTAGGCCAGACTTCCCTTTATTGCTGTTTCTTGTCTTGCGTTGTAATAGCTTTTTAGTTTTACTTTCTCGTGCCTATATGAATATATAGGAAGGAAAGTATTGTTTTCATGTCGATTTTTTTGAAATCGAGTTTCCAGATATATACGTTTTCAGTCCCCCTAAACCCAAAAAACATGTTTTTAACGGTTGGTCTGTGTATGTGTGTGTGTGTGAACAAAATATCTCAAGAAAGGAACATCGTACGAAGTTGAAACTTGAAACTTAAGTTAGATACTACCACCGAACCCGACACGAACATTTTCATCAAAATCGGTCTACCGAAAGTAGTAGTTTATTCGTGTAATATTTCACTATTTTGCGATTTTCTCAAAAACGGCTCTTACGATTTTTTAAAAAATTGTCTCATTTACTACATTTTTTATGCTCTACACGATAGGGTAAGCGCCATGTCTGCTGAAATTCTTGGAAAGGCTGTTTTCTCGTAATCGTTTTTTTAAGATTGCGACTTTAATATGCATGTTAGCGTAAAAATGTAAAAGTAAAGTTGTAAAGAATTAAAAATCCTGCAATTTTTATTCCAAACATTTTTTGTATAACACTTAGTTTAGCGGTTTAGTGATCTTCTGGTTTTTTATGAAAATTAGTAAAAAAAATCGATTTTTTAAGATTTGAACGTTAGTATGCATTTTACGACAAAACTGTGTATTTTAAAATTTATTGAAAATTAAAATATCTACATTTTTTTAAGCATTTTTCTCTACAGAGCGTATTTTAGCGTCTAAAAGTGATTTTCTGTATTATTACGCCAAAGTAAGGTTAATTTTCATTTTGCATTATTCAATCATGATCAAAATTAGGTTATGTTTTTGAGATTAATTTTTTTATTTATTTCTGATGTTTTATTAATAATGTTAGATTATATTGTTCTACATTTGCACTGGCAAGAGAAAGTCGTGTGAGTGTTTTACACCAGATTCTTTACCTAATTCTTGAACTCCCATTTATAAAAATTAATTTTATTTTTAGTTGGGCTAATAATGATTAATGATTTTTTCTCGTTTATTAAAATGACAAATAAAGTAGTTTTACCCATAATTAGTTGCCATCTGAGGCTACTATTTAATTATGAATTTTTAACAACCGAAGATCACTCTGACTACCTCACATTGAAAAGGCAACAGGACTTTTGAACACTGCTACCTAAAGTAATCTTTTGTAACTGAACTCCAGTAACTGCATTTTTAGCCCGCAATTGTACGACTTATGAAGCCCAGCCAACTTAGTGGTTGCTTTGCAGATGCTATAATTCCTGTGGCTGTTCAAGAAAATGAAGCATCTTCCATTGTCAAGACTGTTCAATCTTCTTATTTGGAAAACTGAAAAATACCTTCTAAAAATATATAGGTACGTACGTACACATAAAAGTTTGACAAGAAGCAAGAGAAGATTTTCGTCTGTTTCCGTAATGTTCTGTTGACAGTATTTTACTAAGTACTGAAGTAGTCTACTCTGTACGGAGGCACATTACATCTTGGTTAATGTTTTACATCTTGACTTTATTGATGCCTAACAAATGATTGAGCTGCGATTCTCCAGACTTATATCGCATTAGTACGTTTAATACTTTGTAAAATGAAGACTTTTTGTCATCAGTCTCTCGACTGGTTTGATGCAGTTTTCCAAGCTGTTCTATCTTGCGCAAGTCGTTTCATATCTACACCTGTAACCCCCTACATCTGTATAATTTGCTTTATATATTCTATTTGCCTCCCCCTACAATTTACTCCCTCAATATTACCCTTCATTATTGATAGCCCAATACTTGGATGTCTTAAGATATGCCCCACTAGCCTATCCCTTCTTCTGGTAAGATGCTATCATATACTTCTTTTTTCACCGACACGCCTAAGAACCTCTAAATTACTTATTTTGTTCACCCACCTAATCTTTAACATTTTCCTATGACACCACACTTCAAAAGTTTCTATCCTCTTCTTTTCTACAGCCCCTATCACCCACGTTTTACTCCCGTATAATGCTACACTCCTAACATAATGTTTTAAGAAATTTTTTTCTAATCTGTAAATCAATGTTTGTAGTCAGTAAGCTGTTTTTCGTTTCAAAGGCTTTTCTAGCTTGAGCAATTCTACTCTTGATCACTTGTGCTTCTACCATCCTTTGTTATTTTACTCCCTAGATAGCAGAATTCCCCAACCCAAGGTTAGATTAGGTTATGTTTATAAACTGTTTGTTGACTGAACTGAACACAAGCCTCATATGAGACCTCACACTTTTTTACTCATAAAAAAAATATTGGTATATTATGATTTCGCAGTAGCTGAAATTAATTCTTTTTAAATATATAAATTACGAGAAGTATTTTTTTACTTATCTTTCTTTCAATTAAAATTTGTTATTTATTTTTGAAAATGTGCTATATCGTGTTTAGTCTCTATGGCAACAACGCATCTAAGAAACTACTTACTCTATCTTTTGGGATAATAGATAATTAAAAGGAGCCTCATATGAGTTCAGTGAACGTTTGGAGAGTCTTAAAGAAATTTTTTAGTAGTAACAAAGTAAATTATTGACAGATTAATATAACGATAACTTAGGGGCCTCATATGAGGCTTGCGACCACGAGAGGGAGACCACGATCAGTGTTTGTAGTCAGTTAGCTGTTTTTTATTTCAAAGGCTTTTCTAGCTTGAGCAATTCTGCTCTCGATAAGATGAAGACTATGATTCAAAATAAGTGATATGAGATGCAATCGTAAACAACTCATGTCTTTATTTACTCATACTAAAATATTTAATTGCGAACTCTGGTCATTGCGTCAGTATTTAAGGATAAATATAAATAATGTTCCCACTGTGCAAACTCAGGTTTTAATAATTATGGTGTGTAATAGCGGTACTATAGTTATTAATACAAACGTATTGCACAGGTTATTGCCACTTTACATTCATATTCAGATCAAAAACATTTTCTAGACTTTTTCTTCCTTGTATTTTAAATTACTAAGATTATTTAAAATTGTTTATTAAACTGATAAATTATTTTTAGCGGATTTTAGTTTGGTTAATCATTGGTTTTCTTATAAGCCAAAGTTGTTGAAGGAAAAATTTGTCAGATATTCTAAAGTTGTAGACAAATTGTAATAGACGGCTGTAATTTAATCTTCCAGTAAAATCGTTTATTTTGAAAGAAATATTATAGTGATTCGATACAGTTAAAAAAGAGAAAAATATAACTATCAATTATAAAAGTACCTATATCTTGCTCTCTATAATTTAAAAATAAATTAATAGTTATTTTTGTATTTGAGTTTCTGTATGTTGAATTCTTTAAGATTCATTTAATATATGCCTTCCTCAATTTGATCAATCCTTAACGGCATTCCACTTATACGTAATAATCCACTTACTGCGAATTACTGATACTTAAAAAATGGGTCATAAATTTTTATTGTTTTTAACGGGCGTGTACAAAAATCGATTTTTGTTGTAGTTCCTTTTCTTCCGAAAGTATGCGAGTTTTTTAGTTGTTATTTCCGGTACACGAGTCCAACTACAAAAATTTGTTGTTGAGAAAAACTTATTTAGCTGGTACTAAATTAAATTTTGGAGTTACAGAATAATTCTTATCTATAAGGTTAATTTATGTTTAGTTCTTCACTCGTACGATTATCGGTTGTAGAAACATTATTTAATAATGTTGAGAATTTTACGATTCCTTATAAATAAGAAAACCTAACGATATTCAAATAAGTTTCTTAAGAACGCATAACTTTTCTAGATTAGGTTTCGAAAAATTTTAGGAACTGATAAAGATTTACAAGATGGGTTATCAACAACTTAAATACGAAAACTAGAATCTAAATATTAATGAAAAGAAAAGAGTTTTTGAAAAATTGTGCATCCTGAAACATCTATCGAAGTATTAAGTGTACCCAGACCTGCGTTTTCTTATTAACTTTGTTAGTTGAAGTGTATAGACGCTTTAGCCAGTGGTTTCACTCTTCGAATTCTGCGAATGTCTTTCGTAAACTTTTACAATGGCTTTAAAAAAAATAGAGAGAATAACCTATTGTACGTGTCTTAAAAATGTGTGAGTTGCGGTTGGGTTTTGTGATTTGTAGAATGAAAATTATCAGAGGAGAAATAACTTCGTAAACGGGCATTACTGGTGTATTGATTTCTCCTCATATTTTAAATCGATCCGTCAATTTCGGTGTGTGTTTTCAGTAGTAGCTACTCACGGAATTTAATGAAAAAGTTAATACTTCACTGTAAGTTCCTTGTTTCTATGTCATTTCCTTGTTTTCTATTTCTACCCGTGAAGTAACTGATTTATTTGGTCACTTTTGCAGGCAAAATATTTTACATTAATTGCAAGGTTTTCTACATAATTTATATCATGATGCTGTTCTATTTTTAAAAAATACGCTTAGATATGAATAGGCTAGTCAAACATAGAGTTGTTTTCTCTTGATCACAACTTCCCGTTAATACCATCAACTTTTATCTTGACAATATTCTAGCCATGTTAATCATGTCTTGAAGCAGTAAATGAATAAATAAAAATATGTATTAATATGTATATGTTGACATAAGCCGATCTGACTATCTACTTTTTAATTTTTTTGCGTTGTTTCTAGGTCAGGTCCTTTTAACAGGCAACAAACAAATGTATTCTGGCCTAATGAAGGAAACGAATGCACATGTTCCATAGATAAAAAAATAAATTTTATACCAGAATATCTTGAGAAAAATCTAGCTTTTTTAAATCATTAATTTTTTTCTCTGTGTATTAATAGTTTAAACTAATTAATTCGTAATGTTTAATAGATTTCGACAAAAATAGTCAAGTGTGTCTCTATAAACTGGGTGTGTGACTATTTATTTCTCGTACAGTATCATGAAATAGGTCTGTGACCTAACATTCTTTATAAAAAGATGTTGACCACAGAAGATAATGAGACAAGTTTCAACTTCTGCTAGCTTGTAAACAAACTAATTTTTCAGTTCCTAAAACGTATCTTTCGTCAAACATCTGCTTGGTTTTTACCGCAATTTTTTCCGTATTTATCTAGGTCTTTTTTTATCCGCGGCGGCCAGAAAAACTCATGTTCACTCCCTCACGATGGGGGAAGTACTGTTGTACTAAATTGAGGCGTCCTCGTCCAGCCCCAAGGAGGCCGGAACCGCCTACCAACCAAAAACCCGCCGCCTGGCCACTTGATCTGACATCAGGTGGCCAGGCGGCGGGTTTTTGGTCTATTATTATTTAGGTGTTAATTTTGTCTATTTAATCAGATTTCCCAATAAATTCTGCTGATGAAAAGAATGTCTTATATATTTTGTGTAAAATACTTCTTTACTGAATGGTACGCACAAGTGCTATATAGGTAGTAGGCAGGGTGATTCATTTAAAAGTAGCCCGCCGCTCGAGTAATTTAATTTATAGCCGCTCGAGTAATTTTCATATGCTGTATTGGCAGCACTGATCACGATGTGATCGACTGACCTTGAACAGACAGCACGTTAGTCTGTTGTAAAGTTTTGTAAAGCGTTTGAACTACTGTTTCCGGTTTTTTAACAAAATTACGGACGGTGAATTAGATCCTACGCGATATTTCATTAGCGATGAAGCTTGGTTTCATTTGTCTGGCCATGTAAATTCACAGAACACTAGATATTGGTCAGTTGAAAATCCTCATGTGTTACATGAATCTCCACTACATGACGAAAAAATTGGTATATGGTGTGCGATTTCTGGACATCGTATTGTAGGGCCCATATTTTTTCATGAAACTGTAAATAGCGATGTGTACGTCAGAATTTTTAATGAATTTCATGAACAGTTAACCGACGATGAACGCGAGTACAATTGTTTCCAGCAAGATGGTGCAACATGTCACACGTCTCGCGAGTCCCTATCTCATATCAATCAGGCTTTTCCCATGCGAGTTGTTAGTAAAGATTTGTGGCCTCCTCGTTCACCCGATTTGAGTATGTGCGATTTTTCTATGGGGTTATTTAAAAGGAACTGTTTACCAAACAAACCCCGCAGTATACATGAGCTAAAGAATAACATCGTGGCAGCCATTCAAGCTATAGACGTTTCCGTATTGCGTCGTGTGTTCATTAATAACATTGAACGAGCGCAAAAATGTGTAAGTGTTCAAGAACGCCACTTTCAGCATCTACTGTAAAGGTGAAGTTGAAATTTGTATATAAATTTTAAATAAATATGTAAAATTATGTATTAAGTAATTCTATTTATTCATTTACTATTTGAATCCAATTGAGTGCCGAAGGCCGCTGTTAAATGCAGCGGGCTACTTTTAAATGAATCACCTGTATAAAGAACTATCCATAACGGGCAGGTGAAGTGTTAAATTAATTGCACTTAACCTGTTGGTTCCAGAGCTACAAATAATAGTTCTGTTTCTTATCACATAGTCAGCCAATTATATGACTGAACTAATTAAGAACAGAAGAGGTAGAGGTGTAAAAGACACTAGTCAGAGTTATCTCCTCTGAAAGTAATGAATTTCACTATACAGCCAGACGCTATGGTGAATGAAGTGAAGGTGTCATTTGCAGGTTGGAATGTGGGTGCTTTTCGTAGGGCCTGGCATGCTGATAAGCATGCTCTTTCAACTCAGTGAGAAAGGAAATAGTAAACCATCTCACTCCTCGTTTTTACTTAGTAAAACCTCAAGAGGTTTAAACCAGCCTTTCGGCTGTTGCCCTTAAAAACAACGTACCGTAACGTGTATAAAGAACTTAATTTAATTTCATTTCAATCGTCTGTGGGTATGTTTGAGGATATGCTAGAATAGCTTTACTACTATTATTCCGTTTTTAAGAATATATGACAACAAATAATGAGTGTGCTTCATTTAAAATAGCTGGTCACAAAGCATTATGCTAATTAATGTGTTATTAATTAACATCAATTGATTTTATTATATACAGAGAGTGCCACGATAAATGGTTTATAAGTTATACCAAAAAACTGTTTTATTTAGCTGAAGTTACAGTTTTGAAGTTAAGGGGTTCGTATTTTCCAAAAAACGTACCTGGCCTCTCTTCCAGTTTTTGTGAAGTATTACAAGTCCTACCTCACCAGATACAACCCTAAGTGAAATCTGAAACTAAGCTTGCTACTTTCCTTCGATTTACCTTATTAGTGCTGACAAGTAGATTTAGGTAATGGTTGAAAAATACTATTATTAAAACATTTGTAAAATTTAAATAACATTTACAGACGTTTATTGATCTGTGGGACGTTTGAATTTCGAGGAGTGTCTATACAGCAGCCATTCATGGATTTATCCACGTACCCTTTTGCCACTAATTTATTCATACCATAACTATTTTATCGCTTTGCGTCGCTGGTAAGCTACAACGAAAAGAATATCCAGGAAGCGAAATAACAACGCGTACTGGGAATGGTCTTGAATATGATTTTCGCCCTGGTTTGTTACTACCTTCGAATTAATTTTTTAATACCTATTACATCGCACAAAAATTATCTGGTATCTTTGTCTTATTTTTTAATATTTATGTGTTATTCTACGTTATTAATGTAACAGGTTTTGTTTTCCGTTTAAAGTGTTAAAGGTAGAAAACAGAAAAGTAGTTGTATTTTTTATCGAACATGATTTTCTTTTAAAAATAAAACACTGTTAGCGAAGTTACAAAACTAGTTATAAAAGTTAAGAGTACTACTATTTTTGTCTTTATGATACCAAGTCCTGTATCGAAATTTATTTAGTAAGTTATTATTCAGGGTTCTTCTAGTGCCTTAGCTTGTTAAGTTACGTTTATTGAGTAAGTAGGCCCAAAATATTATAAAATAGCAACATCTTTAAAAGTAGTTTACCGACTTTTTAATACAACAATTTATTGTTACTAAGTAGATCTTATGGTCACTTATATTATATATATATATAAATAATGGTAAATAAAAACATCTGAAAGAATTAATAGTGTATTGGCTCAAAGCGCCCCAGTTAGTGTAAGTCACGACAAAGCTATTATTATTTCTTCTTGACTCTTTGTATTTCTTGGAACTTGTCTGAACAATTTTTATATTGTACCCCTCAAAATATAGTGTTCCGCAATGTTTTTTCCGTAATCACGAAGCAGTTCAGTTGAGTACATACTTTTGTTGTGATGAAAATACACCGTAGCATAGTGGTAAAGAGCTGGAGTGTGCTGAAGTTAGTTACAAAACGGAATGTCTTGTTTTCGATTCCTGGTTTGGGTATGGCAAGTATTCACAACCTATCGCAATTTTAGAAAGTTTCACATTCACTGTACTAACGACCAAGCAACCTACGCATTAAAAGTAAACTATTATTAGACTATTATTATAATATATTTTTTACTTTATTTTTTAAAGTCGTATCAACAGCTCGGTCATTGGCAACGTCGGTGGGATATGAACAGTGGGTTTTTCCTTTTGAAAATTTCCAGACCCCGGCCGGGAATCGCACCCGGAACCTCCGCGTGTTATGCTAGCGCGCTATCACTACGCTACGGAGGCGGCCATTTTTATTTTATTTGTTTAATTTATTAATGTTATTTACAACTGCATTGCACACAACCAGTAAATTTGAGTATTGCGTTATGCGATGATGGGTGGAAATATGACGTGAATGACTTACGGGAGAACAGTACTCGAGCAGTAAACTAAAAATCGAAAATTGTGAAAAGTGATTGGGTGGGAAAAATCAAATGAAGGTCTCTACCAGGAATCAGAAATTTCAAACCCATATCTCTTCCAACTGGTACGTACTTATTTGATATAAAGACAAGTGAGAGAAAAGGTACATTTTTGAACGGTATAAATAGTGTCTCCACTATTTCTCACAGAAATAAATTTAAAAAAACTACAGATGTTGATTTAACCGATTTTAAATTTCCCCTTTACAGATTTAAAAACTAAACTAAACGAATAATGAACTATTGCACAAATCACATTAATTGCTTTATTAAAAAACTTGTAATCTTGTTTATTTAACTGTACGGATTCTGTCTTAGAATGAATCAACTTTTAGCTTACATGAACAACTTTTTCAACTGAACAGTTTGGATTATTTATGAATCGAAATTACGCAAAAAATTGTAGAATTTGTAATTAGGCCTATGCTATTTTTTAAAAAAAAGCCTGATTGTTTCAGAGGAAGAAGGTCCCCTTAGAACAATTTTTTCTGAAAATTCCTTACCACTATGCAAGCGTATTAAACGAGAAACATTAAATCATAAGTTTTATAGTTTTATTTGAGAGAATTTAAGCTTTCCAATCTTGTACAGAAGTTAAGGAATATTATTAACTTTGGAACAACAAGGTTCAATTGAGAAAACCTAAAATTTCAATCCAAGCGGAGGGACCATTTTGCTTAAGATCTGTTTTATTAGGTTTTCTTAGGTTTAAGAGTGATGTTAATGAAGTTTAGTTAGTTTTTATTGGGTGATGATTCCTACATAGGACTTTGCTTGTGCATTGATAATGATATGAGGTAATATACCGGGTTTTCCATGAAGAGGTTGCTATTTTTGAATTAATATACTGGACGTATCGCACACTCTACAGACTGGAAACTTTACAGTTATAATAAATAGATATGTAAAAAAGTACCCTCGAGTTTCATTTGCTTATGATTAATCAAAACAAAATGGCGGAAAGTAATTTTATTAGCATAACCATTTCAAATTGGTGATTTATTACAATGTTACTCAAGTATAATAAAATTAATAAAAAGTATAAAAAGTACTCAAGTATAAAAAGTTAATAAAATGAAAGAAATGTGGAAGTGATAAATTATTAATGAACACAATTTGTTTCATTAACCTTTATTTGAACTGATGTCCATCAATGTTGATCGATTTGGAGTGACGAAAACAGCTGTTTTTTTCTATCTGAATCCTATTGTAAATGTAAATGGTTTATCCACAAGATTATTGTTCATTTTTATATTATTTTCTTACTCCGCTATTTTTTTTTTTTTTTGATTAATCATAAGCAAATGAAACTCGAGGGTATTTTTTTTTTACGTATTATTATAACTATTCATTATAACTGTAAAGTTTCCAGTCTGTAGAGCATGAGATACGTCCAGCATATTAATAAAAAAAATAGCAATCTCTTCATGGGCACCCGGTGTATATGAAAGATGCCAGATCTGACTGGTAATCGAACCCGGGATCCCTATCAAACCAGTTGTGCTTACCAAACACAGACGGGCCGGCCAACTGAAATTCAGTAATTGAATTCCGAGCACGTCAATTCCGTTTGTTTCTTATTTTCATTCCTAATAAAAATCAATTACAATATAATTCTTTCGTTGAGTACAATACAAATTATTACTTTTGATTTATTCGGAACAAATTAATCCTGGATGAACACGGACGTATTTAGATTAATGAGTCAAGCAGTGTATCCACGGTACTTACATCCGAATTAGAATTCTTCTTACAAAGATGGCTAATTAATGATGCCAAATTTTTTTAATGATTCTATTGTAAGTAATATTATAAAAGATCTGCAGCAGTTCATTAACGTCCTAAGTTCAGATTGACAATTAATAATATCTCCAAATATAATATACATTTTAATGAATAAATGTGAGATTAGCTTGTTAGAGGTATCTCATAGTAACAAAGAATTCTGCCAGCAGTTAATGTATGTAGAATGATAATAAGAAATGATTATGACATTTATAGGTCAATGAATAAATCTTGTAATTGTCATGGAATTATTAACGAAAGATTAATATATGAAAAGGAAAACGCGTTACAAATTATTTGTAGCCTGATTTCAGAGATGATATTATTATTCTGAATGACGATAGTCATTCATTTGTGGACAGCGGTTTCGTAATAAAAATCAATCATTTGGAAACCATTTAGTTCTCATAAAGATATTTAACGGTTAACTGTAATTTAATAATAAATATTGTTGATCCGTTACAAAAACCACTGTATCATTATTTTACTTTTGTTTGTATAAAATAAATCTTAATTAGCAAAGTAGTAATAATAATGATAATTATAATTTCATTTTCAATTTTTTTATTAAACCATTTTTTACATTATAGGACCCATTACAAATTATCAATTATGAATTTTCTCAATAAGTTTCCGTTTGGTTAATACAGTTTTTTTAAACAAATAAACAAAATGTAAGCAAGTCACTAAAACACTTTCAGTTACATAACTGCAAGTTCTTTTTAAATAAAAAGAAATTTTAGGAGTTTCATAACTTTTAACTTAACTTATAACTCTTAACTTTTCAGATCACTCAAAAACTGAAATTTGGCACATTTGTACCTTTGGGATTGAATGTAAAAACTAAAACGTTTACCCTTTCGACTAATATTGCACCTAAGAAATAAAAAGGGGCTAACAATTTTAAAGTAGTACTTATCTATATTATTCCTGAACCTTTCCGAATAGTTAGTCATGAAGATTGGAATACGTATTTTCTTAATACCTAGGTACCTAGTAATACCTAGGAAACTGGACCATTTTAATTATGACTACTTGCGCCTTAGAGATAGGAAGAGGTAACTACCGTAAAAAAATAAATGTTAGGCCTATACCTTCCTGAAGAGGTACGTTTCTAAAACTCAGTATGTAGGCTACGTTCTGAAACTGGAAGTAATTTTTACTCACCCTGGGGTGTATGCAACCCCTTTGAGGCTAGCGATAGTTTATGGGTGCAGTTGTTAGTATAATTATTTTTATTTATTTTATTTTATTGAAGGATGACGCCTCAATTGCACATGATTAAACGCTGTCGTAAACACCGTCTTGTAAGCTATTTGTTTAAACTAATGTCTAACTGATCTACGAGTTCCCCTATAGATCAGTTTCAAATTTCTTAAAACAAAATTTCATCATTATAGTTTATCTAAAATTAGCGAGTAGCAGAACCTGGCATTGAAACAGTACACGGAAGATCACAAATGTGATTCCATTACAAATTACACGGGCAATTTAAGGAGCAACCGCTAAGAAAATGTTTTAAAGAACATGTCAAAAAATACATTATTCCAATACAATGACTTGTATTAAACAGCGTGTAGTTTGTAATTTTACATCGTAATTAATAAAATGAAAAGAAGCAAATGAAACATACGACGGTGATAATAAAAAAGCATTGCTACACGACGTGGATTATTTTTATGAATCGCTGTATATGTTTTTAATAAAAATATTATTTTATAAGGTATTTTTATTAACACTTACAATCCACAAATAATCCGTAGTTCAAATAATAATAATGATAACAATAATAATAATAATAATAATAATAATAATAATAATAATAACAATAATAATAATAATAATAATAATAATAATAATAATAATTATTATTATTATTATTATATAATAATAATAATAATAATATTATTATTATTAATATTATTATTATTAATAATAGAAATAGAAATAGAAATAAAAATAACTTTATTGAAAATTAGTAGTTTTGGGTCCTGATAAGTTCAAGGAACTTAACATCAGGTGCCCATGATACAATCAAATACAGTTAAAATTATATACAAGACAAATATAACAGAAAATAAGTATACATATTTGCAACTATTATGAATGTTTAATATACTTTAAAATAATTTTCATTTTAATACTAATAACTTGTTAACAATGTAAAAAAGCATAGGCGCACAAGCAGCCTTTGTGAAGAACAGATGAAACAAAAAATAGTACAAAAACATCTAATAAAAATCTGGTGTGAAACACTCACACAACTTTCTCTTGCCAATATAAATAATTAACAATAAACCTAATATTAGTATTAAAACATTAGAAATGAACAAAAACTAACCTCAAAAACATAACCTTATTTTAATCATGAGTGGAAGACGCAAAATGAAAATCGAACTCAATTTGGCTTAAAAAAAACGGAAAATCACACTTTCACGCTAAACTAGGCTCTGTAGAGAAAAATTCTTTAAACAAAAGTTGTAGATCTTTTAATTTTCTATAACTTTTATTATATACACTTTTGTCGTAAAATGCATACTAAGACCGAAATGTTAAAAAAATCGATTTTTCTCACGTTTTCGTGAGAAAAAAAACAGAAAATCGCAAATTACCGCTAAACTAAGCGTCATACAAAAAAATGTTTGAAACATAAGTTGTAGGTTTTTAAATTCTCTACAACTTTTATTATATAAGTTTTTGCGCTAAAATTTATATTAAAGCCGTAATCTTAAAAAAACAACGTTTTTACGTGAAAAGAGCCTCACCGAGAATTTCAGCAGACATGGCGCCTACCCTATCTTGTAGAGAATAAAAAATTGAGTAAAATAGGGGATTTTAAAAAAAATCGTAGGACCAGTTTTTGAGAAAATCGCAAAAAACTGAAAAATTATACGAATAAACTACTACTTCCGGTTGACCGATTTTGATGAAAATGTTCGTGTCGCGTCCGGTAGTGGTATGTAACTTAAGTTTCAAGTTTCAAGTTCGTACGATGTTCCGTTCTTGAGATATTCTGTTCACACACACACACACAGACACACACACAGACACACAGACACACACACAGACCAATCGCTTAAAACATGTTTTTTGGATTCAGGGGGTCTGAAAACGTATAGATCCGGTGAAAACTCGATTTCGAAAAATCGACATGAAAACAATACTTTCCTTCCTATATATTCATATAGGCAAGAGAAAGTAAAAACCAATTTAATAAATTCACATATTTTGTAACCACAATTTAATTTTTCTTTTAAATTTTTGCGTATCTGTTGACAAACTGATACTTTCAGGCACACTATTTAACAATAATGGAATAATACATTTTAGCGATCTTTCACCATAATTATTAAAAAATCTAGGTATAATATAAAGTTGCCGTCTAACAGAGTATGGAATCTCTACTTTTTGCTTGTAATTATCATTATTATAGTATTTACAAATATTTAAGAATTTATAATATTTATCTGGTGGTAGTGTATCAAATATCTCAAACAATTCATTATCATTTACATGTCTAGTACCTAATCCCAATTTTAAAATCCTTAATTGCATAGATTTTAATCTATTTATATGAACCATACTCGTACCACCCCATATTTGAACTCCGTAGCGTAAAATAGACTCGACCAAGGATTTGTATACAATCTTAAAAATTTTTTCATCAATTAAAGGTCTTAAGTAATAAAAACAACCAACTAACTTTTTCATCTTATCAACTAAGAAAGCAGTATGAATATGAAATTTTAAATGAACATCGAAGTATACCCCTAAGTACTTAAAGTCATTTACATATGACAATTTAGAGCAGTTATCACAATTTGATTTAATATTAAAGCACTTGGAACTATGCAACTCAAATTGTCGCAATCTAATGTCTATTTTTACAAAAGGTGACCGAAAACACATAGATTTCGTTTTTTCACTATTAAGCAATAAATTATTACTGTATGACCACTTTACAATTCTATCAAATTCCTCCTGCATCGTTGCAATACAAGTATTTATATCTCGATGAGAGTACAAAAGAACAGCATCATCAGCGTACATGAATAATTTACATAGTTTAACCATATTGAATAACTTGTTGACATAAATTATAAACAAAATCGGCCCTAAACAGCTTCCTTGAGGTACGCCATATTTTAGAAAACTAATATCACTAAAAGTTTCTGCTATCTTAACGTTAAATGTCCTATCAATTAAATAATTTTTAAACAATCTTAAAACCCTATCACCTACACCTATTTCTTGCAATCGTGTAAGTAGAATATTTACATTAACAGTATCAAAAGCACGAGAATAGTCAATAAATATGGCAATAACAAATTTACCCTTATCTAAATTATTATTAATATAGTCATTAATTTCAACCATAAGATTCTCAGTGCCTTTACCTTTCTGAAACCCGTATTGATTATCATTTATAATATTATTTTCTTTTATATATTTATTTAGGTGTAATACAATATATTTCTCAAAAATCTTTTCTATTACTGACAAAATAGATATAGGCCGGTAATTGGAAACATTACTAGAGTCTCCTTTTTTATATAACGGCCGAATAATAGAAACCTTTAGAATATTAGGAAAATATCCATTCGTATACAGTTATTTATCAACGTTGATAATAAATGGCTAAAAATATTTTTATTATTTATTATATCAATAGCTCTTACTTTATCTATACCTGGTGATTTATTGATAGAAATATCCTGTCTTATTATTTTATCAATTGTGTTTGCTTTTGTAAAAGGTAAATAAAAGTTAACTTGTGTAATGCAATCTGCAGCAAAAGATCCTTCTCCATTCAAACATTTATTATCATTGACCAGGTCATCTATTTGCTTAACAAAATTATACGAAAATTCATGTAATAATAATAATAATAATAATAATAATAATAATAATAATAATAATAATAATAATAATTATTATTATTATTATTATTATTATTAATGAATAATATTTAAGTTCTTGGAGAAATAAGGCTAATAAGAACTAAGGCTTATTACTTTAGATCATTTTTAGCCATTTAGAGGAACTTATACATAAGTATTTATTTATTATTTGGCGCACGATCACCTAAAGTTTCTCTAGCTAACACAGGTACTCAGTCAGTTCACGTGAGTTTTAGTTGTTGGATGATGGATTTAGTTTCGAATGTTAAAATTTTAAGTACAGTTTATTTGTATTTGATTTCCAATTTTTTCTGCAACTATGGTGATAATATTGTGAACAATCTTTACTGTGATCAGAGGAAACAAATTTTTTTAATAATCGTGAATAGCGGAGGTTAAAGGTCTGTCTAGTATCAAATTTTTCCTGTTTGATTACCTTTAATGCGATGAAGATATTTCTTTATAAATTAATTGCGTATTGTTTTGGTAAACCATCAGATATACGCCTACAAACTTGAGTTTTTTTTACAAAATTTAGACTGGTTTTTTAAAATTTTTAAATGTAGGGCTGCATTATGTTTAAAATTTTCTTATAACAGTCAGGTGGAGTGTTAAATTATTTGCACTTGATCTGCTAGTTCCAGGGCTAAGAAAACTTGTTCAGTTTCTGTTATTACATGGTCAGCCAATATTATATGACTGAAGCATTTAAGAACAAAAGAGGTAGTATAGAGGTGTAAGAGACACTAGTCAGAGTTTATCTCCTCAGAGTAATGAATTTCACAGCCAGACCCTTTGGTGAATGAAGTAAAGGTGTCATTTGCAGGATGGAAAATATGAACTTTTCAGAGGGCTTGGCATGCTGCTAAGTATAATTTTAAACTCAGTGAGGAAGGCAAGAGTAAACCACCTCACTCGGTTTTACTTACTAAAACCTCTAGAGGTTCAAATAAGCCTTTCGCCTGATGACCTGAACAACAAGATGTTAAAAATTACAATAATTTGTTATTAATAGTAGTTAGATGGAATTCCATCCTTTTGGCCTATCATCGGCTAATAGAACTGGGTAAAATATGTTAGTACGGTACTTTCCGACACTACTTTTAATATTTATGTTTTTCATTACAAAACATGTTACACAAAAGTTATCTCTACGGTTTAACATTGCTTACTATATTTGCGACATAGGAACAAAGTTAAATTAATACTCGTACTATTTGAAATAATTTTGTAAAGTTATTTTATTTGAAATTATATTTTAATCCTTAGATCAAATGTGTCATTAAATCGGGGTTTTTAAAGAAAGACTTCAATAAAAATGTGAGATTAATTATTTGAGTTATAGCTAGGCTTACCGTATAAATCACCTCATATGAATTTAGGAAAAACGTTGACGGCGTAAGTTAAGTTAAGTTAGGTTCGTAATAAATGACGGAAAAAATCGTGGGAAAATTGGACTAGTGTATTCCTATCTACCCTATTTACGACAAAATTTGTCAGTTTTATTTTATTCTAAAAAGTCAAAGCAAATAGACCTACTTTTTTCACACGATAGCATTTACAAACAGTGGAAATTATCTGGCAATCGTCTTATCACTTTGACATTTGTAGTCATTAATATAATACATGCAATCCTTTGAAATTTCTTTGAAAAATATTTGATCTACGTTATCGCAAATCTGTTTCAAATTACGGTTTAGTTTGGCTAAAATATAACAAAGTGGTCATATTGGAACTGAGAGCCACCCAATGAAGAAATTTAATAATTTTATCATATTTTGAGGGTTTCATCCTTATGAATTTAAACCAACTTGTAAACTTTTCATTATCAAGGCTTTTAAAATGATAATTTCTGCGTAATGATACAATGGAACCTCACCAATCATTAACAATATCACTATACACATTAACAAAATTATCAATAACAATAATGATTGTCAACCCAAAATGACAACTCATCAGACAGTGCCTGCCATTATTGCTCGTAATAAACCTATTAATATTAAATAGGACTTAATTTATGTATCTCATATATATTATATAAGTGAAATTTTGAAAATTACTTCTTATCGTCTTAGTTTGTTGAATCTTTTATGCAACAAATAAATACGCTACAATAAACTACCAAAACTAAAATAAACATGAAAATATTTCTTATATTTCATACATCTCATTGTATGCTTACTATGTTAACGTTAAAAATGATCGTAAGTAGACCATTTATAATGTTTTCCATCTCAAGGTTATAAAATTACGTCAAAATATAAATTTTTAAATTTGAGATGAAATCTTAATTAGGATCTAATTGGCTTACCTGGATTAAATAATTGCGAAATGAATTCAATTATTAAGTGCTTATAACTTTTTAATCAGTAAAGATCTTCTGATGTCATAATAAATTGGTAAATTATATTATGACATTACAAGATTCTAAATTCAGAAAATAAATTTAAAAAAAATGGTATGAAACACACAACTTTCTCTTGCCAATACAAACAATTAACAATTTAACCTAACATTAGTAATAAAACATTAGAAATAGTAAACAAAAAAAAACTAACCTCAAAAAACATAATCTTATTTTAATCATGAGTGAAAGACGTAAAGTAAAAATCAACCTCAGTTAAGCTTAAAAATACGAAAAATCACTCTTTCACGCTAAACTAGGCTAAGGCATGAGACATACATACTTACCCACCAATTGCTTAAACATGTTTTTTGGGTTCAGGGGGTCTGAAGACCACATGTTTAAATAGGCTACGCAAAGTAAAAGATACATTTTTGGTTTCACCTAGTAATGATCCAGTTGGGTTATTTTTGTATTGAAAGCTAAGGTGTTTACGCGTAAATTTTTCCGTTTATTTCTGCGTTTTTAACAGGGGAATAATGAATGGGTAAAGAAAGAGAGGGAATTTCACTTGTAGTAGGTTTGATGCAATCGACTCTTGTAGTTGCTCCTTCTACTCGGAAGCAGGTTAAAGGATGAGTGGCAGTTGTAGTTCTTTCAAGGCCACTACAGCTGAGTGGGGAAGGTGAAGAGACGGCATCGTGACCGAGTTTCAGAAAGAGAAGGAGAAAGAAAAGAATAGTGTCTTCGACAGAGAAAGAAAATAAGCTAAAACATGATGCAGCTTACTTCCTAACAATTCAGTTTACCTTGTATCCTCGAGAAAGGAGGATCGCTTGTCGCGCTATGTTAGCTCCTGTGAGCGGTGTGCCGTTTAGTTGATAATTTGTCAGTGTAGAACTATTTCGACAAAATGCTGTGCCGCACGTGTCATTTTATTTTTATTTTACTATCCCCGTGTTTAGCTGTAAATTTTGATAATATCTCTTTAAATCGAAGTTTGTATAGAGATAATGAACTTTGGGACGAACTCATACAAAATTGTGGGCAGAGGAGTGCGTTCTCCTGCGTTCAGTCAAATATTTACGGTTTCATTGAGAAGTCTTTAGCTTCTGATTTTTATGTAACCGATAGTTTTTTCTTTAAAAAGAATAAAAATAAATACAGTGAACAGATGAACACGATTGATGAAGATCCGTTGGCGGTCAGTCTTAGAGAATCGAGAAGTAGATGGAACAAAGTCAGTAAATCGGTAAGCGAAGAACGTAAACTGAATGATTATAATACGAACGATCTAGAAGAGAATACAGTGTCTACTGATACTCTAGATGATAGCAGTAAAGATGCAAAAGAAATGATTCAAGCCCAGGAAGAAGCTGAATCATTTTCTGATTTTGTTCAGGCAGTAGAAAATGCTGAAGTGTCTTACAGTAAAGAACACAAAAAAGACAAATCCAGTTCGACTGACGCGCCAACTACAGAAATTCCGTCTACAACAGATGCACAGACTGAAACAGAAACTCAAACTCAATCACCAGACATAAAAACAGAATTGCCGCCTCCTCCTCCACCAATCCCGTCAAAATCCATCGCGGATATATCTGATATTTTGTACAAACGCGGTGTTGGATATTTAATGACTCATGATATTGAAATGCATTTACCACAGTTTATTTTTGGTGGAGCCAAAATTGTTATATCTCCACGAACCGTTGAAAAAGATGGAGGTGCTCTTTTTAAATTTTATGTCGAACCTCAAGAATCTGCAGAGCAGAGAACAATTCACTACAGTAAGTACAGTTTTGTATTATTTTTTTACTTTTCTAGTGGTAATTTGGAAATTTTGATTTTACGAAATTCAAACGATGAATGTTTTTCAGCTCGCACACGTGTTTTTTTAAAGTAAAGTTATTGGTAATTTACGAGAGGCTGTAGTGTGCCAAAAAGGTCTCATACGCGTTACTAAAGAAGTACCATAAATATGAATTTGGAGTAAGGCATTTGAGAATAGCTTACTGAAGCTGCGTGGTTTATTTAAGCAGAAAGATTTTTTTAGTTTGCTATAATGATGAAAATATACATTTCTATTTATTAGTTATTTTATTTAGTAATTTTTTTAGCAATTAAGGTTAATTAGCAACGCACTAATTATTATTTACAATCCAAATTACAAAAAATTTTAATTGTTATCTAAAACCGAAACAAAAAATTTCATTTGCGTTATGTGAACTGCAAGTTCTTTCTTACATTTATTAATATCATATTTGTTAAAAGTTTAGTTTTTATAAATGTTGACATCATTATTAAAGATTTAAATGATTGATTGTTTCCAATCATATAATGTGAAAGTTAACTTTATTTCTGGAGTATTTGTTTACATAACGTATGAAGGATTTTATCACTTCTGTCGGTCTGTGATACTTCCTAGCAATCTAATAACGATTTTCGGGTTTTCAGTGTTAAGGAAAGTCCTATGAACACTTTCTATGACCACTTTCACTAATTTTACAAAAGAATTCATTTGAAAATTATAATATCTAAAAATATAACTATAAATGTAATATTGATTAAGTACTTAAAATTTCGTAACGTTCTTATTAACTTACATAATTTTGTTTTAGAGTAATCCTTCAAAAACCATATCTTACTGTTAGCCATAAAAATTATATTACAGTGTTGTTCATCAGTAGGTTTAAGGTGGTGTGTGTTTAAAAGCCAAATGCCATTCATTCACTGACTGAATACTTATTTCAAAAACAAGGCTTACGCTGAAATTTTGCTTGGTTATTCTTTTTATACTATTGAGGTGCACTAAGAAGGATTTGAAAAGTCATAAGGAAATCATTTTATTATGTTAACCTAATCTAATCTAAAAATCTAATTATGCTCATCCTCTCTGAGGATGACAATAACGTGCGGCGTTGGTACAATCGATGTAATGGTACTTTGAATAAACAATTAGTTAATTTTCAAATGTACGAGTATATAAAGTTATTAATGTATTAAGATAATGTTTTTACATATACGAGTACATTAAAAAAGAACAAGGCTTACAACTGAAATGTTGCAAGGTTATTCTTCTTGTACTGTTGGTGGTGAATCATCTATCTATTGTCTAAATATTTTCACCTGTCACAACTGTTTAAAATGTTTTGATACCTTTTGGTTTTGATAAAGTACATAGCTAAACATAAGGAAATCAAAATTTTAACTAGAGAATTTAGAAATGTAACAATATTTATCGAAAAAGCATTTTGTGAATCCTTACGTAACTCGAGAATTGTGTAGCGCTGGTTACTTTGAAACAATGAGTAAAAATTGAATCAGAGATGAATTATAGTCTGATGTATAAAAATATACTATTTGCTTACTATCATATCCACCAAAGTTATTTAGTAAACTGATTTTTTCCCATTAATCTCCTTTTGCTCTTATTTACAAAAACACTACTTATGATTAGCTTTGAAATTGCGATTTGCCGATAATATCAATTATTATAAATAAAGAAAATTGACTTTTTGTGCTTATTCTATAATTCATGGCTTGTATTTACATGTTTTTTATAATATTTTTTCATTTAAATTTAGTATATTACGTACTGAACCTTATACTGAACTATTACTGATCTATTTACTGGACCGGCAACATACAAATTTCACAACAAATATTTGTAGAGGAATGATGAATTCATTGTAATTAGAAGGAAGGCATTTTTAAATAGTTCCTTTTTTACGTGAAATACTAAGTTATTTCAATTAACCTACATTGTAAATATTTAATTAGTGTAATGAAAACAAAACAATTCGCTGGAATGCACTGCTTGCATTTACGTTCCTGTGCACAAATGATAATGATTTTTATTGTTAGAATAATTTCAAGGCCTCCAATGAACCGATACGCTTTTTAGCGAACTGCGCCCTACTGATTGCGGCCAGCTAACTGTCTGTCAAAAGAAATGATCAAATTTTTAGATAATAGTCACTGTCATACCAATTTTACATGGTGGCGATGTGCCAAGTCGTAAACGGTGTTCGTTGAGTATTTCGGTCATTTGAAAGAACATGATTAGTTGACAGAACTCTATACAAGGACTTGATTTGACTCACAAATTTCGTGATGCTATACAAATATTACTTAATATCAAAAGTGCATGAAAATTCTTTAGTAAATTTTAACTTATCTTTATAGCAAACAGCTTTAGGATTGACTGAAAATTATCAATAAACTATATCTGCAGACTCTATACTGAGGTAATTAAGAACAGTTTTAGCAAAAGTCACCCAAAAGCACTAATTTTAGTTAAACTGACTAACTCATGATATCACATAAGTGTAAAGCATTTGTTTTTTTTATCACTGTCTTTTTCTGTATTACCATGGACTACTATCGCCAATTACCAAAATTATGACAGCGTAATCTGCAATAAATAGTATTACTGTTACATTAATTCTTTCTGTGTACACACTCCCATTAAGTTCATTTGTGTTGGCTGCAAATTATTCGCTCATAATGGAATTATAAAATTACACGTAATTTATAATGTCGTGATTGAGAAAGCTTAGGTTACCCAGAAAATCATCACATGTTGCCTAACTAAAACAAAGATATATTCAAGTAAAGGGCCTAAATGATCACTTCCCCTGGGTTTCAAATTCAATTCAAAAATTTAAAAAAACTATAATATCAGGGAGTATTGAATTTAACTGCATTACCGTTGTAGTTATTTATTTAATCATGTCTGTGTGGTTATTGTTTTCTTGTCAGAGTTTTATTTCTGTGATATCAGCATTCAGCTTATCGTTTATTGTTTATTTCCAATTTTAAAAGTACATAGGTATGAGAAGTAATCGTGTACTCATTTAGTAAACTATGAAACCACCCTTCCCGTGTGACTCAAAATGTATAAAGAAGACAGATCGACGGTAACATCATACACAATTTCATTTAAGGAGGCAAAAGGACCCAGTACAAATAGCACAAGTAGTTGTGCTAAACATGGACTTTAGCTGATTTTGTCAATCTGTTACCTCGAAAAAAGAACCTTGAAGTATATTTATTTCTTTTTTGTATTATTTTTTATTTATTTAACATCGCATCAACTACAAAGGTCATTAACGACGACGTTGGGGTGCAACTGTGTGAGTTGAAATGATTTTTTGTAACGTATGAAAATATGCCGTGTCTGACTGGGATTTATTTCTTTTATTTTTGTTAAAATCTCACTTACAGCTTGGTCATTATTCAAAAAATAGGTCGGTTGTTAGCTTTTACTTGCAGATAATTTCTAGGGATCGAACCCATCACATTCCATTTTACAGTCTAACCACTGTGCCACGGATTGGTCCTTTTATTTTTTTCGCTTCATGTGTTTAAACGTTCGTCTGTCTGGTTAAGCACAACCTTGAAAGATTTTTACTATAATTTCCACTTTCTATTAAAAATGTTCGACTTTGACAAAATTCTTATAAAAAGGGTAGACCTACTTGTAGACTTAACATTTGACAAGGTAAAATTATATGTCAAAATTATTATTGTAAATCCTTCCTTTACTTTCTGCGGAGTCCGTGATTAGTGTCTGGAAAACTTAGAGCGTTTCCTACACAAATTACTATTATATTTGTTCAGATGAACAAAATAAATTAAATCTTTTATGTTTAGATATACTTTTGCATTGTGTGAATAAACACTAATGGAGGAGTATTAATAGTGCTATTGTCAGCATTTCTTATAAAAAATGTTGCAATTTAGTAGCAACTGAAGTTTGCGATGAGCCATCGAACTGATATCTGTACAACATACATATTTCTACTAGTAAACTTTATCAAAGTACTATAGCCATTTTAAAATTTGTTTTAATGAGAATAACAAATAAAATGAAAGTTTTTAAATTTAAAATGTAAAGAAACTCTGCAAAATCAATATTCGTCTTGTTCAGGTCGTACACAGTTTTCCCCGCCAATCAGCAGGCTTTTAACACCACTTGTCAATCTATTGTCTCAAGTTAGCGCTAATTACTACCATGAGAGTAGAGTTTTTTCTGTAAAAGTTTTCTCAACGAAATTAAGTTTATTAATTAGGAGAGAGAAATCAGTTAATCTTTTAGATTTTTTGTTACCTTGTAAAAGATATGACGAATTATCTCGTGGTTGTGTTATGAAATAAATATGGACAAAATAGAATTGAAATTTCAGATTGCATATGCTAAATTATGTTTAAAACTATGGCGCTTTGATTTATATGAAGGAAAAATTTAGTTGTGAAGTAATATCTGTGGATCCGAATAAAAACTTGTTAAAAATCAAATATAAAAAAATTAAAAATTAATTTTGGGCCTATTTTATTCTTACATGATAATATTGATTGTGATACTTTATAAGTAGGGATATTCGAACGGAATTTATTCATTTTCAGACACGATTCAATTTAGGTATTACACCGATTGAGTTTGAGCAGTTAACAATAGTTGGGCTAACACAAAACACCAAATAATATAATATTTTAATCTTGCACAGCTCAGATACATTTTTATTTGAAAATTCTTTCTTATACAGTTTTATATAATGCATCGTCAGCTTTAGAGTTAGCAAAACTAACTTTTAATATTTTCGATTACTTACATTTTCGTACAAAAATTGATAATATTTTTAGGCATCTGCTTACTTAGGAACCCAAAGCGAGCTAATATAATAACTTTATTGTACAGTTAAACTATTCTAAATTTAACGAAGCTGAGACCACATAAAATATTAAGCAGGTTTTATTTTATATAGGGCTACAATAATTATAACACCTGTATAATTAATTTTTAAAATGCAATTTTTATGAAAAAAGTGTACGATATTTGTGAAACTGTGTATTTTTTGCTCCTGGTTTTTATTACTAAACTTTTACCTAGTTTTTAATATATTTTATGTAAAAAAATATTTTTTTTAAACTTCGGTATGTGTGACAAAGTTAAATTATTAATTAAATTAATATTCCTTTTTGAATTAATTCTGGTTTTTTGGTACTACTTTTTAACTTTTACTTAGTTTTTTTTGAAGTTTTATCTATTAAATTTTGTTTTAATGTTCCTATTTTTTTAAAGGAATTCCTTGTCATGTGCGTGATAAAATAAAAAAAGTACATTATAATTTATATTAAACCGGTTTATTAATTTTTTACGGAATTTTTTGAAATTTTGTTTCTTACTCTATATTTATGAGTGATATCTAAAAATTCTAGATTCCTCCCTAATTTCGAACGGCCGAGAGATAGCAGTGGTCATTCTGTAACAATTATTATTTTTGGTATTGTATTCAGAATTTTCTTAGAATGTCCCATCGTTTAAGATTGGTTACAACTGGTAAATCACTCTCTAACTTCAATCATTCTCAAAGAAGTATGCTTATTCATGTTTGTCCAGTCTCTAGTATTCTTCCACAGAACATTTCCTTAGTTAAGGTGTGCGTTTACCCTCACCTTCCCTCTCGAAAAGTTTATGTTTATCACATTGTGTAAAAGATACTAGTCACAGTTTTCTCCTTTAAGAGTCATTAATTTCATTATGGAGCTAGACCCTGGGGTGAACACTCAGTGAGGAAGGCTATTGTAAATCACCTCACTCCTCGTTTTACTTAGTAAAGCCTCTAGAGGTTCAAACCAGCCTCTCGGCTGATGATAACCTAAACAATACAACAACAATAACTTATATGAAACATGTTAAATACTATTTCAGTACTACTGAGATTTTACGAGAAACAGATTGAACAGTGCATTATTATTATCTTTATGCAGATCTATAACACACACCTTAGATCCGTAAATATTTTACTTTGTTTACACTCAATAAAAATGTCATTTTGAACTTGACATTGTATTGTAAAACACATTTTATTTTATGTAGACTACTACTAATTACGTACGTTTTCTCTTGATGAAATACATTGTTTACAAAAGGGAAAGATTGACGTTTAAATTATTTAATGAAGATATGGTAATGAGAAAAGTAGGAAGCTTAATTTGCCCTAGCATTTCCTTTTGTTAGTCAGAGCGTGGAACATGTAAAAGTGATACAGAGAGATGAAGCAGCCAGCCAATTATTACGTTCTTTGATCTTTACTGCAATTTTTTTTATAATAATTGGTAGTCTGATACACTCTAATTACCTCATAATTATATCAGTCCTTCACATTAGCAACATAATATATATCATTGTAATAGCTTTTAGGTACGTAACGTATTATTTTCCTGTGTTTATCAAGTGTCATTTGATTTCATATGCAGTGAAAGAACATATGCTACTTATGCACATCCTGCTTTTGTATCAAATTGACTAGTTATTAGTCACTTACATTAACGTCTAATGTCCATGACCGAAACGACTGTGATGGCCTAAACTGCTTAAAACAGATTGGTGTTAATTGTAATTTGACATAAAATCCATTTCTGTAAATTGCAATTTCTTGTATATTACAATATTCATCACCAAACTTTACGATGAGTTTGCTTTTGCGAAATATTTTCGCTGTTATCTTTCTTGGGCGTCATTAGTCGGCATCGTAGGCAAAACAATTGTTAATTAAGAAAATGATGCTTAACCTTTTTGTTGACGTTGTTATGTTCCTTTATTGAGCGTACTGGACATATTAGGACACTGGACATCCTTCATCCTTACCTTCTATCCTTCTATATCGAAATTCTTGTGAAGGGTACTGTTTTGTTACTATGAGAGTCCATAGTATTGACTCATTGTGAAAAATTTTCCATATGATTCATGTTTTTTATTTGTTGATAGCCGCGGAACAGACATGCGCACTAGCAGCTGAACGTTCCGTTCCTCGTCTTTCCCAACACGTACAGTCACGTACGCATACGTAATCAATCCTGTGCTTACCATACACAACATAATTATTTACAAAACCCCTTGATTGTTTCCTAAGTCGAATGTCTGATGCCCATTATGCTATTTTTGTAACAGTGTCTATTTTTTAAACTATATTTTTAATTACCCGTGGTGGCTTACTAAAGCATATTGTATGTATACTTAGTGCACAACTTTAAACTGTAATTGTTTTAACATATTTTGTAATACTTTTCTTTGGATGTGATATTTTCGTCGCATAGTGTATTTGTTTATTTATATTTATTTTTGCGAAATAATACGTAATAATCACTATAAATGTGTATAATTATTGTAATATTTGTTATACTTCGGTTCAATATTACAAAAATGTAACTAATATAGAATAAGAATTATAACAATAACAGTAAGTTCCGCGTAACCAATAAATCCAAGTAATGCATGAGGTTAGTTTAGCACGAGCCATACTGTACTGCATGTAGCAGTGTATTTCGCAATGTCTGTTTCACTGCTCTCACCAAAGTGCATAAACTATACTAAATGAGCTTGCCTAAAAGTCATCATTATATCAATTTTCAATAAGCTTATTCAAAATAAATTTTATTAAATCCAAATTAATTGTCACGGCACTAACTAGTAAACTAAGCTATTTGTAACTTTTAACAATCTGCTTAATTAATTTCTTATTGTCAATTGCGTGGGCTGCCTTATAACAATAAATGAACTATTTACCTTTTTTCCCGATTACACTCCGCATTTTATGTTTCATTCTAACTTAACTTAAAGATATTAAAGCCGATTTTCAGATTTACAGCTTTTTAGGGAGGTACAGAAATAATAATTATTTCTTTAGAGCAGTTACACCTTTCCTGTTCCTTAAGAGCAAGTGATAGAATGTGAAATACTTCCTTGGTATAACATAGAAAATACGCATGCCGATTTTTAAAACTACAGCTCTTTGGGAAGGTGTGGAATAAATTTATTGCTTCAGAGTAGTCACACATTTTTTATCGCTAGGAAACATATGTGCAGAAGTTTAGCTGCCTATGTAATCGAGAAGTTAGCGAATGGTTAATGAGCGGTAAGGATTTTCGCATTTATATACACAGATACTTGATTTTAAAGGTAAAATCAATTACTGACAAATTAAGACTATTTAATACCGTATGTGTGTATATAATTTTCTTGTTATTCGTTCGATGTAATTTAAAAAATATGTTTGTTGTTTAGGTCAACAGCCAAAAGGCTGGTTTGAACCTCTAGAGGTTTTACTAAGTAAAACGAGGAGTGAGGTGGTTTACCAGTGCCTTCCTCACTGAGTGGAAAAGTACGCTTATCAGCATGCCGAGCCCTCTGAAAAGCACATATTTTCCACTCTGTAAATGCCAACTTCACTTCATTCACCACAGAAATATATACTACGTAACTAAAAAATATATACTACGTAAAAGTATACGTTCGGTACAGTAGAAAATAGTAGGTGAATTTTCTTGCAATTCAACTGATTGTTTCTAAACATGTTATTTTTTCTTAAAGTATCTACGAAATTCAGTAATAACTTAATACGTATTCCTAATTCACATACCACTTCTTCTTACAGGGAAGGAAAGGTGTAACTACTCTAAACCAATAATTATTATAATTTAACAGTTATGTTATTATTTCTACTCGTATTACTTTGCGGTTAACTATGTTACATAACAATACACAGTTTGTTGGAAGTAACATTTATTATTTTTTAATAGAAGTTTAAGAATTACGTTTTCTGTATATGTAGTTACTCCGTGACTTTCTCAAGAACCTGCAGGAACTGACTTCATGGATTTTTCATAAGTAATGTAAAAATCAGAGAAGATTCTCAGTTTGAGTCTTGAAACTTTTCATAGTGTTCCATCACGCATATTGTCCTACCAATCCCTGTAGTTACTAGTGACCAAGACGTTAGTACCACATTAAGTAATTAAACTAAAAGAAACACTGATGAATGGTTTTTTTACATATTGTATAATGTTTATTAATTTTCTTATAAAAAACGTTAACATGTAAAAATTTAATTTTGTACTTATGAAAATGTGAAATTTATCTAATTTTACCAAAGCTTTCATGTAAATACAATTATAATCATAATCTTTACAATTTAAGATTTAATTAATTAATTTCATTTTAATTTATAAAATTCTTTAAAAATTATGACCAACATCAAATACATTTTCAGCTACAGAATATGGCATCTACTTTTGTACGAGGGCTGTTTTTTCCAGGTCTGATCGGTCGAGGAATTAAAAGTCCCACAGTTATCTGATGAACCTTTGGGCAGATATTTTGCGCAGCTTCTCCAATAAGGCCACCAATAGAATCAACTCGGTCTGTTCAGTTCTGTACGCGCAGCGAGTACGTAAACATGGTTACAACAATACCATCTCCCGCCAAGTGTGAAGTGCGTGCGGTAATTCGATTTCTTCAGGCTGATGGGACCAATTCAGTCAAAATTCATTGACGAATAAGTAATTTTATACGGTGAGACTTGTATGAGCGACAGCAAAGTGGACAGTGGAGCAGGAACTTTAAAGCAGGACGTACAGAAGTTCATGATTCAGGCAGCCAGGGAAGGAAGCGAGTGTCAACCGATGACTTTGTTCAGCGAGTGGATCAGGCGATTCGAGAAAATCGTCGGTTTACAATTTATATGTTAATTGATTCTTTTCCTAAAATTTCAAGGTCAGCTCTTTATACAATTGTCAGTGAGAAACTTCGGTACTGCAAACTGTGTGCGAGATGGGTTCCCAAGATGCTCTCCGACCACAAAAAAAAAACACAGTGAATAGGCGCCGCCTTTACGTTTCTCCAACGCTACCACAATGAAGGAGAAGATTTTTTGAATAAAATCATCATAGGGGACAAGACATGGGCTCATTTTAAAACTAAAGAAACAAAAGAACAATCCAAACAGTGGATGCATTCTCATCCGAGTAAGCCAAAGAAGTTCAAGCGAACCTTCTCCATCAGAAAGTGTATGGCTACTGTGTTCTGGGACCGGAATGGAGTCTCTTGATGGAATTCATGAAACATGGTACGACCATTACTGCAGCCCCATACTGCGTGACTCTTCAACGTCTACGAAGAGCAATTCAGAGTAAGCGGAGAGGGGTGTTGTCATTAGGCATTGTCCTTCTCCATGACAATCCTCGGCCTCACACTGCAGCTGCAACCCAGGAGCTTCTGCAGCGTTTTCAGTCGGACTGTTTTGGTCACCCAGCATACAGCCCGGACTTGGCTCCATCCGATTTTTACCTCTGTGCTCACATGAAACGCTGGTTAGGAAGACAGCGTTTTAGCACAGACAACGAGCTGCAGACCAGCGTAGAAAATGATTGAAGGCACAGGCGGCAGCTTTCTTCAGGAGGGTATTGGAAGTTGGTACCACGCTACGAAAAATGTTTAAATCGGAGTGGCGACTATGTTGAGAAATAGCTCCAATGTGTAAGTAAATGTTGCAAAAAAAAGTTTTTTCTGTTTTTTCTGGTTTTTTCTGTTGTTTAATTTAGTGACCGATGTGACCTTGAAAATAAAACGTTCCTCGTATTTATTGTTTTCACCCGGGTAATAATATCAGTATAGCAGTATATTTATAACTACAGAAATGAGATTAGTGATCTTTCTACTTTTCTTATGTCGTAAACTTCTCGTGTCGATCTATTGTTTCTTCCAATGTGATTTAAATCTATTTAACGAGAACATTTCAGTATGATTATCTTCAGTTATTGCAATGAAAACTTTTTAATTTTAGTTAAACCGTATTTCTGTTATAAATAGTCCAATAAAGTAAAGGAAATGTGGAACGTTTTCTAAATAAGACATTAAACTACAGAAATTCCTAACGGATTTCTTACGTACAATTCATATAAAAAAATAATAATGATAATAATTATTATACTAATATATTTTTATCAGATGGTACCTATGTAATTAATAAATGCTGTAGAACGAAAATTGGTTGTCCGTTTCGTGGCTACAAAATATTTTCACGTTATTATATTGTGTTGTTCGTGTAAAAAGTCGAATGAATGTATTCGTTAATATGTCTACTTTGTGTATCTTATTGACTCAGTCCTCAGTAGCATAAGATATTTTAATTATCTGGTACAAGAAAACTTATGTTGTGATACTAAAATACAAAAATCTTTTATACTTCTTCTTCTACATATGCGTTTATGTTTTAAGACATGTTAATAAGAACTAGATCCTGTAATTTTAAATAAATAATAGTTTTCAAACGTGATGTCTCTAAATTATATATAAGAATACAGTTTTTTAAACATAAATTATTTATATGAAAGTAAATGAAATTTTATCGGAATACACTTTATAAAATTAACTTGTAATATTACAACTAGAAAGATATAACATCACTGCAAGCTAGTCATGATAACATATTTTCTTACTTTAAATATCTGGGTTATTGAAAAGATATTTAAAAGTGGAAAGTCAAGAATCTTTTAAACCGGAAATCAATCGTGTTTACGTACATAGTATTGAATTAGCCAATACAGTAAATACTGTACAATATTTTCAAAACCACTCTTTCTTTTGTTATGCTTCGTTAAAAGAATTCTTTAATCATTTCATTAATTAAGTGAATAAGTTACTTCTCCGGTTTGGCAACTGATTGTTTATACAGTGGCTTATGACTACATACAAACCGCCTATGTTAACCAAATAATTTAAAGATACACCCGTTAATTAATTAATCAATTTATTAATTGTTTATTATTCGTGATCAAACCGGTTCAATTGATGTTAAAATACAATCGTGAGACTTCTGGTACCATTGACCGGTAAAATGATGTAAAAGAACGCGCTTTCTGAAGGTCGTGGGTTTAACTTGCACGTTTTTAATGAATTGAATTTGTTGCTTTCTAAAGGAACTATGAGAACAGCATTAAACGGAAGATGCATAGCACAAAATTTATCGGATATTAACGAAAATGTGGTACATCATTTAATTCACCAATTTGGTACCAAAAAAAATAAAAAAAATAAAAAATTTTAAGAAACGCTATTATTTAACAATTAATCAAAAAGAAATGAACTAAAAAAAAAAAAGAAAAAAATTTACAAAAAAAAAATCACAGACATTACAGTTAAAAATAAAAGCGTGGCGCATTAATATATATAATATTTTACAACGAATATTTGACAATAAATATTATTGCGCCACGCTTTTATTTTTAACTGTAATGTCTGTGATTTTTTTTGTAAATTTTTTTCATTTTTTCTTTTTAGTTCATTTCTTTTTGATTAATTGTTAAATAATAGCGTTTCTTAAAATTTTTTTTTTTTATTTTTTTTTTTGTAAATTTTTTTTATTTTTTTATTTTTAGTTAATTTTTTTAAGTAATTGTTAAATAAAAGCGTTTTTTAATTTTTTTTTTAAATTTTAAAAGTTGTTTTACAAACACCTCCACAGCGTATTGTCATCGAAGATAAACAAGTGTGCAAAGTTTGATTCATATTGATACGGTAGAAGTATTAAAATTTTAAGTTGCAAGATTTGATGGATCCAAGAGTAAGTTAAATAAAAGCGTAAAAAAAATATAGGAAGGTTTTAGTAGTAAGTCTATATATAAAAACATCACAAATATGTGTTAATGTATGTTTAATATAAAATAAATAACTGTAATTTTTTAGTGAGATTTTATTAACAAAATCAAGTTTTTTTTTATTAGGGTTCATTTATTTTGAGGTTATTGGGCGTTCTGATTGTTTCAAGTTAAATACCTATAAACATTAAGAGCTGAAAATAGGATGGTCGCCTCTTTCATAGTATGTCAGTTTAAACAATAGCAGTAATATTGGTAGGAGTGTAACGTCTGTTAAAAGGAAACTCTCTCCTAATAATCAAAACCATAATAAATAACTTGTTTCGGAACACGATTAGTGACGTCACCTTTAAAATGATAGAATTAAATAAAGTAATTAAAAACCGCTGGAACACTACGAACAAGTTGAATTTGTGTTATTAAATATTTGGTATAAAATTAAAAAATCATTGAAAATGTTGATGATTTATTATTAAGTAAAAAGTGGGCTGTGTGTAAATGATTCTTGACAAATTTGATTTTCTTCTACCGCTTACGCATTAGGCACTAGCCTGTTCTAGCCTCAAACCGCCTTTTCCTTGGTCTACCCAAGCTTTTTCTTCCAATTGAGGAATATTGCAATGCTTGGACTGTAACTTTCACTTGTCATTGTTATGACATGACTGCTCATTTTCTTTAGGATGGTTTCGTCTCTACCCTGTTCTCTCCTGATGTCACTACTACGAATCTAATCTCGCAGGGAGCAGGGGATAATTTGATTATTTTACGAGTAAAGATATCCTCAAATACGTATTACTCCACATTGCTCTCCTGGCGGTCAAACTCCCTCTTCGCCAAAAATTGTTATTGCATTATATTATTCTACTTCAAAGTATTTAAACTTACCAGTGTCAAGCATTTGGCTCTGCTAAGTGTTCAGTGAAGAATACGAGTATCAATAAGAAAACTACAATAACTGTCACGTCATGTAAGGAAAACGGTACAGCCTGGTCCAGTTGACTGTACAGGGCAATACAGGGAAATTATCGGAAACAAGCAGTCGAGGAAGATGACAAGCCTCAGACTGAAAAACTTAAGCGAATCGTATAGTTGCTCCTTAATGTATCTATTGAGAGCGGCGGTGTCCTAGCTCAAAATTACCGTCATGATAGCCAACCTCCATTAGGAGAAGAAACTCCAAGAAGTCCCCAGTAATCATATAAAATTACAACATTTTGAATCTATTCACATTATCGCAGAGACATCTTGGTGCGTATCTGAAAACGTTGTATAACAACTTACGCATTCCATACGTTAACGGCCTCATTCATAATTTTTGCAGGTGTTTCATGCATAAACTTCCTGCTAACGAAAACTAACCCGTACCAAACCTCAACATGCCACATTTACTCGTTGACCTCCGACATAAGCTCCCTGAAGTTGGACGAGAGAAATTTTATAATAATTACAAAAATTATTTTTGGGAGTCGTGCTACTGAGTGCTGCTCCCTCTTTTCATAATGGCATTTCAAGTACCATCCATACCGTTGTCAACTAGTCAACTAGATAACTACTTTTTTGGCATCAGTTTCTCGGCTATTTTGTTGCAGTTCTCCAAGCTGTTCTATCTTGCGCAAGTCGTTTCATATCTACATACCGGTAACACCCTACACTTTTGGTAATTTGCTTTATATATTCCAAACTTTGCCTCCCCCTACAATTCACTCCCTCAATATTACCCTCCATTATTGATAGATCAATAACTGGATGTCTTAAGATATTCCCCATTAGCCTATCCCTTCTTCTGGTAAGATGCTTTCATATACTTCTTTTTTCATCCACTCGCCTAAGAACCTATGAATTACTTATTTTGTCCATCCACTTAATCTTGTAAGTTTTCCTATAACACCACATTTCAAAAGCTTCTATTCTCTTCCTTTCTACAGCCCCTATCACCTACGTTTCACTCCCGTTTAAAAGCAATTCTTATGAACTTCAAGCTTATGTTTACTCCAAACATAATGTTTTAAGAAATTTTTCCTTATCTCTAAATCAATATTTGTAGTCAGAAAGCTGTTTTTCATATGTAGTCAGAAAGCTGTTTTTCATATGTAGTCAGTAAACTCATTTTTAGATGAATTCTACTAGCCTATATCTAATTGTAGAGTTGTAAATAATCTTATCGAAGTTCTATTTGACAAAACAGTCATTCAGTGGATTGCTAACCTGTATTAGGCTGGATTAAATTAACAAGATTCGCTTTCAACGTTCTCTTTTCTTGACTGAATGTTCGATATGTGAATTAACATTTTAAAAATGAAATGTTTTCCGGTTGATAAATTCATACAATGAAATGATTTAAGGATTGGAAAAGAAAATAAGGAATTATTGATTAGGGTACAAAATTTTGTATAAGTTATAAAAAACTTAGTACTTCATGAGTTGGACAGGTACGGAAGATGTAGGTTACGAGAGCGATTCGCGGTAATTTGTGGGTGTGTTCATAGCCGCAGCTATCGTGCACGTTTCTAGGTTCTGTTCAGCCGCTACTTATGTTTTTACTGGTGTGTGTCATAGACCTTAGACAAGATTATGATTATATTGGCTTTCTTACGTCTTGGCTTTACTTTTTGTCAGTTAAAGATGCACAAATAAAATTAGCGTTTGTATTTTAATTGCTGAAAATAAACTTAGATTCTATTATTAGCTGCGGTGAATTTCTCTTTATAACTTTAGAATTAATAAATAACATCTGCTATTTGTTAGATTTCTGGTCAGTATAGTGAATTAGGAGTTTAATGATTGTTTAACTGCCTTACCTAAATTCAGTAATATCATGTTACACTGTGATGTACTACATGATTGTGGTTGGTTGATTATGAATTGTTTGCTCTGAATTTTTACAAATTGTAATTATCTGAGAGAATGTAAATAGGCGTAAACGATGATTTAATTAAAATTAAAATTTTAATGCACTGCAGATGTAACTAAAATACACTTTTCGTTCTTCTTTTCTTGCTGGCATAGGTTATCTAGCCTGTTCTGGCATATACTAATATTCTTTAGAAAAGTGTAATTAAAATAAATTACTTCTGGCATTGTAGAGGTCTTCTTGCGGGTTTTTTTATTTTAGACCTATCTCCCAAAATCTGTTTTGGAATTTTTACGCCCTTCATTCTTTGAAGATACTTTTTGCATTCGTTTTGATAATAGTAACTGAATTTCTCGTCTATACTTATTTTATCTATAACTCTTTCTTTGTAAAGAAATATTGAATTCTGTCCTCCGTCGTATAACTCTTGACCCTTCGTAAACAACGTATCCGCACAGCTTCCATTTTCTGTTTCCTTCTACCTGTAAGAGCCAAAGCTCCGCTATTATACAGAAGAGTTGAAACAGCCATTACATAATACAACTTTAATAAAATTTAATCAATGCATTTTTTCAGCCCTAGTCCTCGTTGTAGTTACAATCGTTCTGCATATCCTCTGAAAACGATGTATTTTTTTGTAAACATAAAGTTCTCCGTTAGAACCATTGTGCCAATCCCAGTTATTGAATGTTCTACCCGGTTCAATGACACGGTTATTAATCGCAGTCTTGAATGTTATATGGTATATTCCTACAAAAGCCATTACTTTACTTCTCTTATTAGAAGTGCACAAATTGTACGAACTGCATAAACTCTGGAAAGGAAAAGGTCTTTTGAGCTTTCCTTTTGACTCAACTATCTAAACATTTCTGTCTACAAACGAAATAGTTCTCAGGAATAACATTTCTTACATCAATAGCGGATTGGTTAACTAATTTCCGTTTTTTTAAAAACAATATGAATAGATTTTAAAAAATAAAATAGTTTCAAACTATGCACTTTCAAATAAATGTCGCAGGTGATATAGTACATCCTTATTTGACACCCTGATTTAAAATTTATTGTCACTAAAACGTTACTAGTATTATTTTGCGTTTGTTTTTTAATAATAACCCACCGGGTTGGTCTAGAGGTAAAGTCGTCGCCAAAGTCAGCTGTATAACAGCTGATTTTCGGAGAAGAAGGTTCCTCGTTCGAATCCTAGTAAAGTAAGTTACTTTTATACGGATTTGAATACTAGACAGTGGTTACCGGTGTACTTTGATGGTTGGGTTTCAATTAACCATACTCTCTCAGGAATGGTCGGCCTGGGTCTGTACAAGACTACACCTCATTTACATGTCATACACATCATCCTCATCTCATTGGGTCATGGGGTTGCTTATTGTTCTGAATTGAACAGATTGCAACGTACACAAATTAGGGATATATATAAAAAAAAAATGTTTATGTTTGCAGTAGTCATTTACAATTTACAGTAGTCAGTACAATTTACAGTTTACAGTAGTCATAATCTCATAATCAGACTAAGGGTGAAACGATTGAAAACAAGTGGTAATAAAATGAATCATCTTTAGGCTGATTATGTGTTATTTTATTCGTAAAATATGACACAAATAAGTACAGGAAAATATCTGAATTGGACTAAATAAACGATTTCATTCGTGAGAAGAATAACCATGTAGAATTCTGGGTGATTAAAATTTGTTTTAATTGTCGGGATGTTAAAGAGACGAGAAATAAATGAATTTATGTGATCGGCCTTTCTTTGTAACGCTTTCACGTTAAATTACTATTTAAATACTAATTACTTAAGATGATGAGTTTATATATATGAAATTGATTTTGATTGATAGTTTCTTATTTTTGCCCATAACGGGCAAGTGGAGTGTAAAATTGATTGCACTCGATCTGCTGGTTCCAGGGCTACAAAAAAGTTCTATCTCATAGCTCATAGTCAGCCAATTTATATAACTGAACTATTTAAGAACAGAAGAGGTAGAGGTGTAAATGAGACCACTCAAAGTTATCTCCTCTGAGAGTAATGAATTTCACTATATAGCCAGACCCTGTGGTGAATGAAGTGAAGGTGTTATTTGCAGGGTGGAAAGTAAGTGCTTTTCGGAGGGCTTGGCATGCTGATAAGCATACTCTTTCAATTCGGTGAGGAAGGCGATAGTAAACCACCTCACTCCTCGCTTTAACTTAGCAAACCTCTAAAGGGTTTAAACCAGCGTTTCGGCTGTTGACCTAAACAACAGTTTCTAATTATTTTGTGATAATATTTAATATTGGAGCCTCCATGGAGTTTTTCTAAAGGAATTTTCTATTGTATAAGTTCTACGTATGTTGGAATTTTGGAGTCATGATACCTTAGACGTACAATGTGCGAAATTTGGAATGCTCTTGTGAGCGTACGATACGTTTTGCATAGAAGTCTCGTTATACCTCCTATATAATGCAGCTACAAATAAAAGTTTCAAGAGTTAGTAGGTGTTAAGTAGGTAACAGTTTTGTGAATAGTGAAATGAATTTTAGTTTCCTTGAGAAAGCGTAGATAGATAAAGAAAATTAACTTATAATAATCTTCATGTGTTAATCAGACCTTAAACATTCAAGTTAATGTATTTTATAGGCTATTTACTGTAATTATTGGCAATCAAAGTACGAGTACATGCTTTTCGGCTTGTACTTAAAATAAGTTCAACTTCGCATTTATGAATTTAAAATATGTGGAGTAAAAATTTATAACACTACTTATTTCAAGCGGATATAAGAAATTAGTTATGAAACTTGCAATGAGTGTAAAAGAAATTATAGAAACACTTGTACTTTTTTATAATTATGCTCTGCGTACTTTCTGCACTTTTCCGTGTGTAATTCTCATTAGCTTAATTATAGGCCTGCGATAATTATTATCGTAGAAGTTGTTTTTCTACGACCGACGGTAACGAGTTTGGTATAAACTCACTCTATTTTTCCTTTAAATAACACAAAAATGTAACTAGCACGTTGAACTACGAATGGTGTGCTTGAAAATACTTTATAAAACATAACTCTTTAAACATTGAACTTGTTACACTTTTTCCTTACAACTTTTCTGTGTGCCACTACTATGTGAATTGTGCAATTCACTGACCGGTAACCTACTCTCTAAGTCCTTTAACCAGTATTTCCCTATTATTTCTTATTTCTAAAGAAAAAACATAATTACATGTTTTCTTAATTGGAGATTGTCTATTGACGTTTGATCTGGATTTGGATTCCACTAAAACTGTCGCGGCATTTAAATATGATCTGTACCTCTTAGAAGCACGATTCAAATCGGCTGTATTTACACAAAAAGTGCTATGAAGTTGTCATTATTCATTATTTACGGTACTTATTGGTTAATTGTACTACCAGGCGCTATCTGAATTCAGAACCTTTGTTCTGGAACAGCTGTTTTCATCGTGCTTCTTAAAATACTGGAAAGCAGAAAAACTATTTCACTTTATACACAATTAAACGTTTCTTAGTATAATGTATGTATTTATTTATATTTGTGTGTAAATGTGTGTACGTTGCAAACTTTTTAATTTAAGAACAATAAGCAACCCGTGAGCCAATGAGATGAGGATGATATGTATGACGTATACATGATTTACTGTCTTGTACAAACTCAGGCCGACCATTCCTGACTGAGTATGCTTAATTGAACCGCAACCATCAAAGTACACCGGTAACCACTATCTAGTATTCAAATCAGTTTAAAAGTACCTACTTTTACCAGGGTTTGAACCACGGAACCTTCGTCTCCGAAAATCAGCTGTTAAACAGCTGACTCGAAGCGTGAATTTACCAATAGACTAACCTGTTGGGTTATTATGTATTATGTAAAAACATTTTTCTTTCAACCGATATTTTTGTAACAAAAACCATGAGATTTTTTAAGTGAATGAAATTCTCCAGCAAAGTTTCAAAATAAATTTCTTATGAGAATTTGCTGACAGACATAAACCACTGGATTGGATCTTTTGCAAAGCCAGATTCATTTAAATAATATTATATAATCGTATGTTTACCTAAATCGAGTTTAGTCGTAACAATGTATAATGTATCTAAGTTATTGTACGCACTGAGTACCATATAGGTCTATTATTTTTATAAATCATGTTTCATTCGAATTAAAAATCTACAAGACGTAGTAAAATTAGTAGAAACTTAAATTTTTGTGAATTGAGGTTGATTCAAATAGTTTATTGCACGGTATCTACAATCACTATCTATTATAATCACGACTTCTATAATTTCTTAAATTTGTTATTAAAATATATAATATTTTTACGTGTAATATAATAGTGTTTTGTGATAAAAGACTAACTCGGACATCGTTATTTCTAGCCATTTTTCTGTTATTCCAATTGTATCTCATTTTGTCAGCACACCTTTCTTCCCAATTCGTTTATTTTCTTGCTATTTTACTGCACGAAACCTTTTTATCTTAGATTAATCATCGGAAATTACATCTAAAATAACACTTCTCTTTTTTCAAATCGACCCTTTGGCGGTTTTCAATTGTTTGAGATATTGTGAATGACGTCTCATATTCCAGAGCTTTTCAAAGGCCCCTGCATCCAATAGTTCTTATCCACAACGAAAGGTATTTCTGTGCGTGAAACTTACTTGTTGCCTCACTTCTCCATTTTCAATCATTCATTTATTAAAATAGACTTTATTTTCAAAAAATGTTTGTTCATTTCTTAAGGTACTCTTCTACTTTATCAGTTTTAATCTTACTTGAATGAATTGAAAAATTGTTTATTTTTTCTCAATAATTAGGCTATGCGTCGAAAGATAATAATAAAGTTTATAACATAATTACAAAATGTTTCAGTTCGGTTCCCAAATTTGTGTGAATGAACTTTTGCAGAAATTCAATCCCTTAATTTCATTTAGTTGGTAGGTAAATAGACAATCCGAAATAATATATTAAAGGATTTTAATATCATTCGAGATTTGTTATTTTGTTCGTTTTTATAAATATCCACGTTCATAATATTTTAAATCGTCGTTAATAATAACTACAATTACAGTCGATGTACACTGTGATACTTCTTTTAATAAAATCCCAGTTTGTTTTTTTTTTTAGTTTAGTTTATTACTTTTACTTTCTCCCACCCATCGTAGAGTGTCAAAGTTCCTGTGAAAAAGGCTTAAACTTTATATCCAAGGGTTGCCTTCACATTGATGAGCTCATTCTTTATCATGCTCTCTCTTAAACCCAAAAAAAAGTTAATATGCTAACCGAAAATAAGTGCAAGAAAACTATCTTGAAGAAAGTTAAACCTGTTAATAAAGCGTTTTGGCTGGAGCGGAAATGAAAATAGTTCTTGACCGCGTAGCCTATAAGTTTATTTTATTGACAAGATTAGGTCAGTTTATTTTAAAGACATTGAAACTGGCACTGCTGAGAATCAAACAGCTTTGACGATCTTGGACTAGTATACTATAAACTTGTCACAGACTGCGTCAGAAGGAATAACAAGACTGTAAGAAGTTGTTCTACAGAAAACTGCTTTTACAGGGGAAAACAGTACGTTTCACTGGTAATAAAAATGATGTTTGCCATAAATGCAATACAGTACAGTTAGGAATAACTTACTTTGTATTACAGTATACTTTTTAATATGCGTTGTTGTAACAACACTATAAACCTCGCTATACTCTCTTCTCTGTATTAAAACCTGTAGTTTTAATTTAGTAGACTATTTGAAAGTGAAGAACTTTTTTTAATACCATCATAATTTATCTCAATACTTGATTGTTTTTATTGTGAATACGAAGGACAATATTTTGTAAGACAACTTCCGACATTGGCAGGGAGTTGAACCCGGAACCATCGGCTTAGGAGACAAGAAGAAGCTCACCATCAGCTTTGCTTAAGCTGTATAAAAAGAACTAACATATTTTGTTTAATCATGTTAAGTGAAAAATATGAGTTCACTTTACTAGCACATTTTAAAAACATTTTATTGCTCAGTAAATGCTTGGAACAGCCGTAGCTGTATGAGAAGGGGAGAGACTTCGAATTTCATAACGAAATAATACTTTTTGGTCTATCAAGGTATTATGTGTTGTCGATTGTCGAGGTAGGATTCCCGTACTTTATAAAAACATACATATTGTATTTTACATACGCTTTATTATTTGGTCTTTTATTTCTTTTTGTATCTTGTTAGGTATAAAAGTCCGAGAGTTACTTATTGTTCAACTGAATTCAAAACTAAGTAATCCACGTTTATTTATTTACTTTTAAGTATAATTAAACCATGTACAAGGGTTCATAAAAAGAACTAGTAACAAAAATATTCACAATATCTCAATTTTAAAAAAGAATGTTTTCAAGTTTTAAACCTTATTAAATAACCAATTTTTTACTTTTTCCTCCCATTTAGACTATATGATATGTAGGGAAGGAAAGTAGATAGCCCTTTTGTTTTCACGTCAATTTTTCGAATTTTCACTGTAAAACATGTATTATTACCTCCTGAACAAAAAACATGTTTTTGGCGATTAGTTTGTGTGTGTGTGTGTGTGTGTGTGAGAGAGAGTGTGTGTGTGTGTGTGTGTGTGCGCGCGCGCGCGCGTGTGTGTGTGTGTGTCTATATGTCTGTCTATATGTGAACAAAAAATCTCAAGAACGGAACATAGCACAAAGTTGAAACTTGAAACTTAAATTAGGTACCACTACTGGGACTCGACACATTTTCTTCAAAATCGGTCGGAAATAGTTGTTTTTCGTGCGATTTTTCACTTTTTTGCAATTTTCTCAAAAACGACTCATTTAGTACATTTTTTATGTTGGACAAGATAGGGCAGGCGCAATGTTTACTGAAATTTTTGGAGGCTGTGCTCTCGTAGTAATTTTTATGGTAATATGGCTTAATGTCCATTTTAGGGAAACAAAGTATATGTAGGAGAAACCTGCAACTTTTATTCCAAACGCTTTTTGCTACAACGCTTACTTTAGCGTCAATTAGTAATTTTCTGTATTTAGCTCATTAAAGTCGGCGAAAAATGGGATTTTTTAAGATTACGGCCTTAGTAAGGGTTTTTTCGACAAAAGTATTTATGGTAAATGTTATAGATATTTAAATATCCGCAATTTTTAACTCAAGCATTTTTTTCTACCGAGTCTGAGCGTAAATTAGTAATTTTCCGTATTTTATTTCTACGTAGGCCGATTTTCATTCTGCGTCATTCACCATGATTAAAAATTAGGTAATTTCACATTGTAAAATTACATTGAGATTAAAATTAGGTAAATTATTTAATTCAACATTGTTTACTTAAACATACGTTATATTTTTCATTGTTTACTTTGGCAGGAGAAAGTCTCTTACACAAGATTTTTTAAATTAGCTAAGGCTAACCCATTTTTTTCGAATAGCTCTTTAACGAGAGCACGTTAAATCAATATTTGGGGTGTTTCTTCATGTCCTATGCTGTTCCATTCTCTTCCTCACCCACACCTCCTTCATCCTTCTTGATCTGTCCATCCTCAGTTGGTCCATATTGCGGGGTTCACACCTCCTCCTCTCACTTTCCTCCCTAAAGTGAGATTTTCAGTTTTTTGTGTTTTTGAATACTTAAGCATTTATTCTATAAGAAAAATACAAATATGTGTCAAAAAAAAATTATTTTGTCAAAAAAACTTAATTTTTTGTCTTGCCTTCTCCGACAAACTTCATATTATGACAACAATGAATATTGTATTGTTGAACACTATTCCCATTTTATTGCAAAGGGAATTTTTGTTTTCTAAATACTTGCATCACTGTTTTTGTGCTTCATACAACTCTAATAAGAACCATGTATCATATAAATATTCAGTGTTTTATTGTGAAGTTTGTAAGTTTACTTAGTGTGAGTTTTCACTTTATTTTGTGCAAAAGTTAAAATGCCACGGTCATCTCGGTTGTTTAGAAAGAAAAAAGCAGGTCCTGGAAGAGGTAAAATTAGCCAATTACCAGTTACAACAAATGTAAGTGTACATTTAGGTTCAGAAGCTTCTACTTCTGGGGCATCTACAAGTGAGGTTAGGTTGGCTTCTCCAGCATCTGCAAAAAACTGTTTTCTTCTGTTGGTGTGTTACAGAATATTAGTGAAAGTTGTAGTAATGTAAGTCCAGAATTAACAAAAGGGAATATTCTTTTAGACTTAGAAATGTTTACAGAATTACTTAGTGGTATAGCTACCTGTAAATTTTGTAATAATAATAGTTTGTATGTTTTTGAGGACACGACCAAAAGATTAGGTTTAGCTTCAAAGCTTACCATAAAATGTAAGGTATGTCAGAAAATGTCTTCACAAAGAAGTAGTAAAAAGGTAAAGGCTGGCTATGAACATAACCTCAGATTTGTATATGGCATGAGAACGATAGGCAAAGGCCAACAGTCAGCTAAGTTATTTTGTGCAATTATGAATCTGCCTCCACCACCATCTCGTTTTCAACAGTTTACTTCTAGAATTGGTGAAATCGTGAAGCAAACTGCTTTACTATCTATGAAGCAGGGTATCCAAGAAGCAATTGAAGCTAATGGGTCAAAAGATTTATCAGTTATGGTTGATGGTACGTGGCAACGAAGAGGTCATAAGAGTTTGAACGGGGTATTTTCAGCTATACCTTTTGACAGCGGAAAAGTTGTTGATGTTGAAATAATTAGTAAATACTGCCATGGATGTTCTGTTTCAAATACACCTGAGAAACAGGAAAAGCACAAAGCTATGTGTAAAAAAAATTATGATGGAAGTAGCGGAGGAATGGAGGCGGTGGGTGTCATGAGTATTTTTAACCGCTCTCTAGTACTGCACGGTGTTCGATACACTAAATACTTAGGCGATGGTGACAGCTCTACCTTTTCATCTGTTGTTGGATCAGCACCATATGGCGTACAAGAAATTGAAAAGCAAGAATGTGTTGGCCATATTCAAAAGCGTATGGGGGGCCGTCTAAGAAAACTTCGAATTGAGTATAAAGGAAAAATCCTATCAGATGGAAAAAAAATCTCTGGGAAGAATAGACTGACTGACCAGATGATAAAAAAACTGCAGTATTATTATGGTCTAGCTATAAGAACTGTTGCAAAGCAGCATAACAGTTTGAAGCAAAATCGAGATAAAAGTGTAATGGATATGAAACGGGCAATATGGTCAATTTACTTTCATTACACATCAACAGATGACAAGCCTGTACATATGCTATGTCCAACAAATGCTTGGTGTAAATATAATAATGCCATTACTAAGTCTGATTTTAAACACAAGAATATAATACCTTCTGCAATTGCTGAACTAATTAAGCCAATTTTTATATCTCTGGCAGAACCGAATTTACTCCGCAAATGCTTGCACGGTAAGACTCAGAACCCAAACGAGTCCTTCAATAACATAATATGGAACATTGTCCCTAAAAATGTTTTTGTGGGGTTAGAAACATTATGTTTTGTAGTGTATGATGCTGTCATTAGTTTTAATGATGGAAACAGTGGATGTTTCCAAGTTCTGAAGCATCTGGGATTGAATGTTGGGGAAAACACCGAATCTGGATGTCGTGAATTGGATGTGTTGCGGGTGAACAAAGCACTTGCAGAAGCTGACACTTTACTCGCTGAAGGTACAAGATGTTACAGAAAAAGAAAACGAACAACAGAGGCTGAAGTCCAGCCAGGTGATCCTGCTTATGAATCTGGAATGTTTTAAATTGTAAGTAATTAGTTTTTAGCGTTTTTCTGTAAATTTAGTTTTTTAGTAGTTATGTACCTTTTCCTCAGGAACCAATGCTGCTACAGAGCTGATATTTTTACCAGTCACTCTTTATATAGGTTTACATACACTGTGTTTTTTCTTCCTCCTCAGACACATATAAAAAAAGTTATTAACGGAAAAGTTGAAAAAATTGAGTCCAAATTTCGGTTTTACAAATAATTTTTTTTTTAATTGCAGATCAATATAAGACTTTGAAAAAAAACGCAGTACCTACAGATTACATATATCTATAAGTCTGCAAAATCTCTTTTCTGTATCTCTCACCACTCTTGAGAAAAAGGTACATAAAGATAGCAAATTTAACATTGGCGGGATACATGGTACAGTCTCCCCTTAACCTGTAGTTATTAAGAGCCTAAACCATTGCAAGCAAAAATCTAAGTCTTTGCCAGAAATCCTGGGTTTGATTACCAGTCGTCTGGCATTTTTTCATGTGTATCACTTGATATCATTACCTACGCATAAGCCAAGGTTTAGGTAGGTATCATCATCCAATAAAATAAAAATACACATATCAGACCGGATAAGTAAGTATCCTGGAAATTTCTGTCATCAGAATCATTAAATTCTTGAAGTAACCTACTAGTACGCACCAGGTTGGTCTAGAGGTTAAGTCATCGCCGCGAGTAAGCTGTTTAATAACTGATTTGCGAAGACGAAGGTTCCTGGTTCAAATGCTAGTAAAGGTAGTTACTTTTATACGGATGTGAATATTAGACAGTGTTACCGGTGGGCTTTGATGGTTGGGGTTCAACTACCGATACTCTCACAGGAATGGTCGGCTTGGGTCTGTACAAGACTACACTCATTTACAGGTTATACACATCATCATCTCATTGGGTCATGGTTGCTTATCGTTCTGAATCGAACAGATTGAAACGTACACACATTAAGGATAAAAAAAGTTTCTAGTACACCTTTATTAACTTCTACAAAAATTTAAGTTGGTAACATATTAAATGTCACCAATTACGAAAGTTGCATTTCTTAACTTTAGTTATCTCTTGGACTCCTTCACTTGGTCGATACTTCGCTACGAGTAAATTATTTTTACTCGATTAGAGGGACTTCAACCACTTGTTTCCTGTATTAAATACAGATTATACAACTCATTTTATCGCAGTATAGCACAACTAATTTAAAAAAAATATTCCGTTGGTTTGTTGTTTGAATCCTTCAGAAGTATGCAATCTCTGTCCGTAATTTTTGTATATGACAGCTCCAATTGAATGCTAATCCATACGTGTGACTTTGACGCTCAACACACAAATTGTCTGCAGTTTTTATGTGGCTTATGGTAAATAGTAAACCGCAAGATTTTGAGATCCTTCAATGAACATTGAGCCAATGTTCTGTATCAGGAAGTATAGAGTGCCGTATCAATACCCCTCGAAGCGATCTGCGTCTGTTAGCAAGTTTGGTAATTTCGAGTGATTTCCATCTAAAGTTTCAGTTCGATAGAAAGTTCTTTCTCTATATTACATTTAGCCCATACTAATAATTGTACAAACTTTATTTTAAAAATATACAGCATATTACTTAAATTATTATTACTCTGAACGAAATTGAGTCGTTACAATCATGAAATGCATAACAATGAGTGTGAATAAGGAAATAAAAATTGAAGCTTGACGTGACGGGCACAACATTTTGTTATTACTGGTACTGTAGCGTGAAATTGTATGTGTTATTCATACCCTATTAATTTTAAAATTTGTTATTGCATCACGTTTCAAATGAACACCTTTTTCTTTACGTTAACGGTAGAATTTTATTTTAAATATTTTGCAGTAATGGGAAAATATTAACAAGCGAATTTCAAAAACTCAAAAAGTGTCTTTTTTCAATTTTGTATGACTTAGTTGTAAATAACATCATTCAAATCGACCAGTTGTAAACTTAAAACGTTAAAATGCACTAAATTTGCGAGTGAAGATTCATGAACTAACATTTTATAAAAGGTTTTACCAACAACCGTATCAAAATTACAAATATAAAAATCGGCTAGATAATTCAGCCTCCAAGTTTCAATCGAAGAGACTAAATTAATGAGCGAATTCCCAAAAACTGGCGATCTGAAGCTGTGAAATAGGGAACTATGAAAATTTGTGAAATTTAAATATTAAGGAAAATAATCCAGATCAGAGATTTTTGCGGGGAGTCAAAGGTTGTAGCCGGTTACATAGAGTACGTAACGAAGCTATCCGCGCCGAGTTAAATGTTCAGTCACTGTTGGAAACGTTAAGAATATGCAAGAGAAACTGTTTCAACCATTTACTTCGCATACCAGCTCACAGACTTCCTCTGTGAACATGGAAATATAAACCTAGAGGGAAGCGAGGCTTAGGAAGACCAAAAAACAAATGGATGCCGGAAGAGGCCATTGAGCCTAATCCTTGACAAATGATGATGATGATGATGAGATAATCCAGAATATAAGCTCAAGAAAACGTACCTTGATGGAAGACAAAACGAAACTGCAATAAACCTTCATGATCATCAGAACAGTATACAAAGAAACAAGAACATCTCTCAACTATTCACGTGAAACTAAGACTACAATATCGTCATCAAACCTGAGCTAATGTATGGATGCGAAACCCTGTACTTTAACAAGAAACGTTCGTTAGAGAATCTAAAAACAGTTGGAAGATTCTAACGAACCATATGACAGCTAAAAGGAATGAGGTGGGAGAGTGGAGATTGAAACCAGCCAAAAAACTGAACGCATGCCAGAAGACTTTCTTAACCTCAACAAGGAAAAGAAGACTAGTTTTATGGGGAACATTTTCATAACAAATGACAAAACACTCACCAAAAAGATCTTCAACATTTTGAAAGGCAAGAAAAACCAAAATGCGTACTCAAACAATACACAAAAAACACTTATCCGAGAAGTCCATAAAAGATGATGAACCTCAGGATAGAAATCAATAATTCAAAAGTGGCAAGAAAGGAATCAACATCTGAAAAACTGTATGGACTGTAGAAAGGACGGTACGCTTTGAAAGAATGATCGCTTACTAGCAAGTGATTAAGATATGACAAAATTAATTGTGATGTGATCCAGAGTGGCCAATTCGTTAAAACCGGACAAAATAAGGAAATATTAATAAATTATTTTTAGTAATCCGAGTACGTTGCTAATTATATTCCATAACAGTAGTACGTTCTCAAATACTCGTACAAAAGTAAAAAAAAATAAAATAATTGTATACTTTCTATAAAGAAGACCATTTTTAATTTTAAAAGTGAGATTTCGTTATGTCAGATGACCGATATAGTTTTTGTTTATAATGTGATTTAAGATTTCCCATTCCAATAACTAACTGACCAGATTAAAAAGTGAAGGGACTTCGAGTTTTCTCTTCTTGCAAAACCGGAGGGTGCCGATCAAGTTTAACTTATTAGTCATATGAGTTTGAGAAAGCAGTCTTGTAGGTGAAAGTAATCATTTATATACTGTAAAACATGTACCCTTTTTAAAACTAAAAATATAAACAAAAATAAATTTTGTTTACGATCAAAACTCGTATAAAAAATATAAAAAAGTATAGAATTCACTTTCTATACCGAAAATCTGCAATCATTTGTGTTGCTTTGAATATAATTAAAATTAAAAAAATAACTAAATTCCATTATATAATAAGTTGTTAATTTTTTTCTTAATATAATTAACTAATGAAATTATACATTGTAATTCATGTATATTTTTATTTTTTGAAAACTGGTCGTTACATACTTTGATAATAAATAACTAAATAATCAATAATACGTTAGTTCATTCTTTCTATCCGCTTAGTTTTTGTTTCTATCCGTGTTTACTTTTATAGTTGTAGACTATGCTTACTTATCCAACAACTTTACTACGCGTAGACGAACTAAACTCTTTTTTTAAATATATTTTATGCATAAAATTAAACATATTTATTTAGACTGTTGGTTTTACATGAAGCAAAAGTTTAATGTTTTACAATTTTATACAGAAAACATTACTGACATTACTGTTTTCTCATTATACTATCATATTCTTGCTCAGAAATGAACGGAAAAATATGTTCTACAGCTAAAAACGACTCTCTTTGTTCTTTGGTGTGCGTCATGGTTTTCTTTTAAAATATTTGTACCTCAAGGTCTAATCGAGGGTCATAATTTATAATTGATACTCATGTCAATATTTTCTAATAAATAAATAATTACGGTGGTTTTATGTTCTGCAATTTCATAAGGCAAGGCGGCCGCATCAATTTTTTACTTTTGTTTTTTAGATTAATTTCATTAAATTACGTTTTGTGTTAAATGTCATATGATTTTTGGCGTTTTGTTGCTTTGTTTCGGACAAAATCAGCACCTACCTACTGTAAAATAATTTGTTAAAAATCAATACATTTGTAGTAATCGTTAAATTTATTTACCTTATTAACTCTACTGAATCAACATAAATAATTCACAGTAATTCTAGCGCCAAGGAATTATTGAAAGCAAGCGAAAAAATAATACTGGGTCTAAATTTATCAAATAAAAGAGTCCTCCGTTTACGCTCACATTGAATTTATATGCTTTATACTTACACAATGCACATTTTCCTTGTATTGAAAATGGATAAATATATAAATGTATGTTATAACAGTCTACACTGAAATAACACAATGCAATACTACCACGCAATGCAATACAATATTGTTGTTTAGTAAGTAACTACACAGAGACGTACCACACACTAGCCACTGTTTTAGGCGACAAATGAATGTTGTACGTAATGCTGCCAACATTACTCTATTACCAACTTATCAAAATGAAATGTCTCTTCTCATGGGGAAACCGACATATGGGCCAACCGTTAAAATGTCTTTTCTGAAAAACTCACATTGTATTCAAAATTTTTTTCATCTTACTTTGTACAGTTTATTTTTAAACCCCTTCAGCCAACTTTAAAACAAATTGTACTGTAGAACAATTTTTTTTAGCATTGCTTAATTAAAAGTGTTATTATTTTTTTAAATAGAATATTTAAATATGAATGAACAGTTTCATTTTTGGTGTTTTGTAAAAACCTATTTACCGCTTAACCTCAGGACTAAAAGATTCATCGATCCATGAATTCAAAGATGGGAGTAGGAGTTACGGTGATAAAGATTGGGTAACTTTCTAAATAAACTTAGCTGATCTTATCTCTGCCCAAGTTAAATGAATACATGTTATTATAAAATTCTTTCCAATATTGTCTTAGCTATTCACTCTTACCTGCAGAACAAAGTTTAGTGGTTTGAATAGAAGTTTAGGATATTTAAAGCCTTCGGCAATACCTGTAAACTTTTTTAGTCGACGTACCTTTATATAATAAAATGTGTTATTAAGATATGAAAACCTCAATATTTTTCGGAACAACATTTGCCTCACACGAGGAAAAAAATCGGCAGCAACCAGGTCGTGCGTTAACCACGATTGTTTACTTAGAGGATTAGTTTAAAACAGGTTTTTTGTGAATTTTAATACATTTAGATAACTTAGGCACACGAATTAGCATTAAAAAATATTTGAGAAGATACCTTACGAGTATATTGGGTTAGTGACCCAGAAATGGTTGAGTATCAAGTATGGAAATATGTAATAGATATCAACTAACCAAACGTTATGTGAATCCGGCCAAGTTACTTCCTAATTCTAATGCAGGAAACTCCTATAAATTATTTGGTAAGCCTAAATTCAAAGTTCAAACACCTTACTCAGGCACACTTGTTTTATAAAAGTTTTGCTATTGTTACTTCATAATTTAATTCATGCAAATAGTAAATTTAGTTTTATTGAATTGAACATATTTATTTACGTATCTAATTTATTACTTTCGTCTAAAATGTTTTCTATATAAAACCTTTTTTTGGCCGCTTCCATGGCCCAGTGGCTAGAGCACTAGATTGCGCTGCACACTGCAAAGAGGAAGGTTCCAGGTTCAATTCCCACTAGAGTCTGGAATTATTTCATTTAAAAACCTAGCGATATTGTACCGTACCGTAATCCGTAGTAGTCACGAATAATTAAAGCAGTTGATGCGACTTCAAATAACCTAAAATAAATAAATTTCTTTATACGTCACATATATTGTATTTACGTGTTTTAAAGACATTTAAAAATATACTCGTATGACGTGATTTACTACAATGATTAACGACGTGATTGAAAACAAAATTTCGATCTGACAGCCTCGGTGGAACATTGAAAGTAATTTTAAGCTGCAAATTTTGGCTATGGTCTGAAAAATTAAACGTACAGTTTGATACTGTACCACACCTTCCAACTTAGTCACTAATAACCGTGTTGTTGATCCAATTTTAAGTAAATGAAAGAATGGACAAAAACGGTTTTAAGCTATTTCAAGACTTTCTTGTTTAACCTTAAGCCAAAAGTTCTTATTTTGATTCCCGGCTGCAGTAAGTTCATTTGCTGTTTTACGCAATATATATGTTTTGTAACCAATGTAAACGCCATAACCACACTGTTCACGCGTTTTAAAAATAATAGTTTTGTTTGTATTCGTTTGACAAGCGTGCTGAATCTGTCATTTATCATAGGCCTCATTGGTAAGAGTGAGCAATACTCACGGTAACACACGTGTGTATGTTAAGTAATATTTAGGTTACGTATTATTACACTTTTAAGACGTTCTCAGTTAAATTATTAAAACAAGTGGAAAGAATTGTTTAGAATTGTATTTTTCGTAGACAACTATAAAACTGCTATATTTTATAAACAGTCTATTGTATTATCACAATACATTATTATTCGCTCTTGTACTCTTTAGCCGTATTTTCTCATACATTATGTTTCGTTTTGTTTTATTTTATGCACTATTAATCTGTTTGTAATTTACAACAATATTTCTTACTTGGTAGATAATTTGCATACTAATTGTAACAGATACGCTAGGCCTATCTGGGTTAAAATATTTGTTCTTTTATATTATGTTTAATTATTCGAGTTTAAGCAACAATCTTATAAATTATTAGTCATACATAAGCCTTTCTTATCAATGTTGCTCCAGGTATAGAATTAATATATCTAGTTTCCTACTACTTCTCGATAAGAAAAAATTTCAACACGTAAATAATTGCCGTAATAAATACTTAAATGCGCTTATGGAAGAAATTAAAAAAATTCCGAGACGAAATTTTCTAGCGTAGTTGGTAATTTTACATTAAACTTATAGGCTAAGAGTAAAATTATGAAGTAATTTCAAGTAGTAACGAAAAGAATCTTCTTGCTCTTACTTGTTTTTTATAACCACAATAATATTTCAATAGCCGCCTGTTTTGTGTAATAGTTAATGCTGTAACTACCTAAGCGGAGGTACCGGGTTGGATTCCCGGTTAGCATCTGGAAATAATTACAAGTCAAAACCCATCATTCTAGTTCCATAACCCAGTCACTAATGACCAAGTTGTTGATGCGGCTTTGTACAAAAAATTAAAAAGAAAATTACAATAGTTTCATTTTCCTTGTAATGTACTCGTTGTAATAAACTACACTAAATTATTCTACTCTTATGATTATTAGGCCTACTACTCTAGATTTTGAAAGAAACGTTTTCCAAAAAGTAAATTTTTACAGTTGAATTTAAAAAAATGTGCTTTAGTGGCTTTATAAACACTACAATTAATTAATAGTATTCAAAAAAATAATCCAATCTGTTTAAAAAATAACCATTTTAACCGCTTTATAAACCGCACTGCTGTGAGTATTGTTTAAATGATAAAAATATTTATGTGGTATTTGTAAATAACTAAAATTATTTAAGTCATGTCATTGCGTTACTCGAACGTGAATTAATTTAGTTGCTTTACTACTTTATCTTCAATTGCGTCTTTGGACAAGAATACTTGCGATTGCAAGCCGGGATACCTCTCTTCAATATAACTGGACTGACGACAAATTGGATTAATTAGTTTCCCAGATTCTTAAACCAAGAAATACGTTTTCGGCCGGAGGACGAAGTCCTTCCGCTTTCCTTTGTAGGACAAGCTGCATCAAACTACCATGACATATTACTGGTAAAAGATTATATTTCTTAAGTTGTGGGCTTTAAAAAAATTTTGATACCCGTATGTAAAAAAAAAAATTTATATAATTATTATAAGCTTTTGTTATGATTGACTTTTTTACACGTCAAATGAATTGACTAGAATTAAATTGAATAGAAATGAATTGATTTCTCTAACCAATCACACCGTAGAAATATCTTTTAGCTTCGTTTTATAATCTCAAACTGTTTAAATTTTCAAAAAACCACCGAATCATTTCGCTGCTTTTTGCTGGATTTTTTTCGCGTGAATTTTTACAGGAACACCCGGCGAAATTTGTCCATGTTTCAACTTCAGCTTGTTACCATACGAATTAGGTCTATCAATCACGTAAGCGATGTTACTTAACAACTGAAAGTGACTTTCTACGAGACGATTAACTGAGATAGTCTGGGTTAAACTCGTTCGGATACACTAAACTAAAATGTACCCTATTTTTAAATGTTTGCCACTTCTTAATTTTTACTAGATTTGTACTGACGATGCATTATGTTTTCATTAATCCTAATAAATTAATTCTAAAATTTTCAAGGGGAAGTGAATTTTCCAACAAGCTGATTCGTTTTTTGCCCGAGTTTAATCTGTAAATAACTGAAAATTTGACTGCTTTTCTGTGTCTGTGAGATATTTTAAAGATATGTTTTGTTATGATTACATCAGTAAATTAAGGAAGTAAATAAAGAGATAAAAACGTATGCATCCATCAAATGCATATTTTTTGAGATATACAAAGAAAGGGTTAGAAAACGCTGAACAAAAATATTCAAATATTTCTTCGTGTGATTTTTATATTCCCAAATAAAAATCTCACTTTGTCACCTTGTTTTGTATTTCGTATCTCAGAATTGTATCACTCATAATTTAGTTCAAAATGAACTATTATTTATTACTCATTTACAAAATGGGCTAATCAATATATCAACTCAGACTGTTCAAAATGTATAACTGTTATTCACCACCAATGTTACTTAAATTACGCGGGAAGAGCTACAAGATAGTACGTAGCAATACCGTTGCTTCTGAAAAGAATATCGTGTAGGAATGTTATACGGTAGATGTTCCACTTGTTCGCTTTCGTCAGAAAATCAGCTGTGTAATGCAGGTCAAAGAAAACTTAGAAAATATACGTTGTGTATTGATTTAAAAGTTTTTTATGCACTTATACTTTTCAATTTCTATCGCAGTAGCACTCTTCCAGTTATCATTTCGTATTATTAGGCACAAAATCTTTTGATGATATTAGGTATACGATAATTTAATCATAAACAAAATGTTATGTTCAAAAATAATAATGAAAATTTCAGTCGCAAATATAAGAAAAAACATTTGAAAACAGTAGTAAACCCTATTTGAAATCAGATTCACCAACTTACATCCAGAAGCGTTGCTTCAGTTCGTTAACTCAATTAAGAATAACAATTTACGTTCACACCAATCAAATTGATATTCACGTATTAAATTAACGAATATGCGTTTTCTGGTTAGTAAATTGAATATATTTTGAGAGTAAAAGATTAACGAAATCTATTTATTCGTAAAATAGGGTTCTTACCGTAAGTTCATTTCTAAAAATAAGAAAAATTGTTTTCATAAAAAACTGTTTTTAGAAGTTCCTAACTTGTAAACATGTATCTTAAAGTGTGACTGAATTCTATAAATTTCAAATAACATAATTTTCTTTTAAAAAAATAAAGCCTATATTTATTTATTCCTTAAAACTGGCGTAACATTGGAATCAGGTGTATTTCTCTCTAAACAATTTTTTTTAACTGTCAAAACTGAATTAAAATGCGCATAACCCCTGTCAACTTGACACACACATGTAAAAGTTCGGAATGTTCAGGACGCGGCAGGGCGCGCTTAGCTCAATACCGTACAAGCACATTCTTGGCTGGTAGCAGGACATAAAATTTCTTCGAATATTTTGAAAGAAATAAAATTTCTGAATTTTGTTTGTGTAATTTGTTAGTTTATATTGTCATCAAATTTTCTGGATGTAGGTATTCATAGAGGTGAATATAAAATATGAAAAACCTGCACGTGATAATAAAAACCTTTAATCCAATTAATTTATTTTACTTCTGCGTTGGGTTTAGGATTTGAGGGCTTAGTTAAATAGTTTTATAGGAAACTTTTATTATTCATTCTAATTTCGTTTAATTTCAAAATTGAATTTGCAATTTATATTTTATATAAATTCATATTACGTTGGTAAAGGGGTCTACCAAGCAGGCAGACGACCGGGTAGGTCATGTTGGCAAATTTTATAAATGTAATAAGGAATATAAGAGAGAGAAAAGTTGTACAAATACTGTATTATTTTAGTTTAATTAATTTATGTTATGGTTTATTATATTCTGTGTGCTATTTTGTTTTTCCTGATTTTTTCTTTTCTCTTGTTGTGTAAACTTTAATGGTAAATAAAACACTATTTAATAATAGTGTTATAATAGCAAATATAATAATTTATATTTACTATTTACTGTTCTTTTATTTTTAATATTGTAATTTCTTACATTTTCAAAAAGTAATTAGGCCTATTTTTCAGAAATTGACTTTATATCTCTTTTCGAATTTATACAAATTTTTTAGTAAAATATTAATAATATTTCCACATGTAAAGGGAGTTAAAGATGATTACATATCTAAAGTAGGCCTAATTATTTATCGTGTTCTCAGTAATTTTTTCACTGACAATAGTGTAGCCTGTAGACGGATATTAGTTATTACTTCTACTTTTATATTAATTTACCGTATTAATCCTTAGTCCTACGCTTATTTTCCAGAAACATACATTTTCAGCCTGGGTTATTGTGTCGCATATGTATACTAATAAACGTGACATAATACAATAAAAGGAAAAGTTAAAGTTAGTTTACGAAAAAAGAGAATAGATTGTATTATGTGTGTGTTAATAATATTGTCATTAAAAGACCGGTTAGTTTCGATTATCACATATTATTGTAGAAAATCAAGATCAACTAAGGCTAATTTTATTTTTAATCTACACACTCGCACTTTCTAACTTTTGAATTATATGTATCAGGTTTTGTGCATAACAAAAATATAAACGATGGATCGAGTAGTTATTGCATAGGGTCGTCGGCGTTTTCTTCTTCGATTAAATGCAACACAATAGAAAGTTGTATAAGAAATGAACTTGATACTAAATTGCTGGGCGATATAACCCAGATAAAAACGAAGGACTTTTAATATAAATTCCTTTTACCATTCATAGTTATAGTGATTACTAAGTGAGCTGGTAAACAAGTTCATGGCATCTGAACTCTGAAATTGTTTAATCATTTTTCACTTTTTATTTCGTTATTCAATTCTAATACGAATATTGTTATAACGTAGATATATACAAATGTATGGTTATTTCTGAATACAGCACGAAAATACATAATAGAATTGATTACAGTGCTTGCAAAATACCTACAGGCTAAAAAGAATAGATAATAATTTTAATTATTAAATTCAATTTCATTTAAATTAATTTTAATTTATTCCAATAAAGTACAAAATTAAAATTTATACATATTTTTTTCTATATTAACTTATATAACTCAAAACATTGAACTGGTGAATGGTTAACAAAATTCTTAATCTAAGAGGTAAAGGAAGTTAAGTCCATTTTTATAATTTTTCAGAAGAACCAAAAACATGAAGCTTTTTATTTTGTAAAAAATTTCTGAAGGTGTGAGAATTTTTAAAAATTTGTACCAAATAAAATAGCTTTTGATACAGAGATTTAAATGACTAAACAACTTTCTTAACTTTTACAACCCCCTTACCAACTACAGAATTCAAGCAAATGCTGCGGACTTGATACTCTTTACGTCTTTCTGCGTTTTAATTACATTAGTGTTAACCCCCAATGTAACTTGAGTTAATCAAACGAAAACAAAACTTAGACAAAATATATTGTGCTAACTCTATTCTGATAAAGAGACAGCATTTTATTCGCAAATATTTGAAAAAAAAGCAAAAAAAGCAATGTTTGAAAAAATTACAGAATTCAAGCAAATGCTGAGGACTATTAGTAAGGCAACAAAAACAAAATAATTCAGAATAAAATAACTTATTGTCAATAATGAATGTGCATTCAATTAGAGTTGAAAATAGTAGTCATTTTAAAAAACTTCATTATAATACAAACGTAGTTAATGTGGTTACTGCAACTTTTATAGAGCTTTCTTGCTGATTTTCAAACTTAATTTTGCTAAAATTGGAGTTAACACCCTTTACTTCTAGGGCACAGTTATATATTTTTAAATATATGTACATTTGAAATATTGTGTCCACGTAAGCGTAAATTGGTATACAGACTCGAACTAAGTTCAATAATCAGTAATCAATATTTTACAGTTAAATTGTGTCTGTAAAAAGTAATTATACAAACCAATCAGATGTAAATATAACAACAAAAAGAATAATTCTTTAAAATGCATCCTGCAGCCTGTAATTAACCCCCTAGTAATTTTATGTTTTACGTATTTAATCTGATGATGATGGATTCACCTAAACATGTAAGTTTAAGAAAATAGAAAAATAGGAAAAACAAAAAAATTATTACAACAATTATGATAAAAATGTTTAATGATTAAGATATGTTTTCAACATAACTTGCATTTGTGTAATTTTATTTAGGTTACATTTTGTGTACTGATTTGTGTATTTTGCTTTATGTTGTATTTGTGGAATAAAAATTATTATTATTATTATTATTATTATTATTATGGATTGCCGGAAAGTGGGACGAAAATATTTTGTGATCCATCGGGTGCTGTAAAAACGCCCATTTAAAAATCATTTAAATTTAATAAAAAAGTCAATTAAAAGATGATAATAATGTACAGAGCTATAATTACTTTAATAATTTGATTTGTTAAATCGGTAGCGTATGCACGGTCACAAAAATTAACTCAATATTAATTAATGTCCGCGCCTCAATTATTACATAACCCACCCAGGAAGCTGACAACGAAATAAACTGGGGGTATTTTTTGTAATTGTTATTAGAAGAAACATAATTCAGTCGATCTTCAAGTTGTTATAAAATTACACTGTTGTAGTTCTTATCACTCAAAAAAACGAAGTTTGTAAGAGTAGTGTTGTTACCCATACCAGGCGTGTATGTTTGATGTTAATCGATATAAAACCTGTTAAATTTTATCCAATACTTATTTGTAAATGTCTTAATAAAATATAAATTGTAAAATTACAATAGTATTTGCTTTGAAGATTTACATTTATTCAAATAGTAAAGGGTATCGTAATATTAATATTTGCTTACCAATGTTCTAGGTACATTTTTATGTTTTAGGTACATTTTTACCTAGAATTATCAGTGAAAGATATAAAATATCTGTTGTGAAACACTAATATGACTTTCCCTTGCCAATGTAAATAATGAAAAATATAACATTTATGTTTAATTATGAGTAAACAATGTAAAATTAAAAACGTAACTTAATTTTAATGATGCTAAATGAAAATCAACCTTTGTTGAACTTAAAAATAAGGAAAATCGCTAATTGACACTAAACTAAGCTCTGAAGAAAAAAATTCCTGAAGTAAAAGTTGTAGGCCTACGTTATTAATTTTTTTCAAATTGTTTCTACAACTAAGGCCGCAATCTGCAAAAAAATTCTACGAGAGCACTGGCCTCCCCCCACGAATTTCATCAAACATATCGCTTACTTTATCTTATAGAGCACAAAAATTTAGTTACTAAGGCGATTTTAAAAAAAAGGAAAACGTAGAAGCCGATAATGATACTAGCATTACTTTTCAACATAATCCCCTCCTACATCTATGCACTTAGTCCATCTTCTAACGAGCATGTGAATACCTTCCTGGAAGAAGGTTTTCGGCCTAGTGTTCAGAAAATTTTGCACCGCTTCAATGGCTTCTTCAACAATGATTCTTAGCGAGCACAGACTTTTCGAAAGGTTAAAGAATCATGGGTGATTGAATATGCTGAACCATGGCTTACATTCAACTCACTTGCAATGTCATCAACTGTAATTCGTCGATTTATCGAGAATCATTTGTTTAACCGCTTCAATATTGCCATTAGTCTTTGAAGCGCCTACCAGGGCGCTGTTAATCACGCAGAGAAATCCTATCACTTTTAAAGCGATCAATCCATTCGTAGATCTTGCTTCCACTCAAACAACTCTCTCCATATTGCTCCTGTATTCGACGAATAATCTCTGCTGGTGTCACAACTTCTAAATTAAGGATATATCACTGCTCGCATTTCTTCCAGGTTGCAATCAGACAAAGGAGAACTCATTTTGAACATACTTTTAAAGCAATCACAAGTAGTTAACAATTAAACAATACTTTCAATGCACAGCTGATAGACGTTATGAGTTATTGCAGAACAATCAGTGCTGCCATACACGTGATTCGGAGGGAAATCCAATTTTCCCTTTACTTTTTGACTTGCCCTCGTACTTCTTACGATTGACCGATTTTGATGGAAATGTTCGATATTTGTAATACCTAACTTAAGTTCCAAGTTTTAACCTTTTTGAGATATTTCGTCACACACACACACACACACACACACACACAACTACAACAAAAATCGGTAAAACACGTTTTTTTGGGTTTAGGGGGCCTGAAAACATGTATTTTGGGTGTTAAGCTGATTTAGAAAAATTGATATGAAAACAATACTTTCCTTCCCTGTTTCATACAGGGCAAAAAAGTAAAAATAAGGAAAATTTCTTCAATACCATTTTTCCTTTTGTTTTATCAAGTTGCCTACAAAGATATTTTACAATATCAATATAACTATAGAATCCATCATATTGAAAATTATTTTTTGTTGTGTGTCGACGCGTATTATATTAATAGGATTATCTTTTTTTTCTCACTGACAGTTTTGTGATTAATACATTTTTAAGATTAGTACTGTATAATTTTTTATCTCATATTATATTTCTTGTACATCATTACGTACAAACTACAATGAATAATCTCCCTTTACATCCAGTAGTTCATTGTTAAAAAAAATTCGTAGTAGTGCAACGTATCTGTATTTATATTTATGTAGTCTACTTATATACCTTGGAGTTTTGCTGTATACTTAATTTTTTTATTTGTGTTAGTGTAATAATATTTTGTATACTTGTCTTTACTTCTGTTTTTGAACACTAATTCACTATTTAAAAACGTATCATTTAATAAATAAATGGTGTGTTTGTCTAAATCTGTGTTATTGAAAATTTTATATTATTTTGTTTACTTAGATAATATTTAATTTTTTAGTTTTATTTATATGAACAATTGATTATGTTAAGATGATATTAAACAATTTAGTCGCCAATTGAAAACAAAACAAAACCTATACCTCTGACCGACAGTATCGTCCCTACCATTTACCGAAGTTTACTTTCTTTATAAATGTCTTTTAGTGGATTCAATTATACAAAATAATCCAAATGGACATCTCCTACACATATCTGCAACATACGCTCTCGTTTCGGTTGGCCATTCCTTGGTGTAGGGATCAGTGCAACTAGTAGCTTCTAAGCTAGGATCCCGGGTACGGTTACAGATTTGAAATTTTTTAATCACTCATTTTCATGTAATTTGCAAATTAGTCGAACATAAAACAAAAGAAACAGAATCTCGTTTTGGTTATGTAATACTTCTTCAAGTATTACACTAATATAAGTATAAGTATTACACCATTATAAGTATTTCAACTATTATAGTTTGTTAAAAACAGACATTGAAAGTTTAACTTAAAAAATAATATTTACAGTCAAGCGGAACTTTAATACGGAACAAAACGCACAAACCTTGTTGCATCATAACAACTGAAGTTGTTCCGTAAAATCAATTCGTTGTTGGAACTAATTAAACCTATCTATCACAATGGCAATTTTTATTATCTTAAAAAGTCAGTATTTCCATCTTGACATTTCTGTCATTCGTCTATTACGTTTTTATATGAATTTATAAGTGCTAATTATTGTTTTTCTCTTCTTACTTTTAAATTTTGTGGGAAAAGATTCTTATGACCATCAGTCAACCAGCACGTAGACGAATTTAGTAAATATTTAGAAGTAAACCACTTTTTAAAATCATGTTGTCCTGTAATGTCGGTAATACCTCAGCCAGTACCAATCTTTTATTACCTAAGAAAGCGTCTCTTCTTTGACAGTGATCCTGATATGTAAGCTGTTTTAGATTAGTTTTAGAAAGTGATATAGATAACTAAATGTTTCTGTCCAACTTAATTCCTCTTTCATCTAGTTTCTATAAAATATGTAAAGAGTTACAGAATTACTTTTACGTATATGCTAAACATGTTTATGACCTAATTATGTAGTACCTTTAAACCCTTTTAATAAGGACACCGATGCTGATCAAATATGACATCCGTTTGTCATAAGAACATCCGGTTCTTAGCTACCGTATTTGGCGAACAAATTTCACATGGGAACTATCAACTTGTCGTTATACATAAACAGTAACTGTGTATCATATTTCAAATTTAGGTATGATTTACCTGGATTTCAGTGAAATATTACGTTACTAGTTTCCTTAGTATTCTTATTCTGTTCTATTCATATTGTATTAAATATGATACATCTTTAAAACGAAAGGTAAAACCAAGTAGGACATAACATTATTTTGAAGAATCATATTTTTCAACTTTTTAATAAAAGTGAATGCTCTCAGTGTAACATAATTATTTTAACATTACTGTAGCACCACTCATAGGACCACAATAGTTACAACTATATCTGATTTGTATGTAGCCTACATCAGAAACATGTTCTATTCTTTCAAAAACACTGTAATTGTAATGGCTTTCAAATTATTTTTATAATAACATTAATTATCCATCATGTCCATCAGGTTTCCATCAGGTCTATCCGTATATATTTGTATAGACTATTATTGTATACAAAATTTTCAATTTTCAGTTAATTATATTTGAAATCTGTGTTATATTTCATAAACATATTGTCAGAGCTCTAAGTATATTCAAAATGTAGTGGTGTATTTTCTTTTTGTCTGATTTTGCTGTCTCGGTATCACAGCCATACAGTAATTAAAACACTGAAAATTCTGTTATACTTAGAACGTGAGAAGATTAATCGAACTGATATACTTTAATGTATTTATATACATTATTTATATAATCGAACTGAAATCCTTTAATGTATTTTTGTACATTATTTATATAAAATATTTTACATTATATAAATATTATTCCACTATTCCAGCGAAACGTTATTGGGGCCATATCGCGTAGCAGACACCGATAGAATTGAGAAAATAGAAAGGAAAATACTTAGGAAGTTCATGAACAAAAGGCACATGGTGGAAGGACAGTGGCGGTTAATCCCAAACAAAGAAATCTACAAACTAATCCCCCCACTAACAAATACCTTTAGAAAGAAAAGAATATCATTCCTAGGACACATACTCAGAGCCGAAAAGTTCAGACTTGTGAACCGGCTGATCAACCATTTTTGGAATAAGGTGTCGAGACCTAGGTGGCTGAAAGATGTACAGCGGGATGTGGAGGAACTTGGAATCACTAAACAGACGTGTTAACAAAATCAGCTAAGTACTACCAACTTGTCAAGACAAATATGGTAACATTCGAAACAAAAACCAGAAGAGTGTACAACAGGGTGTTTACCGACGAAGACCGGAAACAGAGATCGGAACGTTTAAAAAAAATGTGGGCCAAACGAAAGGAAGCCACGCTTTGGAGAGCGCGCTTTTCAAAGAAACCCAACACTGAAGCAGACCTAAACTTAAACTAGAGTGATCCTATGAGGTCTCGAAAGTAAAAAAAAATCCAATATATATTTATTTATTTCATAATGTATTGTAATTGGGGTTTAATAACTTTAATTTCTAATAAAATATACCGTTAAAGAAATTGTTTATCCTATTGCACAATAAGTTTACCTGTCTACCTATACAAGCATTAACTATAAACTCTGAGAATAATAATAGGTATTTAATTCATCAAGATTTTGAGGATCTGCTATGTATGTGATTTTTTTAAATGTAAAGTTTTTGAAAATTTCTTCTGGTTTTTAAGTAATCTGCCAATCGGTATTTTTACTGATACCTAGGTCGTGATCAGTTTTTGTTACAGTAGTATTCTGAGAGTAACGAAGGATAAATAAGAATTAACCTACTTATTTGTATATTTTCAGCGAGTATGTCTGTATTAATGATTATTTTATTTTTAACATTTTTTAATGTAAATTTAATATCAAAGATTATCAATATTATGTTCAAATTTATGTATAATTTATATTTTAAAATGTGTATTACATCTGCAAAATATTTTGATTGGATGGTTTGTGTATAAACTTTGTACTTTATTTTCTTGTTTCATGTAATTACTTTTTATTTATTCTGTCTTCATTATTGGAAATGTGAACGATTTAATTGACAATTAATTAGTTGATTCGTGAATTGAACCCTTTTAAATTTTGTACATTAATTCGTAAACAAATATTCCAAATGATGAATTTTGAATAGCCTAAGTAATGTTTATTCAATTTTATAACAACAAATTTACATATTTATTTCATAAAATAAATTCATTTAATGACGACACAACTTTAGACCAGGGAAAGTAAATAAACTTGAAAACATAAGAAAATATTATTGAGAGTTATTTGCAAAATTGTGTTCAGAATTTTTGGAATCAGGAAAACAAAAGACGGTAGAAAACTATTAAGGAAATATGAACTTTATTTGATTAAACTACGACAGATTATTTGACACGATTGTAACGCGCAGAATTCGCCTTCTATGGGTATATAATGATAAGCAAAGAGGTCTTTTTGTTTTTGCTTTTGATTACGATACTGTATACTGAGCTGCACATTTTCCGAATAAGATTTTCCGTATATTTTATATAACGGGCGGTTGGGAATTTTACTGTCAGGATAAAAGATACCCAGTTGCACACTCTCTGTTTGGAACTTTGGGTGCTGTCTGCTATTAAAACCAAGAGGTCTCTGCTCCATTTTCGTTTTAGACGTCACGCAGTTGGGCTGTTCCTTGTAGCTAGGTTTTGGGCTAGTCGGTTGGAATAGTTAGAAGGTAGGAATAGTCTAGTCGTTCGTGAAATTTACTGTAGAAGGATGCGGCTAGTTCCTTTACTGTTGGAAGTTTGAAATCGTCGTAGAGGATTTTATTGCTTAAATTAAAGGAGCGCAAGAAGCAAGCCTTAAGAATTTTGACTGAAGGGCCTGGGTCACTTTAAATTACACTCTGCCGCTGTTTCAAAGAGACACCATAAAACAGACCTAGCAAAAGAATCAAATAGAAAAAATAATAGAAATTCAAACACATATTGGTTTGAACAGGTCAATAAGGATTTTAAAGAACCGAATTAAAAAAACAACAATTTACGTATAGTGACGTATTCTGATGAAAACTTAATACATGTAAAGAGACTAGAGAAGTAAAGTGACATGTCTATCTTTACCAGAAGAAAAAAAACAACAAAATTGACTCTAAAGAAGCGAGAAAAACACTTAAGCTTACTTAGGTGAAAAAGTACTGGTTACGAAAGAAAGTGAAACTGTTCATCGTAGTCCCACAGAGACCGGTGTCGATTAAAAAAAAAACATATATGTAATATTGCATAAAATACGTTCGACTGAAATATTTAATTCAACATGAGAAAGCAAAGTGACGTACCACATATACCTATAGGTATACATTATATCAAGATTTATAAAGTATGAAATAGTAGCATTCATCAAATTTGTTATGCATGATTCGTTTTGAAAGGAATTACTGGAGTATACTCGAAGTTAGTTAAGAAGTATAGGCACTATGTCAGGCCTTCGATTATTTTTGAAATCATGTAGGTTAATTTTGTCCTTATTTTCTTTTCTAGAGCGGACAGTACTGGTAATTGTTCATTTTTTTCTGAAAATTTCTTGAATTGAATTTCTTTTTAATCACCAGTACGTATTGATTTATTTAAAAAGATTGTAATAAACTACCTTTGAATGACTGCTAAAAGTATTGTAGTGACCGCAAACTCTTTAATGGTTTTTGTTTACTACGGATAAAAGATTTTTCTTGCAAGATCCAGTCACTAAGAAAGTTACAATTACTTTGATTGCTGTGATTATGTTGTGCTCGGGGGTGAAGTTATTTACTTAGTTGTATTTCACCTTTTGTATCAGCTTGAAAATATAAATAATTGTTTATATGTTTTAGAGATACTTTCTTTCTCTTATTATTGTTTTTATTACAATACTGTGCTCCGTTAATCACTTTTTAAGTCTCATTGACTGCTTCGTCATTAAATACTAGTGACTCAACTTTTGATCAGTAAGTTTGGGAAAAGGTGAAAATGTTTTTGACACTAAAACCGGTAATAAACGTCTTTAACAATGCAATTATTAAAAATCTTTGTTTATTTTTTCATTGCAAAATTTTACTGGAAACCCCTTACGAGAATAATCAGAAACCTTACACAATCAGAAACGGGCAAGTAAATTGTTTCTGGAAATAAAAGTTTCTGCAAAAAAACTTGTTTATTTACTACGCAGAGTACGTAGTAGTATTAAAAGTAGTTCTTTGTTTCTGTTTCCTTCAAGATAGATCTTCATTATTTCTTCAACCACTGTGTACTTAAAAAATTTCATGTTTATATCCTCGAAAAAAGTTCTTCGGCGGCGTTCTTTTGCTTACATATTCATACCTGAGTTCATGAATTGAATATTGTTGTAATAGTTATATTTATTTAATAATATTAAAAGGGATTTTTAATAATACTATAAATATAATTAACTATAAATAATTAACTGTAAATAATAAGTAATATAATAGTGTTATAAAAGTTGAATTGAGTTATAGTGTTGAGTTATAGTTGTAGTTATAGTTCTATCTAGTCATATAGTGTAAAAGTCACTCGATAACTTTTATGCTACAGATTACTAATAAATGTTTTTGGTTGACATTGGGATGAATCTAGTCGCTATTCTAAGTAAATTAATTTACGAATGAACTCGTAATCTATTAACCCGATTTTTATCAGTTTTAATTGATTTCCATCTCTGTAATTGTATGCCTTGTATTCTGTCCTAACATCTAAAAGAGTGAGTGATAAGAGTAGCCTGTAAATAGTAATTTTAATATTGTCTCCACACAACATTTGATCGATGTCTTTATTTACCAGTAGCCTAGTTCAAAAATACTTCTTGAGATAAAATGTCATAAGTAATTACTTTTGTAATTACTGAATCCGTTACCGACAAGTTCTTATTAAGAATAAAAGTTAAAAAAGTTGTTTGGTCGTTAGTCACACCTTGACATAAACCTTTGGTATGTAGATGTGTACATGGTAATAAAGACTGACATTTAATGTGATCTTAGAACAAAGGTTCTTCATTCCTTCGTTATTACGCATGTCCAATTACGATACAAAGTAGTATCTGTAACTAATTTGTCATTTTACTTCTATTCTTAACTTCATATTTTTATGTATTTTTACTTTCTCTGGCGTATATGAATATATAGGAAGAAATGTACTGTTTTCATGTCGATTTTCTGAAATCGAGTTTTTACCAGATCTACACGTTTTCAGACTCCCAGAACCCCAAAAAACATGTTTTTAACGATTGGTCTGTGTGTGTATGTAAACAGAATATCTCAAGACTGGAACATCGTACGAACTTGAAACTTAAGTTAGGTACCACTAAAGGACCCGCACAAACATTTTCATCAAAATCTGTCAACCGTAAGTAGTAGTTTATTCGTGTCATTTTTCACTTTTTTGCGATTTTCTAAAAAAACGGCTCATGAACTATATTTTTATGCTCTACAAGATACCGTAGGCGCCATGTCTGCTGAATTCTTGGAAAGGCTGTTTTCTCATAAAAACATTGTTTTTTAAAGATTGAGACTTTAATGTGCATTTTAGCGCACAAATTTATAAAACAAAAGTTGTAGGAAATTTAAAATCTTACAACTTTTATATCAAACATTTTATTTGTATAACGCTTAGTTTAACGGTAATTAGCGATTTTCTGTTTTGTTTCTAACGAAAACGTGTAAAAAAATCGATTTTTTAAAGATTTCATCCTTAGTATACATTTTACGACAAAAGTGTATCTAATCAAGTTTATAAGAAGTTAAAAGATCTACAACTGTATTTAGAGCATTTTTTCTACAGAGCCTAGTTTAGCCTGAAAGTGATTTTCGTATTTTTAAGCCAAACTGAGGTTGATTTTCATTTTGCATCTTTCACTTATGGCTAAAATTAGGTTATGTTTATTGAGATTAGGTTTTTGTTTATTTCTAATGTTTTATTACTAACGTTAGGTTATATTGTTCATTATTATCATTGGTAAGAGAAAGTCGTGTGAGTGTTTCTCACCAGATTTTTATATATATTGAAAACTGCATAGGCTGTGAGATTATTTTAATCACGAAATAAAAGTCAACGAAGTTTTTATTAATTTATTGATGACCATGTAGGCTACTTATTATGCATTTTCCATCATGTTACATTAGTACTACCTGCTATAGAAAATATTCCAACAATAGAAATCATGACCAGAAGTTAATCAAATAATACATACTATTATTTTTTGTAGGAAATTTCAAAAAGTTAAATTCGAAGTTTTTCTGATTTTTTAAAAATTAAATAGTTTATTTTATATTTCTTTCCATAATTTCTGCTGTGCTTATTTAGTGTCACAAAAGACAAACGTAAAATATCACTACAAAAATCTGTATTTTATTCTCAACTATATAATACAAGTACTATTAAAAACTTCAAAGAGTTTTTACATAAAATAAATTTACGAGAAGATTTTAACTTGGGTTGCAACTTTATTGCATGATCTTTACGTCACGTAGTTTTTTAACAGCATTACTCGAGTAATAGGTACATTAAAACATAATTTTGACTGTTTTTAGCGTTGGAAATTGAAAAACATTCAAAATCTATCGATGACAAAATTTCAAAACTTAGTTTTGTACTTCTTAGTTTATACATGAACTACGATTGTAGATGTAATTGAGTTGAGTGAGATTGTGAGATTGTAGAGAGTGAGAGTGTAAGGGAGATTTTTTCTGTCTCTAGATCAATATCTCAGATAGTTTTTATCCATATCGTGTACTCCATGAGATAACATAGTTTCCCGGAGATAAGGTAAAATATTATGTTTTGGCCGGGTGTAAAAGAAATAATTGGAATCCTGTTGTCAAAGAATTCATATTTTGTAAGTCTTTTATAAAATTGAATATCTGTAACTTCTCTTTACTTAAATTTGGTCCACCATAATTAAAAACTTAATTTTACTGCATTAATGACTTAAATGGTTCTACTTTTTCTCCATTTTGATGATTGTAATACTGGGTGCAAAGATTGGGTGAAATTTTGTTACAAATAGCAAATGAAATGAAATATCAAATGAAATGGTTTAGATTAGAATTTTTGGGATCGTGATTTGAACTCGTTGTAGGATATTTAACATAACTCTACTGATTTTATTTGTAGGCTTTTATTATCAAAAACACATAGTTCTAGTTTGCCTATGGCTGCCAATCCAGGAAGAAATAATTCGTTCCACTTTGATGCTCTTCCACTATGTTAGAGTTGAAAACTTACCCCACTGTAAAATAATCAAACCAAGGCTTTTATTAAAATGTAATGATACAACTCCCGATTTTTTGGCGTTTTTGAAAAGAATGTTCTTATAATTTTTTTTAAGTGGATGTTAATCAGAAATCTAATCCACATAAATGCCTGAAAATTGTCGACGTCGAATATGAGGTTAAAGAATGTTTTATCAAATAACATGTGCTAGTTCTACTTTTGGTATATTGTAACATGAAATGAGATTTATTTGTTCCACGCAAAGATAATTTAACTGAAATATTCTTTTGACTATGTAATATTTACCTGTCTCATAAATACAACACGCACTGTAATAAAATAAGGTTGTAATCCTTAAAATGAATTAGTCTACAATTTCTTTTTTCTACATCTATTATACGTAATTTAAGCAATTATTTTGTTATTCGAACCCTACTGATAATCATTGTACGCAAATAATTTTATGGAAACTAGATTTGTACTGTATTAGTTTTGTCTTTAAATAATCAAAATCCTTCTCAGGTACGTATGCTCTACTTTAGGAGGATCTGAGCCTACTATTGGCACGTCACGAAAGAAGTCCGTTGTGTTTAAAGAGCTCTATCAAAAAAAAAAATGAAACGGAAAAATTTAAACACTACACCAAATTAAACCCTGTTGTTTTCTACGCAGATTAGTTTGACTAAATCATTTTAATCAGCAATTAGTCGGAGATACAGCAATTTACGCGTAAAAAGAACCCTGTTTTTAGCCTGTTTTCCGTTAGTGTGCTTTTTAAACGTTTGTTACTCCGTTCAGGCTCTGCGTTCGCCGACGTTAGATTTTTCAACGGTTGGTAATACACGCCGTCGTTCGTGTGCACTACCACTCAATGTTGGCTGCGCGTTAATGGCACGTCAACGCGCCGTCCGTCTGTTATTACCCTATGTGAGTATTCAACTTATTTCTGGCTTTAAAAGTAGTCATTTAAACGTAATACAGTGAAACCTCCGAATAGTGGACTTCAGCGGGACCACATCACAGTCCATTGTATACAGGTGCCCGTTCTATGTAGGAGAGCCAATACATATGTACTTACATAACAACTTAGTGATTTACACGTTTTAAGGTTTGCGTTTAAACATATGGATACTAACGTAAAGAGAGGTGCGCGATTTAGAGTTAAAATAAAAAATAAACATGAAGGGTCACATAAACTATGTACGCACGATCTGTAATTTGTAACTGGGAATGTAGAATATGAATCTACTTACCAAACATAGATGAAAATTTCACAGATGCCAAACGTGTGAAAAACACTACACTTATCTTCTGAAAAGAAATAATCACTTTTTTAAATGAAAATGAATGTTGTTTTTATTGACAAGATGAATAAATTATATTTTTGAAAATTCTGATTTAATTTGAATTTCGAAGATTGTGTCTGTGATTTGGTTTTGTTTAGCTTTCACATTGCACGCTTGTTTTTCGTAAATGAATGAGCAAATTCTCCACCATTAGGCATCCTTCTTCATCTTTCTTCGAAACGACTAAGTGTTTTACGTCTTTAATTTATTTCACTACCTCCTTATAAGTGAGTTTGGTTGTAGTTTCTTCAGTTGTGTATCCATTGTCACTGTATAGATAAAAAATTACGTTTAAAGTCCAGATTTGGGAAACTTTTATTGAAATTCCCACTCTCATGGGATCGGGACTGTAAGAAATGTCCGCTAATAAGAGGGTTCGGTAAAATGGAGGTGACCGTTACGCGAGGTTTTACTCTTTTAAAAGTTAAGGAACGTGATTAAGTACTTTGGTTTATCACTTTATCTGATTTGTATATTTTCTGAAGCCAGATGAGTATATAGGGTGAAATGTTTTCACATCAGTCACAGCTGTGATAAGTAGCTGGCGATACTCATAGTTCTTGTATATAATAAAATTAGCCTGTTAAATATAGGGTGATTCAAAAAGAGCGCCGGTTTTGATATATCAAATTAAGAGATTTATTTTATTGAAAAACTGAAAATAAATACATCAACAAGTTCATCTTACCTTCCGATTTCATGTATGAAAAATGATGTCATGCATGTGTCCTCCTCTACTGCGCTGGCACGCATCAACTCTGTCCATGAAATTGGATATTACTGCACGACAAGTTTCGACTTCCATTTGCCCGATAACCCGTCGAATTTCCTCCTTCAAGTCATTGATGTTTCGGGGTTTATTGGCATACACCAATGACTTCAGATGACCCCAAAGATGAAAGTCACAAGGCGTCAAGTCACACGACCTTGGTGGCCATTGATGGTCGGAATTACGAGAAATGATGCGATCCTGGAACCGTTCACGGAGCAACAACATTGTTTCTCGTGCAGCGTGACAGGTGGCACCATCCTGCTGAAACCACAACTTGTCAATGTCCATTCCATCCAAATGACGCCACAAAAACTCCCTAATCATCGTACGGTATCGGTCTCCATTTACTGTCACGGCTTGTCCTTCTTGATTTTCAAAAAAGTAAGGGCCGATGACACCGCCCGACCAAAAGCCGCACCAAACTGTCACTCGCTGTGCATACATTTCCCTTTCATTAACCACGCGAGGGTTTTCTAAACCCCACATACGGCAGTTCTGTTTATTAACAAAACCGTTTAAGTGGAAGTGCGCCTCATCACTGAAAATGATTTTGTTTGCGAAGGTGTCATCATCCTGCCGTTTTCTCAATACCCAGTCAACAAACTGTCGTCTCTTCTGGTGGTCTGCCACTTTCAAATGTTGCGTCAACTGAATTTTATACGGGTGATATTGGAGATCGTACCGAAGAATTCTCCGTACAGAAGAACATCGTAAACCCAATTGTTGAGAACGGCGACGTATTGATTTTGCTGGGCTAACAGCCACACTGTCACGAACCAACGCAACGTTCTGCTCAGTTCGGCCAGAACGACGACGTCCAGAACTTTTAAGGTCGACTGTTGAACCAGTCTCAAAAAACTTTTTCATGAGCCTGCGAACTGTTGATTCATTCGGTGCTTCATTACGTCCTAGAGTACCGCGAAGTCGCCTGACAGTAGCCGCATAACTCTCTCCACTCTGGTAAAATGTTTTGACGATTAACACTCGTTGTGCAATAGTAAACTTCTCCATGGTTAGACACAGACTGCGAGATTACTACACTGCGAACAAGAGAAACTACAACTGAATCGTCAATCGGAATGTTCTCCGAAATAGAAATGAGGTCTAACAATGTTGCCAACCGATAAACAAAAATTTACCAGCCGTTTAAAAACCGGCGCTCTTTTTGAATCACCCGTTAGTTTGCTTAAGCTTGAATATTGTTTTCATTCGACAACGATGTTATTCCATTAATTAGCTATACGAAGTAAATCAGAAATCATTAGCATCTAGGAAAATAATTCCAAGGGAGTTCTACTTAGCAGTAATTTTATTATTTCACAAAATTTCTAATATTTGGTTTAAGTAACTTACAGGATTCGTGTCATATAACTATCTCGTATTGCCTTGCAAATTTATATTTTCCTTGACTCACTAAGAAAATTTAAAAAAATCAACCTTTAGAAAGTGTCTTTATTTATTGTGAACTAGGTATTGGAATGAATGTTGTGTTGCTTACTAAAAATAATCTTTTCTTTTTCAGAGAAACTGTTCCACAAGAAGCTTATGTCAAGTATGTTAGCAGCTGTACTGATAATGAAGCTACTTAAGGTCAAGTTAATGTTCATTCTTCCTGTTCTCTTGGGAGTGGGAACCGCTAAAAAGATTCTTTTGAAAGTTCTTCTCTTCCTGTTCCCTGCTCTTGCTCACCTGTTCAAACTGTGCTCTTATTACCATCACCACGCAAAATACCATCATCATCACCACCAAGTAAGTTTAGTACAAGTAACTGTTTAGTAGTGTTTTCATTGAGATAGTATTTAGATAGATAAAGGTTGTAAATTACATTTAACCCTTTCAGTGCCGAAACAATATTTAAAAATTTGATTTAAAGTGCCATTTAATTTGAATAAGGTGAAAAAAAGTGTCTGCCATTGCCGACTAAAATTTCATCGTTACAGAAAAATAAAATTTCCTGTTAAAAATTAATTTTTATTGTGGTCATAAAAAAAAAATCGTTCTATCACCAAAAATATTCAATAATTTTGTTTTAGTTTATTAAAAGTCACATCGGCAGCTTGGTCATTAGCAACTACTGTGGGTTTTGGTACCTTAACGGTGGTTTTAACGTGTTAAAATTCTCAGACCCTAGCCGGGAATCGAACCCGGAACCTTTTCCTTTGTAGATAAGCGCTCTAGTCACTACGCAACGGAGGCGGTTTCAAAATGCATCATTCCATTAATTCTTGTTTAAAAGTTTTTTTGAAATGTTCGGTTATCCGGACGTTGGCAAATTATGCATAACTTACGCAGGTCCGATAAATCGGATGTTATAACTACGTAAAAGATATCAACGTCCTGTTTTCCAGATGTCGGAACTGAAAAGGTTTAAACGCACTGAATTTATTTATTTATTTGATGTTATTAACGTAACATAGGTAATATTTTTAAAACGGATGGAATTTTTATTTTCGTTGTGTAATATTGAAATAAAAAATTTAGTACGAGGTAGTACTATTGTAAATGGTAAAGTGATTACTTCTCGCATACAACGTTTTAGAATAGAACTTTCTTTAATAAAAAAACCACAACACCGTTGTAATAATTGTAACCTCCATCTATGAAATAATTGTTAAATAAGAATATTATGAAATAAAAAATTATAAAAGTAAATAACATTATGAGACATCTTGGTTATTACCGACTACGTTGGCGTGAGGAACAGTGGGTTTGAAGTTGTCATAATTTTCCAGACTCTGGCCGGAAATTGAATCCGGGACCTCCGCTTTGCAGCGTAACACGCTAACCACTGGGCCACGGAGGCAGCCATATTTTTATTTTTTTATTTTATTTATTGTAAATAAAATATTTAAAAACCAGCAGAAATTTACCGATTCAGTTCTGCCACCTTAATCAGGTCACTATTTTCGTATTCTGTTTCCATAGGCCTACCTTATTGTAAAAAACTTATAAGAGACTACACATTTTTACAAAAATATTTTAACTTGTTTATTAAAAATTTGTTAATAGAATAACAATTAGCAAATTTGAAGTTAAAGTTGTAGAATGAATTGCTTGTACAAACTTGTTGGTGCTGACACCACCGCAGTAACCACACCACTGTGTGGCAAAGATTTGATTGTCCCTTGCGGAGAGTAGCAGAATCGGCCCGCTTCTAGCCTTCTCAATAACATTTCATTTTTAAAAAAATAAAGTTATAACACTGTAAAATGCTCTAGTCTCATGTACGTAAAATCATGATACGCATCTTTTTTGTTCTATTAACTTTTTTTTGTTGTTATTAACTTTTACGATAAATGAAATGCTTAAAGAGTTATTAGTGGTTTTAAGAAACAAAATAACAGCCGAAAAATAGTACGATTTCACGATGATTACGTATTAACCGGACGTCTTTTTCTTTCTTTTTTTATCCGAGGCGAGAAAACTCATGTTCACTCCGTCACGATGTCATTACATCTGACATTGACGTCTGACATTGAAAACATGTCGTATAAGGGATCAGGATATACCGAGAACACTTACAGATCAAATGTATTTGTTAGTGATTTTAATACTGTAGTCACTCATTTTGTAAAAAAGTTTGATTAAAGTACGCCCGGACTTGAAAAAATCTTATTGCAAGAAAGTTTTCGGCTTTATAATTATTTCTATATACATGCAGAGTACGAAAAGTAGTTTAAGGAGTAAACTTATTTTTTGTGTAAGAATAATGAATTTTAATGACCCCTTCAAAAGATAAGGTCCGCTAAATATTGGCGTTTGGAAATGTTACTGATGTAAATTAGTGTATTCACAGTTTGTTTATGTATATAATTGAAATATGTATATTAAAATATTACTAGTATAATATTATTACGATATAATAAAATATAGTATTAATATATAGTATTCTGTTTTATGTCTAACGTTTAACAATTAATATAACACATAACTACTACTAAATAGTACACTGGACTTGGTACATAATGAAATGTAATTGAGAAGGCTTGTAGCGGGCCGATTTTGCTACTCTCCGTAAGGGGCAATCAAATCTTTGCCATACAGTAGTTCTGTTGGAGAAGGTGTCTTGGCAGAGGCGGCGTATGAACTTCTCCGCGGGTTACCTGGTAGACTATATGTCACGAAAGCATCTGTTGCATGAACGGATGTGTGTGTTTTTAAAATCGAGTATGAAATTAATTATAAAGGTCTTTTGCTTTGTAAACTTTGTAGAAGTAAGTCGTTGTGCAGTACGCTGTTGGTTAAGTAGCAGGAATATAGTGTTATTGTAAGTAACATTTTTTTATGTATTGCCTGAATACGTTTTGCTGTGACAGTTTCGCAGAACCCCGTAATTGCATTTCGAAAGTACAGACTGGTCTTATGACCGTTTTGTAAATTTATATTTTATTTTCTGAAGGTAACTTTCAGCGTTTGTCCAATAAGCATTTCAGTAAATAAAAGCGCATTTTAAAATTGATATAGGCTTAATACTAAATTCCTGTCGTTTTTCATGACGTACAGAGAAGGTTAATAGTTCTGAAAAAATTTGGTTGAAACATTCATGCAATTTCTCTTGCCAGTATAGATTAAAACCATTTTATAACCCGCAGTTAATCATTAGTAAACAGTGTAAAAAGTAAAACATAACCTTATTTTCATCATGAATGAATGATGCAAAATTAAAATCAACCTCTATTCGACTTGAAAATACGGGAAATAACTAATTGACGCTAAACTAGGCACTGTAGAAGAAATTGCTTGAAATAAAAGTTATATTTTTATTTCCAATAACCTTAGTTTTGTATACGTTTGTCTTAAAATACATACTAAGGCCGCAATATTAAAAAACCCCGTTTCGTTACTGCTTTGATGTGCAAAACACAGAAAATCACTAATTAGCGCTAAAGTGAGCATTGTACAAAAAATGTTAAGAAATAAAAGTTGTAGGGTGTTAAATGTTCTACAACTTTAATTACATACATTTTTGCCCTAGAATGCACATTAAGACCGTAATATTAAAAACAAATTCTTACGTGCGCACAGGTCCCCCAAGAATTTCAGCAGACATGGATGGCGCTTACCTTATCTTGTACCACTTTGACAATTTGGTTAATGAGGTGATTTAAAAAATAACTCGTAGGAACCGGTTTTGAGGAAATTGCAAGTAACTGAAAAATTGCACGAATAAACTACTTCTGGTTGACTGATTGTGATGAAAATGTTCGAGTCGGATGGTACCTAACTTAAGTTTGAAACTTCAACTTTGTACTGTGTTCGGTTCCTAGGATATTTGTTCACATACAGGCACACGCAGATACCAATCGGTAAAAACATTTTTTTGGGTTCAGGGGCCTGAAAACGTGTTTGTCCGGTGAAAACTTTATTTCGAAAAATCGAATTGAAAATAAATCTTTCATTCCCTACATATTTTCATTGGGCAAGAGAAAGTAAAGAAAATGTATTTTTGAATATTATAAAGAGCTGAAGATATACCGCGAAAGCACTTCTCATTCGATAAGTGTTTTCACTTATTCTTAGACCGTTCGGGTGGTTTTTCAATATTTTCATTTACAATAAATATAATAAAATATATAATAACATAAAGCCTACACTTAATACTTTTGTTTACTTGATTCCATTTCACAAATTTTTTTCTCTGAAAGGTTACTCCTGTTGAATCAGAGTTAAAACTTTAATCTCACCGTAGTAAATATTTGGTTAATGGCGACATCGGTTATCTGCCGATGTCGCCTATAAGCGATCTGCCTATAAGCGTCTCAGCCTTCCTTAACATCGTTCGTTTGTCGATTTAACACATCTATTAATTTCAAATTTATCACGAACAAATATTAAATGAACTTGAGGAAGTCCTGTTTAGGCTAAATGGAATGCTCCTTAGTAGAATTCTTTAGGCTGCATAGCGGTACAGAGCCCAATGTCAAATAATAAAACTTTCACAATTGAATGTGGGCCAGTGTGGTACTTGAATTTACACAGCTGAGTTAGGCATATATGTGGGTTTAAACAAGTACTTACCTAAACATTTTACGATGAGAAGACTAAGTATCCTTCCGTGTATATTTTAAATAAGCGAAAATGGTAAAAATACTTGTATAAGTGAATTTTTAAATAATTATGTCATAAAATAAATGTTTTAAAAAGCGTACACTTCGTGATCTCAGTTCTGTTACGGTGGTATATGTACACAATATCTTAGTGTGTTTAATTAACTATAAAAGAAATGATTTGTTACTTATATTTCAGCTTGAAGCCTGAATTTATCTTTTAGAAAATTGAAAGTAAACAAAATCAATGTGTACTATAAAAAAGGCTTTTCTGTACAAAGAAAGCTGAAAACTGATTTAAGTACATTCTGTACTTAAATCAGTAATAATGAAATATCTATTATTTTTGTAGGACAGGATCCTTGTGCGACCTATATCTTCTATCCTTTTTCTTTTAAACGCACGTCGGCGTCGTTTCAAACGATAATACCTATATCAAGAAAAATTAAAACTGCGACAATGCTTATCAGGAAACTACTTCCTAATAATTCATTTCTTTGGTTAATACTAGAAGTAATTTTTTTTTTAAATATCATCAAGTAAACTTGTATCTAATTTTCACATGATTTTTTTCTCATTAATACATAAATTTTCATATGGTCCTATTGAATAGATTATTTCATTTGAACTTATTTCGAGTAAAAACTGCGAGTCGTGACATTGTCCTGAAAGTAAACGTTTCGTATCATATTATTAGTCAATTTGTAAAAAATTAGACCAGTTAAATTCGAGTTTTAATTAGGTATTATTTTATAGCAAAATAAATGTTTTTAAACGATATCTGTGGTCAGTGTAGTTGAAACAAAGTTACAAAGAAAATGTAGTTTGTTTGTTTTTAAACGATATCTGTGGTCAGTGTAGTTGAAACAAAGTTACAAAGAAAATGTAGTTTGTTTGTTCTACTCAGTATCGCCAAATATGTCCGCTATTTTAAAAGTATTTTCATTTTTTATTGGTTTCAACGGCGTATATTTATACTGTTAGTTCTCGGTTGATGCCTCTTTTTTCTCTCATTCACTGGCTGTGTGCGTGTGTCTCCATTGGCCTGATAAATAAAAATATATGTTTTTAAAAAGGTGTAGGGGCCCCGTTTGGAATCAGTTTTTTTGTTAATATAAAATTTAAGCAAATGCAATAAAAAAGTGAATAATTACGTTCTTTGAATAAAAATGAAAAACACGCTCAGTAGTGTGTTTTAATTAAAACTTGCAACTGAACTGTGTATGTGTATAATAAGAATAAGAATCATAGAAAATCTTATGATTGGTACACATTTAAGTGAACCAATTTTTAGCACTTTTTCTTCTACTTTTCCTTCCTTTTTTCTCCTTCTCCTCCTCCTCCTCAAGCTCCTCATTTTTTTCCTCTTCTGTTTTTACTTTTTCCTTCTTTTTTTTCTCCTCCTCCCTCTTTATCCTTCTTTTTACGTCATTTATCTAGATTTCCCGGCATCAAAATGTTATAATTCCTGTTTTAAATTCTATCCCCCTTCTTTCACTGAAAATTCTCCATCCATTTATTGCAATAATAATTGAACGTGCAAATTTTGTCGTACCTAATAAATTTTAAATTGAATGAATAATACGTCTGATTTATTTGCCTTCTCCTTTCAGGTTGCTCATCATCACCATCACGTACCGGTAGCAGTGCCACATCATCCGCCTCACCACCATCACCATATAAGTGACTACGGACCACCAGGGTACGAATCAAGTGGTCCAGGGGACTACATACACAGTAGAACAGAAATGCCAGGTACAATATCTCAGCATGGAAGTGAGCTTGCTTCATGGGGTCTAGGAGATTTCCCACCTGGATGGGAAGATCCCAGAGTTTCTCGTAGTGCCGTTCCAGTGACCGAACCCACCAAAACCAATTTTCATCACAGGCCACAGGTAAAATACTCGTATTATTTTTTTATTCTTAAAGAGGATAGTATTTATCTGCCTGCTTCAGAAAAATAAGTGGTTTCCTTTTTATTTTAAGTAAATATTTACACATGAATAAAGTGCTTCTATTCCCGTAGTTTCTAGTTTTTTTTAAAATTCTGTCTCCCTTCTTTCAATGAATTTCCCTATCTATTTATTGCGATAATAACTGAAGGTGTAAATTGTGTAGTAATAAATTTTAAATTGAATAAATAGGATAGTTAAAGGGTTTCAGAAGAAAAATTGAACTCTGTTAGAACTATTCTTATTTAAAATAATTTTACAAAGCTTAATTAAAACACTCCAATAAGCAATTTTTTTTATATTTGTATCTAATGTTACGCTAACTACTTGGTCATCCGTGACCAAGATAAGAATCGAATAGTAAGTGTGGTTGTACATTGTCCTCCTCATTGTTGTCTAAAACTTAATGCTCTACCACTGTGCAACCGAGGTGGCCACACAAATTCTTGATTTAATGAAAAGTATATGAAATATTTTTTAATGCACTTTAAGTAGTCTACTATTTGTCTGTGGAAAGAAGAGAGTTGGCGGAGAGGCGCAAAACTTGGTGTATTCTACCATTTCAAAAAAACATTTTAATTTTTTAATTCATACAATTTGTTGTAAATGCACTTATCTAATAAAAAAAATCTGGCGTGAAACACTCACACAACTTTCTCTTGTCAATGCAAATAATTAACAATATAACCTAACACATTAGTAATAAAACATTAAAGATAAACAAAAAACTAACCTCAATAAAGATAACCTAATTTTAATCATGAGTGAAAGAGGCAAAATGAAAATCAGTTTGGCTGAAAAATACGGAAAATCACTCTTTCACGCTAAACTAGGCTCTGTAGAGAAGAATGCTCTAAATAAACTTGTAGCTCTCTTAATTTACTATAAATTTGATTATACTCTTTTGTCGTAAAATGCATACTAAGACTGAAATCTTAAAAAAAATCGATGTTGTTTTACTCATTTTTGTGAAACAAACAGAAAATCGCTAATTACCGCTAAACTAAGCATTATAAAGAATGTTTGAAATAAACGTTGTAGAATTTTTAATTCTCTACAACTTTTATTGTATACATTTTTGCGCTAAAACGCATATTAAAGCCGAAATCTTAAAAAAAAACAATTTTTTTGCGAGAAAACAGCCTTCCCAAGAATTTCAGCAGACATGTTGCTTACCCTATCTTGTAGAACATAAAAAATTTAGTAAATGAGGGGATTTAAAAAAAACGTAGGAGCCGTTTTTGAGAAAATCACAATAAAGTGAAAAATGACACGATTTAAACTACTACTTCCAGTTCACAGATTTTGATGAAAATGTTCGTGTCGGGTCCGGTAGTAGTATCTAAATTAAGTTTCAAGTTCGTACGATGTTTCGTTCTTGGGATATTCTGCTCACTCACACACACCAATCGCTAAAAACATGTTTTTTTTTAAGTTCAGGGGGTCTGAAAACGTGTATACATCCGGTGAAAACTCGATTTCGAAAAATCGACATAATTTCAATACTTTCCTTCCTACATATTCACGTGGGTAAGATAAGTAAAAATGGAGGGGTATATTTTTTTGTCCAGTGAAATTTTCAGGTAGGCTACTTGGAACCGTTAAAAATTTATTTCAACTTTTTCAGAAAATTCCATTTTTCTGAATGTACTTTTTTCATTTCACGCCAATCGTAAATTATATATTTTTGAAAGAAAACGTCCCGTTCTGTTCAAAGGCGTGAATAAAATTTTTCTTTATTCATTACGTTAGCCTTCTTGACATTTATAACAGGCACGGTTACAAAATTCTCCAGTATTCTGTTGGGAAGAAAAAAGTAAACGACGATGTAAACGAAAAAACTTAAAAAACGAAAATGAAAACAACTTATGGTTTCTTTCCTAAAAAAAGTAAAATCTGTATTTATTTCAGAAATAAATAAAATAGAGCCGCCTCCGTAGCTCAGTGATTAGCGTGCTATGCTGCAAAGGGAAGATCCCAGGTTCGATTCTCAGCCAGGATCTGGAAAATTATTACAAGTTCCCACCGTTCCACATCCCAACGTAGTCGCAAAAAATCAAGTTGTTGATGTGACTTAAAAAATAATCTAAAAAGAATAATATAAAATTAAGTCAAGAATAAACTTTTTGTCGATGACAATAAAGTTGTTCTCTTGCTGAGAATAGCTTAAACTGTGGAATATAATAATGATTATTTTTTTATGTACAAAATTAAGATTGTTTGTTTTATTACAAACAACCAAGATTTATGGTCTCCATAACAGATTTATGGTCTCCTACCATGACAATCTTTTTAATTCTTCAGTGGGTCAAAGCACTTTCTTATACTGTAATTATGAGTTGCTCACACCGGGTCAGTCCAGTATCTGCAGAAGGATGCCGTGACAGTAGATATTGTTATTAAAATCTTTACTACTTGACCGTCTTCTCGTCACAAATTTTAATAAATATTTTTACCAGACCTAAATTTTTGAAATGTTTTTTATCACTTTGACGGTCTTTTAGATGTGCTGAATAATTTAAAAGTATAGGTATGTTGTTTCATTGTTTTCCCTTAACAGTCTTTATTATTGCATATTTTAGGTCTCTATAAATAATATGTTCGTCTATGACATCTGAGTAAAAGTTTTATTACACTGGTACTTAGTTTAAGTAGGACTAATACGGCGGTGCTTAAAAAAGTACCTACTTCTTTTAGTTAGACAGGTAGCTCTGATGTTTATTAATATAAACCAGAACAAAAAATTTACACATCTGATATTTGTATTTAAAAACTCTTAGTTTTATTTTAAAATCTTCATTGCACCTTAGTGTTATGAGAAAGGCCAAACTTTGAATTAATGATATTTTCTCTTTTTTATTAATCTCCGATAAAATTTATGTATTTTACAGTTTACCACTAGATTTCTTAAAAGAAACAATAATATTCATAAACTGAAATGTCAGATCTACCTCTGAGGGATATTAATTTTTTTTAACAATTTCCTTGTTTGAAATTTAAAATTTCCCCCTACAATTGTTTTAGTTGTTTTTATTACAAGTTTTAATGTATTTTTATTGTATTTCATAGTATGTTACATGAATATGCCAATAAAAAGTTTATTTATCTCGCATGAACTATTTTACATTATTTATATTTATTTAAGAATAAAGTGTTCAGAACGATTTAAACTGCATTTTACAATGGTAGGGTAACTGAAAATTCTTGTCATACGTGGTACAAATAAATCGATAACTACTTTAAACAGCTAATATGGTAATTTACTAAATTATGAAATAATCCCTCTAGCGATTATGAATGCAGTATTATAACAAAAAAATGTCTCTAACCACTTCATACGTTCCCTATTTAAACAATACTGTCTTAATAAATAGAAATTAATTGTACATTTATATTGTAAGAAAATACTTACATACGATTAACTTCAACTGTTTATATCATGAGTAGTTATTTATTATTTTTTTAGTTTATTAATGTTATTGAACTGTATGAACATACAACTAGTACATTTTGAGGATTGGTTTTGCGATGGCGGGTAAAAATATGACGGGAATGACTTCAGGGTGAATAATACGCAGTAGTAAGACTTCCAAGGGTAATTTCTTAATTTAAAATATTGCAATAAAGTATTTGTGTCTAGAAAGATTCCGTATTAAAGTTTCAGTTCAACTACGCTATTATTAACCCAGTTTACTTTTTATATTTTCTTGGGTTACGTGTACGCTTCTAGCTGCGTCATTAAAATATGTGAGATTATTCGGTAGTTTTGACATATGGGCGTTCATGCCTCTGAAGGGTGTGTCTGGCTGTATTCAGCACGCCTTTTGGTAACTGATAATCCGATTGCCAGATGTAAATTTTTAAAGTTTTTTAATTTTTTTAAATTCTTTAACAACATATTTCTAATCGTTGAATTTGTTTGTGGAATATTTGTTTTCACGAATTTGTGTAATCATTTACGTTTTTTACATACTAAATTAAAAGTACAATAATTTCTCACTTATTTTCTTAGCTGAAATTTACTCTTTTTGTCTGTTAGATTTTATGCTCTATCCACTACGTACTTATAATTTCTATCTTAACAACTACGCCCATAACAGACAGGTAGACAGGTATTTTATTTGCGCTCAATATGTTAGTTTCAGGGCTACAAAAAATAGTTCTATTTCTTATCACATGATCTGCCAATTAAATGACTAAATCATTTAAGAACAGAAGAGGTGGAGGTGTAAAAGTCATTATCAGAGTTTTCTCCTCAGAAAGTAATGAATTTCATTATACAGCCAAACCCTGTGGTGAATGAAGTGAAGGTGTCGTTTGGAGGGTAGAAAATACGTGCTTTTTAGAGGGCCTGGCATGCTGATAAGCATACTTTCAACTTAGTGAGGAAGGCATGGTAAACCATCTCACTCCTCGTTTTACTTAGTAAAGCCTCTAGAAGTTCAAACCAGTCTTTCGGCTGATGACCTAAACAACAACAATATCTTAACGACTTGCTTCCTGCAAAGCAATTTAATAAAAATCTTCTAATTTTATGAATAAATAATGTGTAATTTCTTGTCAAACGACTGACGTGATTTTAGTTTTGTATTAACAGAAAATTAGTAAATTTCCACTGCACTAAGCGTCTTCAACTAAAGTAGTATTAAAATTTAAAAAATTTAATATCTTTGATTTATTTAATTATGAAGTTTTGCCTCGAAACCAGTTAAAACTTAAGTTTTATAGGCTTAACAAATCTAGTTAATTTTATAACTATGAGAACAGTGTAATAAACTAAAACCGGGTCATATACTTATTCTCTTTCTACCCGTACAGATATGTATTTTGGTAGTAGTTTTATTTAATAATTTGTGTAATTGTCTAGGATTTAAAGATAGCCACAAGATAAAATCTTAAGATTATTATCTGTGCGTTTTAATTAAAGGAAATTAATATATAACTTTAGTATAGGACTATGTTTGCCCATAAATTGGAAATGTTCTTTAGGTGATTGTATAAAAATAAAGTTTTTAAGATGAACTCTAGATATAAACTACTACTCGTAGCCTATAATATTACATTTTTGGCTATAGGGAATTGTTTTCTTTTTTATGCTTCCGACTGTAAGCAACTGTAAGCGACTGTAGCGCGTAAGTGCTAATGCAGATAATGATGGGTGATAGATCAAACTGAGAGATGCAAAAATGCCAGACCTGACCGGAAATCGTACCAATGGTATTGAAGCCACCTGCGCTGACCACTAATCAACGGGTCGGCCGTAAGAGAAAAAGTAGGCTACACCTTTTTTAGTAAAATTTCAAAGCCTACTTCTGCCTTCCGGTATTGAATCAGAATTCAATACGATTAGTTTATGTTTTAATATAAAAATCTGTTTCAATTAAAATATAGATTTTTATTGAAATTCTAATCTTTTAGTGGTTAGAAAATATTTTTTAGGTTCAAAATTAGTTTTTTTAAAACTTATAGTTAAAATTACATTATGAACCTACTCACTATGAGGCTATTAAGATAATCTGTAGCAGACGTTTTGAAAACTACGTTGTGGTAAGAATAGTATTAGAGGAAAATAAATCAAATAGGCAGAGAGTCCTCTGGTCATTGATCCGTATAAATAGAACGATTGCTTGTTTTATAATAAATATATCATGTTAACCTCTTTTTAACTGTGTACATGTATTTAGTTATAGGTGTCCAGTTAGTTTAGTATTATTTCGAGTTACATTGCTAAGCAAAAACAAAGATATGTCATTTCAGAATCAAGACACGCCTTTAACATCAGAAACTAGAATTTCTATCCCATAAATTATTTTATTTATTTGGTGACATTGATGTTCAGAGCAATAAACTGAATTAGTTTTCTTGCATTTAATTTCGTAAACTACTTAATATGTTGGAGAATCTGAACGGGTTTTTCAGAATATTTTTGAGTACTTTTTGTGAGTGGTAATTTAATGGTTCAGCTAGGTAATTTTTTTACACACATAATTTCCAAGTTAAAAATTTTATATTGGTTTTTGAAACAATAAAATAAGTTAATTACGTATTCAAACACAATACATTTTCTAATTAAACTAATTTTATAACACAATAATTAACGAAACTTACAGCAACATTATAATAACACTAACTGGGAAAAAATGTGGTTAGGTACCTCATTGAAAATCGTGTTGAGGCACCATAAAATTCTAAAAGATTTATTGTTTATAGATCTAAATTAGCTTACAAATAATTAAATCCTATTAAATATTTTTCTGAAAGTAAAGTACATGATACTCGTAATTTTCACGTTTCACTCGTAATTTTTAAAATTTTTAAACTGTACCTTACCTGATTTTAATATTTTGATTATGTAAACAAATAATCTTGTCATCAACTGATCGTAAAAATTAATAGGCGAGCCTTTACTGTTTTTAGAATTATAAACTGCGTTTCAATACGGCCGTGTAGTTGGATATCTATGTTAGATTTACACCACATCCATTTCAGAAAACTTTTTTTTTATTTATTTAAACGCGTCAACTGCTTGGTCATTATCGACTACGGTGGATAATGTGACTGTAACTGTTGGTTTTGATTTGTGAAAACTTCCAGACCCCGGCCGGAAATCGAACCTGGGACCTCTGCATAGCAGGCCAACGCGCTAACCACTTCGCTACGTAGGCGGATGGAAAACTTTTATTGATTGAGATTATGCCACCCAATAATGCTGGTAATGAATTAAATTTTAACTAGATTATTGTTTTAACAACAAATAAATAGTACATAATTTGACTTCTTATAATATTAAGTCAGTTAATTCCGGCCATTTTGCCTATATTACAGGGCTATAAGGTTATTATTAACGTAAGGTAACCGGTTATAGGAAACTGTTAATTTCCTAGTTGTTGAAATAACAATAACAATTTATAAATTCAGTGAAATTAAGATGCTTGACGTTAGGATAGGATGGAATTGAAACGTCGTTTGGAGGTCACCTGAAAATTGTGAAGTGAGAAAGATGTTTCTTACTACATTTGAATAAACAAATGCCAATATTGGCAGCTTCAATACCGCAGGGTTGAAAACGCTGAACTACAGCTTTCTGCGAAACAGACAATTCCGGATTCGACTCCAAGCCAAGCTCTAAAACATTTTACCACGTATAAATTCACATTTCTGTCTTGTACGTCACTATAGTAACCAACATAAAAATGTAGATGTAAAACTTTAAAGAAAAATTAAAAAAAATTATCAGCTTTATTATAATAGTTATAGGTATAGCACATGCCGTCAATAAAATCAATTACTTTATCCAATGTTAGTTTAATCGCGGCTTGTACGTAATTTTTAAATTTAATTGTTTAGTGCATTGATTTACATAATTTACATAATGGTACAACAATAATCATGTTCAATGTTGATTAATTTAAAAATTTAATACATATAAACCGTGTGATGATACTATTACACATATAAATTTAAATTACAAAATATATATACATTTATTTTTATTTCAACATTACATAGTTAAAGAAACTTACAACTTCGATGTACTCTAAATGTAATTTAACAACCTGCTGTAGGTAATTAGTTCAAAGACTAGGCTATATTATGAAAAGAAAACACGTGGTGATTACGTTTTCAGAAACTTTTAAGAAACTTTTTTATTCTCTACTTTCATTTTTGTTAATTTCATAATATAAACTTGTTAATGAGCTACATAAGACTTTTTCAAAAACTTGTACCTGTTTGGTTTTCAGATAAACTAGTCTAACATTGACAATGAAGACCATAAATGTACGAACAACTTTCCCCTTGTAGCTTAATTATTATTCACTTTATTTTGTAGTTGATTAGGTTTTGCTATAAAAGAAATTTCTATTATTACGGAAGTGTTATTACGAATAACATTATTTTATTATATTATTTATAGTAAAAGTAATGGAGTAATTAAATAAAAGTGTAACACAGAAACATTAGACCTGATTCGTTACGATCGATATTACTTTCCTTTATCATTTTTTTAAATGTTCTAGGCCACATAGTTCTGACGTAAATAAATCTATTTTTTTACACCTAATGTTAATTTATATTTTTTATTGGAAAATTTAAAATTTCACTCGAAAAAATTAATTTAGCTTGTTGTTACGCCGCTGTTAACTTTTCATTGAACTTGTTAGTTTAAAAAAATAAACGACAGAAAAGGAGTAGCTACTTAGGCTTACGTACATCAAAATTAAGGTTTGTTCTTTATGCGATGTTTGTATATTAATGAATGTGCACCGTTTGCAGCATCAGATTCAGTTAATGTATGGTAACACTTAAACCAAGTTCTTTCGGGATCTGAGTATAATAATATACAGACATTCTTTAATTTTAAAACAAATTATTTATTTACCAGATTACTCTTACTTACTATTAATAATTATTATGCTTGAACTACTAACGAACTACGATTGAATTAAATCAACTACGAAATTTAAAGCCTAAACTAACTTAAATAACAATTTTATACTGTCACTTAAGAACCAAAACAATGAATTATTTATCCACAACCACTTTCTACCGTCCGTACACACATGCACAATTATCGTAATTCAGAACAGGTTCCGTAACGACACTATTTCTAACGGTCCAACAACACTGATTCCATTCAAAGTCCTAGTACAACTGACTGGCGAACAAGCTAGCGGCTTTTATAAAAAAAGGTTGTGATCGTTTCCAAATCGACAAAGAATTACTGAATAATAGGGCACAGTAGAGACCCTTCTACTCTTGAATAGAATAATCTACAACTAGTAGAACAAATTAATGAATCAGTAATAAGCAATAAAACCTTGCTACTAGTTCCAGCCGCCCTTCCGAGAAATCCCTTCAAAAACATTACATTCGTACAATAACACTGTCACACCCTAACCATCTCCAGGTCACCACAAATCCGCAACCATTATCAATGTCACATTATATTGATTTGGCAGTGTGACGCAAACACAGCTGCAAGAGTAAATAAATCAAACCAAGGCGAGTGATATGAATTTTTTGGGCTTTTAATGAGTTTGTTATTCCTCTATAAAGTAACTTCGTGTATTTCCGATATTGAATTGGTAGTATTTTTTAAGATATTATTTAGAGAAAATAATTGTTAGTTTCTAACTAGGAAACACAATATTATGATACTTAAAACCGGAATATTATCTTCCTCCTTTACCTACTACAATGAGTGATGGAATTACAATAATCAATCAAGAGTACTTAACCGTTTTCACATTTACCTAGATCCACATTAGCAGAAATTGCAAAACAGTTAGACGTAAAGCCAAAAAAAATCCACTGGAATTTTCTGCTAGACTATAGTAAAGATGTGGGGCGTTTAAAAAAAATAAATATTACAGATCTAGCTGATTGGTTAGGTACAATAACGTATTTTTTTTACGTCCGACTGTTTTGCGATTGCTGCTAATTCAGACGGTGAGAGGAATGATACATGAAGATGAGTGATAAAAAAATGCCAGATCTGATCGGGAATGGAACCCGGGACCCCGGTGTAGAAGCAAGTTGTGCTAACCACTACGCCAACGGGCCGGCCAAAAATAATAATTTCGTACAAACAACATAATAATAGATAACAACAAATTATACTTTTTTACAATAAAACATACAAAATTACTTTTTTAAGTGACAATAAAATTTATAATTACTTAGCTGACTTTTTTAACATACTAATATTACTTAACAATTTATAATTTTTAAATTATAATAGTTTGTCAGTAATACCAACACGCATCGGTGTTTAAAATATTATAAAATTTACTCATAGTTACCAAAATTATTTTAAGTCTTTCTGTAAAAAATTGTGATACAGCACACTACGAGAGTTCTTGTTGGCTAAGAATTCTTGTATTTCTAGGAAACAAGTCATGATCATAACGTAAGCCAATCCAGTCAGTAACGGCTTAATTGTTAAAATATGATGGTCTTTTTTTCAAAAACATCGATTAATTATTCGATAAATGTTATTATATAATAATCGTCAAAAGTTTACTAACTGCAAAAATTTATATTGCTCTCCTTGTGTTCTACTGTTTCGTATTGTATGCGTGTTTAATTTTGGCTTTTATCTGAATATCGGGAACTGTTTTATTTTAAACAACTACCCAATTACATTGCTAAATTATACTGAATTTTTGACGAGAGTATACATGAATTTGAGTAGGGCGTTTGAGCAATCAGTGCCGTTTATTAAAATACAGCTGTCATCTGTTTATCATAGAAGTCACTCACCCAACCGATGTTTCATAACAATGTAAAGTCATTTTCTTCCAACTGATTGATTAGGCTGGCCAAAAGACCATACAGTAAAATAGTACTTGAAATTAAATTTTACTATGTCCGTTACCCAATTTTTTTATGTCTTATATTCAATTATGAAAAACCTCAAAAGGCTATGATGAAGATTTTAAACAAAAAGGTGAAACTCTACAGTAATTTAGGTTTTATTCTTCTTGATTCAATAGTCGTAGAACAACAAGACTGCCCTATACTTGTAGAGAAACCGTACTTTTCCTTAATGTACGATACTGTAGACTTGTAGTGTAACTACTTTCGGAGTTATCTTTCAAAATTAAGCTAAACAAACATTCTTTAAATCTCGTTGACCTGTAGGTAATCTTACGAGCTTTAGTAATAATCCAGTATTTGCATTCAAACTCTTACTAGCTAGTATTTTAAGTAAACAAGTTTATTATAAATTATACTCTCTTTTAAAAAGCTGAAAGTTGAAATTTTTCAGCTTGTTAAAAACTAGAAACATTGTGTTCGTGAATTGTAAACAAATTATCGATGATAATAATCGGTGTAATATTTTCTCTCATGTTTCCCTTTCATTTATTAATTTAATAATTTGTGAAATTAATAATATTTATGAATAACATTTTTGTTACTTGTCAATCTTGGCCAAATAGCCTTTTACCAATACCCGTGAGAAAATCAAAAGATTTCTTTGTAGAAATTATTGAAAGTATATTTTAAAAAATAATGTTTTTTGTTGTTTAAATTTTTCAGTTTACATTTAATTTAACTTTGTTAGTTTTTCTTAATGTAAATTTTAAAGCCGCATCAACAGCTTGGTTATTAGCGAATACGATTTGTTATGTAACTGGAACAGTGGGTTTTGACTTGTGAAAATTTCCAGACCCTAGTTGGGGGGAAAAATAAGTAAGAATAACAATAAATTGTTTTAAAATAAATAATAATAAATTTTTCACCCCTACTCTTCAATATAGTCCTAGATAAAGTTATGATAGAATGGGAAAAGGAGTTGAAAGGATAAGAGTTGTGAAATCCTGCCAGTCTGGGTCCCAATAAATTAAAATTAGAAATCCCGTACCTGGCTTTTGCTGATGATCTAGCAATAATAGCTCAAACACAGGAACAAGCAGTTAGACAAGTGGAAGTCCTTAAGGAATGTGCTGAGAGGGTTGGTCTCCTAATTTCATTCGAAAAAGATCTTCATAAGTAACAAAGTTTAAATCCCTACATTGCAAACTAAGCATGGTGAAATTAAGAGAGTGCCACGCTTTAAATATCTAGGCGAGATTATTGGGCCGAATGGTTCTGAAAGATTCTCCTAACTAGAGCGATTACAGAAGATCAGGACAGCTCTGGGACTAGTGCAGCATCTCTACAATAAAAAATCCCTCTCACGACAAACTGAAATTCCGCACTATAACACCGTTATTAAACCAGCAGTATTATATGCTAGTGGACTTAGGCAATGAACCGGAAAACAGAAATAGAAGAAATTAAAAAGGAAGAGAGGAAAATCCTCACGAGTTTTACCGTCTAATAATAATAATAATAAGTTTTAATTTTATTAATTCAAACTTATAGATTACCTGATTAGGTTTTTTTTAATGTAAGATCCTTCGTATAGGGAAAATTACGCTAAGAATTGAGAGACATAGCTTGCAGTACAACTGTTGGTTTCTTTACAAACTCGTAAACCAATGTACGGATCCAAACAAAAAATAAAAGGAAAGAAACAGAACAAAGTATCTAAATTATGACAAAAAATAACCAGAGAGAATAAAACATTCTTAGAAAGATATTAGAGCTAAGGAAAACATAAGTTTATCAATTAGAAAGAAATGAAGAGATCTAAAAGAAATTGAAAGGCTCAGATACGGCCAGGAAAAGAGGATTCGGTTCCCAGACCACCTAGGTATAATAACCGACTCTAAAAACGAGAATAACAAAAAGAAGAAAATGCTATTTTATAAAAAAACACTTTAAAGAATAAGATCATCAGTACCCAAGAAATTGCGGATAAAAGAAATTTAAATACGGATTAAGAAAGTTTGGAGTTTCCAGGATGTTAAAGATCAATCCCTCAATTAAGTACAAAAGGGTATAAAAACTGAACATCGACAGAAGATGATCCTTTACTGGGCTAAAAGGAAATCCGATTGGTAAAAAAAGTTGAATGATTGTTTAATTTGGTGGTTTTATGACCTAAATTCTAAAAAAAAGTCTAATATTTCCTTCATTACATTAAGTATAATAGTAATAATCCGTACAAGTACTTTTTTCATTTATCTTCCTGCGTCTAAATTTAAATTTTTTGTTTAATTATTTCTGGATTTTCTTTGTTCATTTGTTAATAATATTTTTTATTATAATCATATTAATGATATACGTATCGTGCATGCGTGAACGGGAAAACAATAGATTATTTAGGTAACTCTACTGCACACGGATTACAATCTATCAAAATGACAGTACAAAAAAGTAATTATAAAGATACATTAATTTTTGTATCATATTGTATAACACAATACTATAATACTTGATTCTAGACACGTAAGAAAGAAGTCACGGTTAACTATTCTATTATGTGAATTAAACCTTTAGTAATACTGTTATAAGAGTTATATTTATCAGAGAAAGATTATGTTAGTCAGAAAAATAATAAAAGATGGAAGTTATAAATGAACAAATAGTAAGATTGTATTTCGATCACGAATCATAGTCTTTATATTTGAAAATAGATCACATACTATTAATGTTTTTTAGTCTACATTAAACTTTTTAATTCATTCTTTAAACTAGAAAAAGTAGAAATATCGTTTTATCCGAATTCATATTTTAAATAAAATTCCATTTTCAATTGTTTGAAACATTTTCTCGTCATACTCCAGTTATACATACTTATATCATTCAAAATTAATTAATTCCAGAACAATGAGCACAGAAGACCTTCCGTTTAGACTAAGACCGAGCGCTCATCAATTTGTTGTGATGGTGATAACTATCAATTATATGATAGTTACATGATGTTAGATTGACAAAGCTTAGCATATGAGTCAGCGATCAACGATTTGATACACATTACGTAAGATACGTAACAATCATGTCACAATCATTCAAGTGCATCGTGTTCCAGTTGCTGTTGCTAGTCATTTGCCATTGCTGATATTTTATTGAAGATGTAATTATGTACATCTTTATTTCATCGTGTTGTTTTCGGGTTTTTAATTACTGTGCTATATTTTCGTTTATTTACTAATTTAATTCATTTGGTGTTGAAATTTGAAAGATTACCCAGAATGTAATATAAAATTTCTATCTTTAGTTGTACATTTGCCGTATTTTTATTGTTATAATACATACTAAGAGAACCGTAGTGCGTAATTTTCATCGAAAAGAATTTTCAAACAAATTTCAAAAGGCGTTCTTTGGGTGTTACAGATGCCCTGTAGTTAGTATCATTTTTAAAATCTTAGGAGAATTTTTTTCCGCCAAAAAATCAAATACTTCTCTGGGCATTTGGAAAATATACTGAAATAATTCATAATCAATGTTCAGCTTACTGAAAAATCTAAATGCAGTCTTTTACTTCATTTTTTCTCTTCAGTACGGATGTATCCAAAAAATTCGGCGGTAAATTGTTAATAAATGTAGTATAAAATTTATTAGTGTAAAGTCTATTTATTCGTCTATTTATTAGTAGTAAATATAAATTTATTAAATTTTTTTTTATTAAATTTTTTATTTTATTAAATTAAATTTTAAATTATTAAATTAAATTATTAAAAATTATTAAATTAAATTAAATTTATTATTTTATTATTTTTATTAAATTTATTAAATTTTTTAAATTTATTAAATATAAATTTATTAAAGTAGTAAATTAGTAGTAAATATAAAGTCTATTTATTAGTAGTATAAATATAATGTAGTATAAAGCCCATCCAGGTGCAGACATAGGGAGTGATCATAACTTAGTAGTAATGGATAGCAGGCTTAAACTTAAAAAACTGAAGAAGGGACAGGGAAATGCTAGGTGGGATGTAGACAAACTAAGAGAACAAGACAACCAGGTAGGTTTCCAGGAGAGTATTCAAAAAGGGATAGAAGAAAGAGGTAAAGACACAGGAAGTGTAGAGGAGGAGTGGATAAATTTCAAGGAGGTGGTAGTGAAAGCAGCGGAAGAATGGTTAGGACATACTAAAAGAAGAGGTAGGAAAGAGGTGGATTATTAATGATATTTTAGAACTGATGGATGAGCGAAGAAAATATAAAAACGCAAAGGACGAGAGAGGTAAAAGGCAATATTGCTACTTGAGAAATACCATAAACAAAAGGTGTAAGAAAGCGAAGGAAGAGTGGATCAGAGCGAAATGTACGGACATTGAAAGTAAAATGGCAGTTGGTAAAGTGGACGCAGCTTACAGAAAAATAAGGGAAAACTTTGGAGAACGAAAGATGAAAGCTGTTAATTTACAAAGCGCAGGTGGCAAACCATTGTTGAATGGCCAAGAGAGAGCTGAAAGATGGAAGGAATACGTAAACCAACTCTACAGGGGAAAAGAATTAGAATATGATGCGATAGAACAAGAAACTGATGTTGAAGAAGATCAAAGAGGGGACTCTATACTACGAGAAGAATTCGATCGGGCACTTAAGGATATGAATATGAATAAGACACCAGGAATAGATAACATACCATCGGAATTATTATTACGATGTGGCGAAGTTGCTCAAAACAAATTATACAAACTTGTGTGCAGAATGTATGAGAGTGGAGAGGTACCATCGGACTTTAAAAAAAAATATTATGATTCCAATACCAAAAAAGTCAGGAGCGGAGAAGTGTGAACATTACAGAACTATCAGCCTAACATGCCATGCATCTAAGATACTGACAAGAATTATATACAGGAGAATAGAACACCGAGTAGAAGAAGTATTGGACGATGACCAATTTGGATTTAGAAGGAGAATGGGAACTCGAGATGCAATATTGGCTCTGAGACTGATTATTGAGAAAAGGATACAGAAAAATAAAACTACTTTTATGGCATTTGTAGATTTAGAGAAAGCATTTGACAATCTGGACTGGAGTAAAATGTTTAAAACTTTGAAAAGGCTAGGAATTAAATACAAAGAAAGGAAAGTTATCTACAGTCTGTATAAGAATCAAACGGCTGTTTTGAGAATCGAGGGGTACGAAAAAGAGGCTGCTGTAAGAAAAGGTGTACGACAAGGTTGTTCTTTGTCACCACTACTTTTTAACTTGTATATAGAAGAGGCTATAAATGAAGTGAAGGAGAAATTTGACGCAGGAATAAAAATTCAAGGAGAGACAATAAAAATGCTGAGATTCGCCGATGATATAGTAGTATTAGCCGAGGCAAAGATTGAACTAGAGGATGCCTTAAATGGAATGGATGAGATCTTGAGGAAGGTTTACTTCATGAAAATTAATAAGAACAAAACGAAAGTGTTGTGCAGCAGCAAGAGTGATTTAGAAGAGATGGGAAATTTAAAAGTAGGCAACGAAAACATACAGGAAGTTGGGGAATTCTGCTATCTAGGGAGTAAAATAACAAAGGATGGTAGAAGCACAAGTGATATCAAGAGTAGAATTGCTCAAGCTAGAAAAGCCTTTGAAAGGAAAAACAGCTTACTGACTACAAACATTGATTTACAGATTAGGAAAAATTTCTTAAAACATTATGTTTGGAGTGTAGCACTATACGGAAGTGAAACGTGGGTGATGGGGGCTGTAGAACGGAAGAGAATAGAAGCTTTTAAAATGTGGTGTTATAGGAAAATGTTAAAGATTAGGTGGGTGGACAAAATAAGTAATTTAGAGGTTCATAGGCGAGTGGATGAAAAAAGAAGTATATGGAAGCATCTTACCAAAAGAAGGGATAGGCTAGTGGGGCATATCCTAAGACATCCAGGTATTGGGCTATCAATAATGGAGGGTAATATTGAGGGAGTAAATTGTAGAGGGAGGCAAAGATTAGAATATATAAAGCAAATTACGAAAGATGTAGGGTGTTACAGGTATGTAGATATGAAACGACTTGCGCAAGATAGAACAGGTTGGAGAACTGCATCAAACCAGTCGAGAGACTGATGACAAAAAAAATAAATAAAATTTATTAGTACTCAAGGATCTTGATCATCATCCGAAGAGGAAGTAAATACGACGACGGCATTCTTGCTTACAGATACAAGTCACAATCAAATCAGTTTGGTAGGCTTTAAGTTATAAGAATGTCACATTTAAACCATTATGCTGTCTTGTTGTCAGATCACTTAAGTCAGTTTGCTGATTGCTTTATCTAAAATAGCAAACTAACAAGTTGAACAGAACTTTTAACCTTGAAAATTGATAGATTAACCCTGAAAATTGATTTTTGATAGGTGTTATCTACCAATAATATATTTACCCATTATCTTGTGATAAAGTTTTTCCCTAAAGCCAATCACACAATTAAGTCATATAATCACATAATTAACTAGTAGCTATTCCTTTAATTTTATGTTCAAAATAAATTCTACTACTTAAAAATTGTCCCAAAAATTAATCCTATAAATTATGTTTCATAAATTTATTCGTTTTAAAGAATTGAATGATTCATTTAGTCGATTATAATCCCTTACTTATATTGTCTAAACCAATGACCGTTACCTGCGTAGATAAAATCTGAATATGTTTTATTTCCGGTTTTATTTTTTTTAATTAGGATTTAATCCAGGATATACTTTGACTAGATGACATGAATATGAATCAATTTATATCTACGTATTCTAGGAAAATTAGCACTGCGGAAATATATAATTATTTCCCTGTTTTATTGTAAATAAATTGATGATTCCCAATCAACAACGGAAGTTATAAAATTTAAAAATCTATACACTCTTTTAGGAACTTACTCTCTACTTTTTCCTTTTCATGTTATGAGCGTCTGTGTTTTTAGGTTTATAGCTGTTCTTTTCCGTCTAATTAACTTTCTTTTGATCTTACCTATCACACAAATTGTCGTCAGTGAAGATGAGTATCTTAATTAGGTAGGTTTCAGTTTGTAGTACAGTATCGTTAACCGACGAGCGTTGTCCGGCTAAACTCAGCAACGTGGGAAACGTTTAAATTTAAATGAAAAACGATTTAATACATTTAATGACTACTCAAAACTGTCACTACGAATGAAGAAAACGAAATGTCTGAGAGAACGAAATCGATTTTATTAAAATATTATTGTTTAAATGAACAATTATTGACTATATAAAAAATAAATTCTTAGAAATTAAATTTTAAAAAAATATTAAGATATAGACTTTTCTGTTCAGATAGAAGAAACACCTTACCATTGATGATGATGAAATGATAGATAATGATGTTGATATAATAAAATATTTAACAGATTCTTTATAGTTCATGTGGTAGGTTTGATGCGGTCTTGGGTTCGAACCCCATTCAGGCACGGCATATTTTCATACGTTAACCGTCCGATCACCGTTCGATCCTTCACCGTCTGCATTAGCAGTAATTGCAAAATATTCGGACGTTAAAATAAAAGAAAAAAATGTGGTAGGTTTGGTATTCAAATACCTACAATTAAAATTTACATTTTCATTGTTAAAAAATATATCCATGACCTTCTGTATCCAATTCACATTTTCCACAAATAAATAAATTATAACGAAAGATTTTTTTCAACTTTACCAAAAAAAAAAAAAAATATTACCTAATAAATTGATTTTATTAGCAAATTTGTTACCCAACCTCAAAAAACATAATCTTATTTTAATCATGAGTAAAAGACGCAAAATGAAAATTAATCTTAGTTTGGCTTTGGCTTCATAACACGGAAAATCACTCTGACGTTAAAGTAGGCAGTGTAGAGAAAAATGCTTAAAATAAAAGTTGCAAATCTTTAAATTTTTTTTAAATTTTTCTCTAAAGAGCCTACTTTAGCGTCAAAAAGTGATTTTCCGTAGTAATATTAAGCAAAATGGTTGGTTTTCATTTTGCATCATTCACTCATGATTATAATAAGGTTATGTTTTGAAGTTAGTTTTTTGTTTATGTTTAATGTTTTATTACTAATGTCAGGTTATATTGTTCATTATTTGCATTGGCGAAGAAAGTCGTGTGACTGTTTCGCGCCAGATTTTTTTTTAGTTTTAGTTGGTGGTTAATGTTACAAAACATTTTTTTCTATCCCTAGAATGTTTACGTTGCAATCTGTTCAATTCAGAACAATCAGCAACCCCATGACCCAATGAGATGAGGATGATGTGCATGACGTGTAAATGAAGTTTAGTCTTGTACATACTCAGGCCGACCATCCTTAGAGAGTATTGTTAATTGAACCCCAACCATCAAATTACTTCGGTAGCCACTGTCTAGTATTCAAATCTGAATAAAAGTAAGTATCTTTACTAGGATTTGAACCAGGAATCTTCGTCTCCGAAAATTGGCTGTTAAACAGCTGACTCGCAGTGACCAACCCAGTCGGTTAATGTTACAAAACAAAGAAAAGATTTGTTTATTTTTATTAGTCTTGTAATATTCAACTGGCACAGTCGTGCATACGGAGGAACTGACTGATATAATTTTCTAATAAATTTCTGCTAATGAATATTTGTATAAATTTCGGTATCAAAAAATTAACGAAAGTATGAACGTATAGACCTACTAAATAACCTACAGTAATCATTAAGACTCGACATCAAAGTAAAAGAAAATTCAATTTATTTCTTAGTTTGTATTGTATTTGATATTACAGTAAACGAAACAAATTGTAATTAGTGCCCTAGATTGTGTGAGTGCAATCAGGTACAAAAAAATCATAATTCAAAGAATAAAGGAAATAAATTTGTTAGGCGGAAGTAAGTATACTGTAGGTCAGGTGGTTGTAAATTCTGGTTTATTGCAGCTATCTTATCATGCATCTAATAGATCTCGTACATCTCAATTATAATTATAGCATTTATGTTGTGGTATTATTTTTATAAATAAAGTTAATAAAGCATTTATGTAGTTACTCTACTTCTGTAATAACCGCTATTAAAATATTATGTCCATTTTTGTTTAATTGGAAATAATTACAGCAATTTTTATCATATGAATATTCAATAAAATACCTTGTCGTAAATGGTAAAAATGAATTATATCTTTATAACATAATTATTGATACAGTTTTATAAATGACAGACGATCGATGTCATGACATCTCTCTCGTGTGATACATAATGTGTCACAATAAAATAAAACATCAACTTGTAGACTAATTACCTTAATCTCGTGCCAATAATACGTGTTATGAATTCAATACCTACATTTATTTCATGACATCTTAGTAATGTAACATATTTAGTTGACCTCAGCACTCCGAAATACGGAACTAAAATTTAAACAATACTAATAATATTTCTGAAGAGTGTATGGTCTTTGTATGAATTATAACCCTATTGAGTTACAAGCTATTACGTAGCCTTTATTCCAACAACGATTGGCCATTTTTTCTCACTTAAAATAATAATTTAAAAATCATTGTTGATGATAAAAATCATATCTCCAACCATTTAAATCCTTATCAATAATGAGTGGCTCATAAGTGACAGGCTCGTTGGTGTAGAAGTGATCACCGTAACTGGTTTCTATGCAAAGGTCTCAGGTTCGATTCCCGTGCATGTCTGGAATTGTTTTATATTTTTATCACCTCATATCTTTACCTACGCCACTAGCCTTGGCTTATGTAACTCTCATCACCCAATAATAATAAAATAAGTCAGTTCCCAATCAAAAATTCAAAAATCCTTTTAATTTCATTAGATGAACGTTAGACTTTTGACTGATTTTAGATGATGAGGAGAAACTGACATCGCAGTTGAAAAAATCTCGTAATCTGTAAAAATACTGACCAGTAGGCATGTATTTTGGTTCCGGTATCTGGATTTTATTACGTCCGACTGTTATGCACATTAAATCAATAAAAGAGTAATAGATTTAAATGTTGCCCATAACAGACAGGTGGAGTGTCAAATTATTTACACTCAATCTGTTAGTTGCAGGGCTAAAATAAATAATTCTGTTTCTTATCACATGTCAGCCAATTAAATGACTTAATCATTTAAGAACAGAAGAAGTAGAGGTGTAAAAGACACTAATCAGAGTTATCTCCTCTGAAAGTAATGAATTCATTATACAGCCAGACTCTGTGGTGAATGAAGTGAAAGTGTCTTATGCAGAGTGGAAAATATTTGCTTTTCAGAGGGTCCGGTATGCTAATAAGCGTACTTTTCCACTCAGTGAGGAAGGCAATGGTAAACCACCTCACTCCTCGTTTTACTTAGTAAAACCTCTACAAGTTAAAACCAGCCTTTTGGCTGATGACCTAAACAACAGATTAAAATGACAGATGAAAAATTGTCAGACCTGACCGTAAATCTAATCCGGGACCCGTTGCATGCAGTTTGATACGAAATTTAGATTTTCCGTTCGGGGGGCTGAAGCCCCTCAAGCTTCCCATATGAATTAAATACCAACGATGCCTTAATTACTGGCGATTTTATATATTCAAACAAATATCAATAACAAACAAATCAATTTCTAATGAAAACGGGTCAGCGCAAACAATTTAAATGCCCGAGGCCTCGATTAAATTCCTACTTTGGCATTTTTCTATCAATCAAATAATTCATCTGTTACACTTCTCTGAACTGTGCAAAGCAGATGAACTTAAAATAAAAAATAATTTATTACAAAACTGTAGGCCTATTTGTTTTAATTTGTAACCAGATGCTGCCTAAATATTTAATCGTTGGTTTAATCGATCATATCCGCAGTATCAGCAAGTAAAATTAAATTAATACTCAGAAAATAATGTTTTTTAACATTACGTTATGGTATGTAATGATAATTACTGTCCTATAATTTCTGCTTTGTCAAATTACATACCAGTAAAATAATTATGATACTTTTCATCATACAATACACGTTCAATTAGATAATTACGTACTGTGATTACTGTAGTAATTTGTTATTGAATTTATTAGGAGGTTATTTCATTAAAATAATAGAACATGCTACCCAATAATTATCGTAATTAACATTGTACACAGTTTAACGTCTGGACGAGTGAGTATGCGTTCAATGGAAAAAATGATAACGCGAAATAATTCACCACCGTAGTGTTTACAATAGTACGTATATTAATATACGTATAAGTATAACTAATCGCTAAAATACTTAATTAATTGTAAGAGTAATTATTATCAAATGTGATTAATTCATTGTAATTAATAAGTTAGCTTACTTTACAAATAAAACAATCGTTTAATGGTATAAATTTATTTAAATGAGTTACAAAAATGGTTTACTGAGTTTGTATGGACCTAACAGATCGATATAAAATTGGAGTTTAAAACATTTAAAACTGTAGCTTCTAAATCTACGAAAGAACCTGAAAACTTTAATGGTTTTCTGTTCCAGCGTACTTAGAACCACGAAAAATTAATGTTGATTATTTCTTCTTTTATAATATTTGGCTGTATTATCTACGTAGTTCACTTCCTTTAGCTTTTCAGCTTTAAAGTTTATTATAGAAAATAAGTTGTTAGGGAAGAATGATGAACACAAAAGCACACTAGTTTTTTTTTTAAGTCACTGATTTAGTTGGTTTACGCGTTTCTTTTTTTGGTTAAAGCACAGTGTTTTAATCGATGCTAACTGGAGAAGTCTGATGGGCTGAACATCGTTTTATCCTTCCAAAAAGTCATTGAAACCTCTAAACTGTTTATTGCTTCCTGCGCCGTTGGAGTGTGTGTCGTGTCTACTTCATTATCTTCGTTGGCATTTTCAGTTAAAGTAGGATAATTTTCTTTAGTGACTCTAAGAATAATTTCTTCATCAGTTAATTCCTGGTGTACAGACTCTCCTTTGTCAATCTTTACCCACTTATTCAATAATTCACTAGTGAGATCAGGCTCCTCGAGAATTTGTTTAACTTCCATTAATTCACTAGATGTTGAAATCGGCTCGTCCAATGAATCTTAAATTTCTTCTTTAAATTATTTTCTATATCCAAATACACGCCGCATTTTTCCAACATTTCCGTATTAAAAATTTCGTTACAGAGTTCCAGGCTAAACCAATATTATAAGCCATATCTTTCAAAGTAATTATTAAATTAAAAAATATACATAGTACTTTTGTTTAAATTCTATAAAAAAACATGGAACAAATTACCCAGGGACATAATTCAACCCGCGATATATCCGAAAACGCGGTATAACCGACGGCGTTATAACCGGGGACCACTGTATAGACCTACTTTAATACAGTAGAGCCCCCTTAACTGAGCTAATGTGGACTGAGACCACCTCGGATAATGGATTAGTACTTGGTTAACACGGAAAACTAATTTTAGAAACAGAAAAAAAATTTAATTGAAAAACAGTAAAGTCAACATCATTTGCCAATGTCTTGTTGTGGTTTACTTGCTGTGGCTTCTTCAGTTGTTTAATACATTTTATCGTTCTTCTAATTGGTCTTAATCCTTCAGAAATTGCCATTGTACTTTGTTAGTTACATTCTTTGCCAATTTCATCTTCTGGTTTACAGCTTCTTGTCTTGTTTGTGTGGTTCTCATCTTCTTTTGTTTACAATGTGTGGATCATTTCGTCGGTAAATTGGTTCTGCGGTTGGAATTTTTCTTGTCTAGTCAAGAAGACTTCATTTTCATAGTTTCTTCCTCTCATTTCAGTATCACCAGAAGAAACTTTCGCCATGATTTATGCAGTCATCTGTTTAAGATCGCCCCAAGATTTCGTAACCCAATAAATAACATCTTTTAGTGAAATCAATTTCATAGATTCATCTACAGATTTCTCCTTTTCCAGTCATTCAATTACTGTTTTTACTAGTCGACATCTGTAGTTCTTTAATATTTCTATTACTTCTTTATCTAAAGGCTGAACAAGAGATGTAATATTTGTTTGTAAGAAATGTGTTTTGATTTTACCGCAGTCCAATGTTTCTAGGCGTGGATGAGTTGGAGCAATCAACTCTGTGTTGTGGTAAATACGTTGGATGGTGTTCCATCATAAACACTGCTTTTAGAGATATATTTAAAAACTTCTGAACCTATGGAAGAAACTCGCCAAAACCCTATTACCAAACAGCGAAGAATTCATCCACCCACATTTGGTTGACCAGTTGACCTCCAGTCAGCTAGCCCTCGGTTAATGCGGTAGTTCGGATATTCGGGACTCGGTTATTAAGGTTGTATTAATTTTCGAAATGTATAAAAGCTGCTTTTAATATATGTCGTCAGTTGTATACAAATCATGCAGCATTTTTAAATGGTTTCCAGATTACTTAGGCCTATAAATTTATTTTTCAAACCTGTAACAATTGCTTATCCAGCCTCTTACCTCTTAAAGTTAATGATTGAATTTTTAAATTTAAGAAAAGGGCCGTAAATTTTTCAGTTTTTACCTATGCAAACTAATTTATTCTTAATACAGATCTAGATGTTAAGCGTACTCGGTTGAGGAATACAAGCCGTAGTGTTTTTGCATATGGATTAAACATTATTAATAAATTGCCTTTAGCAGCAAAAAACGGTGCCAATAAAAAAATTCAGGACAACAATTCGCTCTTGGTTGATGCAAACCCCGTTTTATAAGATGAAAGAATTTTTCGCAAGTCGAGTCGACATAACTTGTTGACTATCGGAAGACTAAAGTAATATAAGTTAGATGACTTTTAAATGATTGTCAGTTTTATTGTTGTATGTTTTTAGGTATATTTCTTGATTATGTGTTGTGTTATTTGTATGTACAATGCAATTTAAATTATATTGTTTGTAAATTGTATTGTATTCACGCATTCTATTCTGTGATATTGTTAACAGTCATTGCATAAAGACTTATTATTATTATTATTATTATTATTATTATTATTGACTTAATATCACTGTGTGGATTATGATTTAAAAATTATATAATCCATGTGTTACTAACAAGGTGCCATAAGAATGGTTTTTAAAGAAAATTGTATTACTACAGTTATGGATCTCACATTGTTTTTGTCACATCAAACAGAATTACTCGAGCAAAACTTGTGGTAATGGTAGTTTGTTACAGTAGGATACCTCCTAATGTAGGCCTACTATTATATTATTCCACACATTCTAGTTCTAGTTCGCATCACGCACGAACATCAGTGACCGCAAATAGTTCACTGATTTCTGGTTAAAGAGGTAATTGAATAAACATCTGATTAAACAAAAAATGTGTTCGTAAATGACACATTCAGAGTAATTTATCATTAAAAAGCTATAAAATTATTCACCCATCTTGTTTGGTAGAATGTATTTTTGAAAGTTTTTGTAGAAGCTAATGCAGAGAAATGTGCAAGTAAATGTTTCTTTATTTGAACATTTGTAACTGAATCTTACATTATACTAACCAAAAGTCTTATTTTCTACTCTCATAAGTAGGAAACCAAACATGTTCTCTTATTTTAAACTTCATTGTTACAATAATCTTAAAGTCCGTACTCTATTTTATTTACCTTCCTAAAATATCTTTGTAGCCTTCTATCTCTAATAACATTTATTGGTATTTTTTTAGAAGAGCACTGTGTTATTATCAATAAATTTCATAATAATGTTTCTGCCTGTCGGTTTGAACTGTTTATAAAATTAAATAGGTTTTACACGGGCGTACTCTATTTCCAGGCGATGAAGTTGTAGAAGGGCTGATGACGTCAGGTGGCCGGCCGGCTGAATCAATGTCATTTGTTCATTGTGCACGTGTTAGTTAGTTAATGTTGTAAAATGATTAGAAATATTAGGCGTTCTGATGTTTATTGTAATAATAATAATAATACTTTAGTATTATTTTTAGACTAATTTATTATTATTATTAGACAAAAGCTCCAAGAACCGGAACGAAGTGGAGTGAACAGAGAAAAGCTAAATTCTCACAAAGAATGAAAAACTGGTGGGCGGATAAAAAGGACAAGAAATACCAAAAACAAACCAGATTTACTTAGCGTCTTCCACTTCGGGAGCTTTACGACTAATAATAATAATACTTTATTTCTAATAAATTCAATTTGAATCTTAACATTAATATTAATTTTTATGACACACTCATTCCTATTACCACATTCATTCCAATAATCGAGGCGGTGGAAATTGCTATAACCAACTATGGTTAAAAACCATGTGCCAGGATGTGTAAAAAAAACATCAATTCACTAATTTTTTAAACTATTTACCACAAAAAATATGGTAAGTGAGCTCACCTTTAACTGTGTTTTACCTAGCATCAGTTTCATGTTGCTATACAATATAATAGATATTTAGGGAATAGGTTAATCCCTCGCCAGAATTCAGTATTTGCTGAAAAAACTGTTGTTAGTATAAAACATTTTGAGGAAGACTGTATTTTAACTAATACGTATCAAAATAGTTCCGGTGAAATGGTAACATTTCATTATGATCGATCAAAGTTAAAATTTGGCTTTTGCCCACTATATTTAGTGATCTCAGACATTAAAGTAGGCCATAATCAGTAAATACGTAGAAAAACAACTGAACAGGTAATTTAGAAGCGACCGAGTTTTTAAAAAAAAAACCAAAGAAGCGGAAGCAAACTGTACAATAATCAAGGTAGATGAATTTCCAATTACTGTATAATGATTTTAAGTTAAGTATTCAAAAGGATGAACATCGTAGTTCGTTTTTTAAATTTTAGTGAAACTTGTGCTTGTGGTACTGAAAAATTTCGTCAGTTTTGTTAAAAGTAATTAATGTTTTGTATAACTTTTTATTGTCTAATTACAAAAATGAAAAATAATGAGCTTGAAAATATAATTATAAATAAGGCAAGAAAAATTCCTTAAGCAACTGCCAAAGGTAGCTGCAAAATCAGAAAATTAACAACACTGTAGTAGGCCTAGACTTGCAAAAATTAAGTTTTGTCAAATATTTATTTTTTAATAGGTATTAAAATAATACAAAAGAAGAGAATTATACATTTATCTGTAATACATTAATATATTTAAGAATAATAAAATATTATTTTCATAATTTAAAATTAAGCGATTCGACGGTTAGACGGTATTTTGTCATGTTCAGATACCAAAACGGCCGGCCGTTTGACGTTACTGTAGCGAGCTTTGGTGGAGCTACTTTATCGCCTGGAAATGGAGCAGGCCCTGGTTTAACAAGTGCCAGTAATCTGATGTACAATTCTCCTTTGTAATAAGAAATATAAAAATATATATTATTAATAGAAATACCATATTCCGGAAAGCATTGTATACTGTTTGTAGTGTAATCTCTGAATAATCTGCTTTATATCTGGATTTGATTAAAAGTGGAAATATAATACAATAGATATATATTTGTTAATTTATTCGTGGTAATACAGCGTTCTGTGTACTCGTAGCACCATTTTTATGATTCTTTAAGTATGTTATACTGTATAATTATTACACGAAGCAGTTCTACATGCAATTTGAATCGTAAATCATGCGAAGCAAATCTTGACGTCTATAAAATATATGTTTATATTTATTTTATGAAAAAATAAGAAAAAAGTAATCAGCAAAGAAATAAATTTCTTTAGCCTTTTTTTCACTTTTATTTGTTTTTGTTCTTTATAACATTAGAGTACATCCTACTAGTTTTAATTTGTAAAACTTTTATTAGTTCAATATTTGTTTTTTAAATAAGGTTGGTTACAAAAGCTTTATCGTATACTAATATTTTATTAAAGAAGATTCCACACAATGATTTTATGAACTATGTAGTAATCTCGTAGAAAACTAGTAATGTTAAAGGAAAGTTCTTTTGGTTTTACTTATTGATACTCATTTTAATTTTCTTATTAAATTAAAGAAAGACTTATTTAAATAATTCTGTGATTTTCGTTTTAGAAATAACTGCGTATTCGATTCAGTGCGAAATAATTCGTTACTAGTATTATTGAACAGAAAATATACAATTTTAAAATTTTCAAACACCTCTCAGAACATCCCTACAATCTGTTACAATCAAATGAACAATAACTGTAAAAAAATAAGTAGCTGAATTATTGTAATTGTAAAACTGTTCATTTCATTTAAATTAAGGTTATTTAAGGTTTGTAAAAGCTACAAAAATAGGTTTGTAAAGTAAGCTATTAAAAGCTAATAAAATTGTTTGAATGTAACATTCAATTTATTTGTCTTTTTATTACTTTGTTTCAGCCTGGAGGATTCCAGTATCCTGATAATGAAATCAAGGCACCACCACCATCGTTTCCACACAGAAACGGGCAACCTGTTGGGGTAGGTCCAGTTGGACCGAGTTCACCAGGTGGAAGCAACATTCCTTCAGGACCACCCGGTCCAGGTCCAGGACCTAATAGAAATCCTCCCCCTGGTTTCTCGAAAAATAATTATAATCAAGCGATGACTTCAAGATTACAAGCATTAACGCCACGACCACCTGTACATGATCCATTTTACTCACCTATTCTGAATAGGATAGACATTGTATTTGCAGGTCTAGGGGTACATGACGAAGGGTGCCGAGAAAGAATAGTCTGCAGCATGTACAAGAACCCTTCGAGGTTTAGTCCTCATAGTAATCTACTCTCAGCAGAATTAAGCAAGTAAGTAACGATTTTTTCCTTACTATTACCCACTAAATAATTTAAATCTATCTATACAAAGGCCTGTCACGTGCAGATTATTACTACTGCAGAGTCATAATCCTATGTTCAAGAGATTAAAATACGTTTTTTATCACCTAAGTTTTAATCTACGCGAAAAGAACCTTACAGCGCAGCCTTGGAAAGGGACGGGAAGGTTTGTAAACAATATCTGTGACATAAGGTCTCCCGTTAGCCACTACTGGGCAAAGGGCGGATCTCCAACAAGCACGTAAATTACATTCTAAAATCGTAAGTAAGGTGATTTCCCTTGGCAGAATGTGCAGTACTTACGGTCTACCGGTGAGTAGCTTTAGTAGTCCCAGGTAGACCTCGAGTCGTCATCATACAATTAGTACTATTTCTTTTTTCATAATAAAAAATGTTTACGTTACAAAACACCAAACCAAAGTAAATATTTTTGAAAAGTAGCCTTGTGGTTTTAATTTTCTTCGAGTAAAAAACCTAATGAAAACTGTTTCATTAATTTTTCTCTGTTTTTGTACAAAATACTGTAAAAACTTGCAAAATTGTTCAATAACGAAACCGCTTTTAATTGATGTAAGCCATTTTTATTTTACTAAGTACAACGTACGGGAACAGATAAATCAAATATTTTTAGACACAATTTTTTTTATTACTCGTACATATTAGTAGTATCTTTTATAACTCTATTATTACAGTGGTTTAACAAAATATTTAATTTTTCGAAATGGCATTAAATTGACTTACGCCTTTGTCATTCTCAGCAGCTAATTATATATAGGCCTGTATAACAAACTTCACCACCTTTGTGGTGCAGTGGTTAGCGTGCTACGCTGCAAGTTGAAAGGCCCCGAGTTCGATTCCCGGCTAGAGTCTGGACAGCTGTTTCTTACACGTTGAAACCCACTGTTCCCTAAACCAAAGTAATCGTTAATTATGTAGTTGTTGATGTGGCGTAAACAAAAATAGTTTGTCTTGGGCTGCTGAACGTTCTTCAGTATTTTAATTGCGTATTAACAATTAATATATTTGTTAATATGCTTTCATTTCCTTGTTCTCCGCGTACTCTTTCATTATGTCCTATCCGACAAATTAATTAATTTGTTATTCGACAATACGTCCGTGTCAATCAGGAACTGACAAGTGTTTTCCCCTTGAATAATTTATCTTTACGTCATTATTTTTATTGTTAACACATTCTTCACCCATCGTAATTGTAAGAAAATAACATACGCAACTAAAATTAATCCAATTAGTAAATAGAGTATACGTTTTGCTTTTTTAGGGTCAAACCTACTTTTGTTGTGTCATTCGTATAAATAAATTTACGGTAAATATAATAGTAATAATAATTAGTGAAATAGTAATCGTTCATTAAACTGCATCATCATTGTTTAACTAACTAAAAGCATCCTGTTTCAATGTAGGTCTCTTCGATTAAGATTGTATTTTTATAAATCAGATTGTTTATCTCTGTAGTTGGTATATGTAATAAGACATTATATAAATAGAATAGTTTGTAAATTGATGAGCGAGTTTAAGAAGTCAGTTTTTGGTATCATTTTATTGTCAAATTAGAGCTGACCATAGTTTTTCTTTTTAAATTGCTCATTCAAATCATATTCTTTAATTAAATTTATAAAATAGGTCATATTGTAGAGGTTTCTTTTTCTTTAATGAATAATAAACGTAATGCCTTAGTACAAAAAATAAAATATTTATTTAGAGATGAGTCTCAGATGAGCTTTGTTTGAGATGATTTGTTTGTATTCAGTTCATTTCACCTTATTTAATTAGTAAATGAAAAGTTAGCGCTTTTATTAGTTATACTGTGATCAATGTGTCGCTCAAAATAAAATTAATTTTTAGTTAATTGTTCTCGTACTTTCCTGATGATTTCTAAATCAATCTTTGATAGTATGTTATTAGTCTTAGTTGTATAGTTAATGAGTAAATTTAACCTTACAAATCATATTCAAACAATTTTAAATCACGTATAAGCTTAAAAATTACATTTCAGTTTGATAAAACATGATATTTAATATAATAGAGTTTAAATTAGTTTTTGTAAAGTGTTTAGTATACATACTTCATATGGTAACGGAAATCACTGGCTTCATATAACTGGGTGTAACATGTTCTGGATATATATCTAGACTGATTGATCGCTTTAGATTTACTAGTTCAAGATCAGTAGGGACGAAGGAAGTTCTACAATCGGGTTTAATACCAGAAAAGCACCGTCAATTATAATAAATGAAAGGCCTAATTTGTATCACTAGCAACAAAAACTGGCATGTAAACGTGCTATCGAGTCGTTTATTATATTTTAAGATATCGTTTGAGAAAATGAAATATTTTGGGTGTAACTGAAACCATTAACACTAGAGTATCCATGCAAGTTAAAGTAAATAGGTAAAATTATTTTCTTAATACTTAATAAGTATATTACTAAAAAGAAATAATTTTGCTTATTGATCAATTCATTCAACCAACTGTAAAATAATAGCCTGTCTATTTGTAAAGAGAAAAATGGAAAGTTATTATTTTGTTTTTGCTTTGGTTTCCGGTTTCATAACTTATTAAAAACTGAAAAAAATATCGGTCTTACAGTACTTCTGTAATAAAGGGTAGCTATATTTCATAGCTATTTAGAGAGATCTGCATTAAGTAAACAGGTTTATTGCTTTTCCCGGTTGTCACACTTCACGTTTTGTAGGTATCATTTGTATAATGCCCTTACCAATGTTTTAAATTTTAGTTCTATTGGAAGGTATAAAAATAATAATTATTCAGGGCAGTTTTTTATTTTCTAACCCGTAGAATCAAGAGCTCAAAATTCAAAAACTTTACTTCGCCTTCGTAGTATTATTCAGAGAATTCGCTTGTAGATTTTAAGTAGATCTATGACAATGTATATAATGAAGTCAAACAGTCAGCCAGTGAGGGCTTTCACATTTTAATTTATAAAATAAGTGATAATCCGCTTTGGATAAAATGTTGACAAACAGTCCTGATATTCACAACTAAGATCATTTTCAAGTAATAAAGACTGATTAAATACAATTAAAAGTTAATGTAGCAGTAAAGGTTTCTACGCAAAAATACCGAAATGTCGAATAATTTACTAACATTTAACTTTCCTCAAAAATTATTAAGCTACTTTTACTTTACGTTTCAATTACTTCGTTGTAATTACCGTGAAGCAGTCAATTAAAAAGTAACAACGCATAATATTCTAATTACAATGCAGAGTATAAGTTCTTTGTATAGTATTTTTGTGCATATAATACATTTTGTTTTTATAGTCGCTGTTATTTAAAGATTATTTAATATTTAAAGATGTTTTTTATTAAGTTAAATAAAAATTACCTTTGATTATTTTTCATAATCATTCTACAGTTTTCAAATAATTAATGTACGAATGTACTTTTTATTATTTTTGCCTAAACCATTCTTATAAAAATTTGAAGAGTAAATCTAGAATTATTAAGTTACACAATGCGTAATTTATTCATTCATTATTTAAATAACTTATTTATTCGTTAGTTAAATGTTGTAAAATAAATACAAACCATCATTATAAAAAAAGAAACTATTACTGTTATATCAAATTACTAATTCTAATTAAAAATATAATAATAATAAATAAATCTATTAATTATTTTCCTTTATCCAGTTCAATATTTATTTAGTTTCGTTCTGACTATTGTCTGTCGACACTGTATGAATGAGTTTGCTGCTAATATATTTATTATCTCAGTTGTTTTCTTTACTATCGTTAAACTAGAACTACATAAATTAAATAGTCTTAGGGTGGGCTTCTTAAAGTTGGGGGGTTTTGTTAAGAAAGTGTTCATACACACATACAGTCATACACACATACATTCCGCTGGTCTCACATTATTTATCATGTACGTACCTAATGATTATAATTTCCGTGTACGTGAGGAATATTACGGGTTCTTGAACCTAAAAACTGTCAAAAAATGAGGTTTTATACATTGGAAACAGTGTACCTCTCTGATATTCCGGGTTAAATCCTTCAACCTACAAATTGTCAGACGATGCACAGTTTTCATCATTGGGAACAGTGTACTCCTGAAGTACATTTGAACTAAAAAAAGTACCATTTGAATTTTATTTTTATTGAAATTCAAATGGTAATGTTTTTATGTAAATTTTTAATGAAATGTAAGGTCTCAAAAAAATATTGTAATGATTGTTTAAAGAAAATTTTCTATACAAGCAATTAAAACTGTAGTAAAAACCAATAATAAAAGCATATTAAATCAAACGGTGGTTTTGAGCGAAGTTCTGTAAAAATCAGTAGATTCAAACCATGATTCAGCAATTTTTCCAGTTTGTACTGTTACCAACAGTAGTTTAGTACTGGAAGGCTAAAGTAATAAACATATAACTTACTAATTGATGGTTATAATCATGAATGCCTATTTATAAAAATTGTACAATTATTTAAGAGTCACTGTGACTCGCATTCTAAACTATTATATTTTATTTTTTATTCAGAAGTGCTTCCAGTTAATAACATTCAATTTCATTATTGCATTTTCATCTTATTTGTTTTCTTCCGCTCGTTATTTACGAAATGATGTTACCAGGGATTTCACAGTTTATTACAATCATTTATCTAATTATCTTATTCTCATAAAGTTTTAGTTTGTTTTTAACAAATTATGTGTGTAAAACTGAATGTTATCACATTAATCAATAAACTTTATTATAACCTAATTAATTCTATTAGGTGAAATTAATCATTATTTTATTTTCTGTCCCTCTTCGTAGTACATTACTTTTTCCACAGCCCTGCACCAAGCTTCTGTGAGTTACTAGCGCCTTCCATCTTCTCACGCCTATTGCATTCAAATCATCTTATCAGGTTATATCATGGTCCCCACGTTCCATGTTGCAATTGTCATAATTATCTAAATTATATTTCTTCAGAATTTCATTTTTTCAATCAGTGATTCCTGTCTATCATCTCATACTATTGTTTTAGTTTTGTAGTAGATAACTTTTTCACTGTGTTGGTTCGTTAACCTGACGCTCAATTCTCTACCTAGAGAATCAAGAATCCTTCGTGGAGGGTTATTTGAATACTTTATCTGAATATTCTCCATATCCTTCTTTATATCCTCCATTTGTATACCTTATCCAAATCTTCCATTATAAGGCGCTTAGAACCCGCTCTTCACAATCTTACATACTACTGATACATCCAACAATCTACATGACAACGTGTATTGCTCAGAGGTCGGGTCTAGGACTCATTGAAACAGAATTGGCTGTCAAGGGCTGACGAACTGGATGTACAAAAGGCAGTGTCCAATTGACAAGGCTGATAGGTTTAACTGGTATTCAATGATGAAACTTATCCGTCGTCAGTTTCCCAGACAGAGCCAATTTCGAACCTTCGACCTACCCTGTAGGTATTAGCTAGTAAATGATTACGTTTGCAGTTTCATTGCCTATTGAATTTTATCAATACAAATTAAGTACAGATATTTTTCCTCCGTAGTAACTTGAATGTCTATGATGCTTTTTACGGTTGATGAGCCCTGCTGATCCACGCGTTTAGACCAATCAGAGCATTTGCCAGCGTTATCAGATTGTGCCTGATAAACATTACGTGCGCATGCGTATAAAAGGCACAGTATTTCACTCGTGTCTTGCATCTCGTACTGGACACATTGATTATAGAACGTTTTAACATGCAGTACTTTAAAATATAATCAGCTGATTGTATGTTCATAGGTTATTTGTTATTAAAAGACCAAAACAAAAATGGCTGTCGAAATATAACATAGCTACAAGAGCAAGTGTTGGCAACGTTGCTGGCTAGTCATTGGCTAGCTATAAAGTGTGCAGGAGGCAATGCTTACGTTCAGAGCTCATTAACCCTGAAAAATAGTATAGGTGCCATCTTCTTGGCTGAAACATTGTTTCAACTTAAAAATGTTCAAAAATATTTTGAGCAACTAAGTATGTTTTATTACTTTTAAACAGAGAAAAGTAAAATCTTAATAGTCATTTAACCCTCCGGGTTGGTCTAGAGGTAAAATCGTCGCCGCGAGTCAGCTGTTTAACAGCTGATTTTCGGAGACAAAGGTTCCTGGTTAAAATCCTAGTAAAGGTAGTTACAGATTAGAATACTAGACAGTGCTTACCGATGTACTTTTATGGTTGGGGTTCAGTTAACCATACTATCTCAGGAATGATCGGCCTGAGTCTGTACAGGACTTAACCTCATTTACACGTCATGCATATCATCCTCATCTCATTGGGTCTTGGGCTTGCTTATTGGTTTTAAATTGAACAGACTGCAATGTACACACATAAGGGTAAAAAAAAATAGTCGTTCAAATGCTTTTATATAAGCCTAATTAAATTAAAATATGCTGTGGTATATAATATAAATGTTAAGATACTCCATGCATGTGTGTAGTACTCACGGGGTAATAATATTATAGTAGCTAATAACTAACTTTCTACCGACTTCTTACTTAGAACGTGTTGAAGTTGTTAATAGGCCTACTACATATAAATTTGAAGTAACTCCACTAAAATTTTACTTACCTAAACCTACTAATTAAATTAAAGGAAATTCGTGTCGTGACTAATATTTTGGCAGTATATTAAGTTTTAATTATTTTCATTAATTTATGCTTAACGTGTATTTGGTAAGCAGCAGAGTCTCTGTTTATATGTATTGTGGGCACTGTGAATGTGGACATCCGGCATATCCCGTTACTCTGACGTCACCAATGTGCAATAACCTAAATATTCACTCTCTCATTTGCCACCATTACTTGTATTACAATTGTATTTATGCACCTGTAACAATTATATCTGAATTACGTTACAAATTCGATGGATGAACATACATTATGATACCGATCGTAGTCTTACTTTATAATTTCTTACGCAATTGGTTCAAAGACCCTTTATTACTACTCTGTATGTTATTTACTTAATGCAATTATCGTTATAATAAAATGTAGAAAATCATGTATAGTTATTAAATTTATATTTTAGGAAAAGCTATTTCTTTTATTCTTTACATTTTTGAAAACCCGCATAAATCAAATTAAAAAAAATTGTTAGAAAGAAAGGAAGGGCGAAATTCTAGTCTAAAATATTGTCGGATTGGTTTTAGTTTTACTTTTCCACGTAGTAGCAACATATCTAATTTAGTAATATTCCCGTAAAAACGTTTACTCATTTTTATTGTTTTTACTTTCTCTTGTCTGTATGAATATGTAGGAAGGAAAGTATTGTTTTATGTCAATTTTTCGAAATCGAGTTTTCACCGGATCTATAATTTTTCAGTCCTCCTGAACCCAAAAACATGTTTTTAGCGATTTGTGTGTGTGTGTGTGTGTGTGCGCGCGCGCGCGTGCGTGCGTGCGTGCGTGCGTGCGTGTGTGTGAACAAAATATCTCAAGAACGAAATCGTACAAACTTCAAACTTGAAACTTCAGTTAGATACCACTAGTGGACACGACACGAACATTTTCATCAAAATCGGTCCACCGGAAGTAGTAGTTTATTCGTGTCATTTTTCACTTTTTTGCAATTTTCTCAAAAACAGCACCTACGATTTTTTTAAAAATCGCCTCATTGACTAGATTTTTTATGCTCTACAAGGTAGGGTAGGGCCCATATCTGCTTAAATTCTTGGGAAGGCTGTACTCAAGTAGAAAAAAATTGTTGTTTTAAGATTGCGGCTTTGATATGCATTTTAGCGCAAAAATGTATGAAATCAAAGTTGTAGACAATTTAAAAGTCTACAACTTTTATTTTAACATTTTTTGTATAACGCTTAGTTTAGCGGTAATTAGCGATTTTCTGTTTTTTCGCACGAAAACGTAAACAAATCGAATTTTTGGAAAGATTTCAGCCTTAGCATGTATTTTACGACAAAAGTGTATATAATCAAATTTGCAGGAAATTGAACGATCTACAACTTTTATTCAGAGAATTTTTCTCTATAGAGCCTAGTTTAGCGTGAAAGTGTGATTTTTCGTATTTTTAAGCCAAACTGTGGTCGATTTACATATTGCGTCTTTCACGCATGATTAAAATAAGGTTATGTTTCTTGAGGTTAGTTTTGTGTTTATTTCTAATGTTTTATTATTAATTTTCGGTTATATTGTTATTTATTTGCATTGACAAGAGAAAGTCGTGTGAGTGTTTCACACCGGATTTTTTAATAAACCTGTTAATTACAATATTTTGTTACTATCCGTGAATCTGATTTGATTTTTATTATCACAGATTAAAAATGATTATTTACATTAATCGATTGGGTATTGGGTAATCACGTGTGCCCTGCAGGGCCTGAATCTACTAGGGTAGTAAATCCGGAACTGTTTCAAGTTAACGAAACGTAGATAAACGAGTGATATTTTGTCCAAATTATTTCATATTAACAAAGTAAGAAAATCCAGTTACGTTACGTATTAAGTTACTTAATTTTAGATCAGTGTAGATAAATAACGTATATTTTTGCAAACCTAATTATTAGTTCGAAATCATTATCAAGGTAAATAAACGTTTTATTGATTTGCTAAAGGGTTTTCCTTGTGATACAGAAACAGTGTATATGACGGTCAGTGGGTAACCTTGAGCATCGTGACCCAGAGCAAGTGACCGTCTCACCTCGGCAGTTTCTTTGCTGAACTAGACTTGTTATTCAGCATTTTCAAAGATTACTGGTTAATTACTCCCGCCCCATTTTTATTTTCTAGTAATAATAACGTAGCTATGCTATCTGACTCATTTATCAGTATAAGTAACACAGCCGTCCAATTAAAAAATTCATTCTTAATATAATAATTTTAGGAAAGATATTAAAAAAAACTTTCCCGGGTCAAAAGTTCATACCAAAGTCAATAGTATTCCAATCTATACGAAGTTTACTCTGAAGCCACTGCATCAATAAGTAAAAATGTAGCTAGTATGTTTTACAAAAATATCTCATTAGATAGTACAACTGAGAAAGAAAAGAAATTAACCAGTAATCTTGGAAATTGAATATTTTTGATAAATTAAAATTTTCTCTTTACCCTATTTACGATAAATATACAATAAATAAAAATATATAAAATAACATAGATAATTACGTAATAATAATTAACGTGTCTTTATTTCGAAATATTAAATTTAAAAATTCGAAAATTACAATCAATAAATAAAACTAAAAAAAAATTATTTTTGTTATTATTTATTACATGTAATCTAACAATAAAAAAATGCACCACATTAAAAGGGATGACCGAAAAGGCATAGTCGGCTACCGAGTTGTTGGTTTCAAAATAAACAAAAGAAAAAATAAAACACTAGACCTTTCCGCTCATAAAATACGTATTTACAAATATCTTTCCCTAAAAATAAAACAGAAATAATAATAATAATAATAATGAATAAGTTTTACATATGTGAAACACATTGTGTGTTTACTTTTAAAGAAAGTTACTGAATTTAATTTTAAAAAATTGTACATTGTTAAGAAATTGTTGTTTTAATAATTGTACAGAATTGGTTTAAATATAGCAATCAAGAAAAGCGCCTCAATGGACGCAGTAGAAGAGCTGTAGATTGCAAAGCAAAATATCTGGTCAGATTCCCGGCTAACACCTGAGAGGATTACCGTTTTCACGCTGCAGATATTTAAACTCTTAAGAAGTCACTGTCAATAGTATCAGTTGATAAAATTAGGCTTGTAAGTTCTACTTTAAAAAAATGAAATTTGGAAAGCCCTGAGCCCAGTGGCTCAGCCGGTAACGCCCTCGATTGTTAAACGAAAGATCAAGCATTTATCTTTTGACAAGAGCCAGGATATTTGAGTATGATAACACAAACAAGTATGTGTAATTTTGGTTCATTTACAGTTTTTTATGTCCTACTACTATGAACCATGAACCATTTATAGGCTTATTCAGACGATGACTAACGAAAATGAGTGATGAAAAAATACCAAACCTGACCGGGAGTCGATCCCAGGACGCCTGGCGTAGAAACCTTATAAATACAGGCCGATCTAATTTAAATATTACAACAAAATAAGTGGAAAACCTTATCTATAAACATAAAATCAACGAAAATATTGTTATTTTAACAACACTGAATTACCGTACAGAAAATAAGAAGATGAAGCATATAAATTTAAAAATCTGGTGTGAAACACTCACACAACTTTCTCTTGCCAATGCAAATAATTAATAATAAACCTAACATTAGTAATAAAATATTAGAAATAAACAAAAAACTAACCTCAAAAAACATAGTGAAATACGCAAAATTAAAATCGACCTCAGTTTGGCTTAAAAATACGGAAAATCGCTCTTACACGGTAAACTAGGCACTGTACAAAAAAGAGCTTTAAATAAAAGTTGTAGATCTTTTAATTTTCTATAAATTTTATTATACACACTTTTGTCGTAAAATGCATTCTAAGGCCGAAATCTTAAAAAAATCGATTTTTCACACGTTTTCGTGAGAAAAAAACAGAAAATCGCTAATTACCGCTAAACTAAGCGTTATACAAAAAAATGTTTGAAATAAAAGTTGTAGGTTTTTAAATTTTCTGTAACTTTTATTATATAACGTTTTGCGCTAAAATGCATATTAAAGCCGCAATCTTAAAAAGAAAATGTTTTTACGTGAAAACAGCTTCACCCAGAATTTCAGCAAACATGGCGCCTACCCTATCTTGTAGAGAATAAAAAATTGAGTAAATGAGGCGATTTTAAAAAAAATCGTAGGACCAGTTTTTGAGAAAATCACAAAAAAGTGAAAAAATACACGAATAAACTATTACTTCCGGTTGACCGATTTTGATGAAAATGTTCGTGTCGGGTTCGGTAGTGGTATGTAACTTAAGTTTCAAGTTTCAAGTTCGTACGATGTTCCGTTCTTGAGATATTTTGTATACACACACACACACACACACACACACACACACACACACACACAGACCAATCGCTAAAAACATGTTTTTGGGGTTCAGGGGGTCCGAAAACGTATAGATCCGGTGAAAACTCGATTTCTTAAAATCGACATGAAAATAGTACTTTCCTTCCTATATATTCATATAGGCAAGAGAAAGTAAAAATAAACGTCAGTGATTCTATTTAAAAAAACAATATAAAGAAGTAAAAGAATAAAAATAAATGTACATAAATAACTCGGTTCAGATTACGATTGATTATAAAATTATTAATCAGCACTTCTGAACTAATAGGAGAGAAAATAAGAAATGCACAAATGAACTCGCTACAATTGTTCATCTTGTAACATGTCTGTTGTCCTTATTACTGAAGTATATAATCTGATGATCTTAGTTTATGATATAACGTAGGGGAAATTATTATGTTAAAGGAAATAATTGTTACCTACTTAGATTCGTCCCACTAAAGATGTACAAAAATATTTGTAAAACATTTCTAACGCTGACGAATGTAAAAATATGAATGCCAAAGACATCAAGCAGGATGCACATTACTAGGCCCTACTTTTATTTAATTATGTTTAACACTTTTAATTAATGTATTTTAAGTGTAAAAAAATTTTAGTTTTGGTCTCAAAATGGTGTATTTTTGTGATGGTATACATAATATGTACTCGTCTCTTTAGTTCAATGTACCTTCTAAACTACTTACCTAATTTAAAGACTTTTTACACATATTTATGACCATAAAAGCCAAATAAAACTTTTATTAATTTTAATTACGAGTGTAATTTAATTTTATTGTGGAGGAATTTTAATTATTTAACGATTTTGTTTACGGCATACGTATTTAGTTATTAAAAAACGTTTTAAAATTTTAACCGGCTTTAAAAAGATAATAAAAACCGAAAATACTTTTTTAAGAACACTAATATTTTTAAACACCTACTTTTTTATTTAGCACCAGATTATAAACTATATACAACTTAATGACATTTTTATCTTTTTTTTTCTTAATTTGAGTTGAATCAAATGCTTGGTTATTATTATGTTAGAGTCAGTTAACTACAGTGGGCTGTAGAACATATCTGTGTAGAAAGGTGTAAAGTTTTTTAGATTTTAGTCGGGATTTGAACCCGAAGCCTTCTCTTAGCTGCTGAGTCCAATTCTTAGAGTGGTGATGATAACGGATCCATGAACCCTTGGCGTGGGGAGATCTCGGTTATTAAAAAACAAAATAAAAAATAAAGTTTAAAATTAAATGCGTAGGTAAATATTATTCTTAAAATTTAATATCGTCTTATTAGATAACTCTTCCTAAAATTATAAAAAACATTTATGCTGTATTTCTGTTACACATTTAACAAAAATACTGACGTTTAAATAACTATTACGTGAAAAAAAGTATATATCTCGTAGATTTATAAACGTTTAAACGTCATTAGACAGGTCTGTTATTTCTATAAGAAAAAGTAAAAAAGGTGTTATTACTTAGATCAAGTGGTTACTTTTTGTGCGTATTAACGTTACACACTAATGTATTTTTAATTTTAGCTACTTCAAAATCATTTACTTTAGCTCTCATTAGCCTAGTTACATTTTTAATTACGATTTCAGATGTTTGTTTTTTGTGTGTATACTAGTTGCCCGTCCCAGCTTTACCCGCGTAAAAATTTGTTTTATTTCAATAATTTTCAAATTGGGGTAATCAAAAAAAGAATTTTCTGATATGAAAAATCTGATATATAATATATATTGACACCTCCACCGAATTTCAGCCATCCACCTCGTCTGGAACAAAAACTAATGACACAAAATATTGGTTTGATAGTTGAATGGCGTTTTCAACCCCTCGTGAGAATATTTTTGTAATTGTTAAGGGGTATTTTTTTTAGATGCACTATACAGTAAATAACATCTCCACTGAGTTTCAGCCATGCGACTCGTACGGAACTTAGTAAATAAAAATACTGGTTTAAGGGTTGGATACCCTTTTCAATCTTTTAGGACTACATTTTGGTATTTAAGGGGTATTTTTTTATTTGTACCATAAATTACACCGCCTAAATTTAGCTATATAATTTGTTCCGAACTTAGTAAACGGAAAATTCGGTTTAAGCCCTTTTCAATCCCTTAATGGGGTAATGTCAAAATCATTTTTGTTTGGCTTTTCTAATTACAGTAAAGGGAATACTCCCTCGAAATTTCAGCTTTCTAGCTATTGTACAAGTAGAAGAATTAGTGATAAGTGAGTGAGTGTATCACTTTGTCAGACAGTGAGGGCTTTCCCATTTATACTGGGTATCCCACGAGTAACCGACATACTTTTGAAGTGTATTCCTCTCATCAAAATAATGAAAAAGTTTATATAGGTCAACATAGGTCCGGAATAGCTTCGTAAGCGAATTACAGCTGACGAAAATTTTCGTCTGGGTTTCAGTTCCCCGCAAAAATGAAGCCCTACAGAAATGTTTTGAGAGTTAATTAAGTTGTGAGACTAAACAGATTTTATGTAAAATGAGCTGAAAAATTGAATATAACAGGTCCTGGATATGTAATTATAGTAGTTTTTAGATATCTGAAAAAATACACCAAATTTGATCTCGAAAAACTGTTTTCTTTTTGGTTTGAAGTACATTAACTTTGTTAACTGCCCATAACAGACAGGTGGAGTGTCAAAATATTTACACTCAATCTGTTCGTTGCAGGGCTAAAATAAATAGTTATGTTTCTTATCACATGGTCAGCCAATTAAATGACTGAATCATTTTAAAACAGAAGCGGTAGAGGTGTAAAAGATACTAATCAGAGTTATCTCCTCTGAAAGTAATGAATTTCATTATACAGCCAGACCCTGTGGTGAATGAAGTGAAGGTGTCATTTGCAGAGTGGAAAATATATGCTTTTCAGAGGGACCGGCATGCTGATAAGCGTACTTTTCCATTCAGTGAGGAAGGCAATGGTAGACCACCTCACTCCTCATTTTACTAAGTAAAACCTCTACAGGTAAACCAGCCTGTCAGCTGATGACCTAAACACAATACCTTTGTTAAATAGGTAACAAACTTTTTAAACAAAACTTGTAGAAAATTTAATTCTAATACAGATTTTAATAATTTAATACAGATGGATAGTTACAGAATCGAAATCTGTACAAATCAAATTGTTTGCAGAAAGTAAGTCGAGAAATCTGCGTTTTTGTAATGATAATAATAGAGTATGGGTTTCGAAAACAGAATATTAAAAATAGGAATACAAAGGTAACGTTTAGGCACGTAACAAGCAAGATAATATCTCTCCAAATTATAATAAATTGCAGTTTCATTAAATATCTCTCCAATAAATTGCAGTTCTATTAGAGGAACTTGCTTTAGAAAAAAATTATAACTATTTACGTGCCGCCACTAAACCATATTTGAGCATGCATGTGCATAAAACTTTTGGAAGGAACTATTTGAATTGATAATCTTACGTCTTATTAATTCTGTCAGTTAAAATCCGTTCTTGATTATAATGTAACACTTATGTATACTACAATTGATGCATAATTTGTTATATGTTGCCATTCTTATAACTATTCTGATATTTCTGATAACTTTGTCATTCAAGACCCACATGTTAAATTTAATGAACGTATTTAATTATAAAAAATTAATAAAATAATTTAAAAATAATGCCAAAATACTTATTACTTTAATAATCTCTCATGTATAGGCCAAAAGTTAAAAAAATAGACACAACTTTAATTTCAACTACGCTTTTTATTAGACAAAACCTTTTAAATCTGCTAGTAGTTGTCATAATACTGTTTACTATTTGTGATGTTAATTAGTAGTATTAATTAAATAGATATATTAATAAATGCACTATATTTTTTTATAACGTTGAAAGATTTAATTTGAATTTAATTGTACTTCTTAATTAGACTTTTATTTTTAGCATTATTGTTTTATAATTATTGAGTTACGACTTTTCTTAATAAAATCTTTATGAAACTATTTTTTACTTTCTCTTGCCTACATGAATATATAGGAAGGAAAGTATTGTTTTCATGTCGATTTTCCGAAATCGAGTTTTCACCGGATCTACTCGTTTTCAGACCCCCTGAACCCAAAAAACAAGTTTTTAGCGATTGGTCTGTGTGTTTGTATGTGTGTGAACAGAATATCTCAAGAACGGAACATCGTACGAACTTGAAACTTAAGTTAGATACTACTACCGGCCCGACTGGAACATTTTTATCAAAATCGGTCCACCGGAGCCCATCGGATATCGGAGTAATCGGGGGTCCATCGGATATTCGCGTCATTTTTCACTTTTTTGCGATTTTCTCAAAAACGGCTCCTACGATGTTTTTTTTTTAAAATTACCTCATTTACTACATTTTTATACTCTACAAGGTAGGGTAGGCGCCATGCCTGCTGAAATTCCGGGAGGGCCCCTGTTCAAATTCCTCTCTACATCATGCCAATATACAAAAATAGGCACCGATCAAATTCTGTGGTTGTCAGTAGTTTATAGTAGGTTTTCAATAAAAAAAATATCATCAAATAATAATTTTCAGGCCATAGCCGGAAATCGACCCAGGACTATCCGCTTTATAGTACAGTGGAGCTAGCGTTCTACCCATGGAGATGACTTGATAAAATATTTCCTTATTGTTGTTGTGGTGATAGTACACTTTTCCTTTTTGTTATTTATTGTTTATAATTACTTTTCGATCTCTTCTAAATTAATCAATTAAATTATTTACTTAGCATTTTTGTATTCAATGTTTCGTTTAGTTAGGCATGTTACATAAAATTCTTAATTTTTTAATAGTTATCTTCAATTTCAAAGCGTACTGCACGAAAAGTTTTATTACAACTAATCCAGCGTTTTCTTTATCGTAGAGATCAATACTTTGTTTGTAAAGTATTCGTATTCTAAAATAGCAATTGCTCCTGTTGGTGTGCTTACTGCTTGCCTAGAGAGATTGTATGAAAATTTAAGTTGCAAAAGTCACTCAGGTTGGGTACACAGCACTTAATTAAAAGACAAATAAATAAATTAGTTTAAAATAGGTGTTAATAGCAAATAAAGCAGCGTTTTATAAGCAATTAAAGGTGACGGGGAAGAGAAGAGAAAGAGATAAGACTGTCGACTTAATGTGTTGCAGAAAAATTAATAAAACCAATTATTTTTAAATAAGCATTCAATTAAAATATTTGTAACTAGAATGCACATGTTGAATTTTAGAACTGTATCTCTTTGGGAAGCTATAGAAATATAATATTTCTGACTTAGGGTAGTTGCCCCATTTTACCCCTTATACAATAGTGGTTTAATTTTCCTACTCATCACCGAAGGAATAAATGCCTGAAGTTAAGCCATTCAGTCAACTAATCAGTCAGTGAGGGTTTTTCCATTTACACGTATACATAAAAAATTATGATGAATAAAATAATTTTAGAAAATTAATACACATTTTCAGTTTTTATTCGTAGTCTGTGCTGCAAAATTATGATTTAAAACATAATTTTCCTCTTTTCCAAAATGTTTTTAAACCACAAAAATGTTTAAATTCATGCTGGTCTGTTGTTATAATTGCTCACATATCTGTAAGTTATTATGCGTGAACCACATTATTAAATTCTTTATAAAGAAGTTTCAGAAAATAAAAAAATGAACGAGTAACGGGTCTTTCATAAGCAGGAAATAGGCCTAAAGCACTCGAATAATGTATTGTGTTGCAGACCGGTCCGAAAAATCAGCTTTCCGTAAAAACGATCTTGTCATAAAGGCCCACGAAGCACATATCCTGCAATACTCCGGCATCCATCGCTCACGATCTGGTCCAACGCGTCCCTGTTATACTTCTTTATCTCAGATGTACTATTTATTTACTTTTAGTATACTAATTACACTATTATATAAGAAACAATCGTTTATTTCGTTCAAAAGAAAAAGACATACTTATTATTACTACCAATAAAGCGAGTATTCACTAATAAATTAGATTATTGTGTAAAAAAACCTAGAAGACCATCAGAATCCCTTAGCGATTAATCTCCTCAACAACAGCGAAGATACTCACAGACTGAAATAAAACGCTAGACTTACCTTTACGATTTTGTTAATCATTTAAACCTTTTTTTCTTTTCTACTTCAACTACTAATCATCGTCATCTCATAAAAGGCATCGTTATCATCTCTATTATTGTCTTCATCTCCAGCTTCAACAACTTTGTATTTTCAAGATGTTGATTCAAAGTTCAACTTTAGATTTGTACATATTTATATTTTCTTCACATTTAGTCTTGTTGGAACACACTACTGAGTGTGGTTTTTATTTTAATTCTAAGGACATAACTCAGATTTTTTCGTCTTTGCTGAAAGTTTTTGTATTTATGTAAACTGATTGTAAAAGAAATACACTGATACAAAAAATAAAAAATAAAAAACTAGTCAACTAATACGGTTTAATATACTAGATAGCAATTCATGTGCTAGCCCTATTCCTCGGTGGTTTAGCAGATGTTAGACCTCGTTATTCTTTCTGCGTAAATATCTTGCTGATGTTACAATTACTTATAATGTATTTAACTAATCGTTATTCTCTGTCCTCCGGAAAGCGATACAAAAATAATTTTCGCTGTTATTAAAGTATTATAACTGGTTAAGTACAACCTCAACTCCAAATACACCTGAACAGGATGCAGATGGATCGGAGAAATAAGGGAGGATCTGAAGGAAATTGGCCTTACTCCAGACGATACAACAGACAAGAAAAAATTAAACAATAAAATCCAAAACAATACACCCGCTTCACACTTACAAGAAGAAAACTCACAACACGAATTTTTTCAACACCAGAAAGGGCACAAAGATCGGAACGTATGAAGAAGTATTGGGAGGACCGCAAGGCCCGAACAATCCCATCGAAAAGACTTGGTTAATGGACTGACTAAAGTGATCCTATGCGGTCATAAAATAAAAAAAGTATTATCCAAACTTACATTATAGGAAGTCTAGCTATATTTCCTTTTCATAGTTCCACGTACATTCGAATAATAATCTCGCTCTATGACCAATGCAGTTGCTTCGGCTGCATGCTGCGTTGAACGTGCACTCATGTAAAGAAATGGTGAGCGAGTAATTAAAGTGGACCCATCTCTTGAAACAATTTTAGCTGTTCTTGTTGTTTAGGTCATCAGCCGAAAGGCTGGTTTGAACCTGTAGAGATTTTACTAAATAAAACGAGGAGGGAGGAGGTTTACCATTGACTTCCTCACTGAATAAAAAAGTACGCTTATCAGCATGCCGGGCCCTCTGAAAAGCACATATTTTCCACTCTGCAAATGATACCTTCACTTCAATCACCACAGGGTCTGGCTGTATAATGAAATTCATAACTTTCAGAGGAGATAACTCTGACTAGTGTCTTTTACACCTTTACCTCTTCTTTTCTTAAATGATTCAGTCATTTAATTGGCTGACCATGTGATAAGAAACGGAAATATTTATTGAATGAAATGAATTTCCTCGCAGTTTTTATATTTATATTTCTCGACAAAGTAAAAATTCCGTATGTTTTACGATGCAATCTGTAGCGGTGATTAGTTTACTTATTGTAATATAATCTCATGCATATAATAATAATAATAAAAATCTTTATTCCGCATATTATAATACAACATTAAGGCAAAATACATAAATCTGTATACAAAATTTAACCTAAATAAAATTACACCAATGCACCTTAATTAAAAACAATGAAAATAAATTAAATTAAACCAAATAGGAATGTTATATAAAATGTGTAACTAGGTATCTCCTGTAGCAAAAGCTGTGATGGAGGATACCATCCGTGAAAATACAATTTCAAAGATGTAGCAACATTATACATATGACAATATTAACAAAAATATAGTATATATAAATACAACAAAGAGATAAAATGAGAATTAATACAAATTACGACAATCTTTTACCGCAAAGCAGAAGCGGATAACTAATCAAAAGTAACTATAGAAAAAATACCAATTAGCCTACGTCTTGCACATAGTAACAAAAAAATTAATAATAAGATAATACAGTCGAACTTCCATTTAAAGAGGTTCTATTTAACGAATTTTTCCATTTAACGAAGTTTGGTGCCATGCCCTAGACATTGGTACTACTATCATAGCATTATTTTCTTCTATTTAGCGACAAAAATGTCTATATTACAAACTCGTTAGTGATATATTACATACGCGACCAAGAACATTTAAAAACAAGAGTGACGACTTATTGCCTAAATAGTTTTGAGAGAATCGAAAACAAGTGCTAAATCACCATTCCTAGCAATCGTACTAACCCTAGCAATTCGAGGGACTCTTAACACGTCAATTGTTCTCACGATACCTACTCTATATCACTTTAACACATTTGGTTACAGTGTCAGTTCCGATTAAACCTTTGTTTACGTACCGGGGTACCTTTATTACACTGTTACGTGTGCGCAATCGGGTTGCTACATTATTCTGAGTTTTATGGTTTTTAGCACTCCTGAAGCGTTAAATTTGTGATTTTTATTTGTCGTGTTTATTGCTTATAAAATGTTTATGCGGAAGTGGACCAAGGTGGAAAAAAGAAACATGTAGCAAATTGTTTCGGAAAACCAGCAAATTCACTGGACCTTTTCCGTTATTTCACATCATCAAAAATATCGTGTGAATGCATCTTTACTGTTCGACCCAACAACTGCCTGCACGTGCTCTGTACTGTTCGATTAGCAATCGCTTGATTCTTTTATTTTCGGTTGTTTTCGTTTTCATTATATTTTTGGTTGTTTTCTCCTTCATTCTTTTACAAGTTTCACAAATTATTTACAAACTTTATTTTCCAAATTACAAAACAATTAAGACCAAACAATTACAAAACAATAACATGTATAAATAAAGAAAATAACACAATTCATTAAAAAATATAGAAAAATTACAAATATGATTAAGATCAAACGATTACAAAACATTAAAATTTAAAAATACTGAAAATAACACAAATTTATTTATTTAAATATAAAAAAATTACAAAACATTAAAATTAAAAATCAAACAACCAACTAATGTGTATTAATAAACATGCAAAGAATAACTACAATATTAATTATAGTCAGTGGGAGTCATCAGTCGTAACAATAAAGATGCGTTTACACGAGGCGACTTTAAGGTTACATTACAGATGGTGTGATGTGAAATAACGGAAAAGGTCCAATTCACTATCCATCATTTTGAAAAATCACAAAAAATTACTATTTATTGTCTACCAATAATGCACATGCAATAAATGTAGCTATACGCCGTCAGTTCGTGGAATATTCTATATAACAAAGTTTCTATTTAAAGAACTTTTTCGGAAGTCCCGTGATGATTCGCTATATGTAAGTTCGACTCTATATTAGAACAATGTTATATTTATAAAAATGTATGAAAGCGCAAATAAAAATATATAATTATCCATTATTTTTATGTAATTCTATTAATTATTATTTAAAGTTAGTTGTTCTGAAATATTGTAATCTAGTAAAAGCAGTAGGGCTGCTCGTTTGCTAGACAAAGAAAATTATAAGTTGTAGGAAAATGTAAACATATAAGTAGGAACTGGATTAAAAAGAAACAGAAACAGTGAGTGAGAAACTTGACTTCCGTATTAAAAGCACTCATTTAAATTTTAAAACTAGTCTTGAATTTTGGCCAAAACCCAGATTCGTTGATCACGTACCCACCTCCATTCCGAATTAAAGATGACCGCTGTATATTGCCCTACTTTATTTACATTTTAAATAACTTATTGTATAATAAAAAGTTACTAAAACTTCCGTAACAAACTTATGAAATGTCAATTACAAGGAAAAGGTTATTTTATAATTGGTAATTGGTGCAGATGAATTCCACTCATTTTTTCATCTCTTTTTATTCTTAAAATAGTTCTGTTTCTAAGGAAATGATTAGTAAAATGCAAAATTATTCTCACACTGATCTATTTTTAATAATGAATCCGTATCCGACTTGTGCACTTGACTAATTATACTTCTAAAAACTTTTTTTGCCCGTAACAGACAGGTAGTGTTAAATTATTTTCACTCAATCTGCTAGCTCCAGGGTTACAAAAAATAGTTCTGTTTTTTATCGCATGGTCAGCCAATTATATGACTGAAATATTTAAGAACAGAAGAAGTAGTGGTGTAAAAGAAACTAGTCAGAGTTATCTCCTCTGAGAGTAATGAATTTCACTATATAGCCAGACCCTGTGGTGAATGAAGTGAAGGTGTCATTTGCAGGTTGGAAAGTGGGTGCTTTTCAGAGGACCTAGCATGCTGATAGGCATACTTTTCCACTCAGTGAGGAAGACAGTTGTAAACATCTCACTTATCGTTTAAATTAGTAAAGCCTCTTTTAAATTAGTAAAGCCTCTTTTAAATTAGCAAAGCCTCTTTTAAATTAGTAAAGCCTCTAGGTTCAAACCAGCCTTTCGGCTGATGAACTAAAAACGACATGTCATTTGAATAGACCTGCGAGTGTTTATATATTTTATATAAAAATAATATATGCATAATAATAAATGTATAACCCCTTGTGGTTATGAAGTTGTAGGGTAAATATTTATATTTCACAATAATCAAATTCCGTAGGAATTGATATTATGTGGTGACGAATATCCACGATGAAAATTCTCTAGGTATGTTTCTTCAGTTAGTACCAAATTTGTCCACTATTATACGGTTATTAATTTGTGTAGTTCTGCGGATAAGTATAGTCCTTTTAGCCTGTAAAAGAAATGCTTCGTTTTAAGTCAAACAGTCCAACGTATTACATGCATTTTCTTTAATAATTCACCGCATTAACAGTTTGGTCAAAGGGTGTTGTGGAACGGTGGGCTTTAACGTATAGGATCATTTTCAAACCTTAGCTAGGATTCGATTTTCCGTTTTTGATTTCGCTAGGGACTAAAAGTTATAAAACGTTCATTCAACCATTATGTAACCCACAGTTTTTAATTTTATTATCGGGAGTGCTTCCATTTTAAACAACCACCCAATTTTATCGCTGCACTATGTTGGATTATTGTTGTGAACTGAAATGAATTTGAACATCGACACTTCAATGGTGTTTGTTCATGTATAGGGTGATTCAAAAAGAGCGCCGGTTTTGATATATCAAATTAAGAGATTTATTTTATTGAAAAACTGAAAATAAATACATCAACAAGTTCATCTTACCTTCCGATTTCATGTATGAAAAATGATGTCATGCATGTGTCCTCCTCTATTGCGCTGGCACGCATCAACTCTGTCCATGAAATTGGATATTACTGCACGACAAGTTTCGACTTCCATTTGCCCGATAACCCGTCGAATTTCCTCCTTCAAGTCATTGATGTTTCGGGGTTTATTGGCATACACCAATGACTTCAGATGACCCCAAAGATGAAAGTCACAAGGCGTCAAGTCACACGACCTTGGTGGCCATGGATGGTCGGAATTACGAGAAATGATGCGATCCTGGAACCGTTCACGGAGCAACAACATTGTTGCTCGTGCAGCAACTGAATTTTATACGGGTGATATTGGAGATCGTAACGAAGAATTCTCCGTACAGAAGAACATCGTAAACCCAATTGTTGAGAACGGCGACGTATTGATTTTGCTGGGCTAACAGCCACACTGTCACGAACCAACGCAACGTTCTGCTCAGTTCGGTCAGAACGACGACGTCCAGAACTTTTAAGGTCGACTGTTGAACCCGTCTCAAAAAACTTTTTCATGAGCCTGCGAACTGTTGATTCATTCGGTGCTTCATTACGTCCTAGAGTACCGCGAAGTCGCCTGACAGTAGCCGCATAACTCTCTCCACTCCGGTAAAATGTTTTGACGATTAACCACTCGTTGTGCAATAGTAAACTTCTCCATGGTTAGACACAGACTGCGAGAGTACTACACTGCGAACAAGAGAAACTACAACTGAATCGTCAATCGGAATGTTCTCCGAAATAGAAATGAGGTCTAACAATGTTGCCAACCGATAAACAAAAATTTACCAGCCGTTTAAAAACCGGCGCTCTTTTTGAATCACCCGTTATATATGTCATCTCGTCACGATACAAATCGTTCGCCAAACTAGTGATATTAAATGAAACTTTCTACCGATTGACTGACTGGGCCGGGCCGGAAGCCAATATATAACTTGCATAATTTCGACATTAACTTTCAACCATTACAATTTTCTACAAAGGACTAAACAACCTTACGAAATAAAATTGTAATTACCGTTGTGTATTACATTAATTTGAATTTCGTATGAAAGTTAGAACGAATCGTTGTAGTAGATTAAAATTAGTATCCAGTTATACGTTTAAAGAAGTAGACGTACTTAGTTTAGCGACCACCTAATTTAGTTTGCGGTTGGGTGCTTCTTTGTGAGATTTGTACAGTACTCATATTTTTAGTACTAATTTTTTTTACAACTAAATTCTCAGAATTACTAGATGCTATTATAGCACTTATTTGAAATGACACTAGTCTACAAGATACCATATGTCGACGCAAGTGTAGCATTTTATCAGACGGACAATAAACTGCGCAAGATAAAAACTTGCTTATTTGCGCTGGTGTTAAACCGGTCATGTGACCCACTCTTCTATGCTCGTCACCAGGTCACAGGGTCGAACTTTCTGTCTCCGTTCGACAAGGTAATACTGCAAATACCGTTTATCCGCATTCATTGAGAATTCCCTAAATACTATTTCACCAGGATTCTTAGCGTTAATTTCATGTTACTCCAGCTTTAATTACGTACTTAGCTCAGTAAAGTTGTAGGTTTGTTTGATGTAAGAACAAGCATTAAAAATGCATTCATGTTTTCATCCTTTGAATTTATTTAATTTGTAACACGTACCTGATTGTAGTTTGTCGACTGTAATTAGTGACCTACAGTCACATAATTTTCAACTTTAATACCATCATCATCTATTCAGAATTCATTCTTCAACTAATGATATTACTCTTACTTAACTCTATGACTTTTCACCGTTCAAAGAATTTGTTGAGCATAATTAACTTACCTCCGACTCCAAGTTTTAACATATTTTATAGCATACGTGGTAGATTACATGCCATCCTTCATTTACTTAGTATTTCCTTTTCCTTTTATTCTGTTCTACGATTTGATTTTTCTAATTTCTTCAGATTCATTTCTAATTAGCTAAGTACATTTGAGAAATTATAAATCCTTTTGGATTAGGTAGTAAGCTGATTTCAAAATTTTACTTACGTTTCTTTTTATTGAAGTAAAAACTTCTTTAGGCACACTTTACACTTTTCCTGAACAGTGAACAAAACTGAACTGTCACGCATCACGCACAGGAATGAAAGGTTATTGAAGAGAAAACTTCTTTTGGCGCACCTTGCACTCTTTCTGGCAGTTAACTAAACTGAACTGTCACGCGTTACACACAGGAATGAAAGATTATTTTTATTCAACTCGTTAACGGGGTAACCCGAATTTCATTATTTGAGATCAGTTTGATTTAATACGCATATGTTCTCGCATCTACGCCTAATCAGTATAATATTTAAAGTATGTAATGTAATATTTAAATTTGGAGCAACGCTTGCGGAGATTTTTTAGATATTTAAATAAATTCGAATCTAAAGTATTTATAACATATTTAAGTTTCTGTAAACCTGTTTCATTCTTAGAATACAATAACAATGAAGAAGTCCAATCAGAGCAACATTCCACTAAATGATTAATTCACAAAATATAATTATATATTTTGTATCAAATATTATTTTATGAGTACAGAAATAAAAATAAATAATTTTATTTCGTGTAAGTTTACACTTCTATCATATGGTCTTTAAAGACAAGGTTAGTAGAGAATAAACACTCAATGTTTGTTTATTACGTTTTTAATGTTTTATGTCGACCAACTGTTGATTCAGCGACTACAACGGTTTTTAAAATGTACCAGTGGGGTTTAAAGTATTAAACTTTTCAAACCTAGGCCGGGAATCAAATTTGGGACCTTCTGCTTCACAATTCAGTGTAATCGGCTACCATATTTACTTTTGATTAAAATATTAATATTATGTTATAGCAGTCGAGTGTGTTCATTTTTCTTAAATCTATCGCATAACGCTCCCAATGATGTGTTACTTCTTGGGAACTTAATTCCTTGCTAGCAACTGTTTCAACCTGCAATGTAATTTCTATTTTTTTGTTTTTGCACACTTTGTCCAGACACTAAAGCACTCAGGGCTGGAAGTTACTAGTTCTTTCGGAGAGGGACAAATAAAATTTATTTAATCTTATTTAGGTATGGGTAATGATAAAATAATTGATAGGTATTAATGTTTTTAAACCAATTTGGCGGTCATTTTTAAAGCTGTATCTTTTACCCACAAATGAAATGTAGGATTGTTGATATCCCCCAAGTATCTAACTTTATTAGGCCTTCATGGTTTCAACCTTCTACTTTCATAATATTTTCAACTATTAAATGCAACATATTGTACCATTAAATATACTTGTTAGATGGTGATAAAATACCTTAACCTTTAAGGAATACAGATTAAATAATAAATAGTATATATATTTTAGTACATTTTAAAGTCACTTCAACTGGTTGGTCATTAGAAACTACAGTGGATTGTGGTAAATTATTGGCAGGCCTTAAGATGTGGTAGTCTTCCCTACCAAACTTGGAATTGGACAGGGATCTTTTGCTTTGCATCGTTTGTGCTAAACATTGCACCATGGAAGCAGCCAACATGTGTATTTATTTGTAAAAATAATATTTTTATGTTAATACTATTGACTATGACATTGATTTTGGAATGATTTGAGGAAGTAGACCCACAGTATGGTTCCAACTCCTAGTAGTAAATTAAATCTGGACCATCATTATTGCAGATAAATAATACAATACAAAATAAATTTGTAACACTGAATGAACCATTCAGAATTTCAATGTGATATTTAGTTTTGGAGTATGCTTCTAATTTGTGACTGTTACTGTTTTTCCAGAGAGCCTGGCGAACTTCAAAAGCCATCTAGCATGAATCCAGCAGTAATGAGGTATTTCAAGTACATGCAAGCTGCACGAGATGGGCAAGACTTCAAAGATTGTCTTCGCACTTACGCGGCTTGCAGTATCAACACTGAGCGATGATCATGACAATATTTTCAGCTATTACCACAACCAGTCATTGTAAATTAATATTAAAAACGTTATTTTGAATTTCTAGATTTATCATGTACTTTTATTATGTACCATAGAACATAGTTTTGATTAAAAGTGCATCGGTAATGAAGAAATGTGTGAACTGTTTATACGTTTTTGTATATTTTGTGAATTATTCACAGTGTGAAGTATGCGTGTATTTATTTTATTATATATAATTGACATTGAGGAGAAAATTAACAACAAATTATTTGTGTAGTGAGGAACTTTAAAAGTAGTGGAATTTTAGGTTTGACTTTACTACACTCAAAAATAAAAAGTGTAGCCTATATACTCTATATTACAAGACGAATATCATTTTAGGCACGTACTGTCTAGTATTAAGCTAGTTGTAATGAATTAATTGATAAGAAGTAAATTAATTTTGTAATATAATTTTTTTTAGAAAACATTCTGTAGACATTCAGACATCACAGTCAACAGAGACGCATTATAAATATATATGGAAGTGCTTTTGTAATAGCAAAATATAAGCCAAGAATTTTATTTTATTTGATTTCATGAATTTTTCATAAAGAATCATATTTTTCAGTTTTAAATAGAATTATGAGTGTAATTATAATTTACATTCCAAGATGAGCTAAAGGTAATTTAGCACTGTGTAAATGCACTTTTGATAAGCTAGACAGTTCTAATAACTGAAATTAATGGACAGAATAAAATTATAGCACAAATTTATTATAAACAATAGTTGAAAATTGTAAACAAACATAATCTGGAACTTGTGTACAGTCATGAAATTACTAAATTTAATATAACATCAAATTTTAAATCCCACCTTTTGTTGCACTAATTCCCAACTTAGAGAATTTTGTTGGTAGCATATTATTAATTAACATAATAATTTTTTCATTATTTATAACATAAAAATTAAATAAACATTTAAAATTGAATGAGCTGGAAAGAGTCAATATTTGATGTTATTTATTTTAGTGATTATTATTTTATTTGACATAAGATCAAAATTTATACTTTTTACATTTTTCTTAAGAAATTTAAAATTTTTTTAAGTTGTATTTAAACATTTTTAAAAGTATTTTTAAGTTGCTTTAGATTTGATTTTATAGAATGATATCTACTCTTGTGAGTCAATCATGGTTGTGAATTGCAAAAGAATATTTAAATTTGTCTTAATAAATTATAATCTTTTCCTTGGCTTTAGTTGATAGGATAATTGTTAAATTCTAAGTGACATTCATAAGGAGTTATAATTATTTTAATATTTTGTTAGAATGATGTTTGTAAAATATTTTGCATTTTATAAAGCACATACTGTTCAATTCTTCTTTCTTCCTTAAAATATGAACTAATAATTTACTTGTCCATTGGAAATACTCCTAAAATATTGTATAACAGTTACATCAAAGCATTTGATCCTTGGTAAAGTAAACTAAAAATGTTCATTGAGTAATTAATTATTGTAACGGTAGATATGTTTTACCCTATCTAAAACCTTAAATATTTTTATTATTATTTTTCTGTTTTACACATCTGTTACTTTTTTTACTAATCATTTCACCTGGAATCATTTTTATTTCTCTCAAACTTTGAAGTTTTATTTAAACTATTCCATACTCTGTTTTTATTATTAAAAGGAAGAATTAATTAATAAAATTAATTATTATTACCTGTGTGATTAATATTCTTCTACTTCTTCTTGCAAACAAGGCTAGGCATATACCTGTTTTGAACTCACAAACTGTATTTAAATTTATCTCTTCTTAGGTCTCCCAGCATCTTTCTTCTCCTTCAGGGCATGTTATCATACTTGTAAGGACATCATTTGAGCTAACATCCTTTCTATAATATCCACAGCGCATTATGCTGTCTCCAACCTTCACAATATCTTTTTATTTTCTTATTTAAGTTGAAGGTACCCAGTTCCAACATTACATCTTCATTTCTTAGCCAATCCAACCAAGTACATCTTTTTGTCCATCGCATAAACCTCATCTCTGCTGCCTAGATTTTTTGCCCAAGTGATTTTCATGCCTCACTAACTAACTGGGGTTGCCTGGCCCAGTTGTGCTTATGGCCTCACCATATCCTTTGAAACTTGTTCAGCTTTTGCTCCACATCCACATCAGATTGAAATCCAACATCACATCCCAAGTAGTGAAAGTGAGTCTATCTATCACTATCTTTGACTGAACCAGGTACTTCCCCCTAAAAGACGTTACATTTGTTTTGCTAATGGAAAGTTTCAAGTCAAAATCATTGCATATTTTATACAACTCATTGACAGTTTGTTGGTTTCTTTTGGCATCCATAATTCATTTGCAAATTACAGTGCACTCAAACAATCCATCTCGATTTCACTGAATTCCAGGGCAAATGCTGTTTCCAAATTTCAAAAATATAGTCCATCTAGATGTTAAAAATAACGAAGTTGATAAACTACACCCTTGTCTTACACCTCAATTAATTGTAAATTCTTCTAAGCATTTCGCTCCTGTATTAATTGTGATTTTTATACTCACATAGTGGCTTTTAACTATCCTAATCAGTTAAAAAACTTTTTTACAAGCAGCTGTTTTGAGTTTAAAATTTTGGTCCACCATCTTGAAGGTAAATTTATTTTTTTAAATTGCAAGATGACAGATAAAAATTTTTTAATTAATCATATAACAGTATTTTATAAGAGATAGTATATGTGCATTTTTTTCATGTGTCTTTTATTTTGTAACTAATAAGCTCTTTTCAGAGTTTCCACCCACCTATAAATTGTTTTGTATTCAGAAATACAATTATTTCTTTTACATACTTACTTTAACATAAAAATAAAAATTCAATAAAAGGTTAAACTTCCTAGATTGTACTCAATTTATGACTAAATAGAAATTCTCTTGTACTCTATTAGAAATTTATTACTAATCATAAATAAAATTTATCTAATTAATACCAAGAGTGAGTACAAAAACCATTGAATTATAGTGGTTTTAACAAAACATAAAACAACAAAAAGATAATAACGTTAGTAATACTACATGACAGCAGGATCAGTTAATTAACAGTAAAATTGAATAAATGACTGACTGACTTTCTTTTCATTATTTGCATGCATGCTCCTTAAACTACTCATGATCATTAAAGTAAAAATTGTGAAAGTAAGAAGTACTGTACCTAGTCAATAAATTAACGTATCTAATTCTTCAACTTGTATAAAAACAGTACAATCTGTCAAAAAATGTTTATAAAATTGACTGTATTATGTGTATGTATACTCTTATTTTTCAAATACTTATGTATATTATAGTACATTCATTTTAATACACTCGAAAAAATTTCTGATTTGATATTTAAAAACACTTATTGTTTTCTTTATAATAATCTACATCAATTTTCACGGTTTTTAAAAATTTATCAGTGTAGCTATTAGTGACCCATTTAATACTATAATCTTGTTGTATAGGTCATCAGCCGAAAGGCTGGTTTGAACCTCTAGAAGCTTTACCAAGTAAAATGAAGAGTGAGGTGGTTTACCAATGCCTTACTCACTGAGTGGAAAAGTAGCCTATGCTTATCAGCATGCCAGGCCCTTCAAAACCCATCTCCTTTCCACCCTGCAAATGACACCTTCACTTTATTCACCACAGAATCTTGCTGTATACTGAAATTCATTACTCTCAGAGGAGATAACTCTGACTAGTGTCTCTTCTGTTCTTAAATGCTTCAGTCATAATATAATTGGCTGACCATGTGAAAAAAAAACAGAGCAAGTTTTTTAGCCCTGGAACTAGCAGATCAAGTGCAAATAACTTAACAATCCAACTGCCTGGGTTGGGCAAACTATAATATATTGTTAAAAATTTACCATTATAACTGCATCATAACTTTTTTTTCGCCCTGGAGACTCCAGGAGGAGTATAGGACATGTCAATTATAACACTTGAAATACATATAAGAATCACACAATGTATCACTACTATCAAGAAAGAAATTCTTTTACACTATAAAAAGTTTCACCGATCAAGTAATTTTTCAGATTCTTCTTAAAGGAGTTCAAATCCTCACAACATTTTAAAAATTGGGGTAATTTATTCATGAATTTTCTCCCTGCATAAGTAGGATTTTGTTCAAATAATTTTGTGGAGTGATTAGCCACATATTAATCATTTCTGTTTCTCGTGTTATGATTGTGAACATTGAAATTCTGCATAAAATTATTTTCCCTAACATACATAATCACCTCAAACTAAAGCAACTAAAAATGTTAAGTTGCTACTTACTAAGAGAAATGTTTTGTTAGATTTTATTTTATCTTGTGTTTGTAACTCAAAAATTTAATGGCTTTAATTTAGTTACACTTCTTATAAATCTTTGAACATTTACTTGTTTTTAGCAAATCTGATTGTTGTTGAATTTTACAATGTTTCTGTTGTTTTTTTCAAATTTTTCTCCAACCATCCCTAATTCAATAATTAAATATTTTAAATAACGTAATTATTACTTTATGACTGAGTTTGTCTTTATTAAAGTAAAATGTTTGCTATACATTCTATTTTATATCAATACTTAAAATGATTTCTAACTCAAAGTTGTCCTTATTTTGACATAATTGCTCAAGTTTGTAATTTATATTATAATTTATTTTAGTGTTACTTACCTACAGATTTAATCAATTTTAGGCATTAGAAAATATTTTGTAATTCGTAAGTGTTTGTTAGCACCAGTTAAACCATTGATGACTTAAACAACTGTGGCAGGTAGGAAGGGAAGTCATTACAAAATAATTTTTATGTCTAGCTTATTTAAAATGAACACTAATTAAAAATGTGTTGAGTTTTCAGAATAGGAGGCATCTATACGTAGTTTAAACACATAGAACTTGGACATGTCTTAAAAATTTAGATGTTTCATTTTAAACTTACTGGTTCTGAATTTGCTTAATATTGCTTTCTACGCTTCCTGAATTTTTTAGTATTTCATTTAACTAAGTCCTTTTATCTTTACTTCTACATGGTTTCTACATACTCTTCAGTATTTTTGTTAAATTTATCTAATACAGTAATACATCAAAGATATTGTCTATTATTTTATAAAATTATGCTCTCATAAAATTAAACCAAATGATATTTTTAAAATTTATATTTTATAAGATCACTCTAATATTATTAATTTATCAAATCTTTTATTAGTTTATGGCATACATAGACGGAAACAAAAGGGTAATGTAGCAAAGTAATCGTAGTTATCCATTCTGAAAACGGCTTTCAAGTTATCACATGTTTTTTATTCGTACATGACTAACAATTTTTTACTTTTCTGATATCTAGAGAAGAATTTTTAAATATTTCTGTCATATCATCTTTCAAATAAAATTGTATCTAATTATAAAATGATTGCGTTGTACAATTTCAATAACTGTTTCAAAAAACAAACTGTGTTTTTTAAATTAATCTAGTTTTTAAATCTGTGCTTTAACAAACTCAATATGGGTTTTCAATTTATTTATTGTAATAACAATAATATAACTTCGGTTGATTATGGTTTTATAAAATTACATTATAGTAAAATAACTGTCCAGTGAATATTATCTTCCTACTAGGCAAATTTGCTACTTCTTACCTTACCTGCCACAAGTGAACAAAAATATGCTCTTAAAAATAAATTAGATACTGTATTTTTTTAAATCAATTATTAAATTAAAAACATATAATATTATTACATTAAAATATGCATTAGTTAATTACATGAATGATTAAGTTATTAAATACTAGATAACTGTATATTATTTAATCTAATATATAATTTATAAATATTAATTTTGTAAATATCATTTTGTGTATATATTATTATTTATTTAATTTATGATTAGTATAATTTCATTATTACAAATACTACCTGTTCACTCTTTCATTCTGTTGTTATTATCAACAATTTTCTTTCCTTATCTATTAATTTAAAAGAAAAATATTGTGTATATACTGCATGATTATTTATTTTATCATTTATTATAATGATTGACTGTGGGCTTTAATACTTTATTTATTTATTTATTTTAGTAATGTAACAGTGTTTGTTGGCCGTTATTAGTACATCATAAAAATGCGAATGACAATGATGAATTAATAAATATCACAAAATATGTTCTTTAATTTAAAGAATAAATCGCTGCTACCGCTAGAATGTATCTTATTGAACTCTCACTACTGCATTCTACTTTTAGTTTTATTGGGCAAAAAAAACAATACTTGGTGTTTTGTAAAATTACTTAATACAATCATATAAGAATCTCGGAATTCAAATTTTTACTTTTAATGATTTTAATTTGATAACTTAAATCTCTAATATAATTAATTGCCTTTGAAGTGTTTGTCCCTCATTGTTTAAGTTATAAAGGAATTCTAGATTTACAAACAAAAACTTATTTTATTTTTCTCTGTTTTGTGATAAACTTGGCATGGTTAAGTCTTAAACCAATAAAAAAAATATCAATTATTATTGGATATATTCAAGGTATGCTATTATTTTATTGTATTTTAATTTTGTAAAGGAATTTAATTTCTGAAAACTAAAACTAGTTACTTTAATGTAAGCCTGTGCTAATCATTAATAAAAAATCATTTAGTGTTACATGATAGCCTTTTACTTCTTCATAAGTTTAAAGAAACTTGACTGTTTCGAAACATTAATATTATCTATTTCACAGTATTTATGTATTACCTATATTAAATTTACATAATATTTTCTGTAAATATAACACAAATATTTGAATTTTCTTTTATCATTAGACCTATCATTTATTGAAAAAGATCAAAAGGTATGGTTACAGTTTTGGGTAACTCTTATAAATGTGTTAAGATACCTTAAATTGACAATAGGGTATTTTACATATTGTTTGGGTTTTGTTATTTAATGTATCTATGAAATGATGGTGATAAATTCTGGGTTATATTACAGTTATAGTAGCTCAGATAATGGGAATGTAACATATTATATAGATAGTCAACTAATTTGTAAATAAATAAATATAAGAATGTAACTATAGTTAGTACCTAACATTAAATTATATAATTATTATTGTTTTGTATTAATTTATTCATATTCATTATTAGTTTTATACATTTATTTATTTATTTATTAAGTTTGTATTATTGTAGCCTATGTCTTAATCAGTGAAAATATTTATATGTATTGATTGTGTGTTTACTCAAAACGTGTGTATCTAGTATTTATTTATAGATAATTTATGTATTAATTTATTTTTGTTTTATAAAAATTTTAGCAATAAAAATATTTATTATTACAAAAATGTGTTTAATTTTCATCCCTATTGTTACCTGATAAAAGACTTTTACCCACAGATTCTGATCCAATTCACCAATCCAATCCAATCATGGTTGCCTCTGTGGCCCAGTGGTTAGCATGCTGCACTGCAGAGCAGAGGTTCAATTCCCACCTAGGGTCTGGGAAATTATTACACCCACCAAAATAAAAAAATAAAATGAGACACTTAATTCACAAAACCTACATCCTCATAAAATCTCATGCAGTCTTCTTACAACAAAAACATTACAAAATGTATACACCACAAATCAGCTGATGCAGGCTAGTTATGGTTGCTGGTTATCTTAAGTGGGTTTTGGAAAATAAGAAAGTTTTTTAATTTTATGGTATACAATCCTTTTAATTACCTTCTAATATTGAATAGGCTGTAGACATATCTCATTGGGCCAGTAATCTAAACATGAGATTGATTACAAGATTATATTTTATTTAAAACACAGAGTGTTGGCCAACCAAATGAGTGTGCTGCTCTCTTGAGAACTTTTAATTGTATTTTATTTTACAAAGACTGTTACTGAGGAAGGCAATGGAAAACCACCTCACGCCTTGTGTTTTACTTAGTAGCCTCTAGAGGTTGAAACAAGCCTTTCGGCTGATGACCTAAAGAACAACAAAGACAGTTACAATATATACAGTTACAATTATTATTCTGTTGTATATTTTGCTGTGTAGCATGTGCCCCCTTTGGTTCATGGCCCTAGACTACAACCTCATGTCAATTTCTGTTAAGTCCAAGCACGTATGACAAGCTTTTACCTTCTTATATGTCCAGTACCTTTATTTAAGAATGTATTTGTATAAATAATACTTACCTTCAAGACAGTCAATTTAAATGAAATAGAGGATTTAGTTTACTAATTAATTGAATATTATTCTTTAGCCTAAATGAAATTAATAAGGGAAAGTATTTTATCATTTAAAACTTTCTATTTATTAAATTTTTAGATAATACAAATTTGAAATAGAAAAATTGTATAAGTTTAATACTTTCTTGCTGAAATTGCAGAACAGAAAGTACAAAACATCACTATTACTTTCTACAAAGAATCAGGTCAATTAAATTTTCCAACAAAGATCTGGCAACGCAACAACAAAAAATTTTGTTTAGATATCTAACTGACTAGAAATTACTGGGTGATACAGAAGCGACTTCAGGGATTTTATTTTAAGTAGCCAAGATTTTTCTTAATTGTTACATATGGTGGATAAGTTTTACGTGTTATTAACCCACAAAAATGACCCCATCATAAAACATGTAGAAACTTTACAATACTACACTCAAGTATCAACAGAGCACAAAACTTCATAATTGACAAATTAAAATTTTTGGTAGGCAAATGTCCATTCTCTCTATCTGCGGAATCCACCTCTGGGTTGAAAGTGAATGACAGGAGAAAATAATTGTTTAATGATTTTTACAAAATTTATTAATAATATAGCCATTATAAAAGCAGACATAATGAAAAACAATAAATTCTTTCATTAAAATGTTATTAATGTTGTTATTTTTTTGTTGTAACCAACTGAGCAAGTAAATTTAAGTATAGTTACAATACTTATTTCTAATAATAATAATTGCCTACATTTACACACACCGTATAACTTCTTTACATTACCTTTAAAAATTTTTGATATGTCTTTGTCAACACTGGAGCATTTATATAGTTTTGGTTTTGAATAAATACATACTGCTTAACAATCAAGAACCAATCTGCCCCATACTAGAGATACAAACAGATGGTAGAAATGACTTTTATTTACTTGTCATACTTATGCAGTATAAAAAGATTATGCTTCATACAATATTATTATTTTCAACAAAAAATTATAGACTAGGTATACTGTCTCTGCAGAACACACATGTTAAGATGAAACAATTTTATTTCCTACACATTTTTGTTGAAACACTACACAATGCATTGGTCCTTATCCAAATTACATGTTTTCTGTTAAGTAGTTGGTATTCAAGACATACCTGGAACAGATTAGTACATTATGTTTTATATAACATCAAAATTTGTTTTGGTTAATAAGTTTTAAATTTTTAAGCATTATAAAATAGAAAATACATTTTGTCTTTGAATGTAAATGAGCTATTTTAGATTCATTGTAAACTGTTTATGTCTTTTGTCTGACAAATGTTAATTGTACATTATTTAACCATTAAAAATAATGCATACAGAAAAATAATATTTTTCTTTCATTCAATACATAATAAATATTTATTTACATTGGTGCTTAAATTGTTGGTAGACAATATACTGGAGCAGCTTAATCACCTGCCTATGGGTAAGGTATGACCACCTTCGAAAATATTGATGGCAGTTTACAACAAATTTTAGTCAATTTGTTGTACCATAAGAGATACACTTAAGAAGAATGCAACAAAGGCGACATGCTTCAACAGAGATGATTGTTTCTACTTTGATCATTATGTAATGAAGAGAACTTGTGTTACAACTCATAAAATTTCTTAAGAATTGCTTCAACTATGCACTATTTTAGGAGCAGTTAAGGGTGTTTTTAGGAGATATGCTGCATGATATAGATTATCATGAAGAACTTGGATTACAACAGTTCATCAACAAAGAAATTGTATCATTCAAGAAAGATTCAAATCAGCATTTCGAATGGAAGAATTTGAACAAATATAATGGTGGAGAAATGCCATTCAAAATTTGTTAAATATTAGGCTACTGAGCAGTCAGTCAATGGCTGGATTATGTGATATAGAAATGACAGAATACTTGAGACCATGACAGGTGAATTTCTACTTCTTAAGTAAGTTAGTAAGTACTTTGGTTAGAAAAATGGTAAGTACTTTTGATGTGAAAACTCCTTTAGCTGCACCTTGCACTTTTTCTGAACAGTGAATGAAAATGAACTGTCACTCGTCATACATCATACACAGGAATGAAAGGTTATTGAAGTGAAAACTTTTTTAGGTGCACCTTTCACTCTTTCTGAATAGTGAACAAAACTTAACTATCGTGCATCACACATCACGAATCATTTCTATCATGTGGTCATTAGCTCACACACAATGTTTTTTCTTTTGTTGAAAGAACTCCTGAACTTTAGTTCTTTATGCTGGATCATTTTGAATATTTAAACAGACTACAAACTTTGGATTTTTCATTTATGTGATTTCATTCATAAAACTGTTTACGAATTCCAGTTTCCAAAGCCATTGTTTATTAAACTCAGAGGACCTGAAAAAACACCTTTCTGGTGAAAACACATTTTGAAAAATTTGACAAAATTTAATAATCTCTTTTATATTATAATATTATATTTTGTACATTAAAAGTAGAGTAAATTTATAAATTTTTTTATTTGAAGCAAAAACCTGTGAAGTAGTAAGAGAATTTTTACCTAAACTAGACAAGCATAAAGTGTAACACAATAGTTCTCAAATATAAATTTTATGAGATGCAATAATCCATCTACAGTCCCAAATGAACTCTTAACCACTGACTAAATGCAAACTGAAATTCATTTGCTCATTTTATTTTGCTCAATTGTGATTACTACAGTGACATTGGTGGTAACTTAAACACAATCCCTAGAATGGAGGCACCTATTTTTCCTAAAATACTTCAGTTTTAACTATTTTAATTTGCTTAGTAGTATATAAAAAACAACAATTATTAACAAATTTTTACTTTTCTTGATTATTTATGTATCTTACCACTAATATCTACACGTGCCATTGCCCTAGCTGTCCCTTTATCATTTGTTGCAACACAGGAATAAAGTCCAGCATCTGTTGGTCTTAATTCAGCCAACTGTACCCAAGATGTTGACATTTGTGACTCAGGTCCTCCTCTTACTTGAATTGAAATTAGTGAATCATCACCTAGACAAGAAAAGGATATTGTTTAAATTACTGTAAGACATTCTTCATCAGTAATCTTATCAACTTAAACCACAAAGACTTATTAATCTTAAAGTTTTACTGTGACAGTGATGTCGCAGTGATATCAGATTATCTTATCATTGGCTACATACTGTTTCATTAGTCAAGGTTTCATAAGCTATAAATTTTTAACTCTTTCACTACCAACATCACACATTTCTGTTAGTGACCAATGTCATAAATATGTGATTATTGTTTTTAATTTTTAGACCAACCTGATTTTTAGTAAATAGTTACCCAGTGGTAAACCGGCACGTTAGGTTATCTTGTAGTAATCTAATTTTAGTTTTGTAAATATTATAATATTCTACTGTTTCCAAGGAGGATCAATGTGTCATCAAGTGAATCATAAACATTGTGACATTAGTGTGGAGAAGTATATTTTTCTTTTAAAACCATACATCACACATATGTGATGCAAATGGGCCACCTTAAATCAATAAAAGTGGTTTTTTTTAATATTATCATTTTTTTACAAATAAGTTTTTTTCCATTGTTTATTTAATGTCGCATCAACTACAGTGGTCATTAGCGACGACGTTGGGTTGTGACTGTGAAGGATGAAATGATTTTTTGTAACGTATAAAAATATGTCGTGCCTAAGCGGGATTTGAACCCAAGACTGCATGATGAGAGGCGAGCACATTACAAACTATGCCAATGCGGCAAGCCAAATAAGTTTTATCTAATAGTACTGTGTAATGTAAATTAATATAATACTGAATTTTCTGGTTGATTGTTACTGTTTGCATCTAGGTATGTAAAATAGTGAATTATAAATAAGAAACCAAAATAATAGTTTTGTAAAAATTAGAATGCATTTTTTAATCGCAAATTAGCTCTTTATTAAAAAATTCACTAACTTCCAACAGAAATAACAAACGCTCGCTTATACATGCACAAACACACACTCCCTCACTTACACGCATAAATGCATATGCGCGTGCGCGCATGCACACACACACACACACACACACACACACACACAGGACATATAGTTAACAAACTTTTAAATACAAGGAACTAGCACCAGCCTCTTGACACAGATATGATATGCACTAGTCTCTAGACCCCTGCATTCATAAAAACTTTTACTGACCACCATGAAATAAATGAAGCCTTAAACCAGGCATTAGTACCATAAATGCGTGATGCAGGTCCTAGGCAGGATACCACCTATTACATAATGACCCTTTCAAATACACTAGGCTACTATGTTGGTAATGAATGTTTACAGAATGTTTAAAAGGTAATTTCTACTAAGCTTTTAACTTTATCAGATGATAAGGGTGAGGTAAATCCTACAAAGGCTATTAATGATTGTAACAGTTTTTTTTTAGTCTGTGCATTTATATTTTTATGGTCATTTTCCTTTTTTACTTGTTAATTTACAACTGTTCTGTAACTTCATAATGTAAAGAGGAATATTACACTGAACCAACTTATCTGTGTAATATTTTATAAGTAGGTAGACCTACTATTTATTTCCAAAATATAAAAAAAATTGTAAATTGTTATTACAGTGGAACCTCTCTAATTCGTCTCGTTCGGGACCGAAGGAGTGACGAAATACAGAAAGTGACGAATTATGGAATTTGCTATGAACGGTTAATAAATAACATACTCGTACATATATTAGTTCCATAAAAGTCGAATTACATAAATGAAACTTACATTAACGATAAACACAATAAGTAATTCTAAGTCCTATAACTACAGTAAATTTGTATTAGTCTACGTATCTAGTTTTATACTACTTCAGAAATTCTGTATATGGTTGTACTTACATTTTCTAATTTGTAGAACGCAAAACACAGTACACGTTACCGCATATAAAATTACAATCGAAAAAGTATACATTTGCAAAATCGATGAAACAAATCTTAAACTATGTATCACTTAACACTACAAAAAAATCACTTTAAAATTTAGAAAACGTTACTTAATTACACTAATATGTATGTATGTATGTAAAATGCCAAATTTATTTCTTGAAAAAGTGGGTTATCTTCTTTTCTACCAACGAGTTCTTTTCTTTTTCCACAGCCAACTGGCGAATTTGTCGTATTACAATTAATTTTGATAACTCTGCTTCTTTCTGTCTCTCATACCATTCGATGCACTTCATCAGCACTCCTTCTATTTCTCGATTCGTACCAATACTTTCAGGGCTTGAAACATATTCTCCGTTGCTTTTTTCCTCAACAGTTGAATCTTTGTTTTGAACGTAGGCCACAATTTCTTTGCCACTTAAAATCTCATACCCAAGTTCGTTAGCATCTTGCTCTATCCATTCAATTAATTCCTCGTCGGTAATATTTTTAGTCACAGGTATACTCTGGCACACTTCTTTTAATTCTGATAAGACATTGTTTGTTTCATTGTAAGAACGGATGCTACTAGTTTCTTCTTGGTCAGCCCACAGATTGTTCCAACAAGACTTAAGTGTTGTTTTCGAAATGTTATGCCATGCTTGTGATATGTTATAATTATATAGCATCTTTGATTGTATACTTTTTCCAAAAGTCTTGAACCTGCGTTTCATTTTCGGAAAATATCAAACTCTGCAGAAATATTTTCCTATAATGAACTGGGGAGGGCTGACGAATTATAGAAGGTGATGAATTAGAGAGTGACGAATTAGAGAGGTTTTACTGTATTTAACTAATATTTTGTTTCAAAGTACCAAATTTATTTAATTAAATTAATGTTAGATTGTTTTTGATCTAAATGCAGATTCATCTTTCAGAGTTCATTCTTAAATTTTAAAGAAAGTATAGAATTAAAAAATAATGAACTAACTTGGCAGAAGTTTGATTAAACCATCATTTCCAGTAAATTCCCATGTAATAACCGGTGCAGGGTATCCTTTCACTTCACAGTCTAATGAAACCGGCTGTCCAAGAATAGTTGCTACATCTTGTGGGCTTGTTACTATTTCTGGAACTTTACATAAAAAATAATACTTTTGTACAAGAATAGTATTGTTTAAGTTTAAATACACAAGTATGTAAAAATATCTAGGATAAACTCACTCAAATAGTGTTGAAAAAAGTATTCATGACTTTTTTTTAATAAGAGCTAATATACCATACAAAAATTTGCCCATAACAGGCAGGTGGAGTGTTAAATTATTTGCACTCAATCTGCTAGTTCCAGGGCTACAAAAAAATAGTTCTGTTTCTTATCACATGGTTATCCAATTAAATGACTGAAGTATTTAAGAACAGAAAAGGTAGAGGTGTTAAAAACATTAGTCAGAGTTATATCTTCTCTGAGAGAAATGAATTTCATTATACATCCAGACCCTTTGGTGAATGCAGGTGCAAAGCAGATTTGCAGGGTGGAAAGTAGATGCTTTGCAGAGGGCCAAACATGCTGATAAGGCATACTTTTCCACTCAGCGAGGAAGGCAAATGGTAAACCACCTTACTCCTCGTTTTACTTAGTAAAGCCTCCAGAGGTTTAAACCAGCCTTTAGGCTGATGAAGCAACAACATACATAAAATACATTACCGTATATTGAAAAATATATTTAGGGTACAGCAATAAAATTGATTGGTACAAATATATTTTTAATATATACTAATAATTCAACTCATCATTATACTATATTGATTTATGAATTTGCATGGGGGACCAGTTCGCACGTTCCCTCTACCAGCGTTTACTGTGAGAAGTCTGATTAAAATACAATGGCATATTTCTGTTAGCAAATTCCCATTTGTAAACGATCTGGCACCAGGAACCTGCAGCCAGCATTCACTGTCGGCTTACCCTAAGGATGTATTTATTTGTTTATATTGTTTGTCTATTTTGAAGTTAAAGTTATCAGTGTCTAAAACCAAATTTAACTTTTAACATTTAAATATAAATAAAATAAAAAAGACACTTTCTTTTTCATGACACTAGATGACTTTTCACATAAAGATATATTTTATTTTATATTGAAGTACTATATTTTAATTCCCCACAAGGGTATGACAAATTTGAAGTAATATTTATTTAATAAAAGATTTGTTATAGGTGTAGGACCGTTACCCCGACTATTTTCATTGTATAGAAAGATGTTGACTAATAAAACGAAACACATTTATACATGAAATACAAGTTTAATTATATCTAAAATAATAATGATTTTTATACACACAGGAGTTACAAATAATACATTTAGAATTATGTTTTTACAAAATGAAAAGTAAATAGCGCTTTAAATTGAATTCAGTCTTTTAGTTAAATTCTGTACAGAATATTATTTAAGTTGAAAATACCTGGCTATAGCATTGAAATTGCGTAGATCCATGAAAGTTGGTAATATGTAGTTAAATCATTTGTTTGTTGCTAATATTTTATTATTCGTTGTATTTGTAAGTATCTTTTAACACAAGACGTTCTAGTTTCACTGATTAATTAACTGAGAGTCATTTTAATTACTGTATTATACTATTAAGCACATTGTTAAATTTATCTGTCCTGAGCACACACACATCCTACTTACAGGATTGCTGAAGTGAGACTGTCCTCCCGCTTTTATTCTTAAAGAAGCGTCGTTTTAAACTTCGCCTTGAAACTATTTTTAAATTTACAATATCCAATCATCTTTCAGAATTCAAATTTCTTGACCAATCATATTCTTCTGTTATTTCAACCGTTTCCTCGGCACAAGTACTTTGATACAGTCACTATTTCTGCACGTGTTCAATTATTTTAAAAGTTTACTTTCAATAATCAATAAATTTACTTGAGAATTGACGGTTACGATGTCGGTTTATTCCCGACAAACGCCCAACTTGACAAATATTAATTACATCCGTTACATTAGTTTTTATTTTTTGACATTATAAATTAATTTATTACTTTAAATACAGCCATATATTTTTATCTCGCTACAAATTACCCCCTATAAAAATATAAAAAAACTTTTTTTTAAAATTTAAAACTAATTTTGAAAAAATTTTGAATATTTTTATACAGAAAAATTAAAATCGTTAACAATTTACTGTACACCCTGTGGTTTTTAGCTTTATGAGCACCCTATACTTTACTTACATATATATATATATATCCAATTACAAACAAAATTACATATTTTATTACGCACTACAAGATACAGAATGATTATATTTTTATTGTTAATTATTGTTAATGATATCCAAATTAATAATATATACTTCTAAGTTACTGATACTATATTGTATTGTATTGTATTGTACAATATAGTAATTTAAATGATATAAATGTTAATAAGCTGATGTGAGTCGGAACAGGCAAAAGCCTAATCCTTGAGTGTAAGAAGAAGAAGAGAAGAAGTTACTGATACTTAATTAATTCTTTTTTCTAAATAAGATTTTAAGTACAAATAAAACCAATTTCTAAGAAAATTTAAAATATTTTTAAAACCATCATAAATCTCTACAATCCAATGTCTAAAGTATAATGTAAGAACTTGACATGTCAGACCCATAAATTTATTTTTAAATGTGTTATTTCGTCGTCTCACGGTCAAAACAAAATTAATATTTCTATCCTTTTACCATAACCTTTTTTCTAAGAAATCCTTGACTTTATTTTAAGCTTTTACACAATTCAATTTTACCATATGATTTTATTTCCTTTCAAATGTTATTGACCTAATCGTTCGCCTGTTACATTTTGACAATTCACTCTTAATTTTTTAAACAATACTATTTTGATATATCAATTTCTTAGCAGTTATATTCTCGATATAATTATAACTATTTCCTACTAAACTATTTGTTTTATTTATTATTTTACTTTTACTAAATTAATCTAATTTCTAGATACAGTTTATACTACATGATTTTACTTATAATATTTTTTACAAATTAAACGATTCACATAGAACAAATTATTTTTATTGTTTTTTAACAATAGAATATTTTTATTTTCCACTACTTTTACAACATCAAATGGACCTCTGAACCTGTGGGTACACTTTCTGCTATATTTCTTACTTTTATTGGATAATTCGAAATTTTTAAGCAAAACCTGATCACCTACATTAAATTTTATTTTTCCTACTTTATTTTCGCTATATTTTTGTCTTTTAATCGCCACTTCTTCTAATTTCTGTAAAACATTTTTATTTATTAGGTCCAAATCTAAATTTACATTTTTATTTATTATACCAGGAAAATGTATTTTCTGACATGCGACATCAATTACTTTTTTACCAAACATTACCTCAACTGGTCTCTGATTAATGGTAATGTTTACATTATAATTAATTAGATTTTCAATAAACTTAACATACTTGTACCACTCAACGTGGCGTTTACCAGTTAAAAAGATTCTAAGCAAAGTTCCAAGCTGTTGAAGATATCTCTCCGAAATGTTACCTGATGGGTGAAAAATTGATACCATTCCACACTTAACCCCTAAATCTGATAATCCTTTTTGCCAAACTGCACCTGCAAACTGTTTACCATGATCACTGATAATACACTCTGGTTTTCCAACTTCCTTGATAAAACATTTAGCTTTATTTAACACAGTACGTGCATTCCCCTTCCTGATAGGGTATAATTTTACAAATTTAGTAAATCCACACACCATTATAAAAACATATTCCAATCCCAAGTAACTCCTCGGCATTGGACCGAACAAATCACAGTATACTTTTTGTAGTTTTTTATTCGGTATATCGGTTACGCATAAGCCTCTCATATTACAATTATTTATCTTTACACGCTGACATAGATCACATTTTTTAATTATTTGTTTGACTAATTTCCTTAGACTTTTAACACTACAATTTTCTGAAATATTATAAATAGTTTTCAATACTCCAGTATGTCCCATTTCTTCATGGTACAATTTAATTATTTCTATACGCTTACTAATTGGTACTACAATTTTGAATTTTTGATCACATGCTTTGCGATGAAATAAGATTTTATTATAAACTACATAATTTTTTACAAATTCGACTCTACCTGACTCTAAGCTGTTTATTATTTTATTACAATATTCACAATTGTCTTGTTCTTTTTTCAAATTATTAAAAACTTTACTAAGCGGTTTACTTTCTACTTTAAATAAAAATATTTTATATCCTACATTTTCATTTTCAATAAACTCCTTCTCATTAATTCGTGATAAAAAATCTGGTACAATGTTTTCCTTTCCTTTAACAAACTCCCATTTTAAATTATACTCCTGCAGATATAATATCCACCTTAAAATCCTTCCATTATTTATCTTACACGATGACATAAAAATTAAAGCTTCATGGTCAGTTCTAACAACAACTGAATTTCCCAACAAATACGTTCTCAATTTACTACAAGCAAATAAAATTCCCAGGAGCTCTTTTTCAGTAGTAGAATATCTTAATTCATGGGAATTAAGTTTACGGCTAACAAAACATATGACTCGCTGATCTCCAAACTCATCAACCTGGTACAACACAGCTCCCAAACTGAATTTATTAGCATCACAACCTAAATAGAATTTTTTACTGAAATCAGGATGTTTAAGCATTACACAGTTTAAAAATCTACATTTAATCTCATTAAAAGCCTTCTCATGTTTTTCACTCCAAATAAACTTATTCTTCTTACTTAAAATATCTGCAAACACACTTGTTAATTCAGAATAATTGTGGTGGAACTTACGGAAAAAATTTACACATCCCAAAAATGCTTGCAATTCCTTTAAACTTCTCGGTGCCTTGTATTCCTGAATGGTTTTGATACGTTCTGGATCTATACTAATCCCTTCTGTGCTAACTACATACCCTAAATACTTGATTTTTTCAGCCAAAAATTCGCTCTTTTTTAATTTTAATGATACATTAAATTTACGCAACCTTTCAAAAAATAAACTTAACCTTTTAACATGTGTTTTTAAATCATTTGAACAAATTATAACATCATCAATGTAAATTAGAACAAAATCTAATACTTCAGGTCCTAAAACAAAATTGAGTGCTTTAATAAATTCACCCACAGAACATTTTAATCCAAATGGTAGTCGTTTGTAACAGTAATTTCGACCATTAAACAAAAAAGAAACATGCTTTCTACTCTCTGGATGCAACAAAACCTGCAGAAAACCACTCGTCAGATCAAACGAACTTATGTACCTAACACCATATAAACGCATTAATATGTTTTCCATTGGTTCAGGCTGGGTACAGTCTGATATTATAGATTTATTTAAATTCCTTGCATCCAAACAAATTCTTAATTCACCAGATGGTTTTTTAACAATAACAAGTGGGTTAGTGAACTCAGAATCACTATATTCTAAGATATCTTCTGACATTAATTTATTTATTTCAATTTGAGCTGCATTCCGATACGCAAACGGAACTGGATATGATTTTTTATTTACTATAATCTTCTGATCAATATTCAACTTACAATAATAATTTTTTATAAGGCCAGGTTTATCAGAAAAAATATCCTGGTTGTTAGTAAACACTTTTATCATTTCAATTTCACTCTCACCGCTATCCATGCCTTTTCTTAAAATGTTTTTGACACATTGTATTTGTTTACTCCATAAGTCATCCCTTATCCGACCTTCATCTACTGTCTGTAAACTACAACTTTTTAAAATAGTGTTCTTATTTTCAGAAAATTTTACGCTTATATTTTTTATTGAAAATAGGTTATTTTTAAAATCTAATTTGACCTGGTTTTTACACAAAAAATCGCAACCTAACAAAATAAAAGTATTAAGATTTTTAATAATGAAAAATGTGTGATAAAATTCAGTATCCCCAATCTTAAATGTAATAATAACTTGCTTATTTATACCTGACTTCCTTCTACCCGCGGCTGTGATTATCGTAATATCTTTAACTGGCAATTTAGAAAATTTTTCATTAACTTTATTTTCTAACTCTACTAAAAATTCTTGGTTTATTGCACTGATTTGACTTCCTGTGTCACATAATATATTAGCAATTTCACCCTTTATTTCTACCTTAATTTCAACTAATTGAATATTTTTTCTACCTACTTCTTCCCTTTCACTAACCAGTTTTTCTTCCTCCAATAATTCTTCAGCCAAATTGTTATTAAATATAAAATTAACAAGTTTATCATCTTCTCCCTCACTTTCTATCACCATTATTTCATTTTCACTTAAATTTACACTTTCAAATTCAATATTACGTTTTTTGTTTATACTCTTATTCTCAAATTTAATAATATTATTTTTATTTCCGTTAAACCCTTCACTTTTTTCAGATGTACAGGATAAATTTTCAACTACAGCCTCCATTTTTCGCACACCCTTACTTAGTTTAAATTCCCTTGTTCATTATGTACCTCTGCTTCAACTAATATAGAATTTACTTTATTCTCTGGTTTTTTATCAAATTTTCTGTTATTATCGAATCTACCTCTGAAATTATCGCTTTCATTCCTAGTATTCTCCCTATTATAATTAAATCTATTATTTTCCTGTCCCCTGCTGAAATTATCCCGATTACTGTTATAATTATTAAAATTATCTCTACCCTGGTTTTGAAATCTACTTCTGTAATTATTGTTGGTACCTTTGTAGTTATTATTGTTCACATTTCTAAAATTATTATTATTATTATTATTGTTATAATTACCCATACCAAATTCTTGTTTTCTACTGAAATTTCCCTGTTCACTATCTCTAAAACGATTATTTCCACCTACTTCATTCTCCTGTTCTCTCCCAATCCCAGAACCTTCCATTTCGTCCAATAATTTAACAAAATTTTCTACATCTGAAATACATCCAATGGTTTTTGCCCTAACGACACTATTATTAAAATGTCTACACACTAGTTTGATTAATTCACCTTCCGACAATTTAGGTTCTAAATATTTTGCTTTGTTAATTTTATTCATTAAGTAAATTGACATTTTAATGTTTTTATTAGGATTAAATTTCCCAAATTGCAAATTCTGCCTTACTTCTGCCTGCACACTGTCACTCCAAAATTTCTCCTTAAATTTACCAATAAATTCCTCCAAGTTATCAATTGTATCCCTAACATACATCCACCAAGTTGAACCCCATAAATCACACATCAAACTCTCATTTATTACACTTTTAATTGTTTTCCATTTCTTTATTTCGTTATTTTTAATCTCGTACTTTAGTGAACTAATGAATTCCATTGGGTTTCTGTTAGAAAATTTTATTTTTATATTACAGTTATTATTATTATTATTATTATTTTGACCATCATAAACTCCGTGCTCTACATACTCGCTAAAATCTGATTTTAACTTTTCAACATTGTCATTCACCTCTCCAATAAGCTTATTCTGTTCTAACAACCTATTTTTTACATCGGACAATCCTTTCTTGTTTGTATTTACATCACAAATTACTTTATCTACTTTCAAATTAACTTTATTAACTTTAACTTCATTTGTTTTAAAACCTTCGTCTATTCTAATATTCTGACTTTCAACAACACCTCTTAATAAATCAACCTCATTTTCGTTACCTTTAATTTTACAATCAACATCTTTTATCATTTCTGATTTAAATTTCTCAATTAATTTTAAAGTATCATGTTTCACCTCTTCCCTAATAGCCCTAATCTCTTTTCTTAAACTTTTTGCTTGCTCGTCCATTTTACTTTCTAAACTGCTAACTAATTCTTTCTTTAAATTTTTATTCTGTTCTTTTATTTCCTTCGACTGTTCTAACATTTTGCTATTTAATTTATCAAATTTTTTACCAAAATCATTTCTGAAATCTTTACTTTCTTTCTGTGTTTCTTGGATTACATTAGTTAAATTTAAAATAAGTTGTTGCATTACTTCTACCCCTACTACATTTGGATTATTTATATTGTTATTAATACTAACATTACTACCACCTAACCCCCTATTTTCTCTATATATATCATTAACCTCATCTACTTCACTATCTGAATCAAATATTCCCCTTATATTTTCTATATTATCATTATTATTATCAATGTTTTCTGTAGGTATCAATTCTTCATCCACATTACTATTATTCAAAAATTCATTTTCCTGGTTTACATTTATTTCACTACTATTACTTGCATCTACGGTTAAAGTGTTATCACTACCTCCAACTAACCCAGTTTCTACTTCTCCAACATGACCCATTTTATTTCTATTTGATCTTAACATTCGCGGCATTTCTAATTATTTTAGTTATTTTTACAATTTAAATTTATATTTACTCAACCCTTTCTATACAATTACTAGTCACCACAAGCGGATGCCAAATTTGAAGTACTATATTTTAATTCCCCACAAGGGTATGACAAATTTGAAGTAATATTTATTTAATAAAAGATTTGTTATAGGTGTAGGACCGTTACCCCGACTATTTTCATTGTATAGAAAGATGTTGACTAATAAAACGAAACACATTTATACATGAAATACAAGTTTAATTATATCTAAAATAATAATGATTTTTATACACACAGGAGTTACAAATAATACATTTAGAATTATGTTTTTACAAAATGAAAAGTAAATAGCGCTTTAAATTGAATTCAGTCTTTTAGTTAAATTCTGTACAGAATATTATTTAAGTTGAAAATACCTGGCTATAGCATTGAAATTGCGTAGATCCATGAAAGTTGGTAATATGTAGTTAAATCATTTGTTTGTTGCTAATATTTTATTATTCGTTGTATTTGTAAGTATCTTTTAACACAAGACGTTCTAGTTTCACTGATTAATTAACTGAGAGTCATTTTAATTACTGTATTATACTATTAAGCACATTGTTAAATTTATCTGTCCTGAGCACACACACATCCTACTTACAGGATTGCTGAAGTGAGACTGTCCTCCCGCTTTTATTCTTAAAGAAGCGTCGTTTTAAACTTCGCCTTGAAACTATTTTTAAATTTACAATATCCAATCATCTTTCAGAATTCAAATTTCTTGACCAATCATATTCTTCTGTTATTTCAACCGTTTCCTCGGCACAAGTACTTTGATACAGTCACTATTTCTGCACGTGTTCAATTATTTTAAAAGTTTACTTTCAATAATCAATAAATTTACTTGAGAATTGACGGTTACGATGTCGGTTTATTCCCGACAAACGCCCAACTTGACAAATATTAATTACATCCGTTACATTAGTTTTTATTTTTTGACATTATAAATTAATTTATTACTTTAAATACAGCCATATATTTTTATCTCGCTACAATATTGTAATAATGAAAATTTATTCAATATTTGTTAAAGATTTAATTAAATATTTTTTTGCTGCTCTGTGAATGATTCTATAATAAATGTACAGTTTAATGAATGAGGAATGTTTTGGAAGAAAATAAAGAAATCTGGTCTTTTTTTTATTTTTCTTACCCATAAAACAAGGGCCCCAGTATTGCACAGTAAGATTTCTTAAGGATCCACTCTCTGTAGCTGCTTCATTTAAGGAGCAAATATCTTCATACGTGTGATTGTTTGATCCACAAGCCACTTGATGTTCATTACAGACACAAATACCTTGCTCAACATCCTATGTCAAAAAGAATCAGAAACAAAGTAATAAGAATGTTGCAGTGATATAAAAACATTTTATGGTTATGTTTGCCGTACAATTACAAAGTAAAAGAAGTGGCTAATGTGTAGTAAGAAGTATCCACCATTTACATTTAATTACTTTCGATGAAAAATAATTACAAAATATTAATTGTTTATAGTAATTAGTACTTATCAACTGGTTTTGCAGTAGTAAATGTACTACACATTAAAAACCTAAATGCTGAATGATTTTAAAAAGCTTATTAAGCAGCTGTAACTATAGATCTATGTAGTAATACCTATATTAAACATACCAAGTCCTATGAATAAAATTGAGTGAATGCTCATTAGCATGAACATGAGGCAAAAGGTTAACCTCCTGAGCAGAAGATATTATGAGAGTATTTGATATTTTTATATGAATGATCTTTACTTTTTTTTCTTCACTTCTGAAAGCTTTGGTCTACTTTTTATTTCATACAAAATCAGTTTTCAAAATATTATTTGTTTCTTATATTCCAACTATTTTCAGACTTATTCTGACTAATGTTTCCCTACTAACTAATAAAAATGAATGCAGAAAGAGATAAGGATAATGTTAATCATGAATCATCGGCAATATGATGTTTTTGCTTATGCATTTGTATCAGTCATTGCACTGTGTTTAAACATAAGTCTATTAATAACCATGCTTCAGTTTAAAGGATTTGCTGCAAACCATGATCTAGGCATGGGTATTCCAATGAGCTTAACCTTTAATTTTTAGTCATAAAATTTTATTGAAGGGATTTTCTTTCAAAAAGTAGAGCGAAAACATTTGCTCATCCTAATCTTAAACCAGAAACTGTTTCAGAAACTGTTTAAAACTGTTTTAAACTGTTTTAAACTGTTTCAGAAACTGTTTACATGGAGATTAAATTAAATACATGAAATTATTCACCTGCTCTAAACATTTTTTGCATAGTGTCTCTTGAAGAATGAAATGAGACTTAACCGAGAACTGCATGGTGGTGGAGTGTATTTTAAGGGGCCTGATTACTGATGAGAAATCATTCTTTTCTACTCATCCTTCACCCTAACTTTAGTACTTCATGGTAAATGATGAATCTTCATTTTAGTAAACCACCTAGTGGCTGAAGCTAGCCTTTACAATTGTAAATTGATCTAAAATTACATTAATTATAAAGATTAGTTTTGGGTCAAAGAGAATTGAATACAAAGTACTTGATCATTTTTTGCCTTATAGACTACTGATGCAAAAATTCCAGCTGAGGGAAGAAATATTATTATTCTAGCTGTTCAATCTAGGTTCAATCAAAACTAGAGGCAAGTAAGTCACAGGACACTAATACTCAAACCTGGTACCTGGTAAAAGTGAACAAATGAAACATAACTGCTACTGCTGCAGCGGTTCTATTAGGCCTTTAGCCTATCCTCATATCCAAACCACACTCATGCAACATGCGGTAAGCACATACAAATGAATAATAATAAAAGTTGTTGCATCAGGAACAACCCTTGACAAACAGGTGGAGTGTCGAACAGCCAGACCCTGTGGTGAATGAAGTGTCATTTGCAGTGTGGAAAATATGTGCTTTTCAGAGGGCCCGGCATTCTGATAAGCGTACTATTCCATTCAGTGAAGAAGGCAGTGATAAACCACCTCACTCCTCGTTTTACTTAGTAAAACCTCTACAGGTTCAAACCAGGCCTTTTGGCTGATGACCTAAACAACATCAGGAACCCATTTGAAGCTTCTTAGTTATGTTTTGCCTATCCTTATTACCATATAAGTTGAAAACTGATTTACGCAAATAATCCCTACTATAAAGCATTAAATTTTAATGTAAATATTCTTCTGCCGTATTTAATTTCCTTGGTAAATGATTTTATTTTGTAAACAACTAACTCTCAGTTATCGGGTAATTTGTTGTCGGCGGCCCGTTGGCGTAGTGGTTAGCGCAACTGGCTTCTACGCCGGGGTCGTGGGTTAGATTCCCAGTCAGGTCTAGCATTTTTTCATCACTTATTTTCATTATCATCATTATCCACTGTCTGCATTAGCAGAAATTGCAAAAAAGTCAAGACATAAAACAAAAAAAAAATCTGTAACTTGTACATGATACATGAGTAGTTTTGCTACACACTCTGTACCTTTACCTAGTACACCGCTTGTATCAGGTACAAATTTTCCTATGATTTGCCCCATCATTAGATAATGACAATAATATATAAAGAAACAAAACCCAATGAAAGAGTTTTTAATCAGAAAATTCATTCATTCATTCATTCATTCATTCATTACTACTGTAAAAATTAACTTTCTGTTCACTGTATTTTCTGTTCATGACATTTCATATAAACATTTTTGAATTAAAAATGTTATAATTTTGTTGATAAGATTGTTTATTATAAAATCCATCAAAGTAACAAGCTTTTCACTATATTTCTGCAATGGGTTCTCATTCAGTGGAAAAAAACAATTTTATTTAGACCTACAACTTATTGGAAATCAGTAAATCTATAATTCATTCCATTCAGAGAACAGATAGCAGATTAGTTGATGTTTGATTAGAGATAATACCCAATAAAACAGCCAGGACATTGGTGTAATGGTCACCATGACATTCTTCTATGCCATGGGTCCTGGCTTCACTTCCTAGTCAGGTCTGGTATTTTTTCATTACTCATTTTCGTCAATCACCCTTCACCATCTATACTTAGTGTGTGTAACTGTCGGACGTAAAACAAAAATCAAACCCAATAATTGAAGTACTTTCTAGAGTTATGATGTTCACGTTATAGTTTCCTTTTATGTAATTTGATAATTGAGTTAATACTCTTATATTGTTTACATCCTATTTTAAAATAGGTCTGTTGGGTATCTTCATTATCTTCTGTTGGGTATGTGCCAATATAGGCAACCAAAAGTGAAATGGTCAGATGGTCTAAGTGAGATTCCAATACTTTATTGGTACTTGGAACTAAAGATTTATTTATAAAATAAATTTACGTTGAATTTTAATTATTGGGTTAGAAAAACCCATATAATTAGGTGTACATATAACTTTAATAATTATTCTAGTTCTATAAGAGTTGAATTTATTTAAAATTAGAAGGAAGTAAACAATAAAAAAGATCTTGCAATTTATATTAGTAATTATGCAAGCCGTAGTGAGTGGGCAAATTAAAAAATATTAAAAAATAAATTCATAAATTACTCTTATTGGCATTACATTTTTGTCCTTTAGTCATTACAAGAGTAGTTTTATCATTACCGTACTTCTATATTTAAGTAGTTAATAGTTAAGTATTTTATTTAAGTAGTTTAGCCTGTTAGTTATCTTCTCCATTAACAATTACCGTAGCTCAATAATATCGAATGTAATTAATAACTGCAGAATTAATGTGACATTGAGATTTTAATTACCCTAGTTAAGCCCTTTAAGAGCTATTAATACTAGGTTAATTTATTTTAGAAAAACATTTTACTGAACATAAATATGCAACATTGTTAAAAGTTGTTTTTTGGACTGAAATAAATATATGAACAATTAACATGCATTTTTTATTTTATAACAGACAAAGGATTTTATTGAACACTCGGACACATTCAAATATTTTAAATTGAAAATATGCATTTAAATTACATAATTACAAAGCGGAATATTTTTGTGCTTGGTCTTAATCATGTGCCAAGATTTAATATGATTGTGCTTAAAGTATATTATTTTTTCATGTGCCATAAATGTATTAATTCTATTACTTTCAATCCTATTGTAAATTTGTCAATGTTGAAATAATTAAGTACAAGTTTACTGTAAAAGTGTTACCATTATTGTTATACAGTATTTAATTCATTTTTGTGAGTTTCAAGAATGTCTTTGAAAAATAATAAACAATTTTATCTTAAATTCAAATTTGGTCCCATCTAATACCTACAGAAATTTAATCTTTGTACTACTATGCATACTAACAACAATTTCCAAATGAAAAAATTGTTTATATGTGAAAATTAAAAAAAGTATTTGTTTGCCAACAGGGCTGCATCTATGAGGTGGATGGGAGAGGCAAAATGAGTAGCCCATTCTGCGGAGAGCAAATTGACCCTTGGTATTATAACTAAATATTTTTTTTTAATTTTAATATAAAGAAGATTATAATCTTCTTTGCATTTAAAAAATAACTATTTCTGGTGGTCTTTAATACTCATTAAAGACCACCAGAAATGGTCAATTAATTAAGAACAATTACCGATTGAGTAATACTTTTGTGGCTTTACCAAGTTGTCAGCTCATCAACAATACTTAACATTTATTTTATCAAAGATGTGATCCCCCTTTTTTTTGTTTTTGTTTTACATCTGATTGTTCTGCAATTTCTGCTATTGCAGACGGTGGATAATGATAATGAAAATTAGTGATGAAGAAATGCCAGACATGACCGGGAATCAAACCCTAGACCCTGGCGTAGAAGCCAGTTGCGGTAACCACTACGCCAATGAACCTCCTGTGATGAGCTATGAGCTGACAACGTAGTAAAGCCAGGAAAGTACTGCTCAATTGATAGCAAGAGCAAAGTGTTCTTACTCATTCTTTGACCATTTCTGGTGGTTTTTAATTTTATTTATAATATAAATAATAATAGTAAATATAATACTATAATGTAATATAATAAAATGCAAAGTTTATTAAAGGTGGTTATGTGCTACAATGTTTAATAAAAACTAATTATCCAAATGTGTAAATAGTACTTATATGCTATTATTATAAAAACTATTATTTACAGGCTACTATTATAAAACTAAAATATTTAAAAAAAATTGGTAGAACCAGAACCAAATTTGAGAAAACTGCAAACACCTAAATTACTCACGTTTATTTAACTACTCACCCCCAAAAATTCCTAGATCCTCCTAAATCCTCCTAAATCTTAGATCCCCCAGAAAAATCCCAGCACTGTTCTGTGCACAAATTGTCAGAAAAGAATAAAAACCCCAAAATTTTAACTTCAACACAAGCATTTTGAAATCTGATTCATATTCAGGGTGTGTAGATCATGTAATAATCATTGAATTTGCTTCTTTTTTTAATTTTTGGCCAAAATCCTTTACAAAAAGAGGTTTTCCTGATTATATTAAAATTATATTTCCTGAAGGGGCAATGAAAAGTTAGTAATTTGTAAAATATTTGGGATTCTATATAAAACAGTCTTCAGTCCTTTCACTACTGTTCATTCTAACTAATGTCCTAGAAAAAATTGAATTCTGATTTTGTCAGTGAACCCTTAGGTATTATAATATGACCCTTAATTACTTTAATGTTTACAACCACTTCTTTTAGTAAATGTTTAAGAGTTAAACAGACAAAATTACTTTGACTCAGCTAGATTAGTTGGGGGTCTCCTGTTCTACGAGTATGTTATGCCATACTTTTCTTTTACTACTTCCTAAGTAATGGAATTTTTGGTCTGGGTCAAAGTTTATTTTTTAAAATTTCTTTCTGTATGGTATCACAGGACCTATAACCAAAAATTTTTTTTTTAAATTCCTAATGTGTGTGCATTGCAATCTGTTCAATTTAAAACAATAAGCAACCCCATGACCCAATGAGATGAGGATGATATGTATGACATGTAGTCTTGTACAGACCCAGGCCAACCATTCTTGAGAGAGTATGGTTAATTGAACCCCAACCATTAAAGTACACCGGTAACCACTTTCTAGTATTCAAATCCGTATAAAAGTAACTACCTTTACTAGGATTTGAACCAGGAACCTCGTCTCCAAAGATCAGCCAACCAGAAATTTGAAAAAAATTTCTCTTTAACCTGAAATATCCTATACTTTCTTCTGCATAACTATTGCACTTTTAATTGCATGATCATTAATAATTTTTAAAAAAATATTGAAGTTATTGTTGCATAATTAAGTAGTATCTTAAAAAACGCACAAACAACTGAATTTTTACAATAATATTTTTGTAACAGATACCTATATTTTGCAGACATGGCACCTACTCTCTTATAGAGCATAAAAAATGTAGTAAATTAGGCGATTTTTAAAAAATCGTAGGAGCTGTTTTTGAGAAAATCGCAAACAAGTGAAAGATGACACGAATAAACTACTACTCCAGTTGACCGATTTTTTTAAATGTTTGTGTCGGGGTCCGTTCTTGAGATTTTCTGTTTACACACACGCGCGCGGTGCACACACACACACACACACACACACAAATATTAATCGCTAAAACCATGTTTTTGGGTTCAGGGGGTCTGAAAACGTGTAGATGCGGTGAAAACTCGATTTCGAAAAATCGACATAAAAACAAAACTTTCCTTCCTATATATTCATATAGGCCAGAGAAAGTAATTAAATAAAATTTCTTCGCATGCTGACTGGCTCATCACCCACTAATGAACACAAAGACTACATTAATAGGCCTAAGTTTTAATAACGTTGATAGCGAAGCGATGCGAGCAGGTTTGTTAGGGTTTTAGTGACAAAATTTTTAAGGCCACTAATTTTCATTGACAATTGTTTTAAATTCTAAATTTGTCTTCCGAATAAAAGTTGTAGCGAAAAAGTGACCTTTGAAACAATTTGCACTTGAGTAAAATATATTTCTCTGTTTTTTTAAATTAATTTTTAATATCATAAACCAATGTCACTATGAGATCGTTTAGTTATTTAGGCGCGTGTGTTATAAAATATAGCATTCTGATAACAATGCAGAGGAAATATTATAAATATTTTATCACATAATAATATGAGCATAAACTGACTTCCTTGATTACAATGTCATAACAATAATAAATAATATTAACTATGATAGAAATTCTTTTATTACTTTTCTATTAACTTATATTTTATTATACGTTATTCTTTTATTTATAATTTTTATAATCTTGAAATAACGCGGTCGCAATGAGTGATTGACCGCAATTAAAAGATATTACTTGCTGATGATTGCCCCTGCGAACATTGTACGTATAGGGGTACGTCTACGGATGTCTAAATTTGAGAGAACGTGAGATGAATTTTTATGAGAATTATAAGTTTTTGACTGTAGTTATATTACATTATTATTTGAGGGAGAGAACAATACAAGTTAGAATTAATAGAATACTGTCAAATAAATTTAAAATATAAAATGGCGTTTCTCAAAGGTTAGTGCTCAGTGTAACACGCTTTCTGATAGGAATAAATAAATAAAGTTCGAAGATAACTTCTCAAGTACAAATGATGATGGTTAACAATTTTTTATAAAGAAAATAACATGCAATCAACGCAAGGTTCGCTTAATAATAACGTCGCTTGATTCAAGAATGGGGCTTAAACTGTAGATTAAAATTTTTCAAAATCAGAATTTATAGTTTTCTCAAAAAAAACTATGGTAATACTTGCAGTCGTAGTTCTTATTTTCGGAAAAGAAAAACTAAGAAGAACAGAGGAACTCACACTTTTAGGAATTGTTTTTGACCGAAAAGTGACTTTGAGACCTCATGCTATAAAGCTTTAAGGTGAATCCACACAAAAGCTCCACAAACTCACTGGCAACTCACCACTAAAAATTAAACACATAAATTAATCGACTGTAAAAATTTATATTGAACAAACACAACATACCAACTGATCTAAAAATGTCATTGACTAGCCACAAAAATATTACAAACGCGCTAAAATATACTATCAAGGACCTACAACTACGAAACACAATAAATAACATCAATGTAACATAACGAAATACATTCACATCAAAGCAAAGATCTGTATTCAAAAATCAATAGACTATTTTATTTATTTAATTTTAACTAATGTTAACTAACCAAGGGGATACAAAATAATTACACAATTAGTAGCTAGGAGTTATTGAAAAATTTACAAAAACAGTATCATACAAAATAAGTATTACATCTAAGCAGTTGCAGGTTATTTGCAAAAATTACACGAAATTGTCATCTACACAACACTAAAATAAGCCTCACGAGTCAATCTTCGGCATTTAGAGCACTGGATCCACCCTTAACCGCTTTCAGAATTAACGTACAAATCACAGCAGAAATAAACGCTTCTTCTTCATCAGCGAAGTTGTCAATTATGTATATTAAGCTGATATTATGACAAGCTATTATATATATTATTCCCTCACACACTATTGCTATTGTTTGTATTATGTTAATTGTTTCGAACTTTCTGGTTTTAATAATCGCAACTAGCAATTTTAATTGTGATTATGGTACATGAATATTGTACGCTGTAGTAATAAACAGAAACCTGTTATTATTTAATAAATTAATCATTTAGCATTGATTAATGTGTGAATGTAATATATAGTAATAATTTCTCAGAATTTACAATCGTAAATTTCTACCTTAATTATCAAATCATTGTTGATCAGGAGTTGGTTTTGGGAAAAAATTAACTTTATGGTTTTTATAAATTTTTACATTTTATGAATCTTTGTGGCTTTAATAACTCTTTGTGCACAAAAGAAACGAATAATAGTGGTATCAATTAATTATAGTGTTAAAAATAGGTTGTTGTATCTTTAATACGTTACGTACATTTTATGACGCATTATGTTAAATGTATTTCAACTAGTATGTCTTTCGTGCTGGTAGATTATAGGCTAAATGTACTACGACTGACTGATTAACGAATTTTTCGAATTTATTGACTACCGGCCTTGTGACAGTGTATGACAGTGTCAGCTGCAGATATAAAGGTTCCAGCTGTAATCTGAAAGTTACCTTAACGATGTTCAAATCCATAGTGGTGGTTAATGATCTCATCAGGTGATGCAATGAAACTCCGAAAAATATGTGTTGAAAAGTTTTATTAATCTTCGGGCCCTATAGTTTGCTAACTTTGCGGGATATTTGAAACTTTGGACCCGTGTTAAAAGTAGTTCAAGACAATGCTAATTTTCCATTTTTAAAAAATACATAAAAGTTGTATCAAAATAAATTCAATAAAAAAAAATTGTACGAATGGAAAAAAATTTAAATTATAAGATAATGAGAGACGAATGTGTGATTGAAAAAAGTATAAAGGTATCTACTTACCGGCATTTCTTCTGATTCTACAATCATACAATACGAAGTCGTAGCACAGGTACCGTATTTCATATGATCTGGGTGTGAATAGGTTTGATTAAAACAGAGTTGACCTCTAGATAAACCGCATCGTCCTAGTGTACAGCAACTACATGGATCAGGAACAGCACCGAGAGGGCATTCTGCTACAGATTTAGGGCATTGTAGTGTCTCACACGGAGGACAGGCCGTGATATAAACAAAGCTGATAAACAGAACAATCAATACTAGTTCTCGTTCCATTGTGATCTTCCCGCTTTCGATTGTTATTATCTTATTCTTAATCGTTGCTTTTATTTGAACTGTATTTACGTAAATTAAAATATCCCTACTATTTAAAAATTCTCCCTTCGTCCGAACTGTGAGATTTAAATTGTAAAGTAAGTTGCTGTCAGTGGGAAACTTAAATTACTACATCATTACAATTAATCATACAAAGAAATACTACACATAAAGAAATTCGAGAAAATTGGCAAGAAGTGGGTGGTGTATTTTATTTATGTTTAATCTTATTTCAGGTACACCCCAATACTGATCACTTTCAGTTATTACTGATCAGTAATAGTAAAAGGTTATTCACACAAATATCAGTATTTATTATACTTAATCAGTAATTATAATATTAGACCAGTAATTGTCAGTTATTACTGAATTTTATTCGATTCGCCCTAAAAGAAATACTGATGGAGTTAATAAGTTACACATTTACTTACTTCTCATTCACTCATACTTCAATATTTACTGAAAAAACAGTCAGTTTAAGTATTTACTAGTTTTTATTCTCTTCACCCACAGTCTCATTTACGGTTGTCTCGGTTACTTATCGATAGCCGCTATTGGCCTCCATTTTTTAGCTGTGACTAACAATATTGTATAACCTGATCCGGCAATTAGTCAATCATCACGCAAGGGAGTAATCTACGTACATTCTTAATTGTAAGACCGGTAAATCTATTGCTGTACCTGGAAATTTCTAAAAGATCCAGTTTCATTCTAACTTCTTTCATGTGGCACATTTGATTAAATCATGTCATTCTCTTCAGGATCAGCGCCGTCCTGAAGCCTATGTCATATTTTTTTACCTAATTCCCTATACCATAGTGTTCAATCCGATTGCAGCGCCTATTTACATATGTTCCAATTTTGTAGGGAGTATGGGGCCATATAATAGGTGCATAGATTCCTGCCACTAAATTGTAAGGTACCCCCACCCTGTTTTCCACACTTTTTATTATTTATATTTCCAAACAGTTAATTACCAATACAAATAATTAACTGCTTGTATTTCGGCAACAAGCCCAGATATTCAAACCAATTAAATTGCGATAAGTGTATCGACATACACTTGTTCCATGCCTGCAGAAAATGCACCATGCACCCTTCGGATCAAGCTGTCACAGTCTATAGGCAAACATCCAAAGTAATTTGACAATTTTAATTATGTCATTTGGCTTCAACCTCGTAGGCCATATAACGGGAAAAATGTTTTTTTCACACATTGTTACTGCAGTTATCATTGCCAATATGAGTTGCACTGTTAAGTAAATAAAATTCCATCAATTATAAATTAAACAAGTTTCATTGTTGAAGCGTAAACATTTCTTTAATAGGTTTATTATTATTTCCATAATTATAATGTTCTTTCCATTCAGTTTGATTACAATAAAGAGTTAGTATAATAGGCTTAAATGGTGTTTTTAAGTTAGTATCTTTTAAAACTGCGCTTATTACAGAAAAATAATTATTGTTAAAGATAATCTGCATTTTTGTTTAAAAAATTGTGTTATCGTTAACGCGAGTATTACTTATGTTGCAAAGTCTAAAGTATTATCATTGTTAAAAAAATTGTTCACTAACTTACTGTACAGGAGCTTCATCTCAATCAACAATAATAAGACTATATAGCCTGGCCGCCTCCGTAGCGTAGTGGTAGCGCGCTAGCCTACAACGCGGAGGTCCCGGGCAAGGATCTAGAAATTATTACATCCCAAAACCCACTTTTCAAGTTTTTAACCCACCGTAGTCGCTAATGACCAAGCTGTTTATCCAACTTAAAAAAAATCTGTAGCCTACATTGGGATTTCTGGTGTACAGGCTTTTTGATCGGAAGTACATTTATAACATGTAAGAGATATGGGGTACTAACTTTCTCTTCAGTTTTGACTGGCCTTCTGCGTCGTCGGGTGGTCATAATATAAAATATCAATGTAAGGAAATCCTATTTAAAAGTGGTAGTTAAGGAAAAGTAAAAGCGGTGACAATTATTATTAATAGTAGGCCTATTATAAATAATAATTTTTCAGTTTTATTTTTTATTATATAATATAAGTTTATATAATATATTTGGTTTGTTTATAAAAGATTGTAGAGATAAGTTTTAAATCAGCTGTTTTAAGTTATTTATATTATTTATTTTGTTCTTTGAAAAAATGAGAAGTTTAAAGAAAATTCTTTTATTGGATCAGCTGTAATTTAGAAATGAAATTTATGTATTTAACTGCAGAAAATAAAATGTAGATTCTAATTCTTATTAAAATACGAATTGTAAAAAAGGATCTCAGCAGCCTTAAAAAGGGGTCAATGTAACATTCTGAAAATATGTAGTTGATGTAACAGGTTGTTTATTGTAAGAAATTGTGTATTGTATGGGGAGGAGTGTGTTAAACAAGATTAGTAGATTGCGATGAATGAGATTTTGAATAGAAATTTTAAGAAATTGAAAATAGTAAAAATTTTTATTTTTATTTCTCTAACGGGATTCGAGAATAGCGGCGCTTTTGTTAAAAAAATCTCGTAATTTTGTTCTAAGGGTCTAGATTAACTATCAGATACCAGGTATAAAAACAGTTAGCGCCTTTGTAGCGGGCCAGTCAATACCTGAATTGTTGAGTGGAAATTGTGTGTTGTGTTTTGGGCCGTTTGAAATAGTGTTGTTACGGGACAGGTTCTGAATTTCGTTAGTAGTGGTTGTTGTGTGGATAACAGCAAGTGGTTGTAGACAGGTAAATCGATTGTCTAAAATTTTTGTTGATGCTATGTCTTAATTATAGTAAAGTTCAGTTTAAGCTTAAGTCTGTAGTAATTGATTTAAATTATGTAATTAATTGTATTTGTTAGTAGGCTAAGTTTGATCATTAATTTTGTAATTATTGTTAAATAAATAATTGTTGTAGTTTAAAGTTAAGTCAGCTTTTTTATGTATTTTTTCCAGATTCCCAACGGGCCTAGGCTTTAATGCTACAATATAATAATTTAAATAACTGAGGCAAATCATTATTTATAATAATTATTAATATTAACTGGCACAAAACAATGAATGGTGTCAACCATTTGGCATACTGTGCTGTACATTTATCACTAAGTACAGCAAAATTTTCATTGGTACGTACCACACCAAATACAACAAAAAAAGTAGATGTACACTAGGTAGACCTACAATGCTAAATTTTTTTCAGTTGGAGGTTCTGTACAACACGCTTCAATAGAAAAGTTTTAATTACAAGCTTTTTAAATTAATTTAATATTAACAAAGATTAAATCCCGATCGTACTTATTAACACACTGCTTACCAGTTATAATACGTTACCAATTTGAAAAATAAAATCCAATGTAACGCTTAAAGTAATGCTAAATAGTCAACTATGATGACAGTTATGTTTTGAGTGTCCTATTGTAATAGACCTTTTTGCTAGACTTACTGCATTGGAGTAACTACGGCGTGAATTTGTAATCTGATGATGAGATGAACTTTCAGGCTGACGAGTGGATGTGCGGTTGTGGTGGTACAGTAGAGTTCGGCGTGAATGAAGTCAGCAGAGGAGGGAATGAAGATGGAGTTACAACCGGGACCGGGTGAGCAGCAGCACGTATCAGTGTATTGCGCGACGTTGTTGTCGAAGAGCGGCGATTTTGAAGACTCCTGTGAACCGAGCATCCACGGTAATTAGCTGGATGCGATTTGCCGCAAAGGGCACAAGTTGCCTTCGTATTTCTTGGCTTTGTGCAAGTCGCAGATTCGTGTGAACCAGCGCACCGCACACATCGAGGGGACAGATTACAGTAACGTTTAGTACGTCCGTACTCCTGACAACGTACACACTGAATAACATTCCGTTTCTTCCTTGGCTCTTCCACTTTTATTGGAGTGAAGTAAGTAATTTAGATTAAAATATTTTTATTTTCAGTATTTTCGCCTGGTTCCAAATCAACGAAGAATAACGGAAGTCGCTCCTTGTTGTACGATATGACATTACAAACAGATCTAACCGTGAATCCGAGATTGTTAACCGCATCGGCTATTACATGTTTTTTAATCGAATGGTGGAGTCCGCGCAGTACTACTCTGAGCGATTTTTCTTCCTGGAGCTGAAAAGTATGAAATTCGGCTTCATGGACCGGACAAGTTTTCGATAGACTTCGGGCGTAGACGGGTAAACTGTTATGCCTTTCTTAGCAGACAGACATTTAAAATTTTCTGAGCTAACTAAGTGAGTTAATAAATTACATAACTCAGAGAAGTTTACGTCCGATTTTAAGTATATTGCCGGAGGACGACTAAATTTTGTTGAGTCAGATTCGGTTTCTAACTGAGCATATCGATTTTGCGTTTCAATAGTCGGAACGTTAGAATTATTTGACCTGGGATCTCGAGCAGAAGCAGTATTTATTGTAGTGATAGGTCGATTTTTTCTGAACTAGATAAGGAGTTGTTTTCGGTTAAATTTGGAGACCGACCTCGCTTTTTAGTTTTGTTAACGATCATCGACCATTTTAAATGATTATCAGATGTTCCGGGAGTTTTCTCTTCTATGGAGTCAAAATTATTAATATTATTATCACTGCAAAGTCTTGATTTCCCCGATGTTAGGGATATTTGATCAGTTTCCATTGTATTTTACAACTCAAAACACGCCCAATATAGAACAAAAACGTTAAAATTAACAAAAGAAAAAACGTAATAAACAACAATTAGTAAAAATAAATAAAAAAAAGAAGAAAATTAAGAAAATTTGTTTACCCACTGCTGCGTATTGTAGGTTATAGTTTTTTTAAACAAAGAATGTCATACCTTATTTTCATTGTTTAAAAAAAAACAACAACTACAAATTAGAGGAAACTTTCACGTATATGTCAATAGCACAATAAATACAACAACATTTTAATTAATACTGTTATATCAAAATGTTAAGACTCCTAATACACAAGCGTGTAGCCATGTCAAAACAGTTGATCACCATCTGGATAAATTAAACAATTTACACACTAAAGTTTAAAATTACAAGTAGGCTATTTATTACGACTAATAATAAAATTACAATTGAATAAGTGACTACAATCTACGAGTATATTACAATGAAATTACTTAATAAATAAAAAACTAATTAGGCTATAATTAACTAATACAGTAAATAACTTAACTAATTTAACTTAATATTATTTTACAGAAATGATACAGAGTAAATAGACCTTAAACAATAGAGAGAAATTCACTGTACGCTGGAATATTCCAAACGTAACCGTTAAGCACCACGCAATGTACACTCGTGGAAGATAAATCAAATACTCACTCCCGATCGTAAATAAACCGGCGCTTAAATAGGTGGGCTAATGGAGAGTTCGAGATAAGACAGATTTTCGATATAGTTATAATCCTTCTGATGGCTTCTGGATACATCTTAACAACTATAATCAAACTATGATTGATTAGAAGGTGTTAAAAAAAAATTATCTGAATAGGTACCCACACCCGACTCTTTCACAACAGTTATTCAACAAAAGCCAGCCCTACATTTACAATAAAAGACCATTTATATTACACATATGTCTTAACTTGTTCTCAGAAAACACTATTATTGCTTTATTACCCTATTACTAGGTACTCTTATTTTACGTTATCATTATTAATCTCTTGGTCTTCCTCGAATTTTCTCGAACTCACATTCCCTTTAGATATTGTCATAAAACTTTTTTATCATACCTTTGACTAACTACTCTGTAGGTGTCACTGTACCTGAATAATAAAGGAAATAAAAACAATAAACATATATTCAAAATTATAACATAGTCCGTGGGCCAGATAGGGTTACCGTGCAACCCCCCCCCCCCCCCACATGCCAACTTGTCATACATCGACGTGTTTGTTTTAACCTCCTGATCAAGAATATCCAATGTTCCCAAAAAAAACTCCGGCGAAATCGACCAAAATGGCAATTAAAGATGACCGCCAAGCGTTCCTGGATTAATTCGTTTATTTGATTATATCTTCCGTTCTAATTACCGTACAGGCTTTTATATGCACCAAATACCAAGTTAAAGGTAAAGAGTTGCCAAACATTTTGAACACAAAAACCCGTTTCCAAATTGCAAAACCTTGGAGGAAAGTACGATCAAATTTGAAATTTTTGCGAAAAATCCTTCTAGAACTCGTTTAAAACTTAAATAACACTAAAACGGCTTAATATTTTTAAAAAAATAAGCGAAATAAAAGTTGTAGGTTATTCAATTTACTATTTAATCCACTACTTACATGGTATAATACTGCAACGTGTGATGGAACAGTCTCACTTGAAGTATCAGCGGTAGAGAGTCTCGCGCGCTGTTCTCAAGTAGCTCTTTACACAACGTCGCATCGACCATTATGTTAGTCTTTGGTCTTCTTCACTTGTTCTGGTTTATTTTTTTATTTAGTAGACTTGTAAGTATATTTTGTTATAAAATAGTAGTTTTGAATTTTTCCTCAGAATTACGAATATTTTTCAGTCCAGTTTACGCATTATGGATGTCCTTAAAATCCGAGCATGGCAAAATATTTTGCAAGAAGTGACGTTATTCTTCAAAACACAATATAATCTTATGAATGCAAATAGAATCTACTGAAATTCATCTTTTTACAGTATTTTTCCGCCATATTGGTCCACCATCTTGAATTCAACTTTTTTTTAAACTAGAAGGTGGTCATGTGACACATAATTTGCATGTAGAATTTATGAAAAATCCTCTGCTGAAACCCGTTTATAAATATATCTTTCCGTTTTGAAGTTACAGCCTTTAAAACTCGGGAACGCAATGAAATTGACCTGTTTTGGATGATAGTACAATCTTCCTTAACTGTCTCTAGAATTATTTAGTTTACTGATTAATTTGACGTAATTTGAGTATAATTTGAACAAGTCAGTGAACATATTTATTTAGGTATTTAGCTTTTTAACGCTTGTATGTACACTGTTAAATTTAAAAAAGGTAAAACACTCGACTAGCCATTCCTATTGTTTACTATGTTACAGCTGACTAAGTAATTTTTGATGAATCAGTGAAAATCTGTTGTAATGATTGTTGATGACATTAGTCCTCATTATTTTAAATTTATCTGCAGTTGCCCAAAACAATTGGAATATAGTCGTTGCCACGGAACGAATAAGCGCGCGCGCAGGCAGGAGGCCACAATTTAAAATAGGCAGATACAACTTATAATTTTAGCTTGTGGGCGAAAATTTCTAAATCTGGGTAGTTAGATTTTCTCGAACATAGACCTGCCATAGAGCCGTCAAGGTTTTAGTCCAAAGGCCTATTCCTATGACTAGTACTAGCTGCTAGTAAACTAGCGTCGTGGGAACGAACACCTAGCTGCTTGTTTAGTTGAAGCGCTAGTATTCACTAACGCGTTAGTGACTTTGAACATGTTAGATTTTACTAGCGCTAGTATTGAGGAAAAGGTCTCATGATTGACTAGAGCTAGTGAACAAGCACGGTGTAAACATTTGGAAACGTTGCTAGTTACTAATAAGCTGCTAGTACTTGCAGCTAGTAAACTAGCGTCGTGGGAATAGGCATTTAACCCTTTCAGTGCCGAAACAATATTTAAAAGTTTGATCTAAAGTGCCATTTATTTTGAATAAGAGTGTACACGAAAAGTGCCAATCATTATTTCGAAAACTTCCAGGTGTAAGCCTCCCATTGCCGACCAAAATTTCAGCGTTACAGAAAAATAAAATCTCCTGTTAAAAATTAATTTTTATTGTGTTCATAGTTAATAACAGACTCCCCATAACAATCTGCCCATAACAGACAGGTGGAGTGTCGAATTATTCACTCAATCTGTTCGTTGCAGGGCTAAAATAAACAGTTCTGTTTCTTATCACATGGTCAGCCAAGTGTAAATGACTGAAACATTTTAAGAACAGAAGAAGTAGAGGTGTAAAAGACACTAATCTGAGTTATCTCCTCTGAAAGTAATGAGTTTCATTATACAGCCAGACCCTGTGGTGAATGAAGTGAAGGTGTCATTTGCAGAGTAGAAAATATGTGCTGTTCAGAGGGCCCGGCATGCTGATAAGCGTATTTTTCCATTCAGTGAGGAAGGCACTGGTAAACCACGACACTCCTCGTTATCCTTAGTAAAATCTCTACAAGTTCAAACCAGCCTTTTGGCTGATGACCTAAACAACAAAAGTTAATAATAACACTAAAAATATTCAAAATAGTTTTTTTTAGTTTATTTAAAGTCGTATCTACAGCTTGGTCATTAGCGACTTCTGTGGGTTTTAGTACCTTAACGGGTGGTTTTAACGTGTTAAAATTTCCAGTCCTTAGCCGGGAATCTATAACCTTAACCCCGGGACCTTTCGTTTTGTTGGCTAGCGCGCTAGTCATTACGCCACAGAGGCGGTTTCAAAATAAATTATCCATTAATTTTTGTTTAAAAGTTTTTTTGGAAATGTTTAGTTATCCGGAAGTTAGTACATTCTGCATAACTTACGGGCGTCCAGTAAACCGGATGTTATAACCGTAAAATATATCGACGTCCTGTTTTCCGGACGTTGGTACTGAAGGGTCGAGGGAATCTCTTTTGCTTTTGATATCAGAATGTCGTTATGCTAGTGCATAAGTGCGCTCCATAGCGGATTGTTTAAGAACTAGGTAGGCTAACTACTGAACTACTAGTATTAGTATATGTCTAAAGTCCGGTGTGTTATACAAAAATAGACTAGGCTGTTATGCGTATGGTCTATTATTAACCTTATTCGCCAAATCACCTGTTTGACTTAATTAGTGACTGACAATTTATCTCTTATTTTGAGTTGCGTTTGTAATTTTCAAGAGTTATGGATGCTAACTGGTAAGTACTGATTTGAAGACTAGTTATAGGTTATTTTTTGTTTTGTTTTACGTCCGACCGTTTAGGCTAGCTGTGTTAAAACTTTAAATACGTTAACCTAATTTTGTACTCTAGTGAGTTATTAAAACGCGCTCTAACACAGCAGGGGTCAGTAGTGATCGACTCATTTAATAATTGTAGCACTCCACATGCACAATGTAGAGTAATGCGATAGGAAGTTTCCTTGATGGGAACATGTTTATCAAGTCCTTATCAATGAGCAGTTCGCGAAATTTTCTAGGAAGATGTTGAATATTTCTAGGAGGAAGTATATATACAGTGAATACTAATCGATAATATTGCGCATTTACAAACTGCATGACTAACAAAACTTAATTTTATATAAATCCTATTTTATGAACATCGTAATTTTCAACCCCTATAGTATTTTAGGCCCTCGGATGATTAAACAACGTAGGGCTACATGAGCACGTGACAAGCCGTAATCACGTGGGCGAATTTTCAGTCAAAGTAACGTATTTACGATTTGTGTTTGTCGTATTCCTTGAAAAAAATAGATCCTCAACAATGCAATTCGTATTAGGTTATCGTTATGACTCAATTTCTCTTGAAGAAATGCACCAATGTTCGTAAGTGTGAAATTTCACCGGTTATTCCTTTAAAAAAAAACTTGTTGCAATTTAAAGCTAACGGTTGTTTTTTCTCTATATTATTGGAGTTCGAACTAGAAGATGAGATTTTTTGGTTCATCAAAATATACGTAGTGAAAGGCAAAATTTTGACTTATTTAGTAATCAGTGGTCTCTTTTGTGTAATAATAGTTTTCCTAAAATTATAATTCTCAGTGAAATATGTATATATAATAATGAGGTATAGGCCTATATAATAATGAGGATACAACAGGTGATAACAGTCATGGTTTATCGCCTTAAAAAAAATAAACCGCAGAGAGGAGCAGAATCGGCCCGCTACTAGCCTTTTCAATAACATTTCATTATGTACTACTACTACTACTACTATAGTACACTGGAGACTGGACTTGATAGATAATGAAGTGTTATTGAGAAGGCTAATAGCGGGTCGATTCTTCTCATTTCTGCGGGAGGCGTAATAGTAACCTATTATGAGTTATGGAGAGCTTACTGCTGTACGAATGAATTGATAAACTCATTACGATAAGTTTACTGTATTACAATATTACAGTATTGTTTACAATATTATTTAATTTAGGTTTGTTTGTGATTTCGTACAGTACCAATATGACATTTCTCAGCGGGCTTATCGCTATCCCAGTACATTACCGTATCTGAATACTAACCACAACGTCCTAAACTTCGTTAACATGCAAAACATTTCGCGTAGAAGTGTTAGTCGGAAACCTTTTTGAAGCTATTCTGTAAGTATATAATTTCAATCATTTGAAGCGTGTTCGAAGTATTTTTAGATTAATAAAACTTGTAAAAATTCTGACTTGTTAAAAGCGGTGAAGTTTATTCTCTAACCAATTGGTTGTATTTTTGTTTTTTAGTCGAGTACTGGGGTCTTTTCTGTTATCCCCCCCGCATTATTTTTCACATTTTAATATTAACCCACCGGGTTGGTCTAGAGGTAAAGCCGTCGCTGTGAGTCAGCTGTTTAACAGTTGATTTTGGAGACGAGGTTCCTGGTTCAAATCCTAGTAATCCCATCCAGGCATGGCATATTTTCATACGTTACAAAAAATCATTTCGTCCTTTACCGTCTGCATTAGCAGTAATTGCAGAACAGTCAGACGTTAAAAAAAATCCTAGTAAAGGTAGTTACTTTTATACGTATTTGAATACTAGACAGTAGTTACCGGTGTACTTTGATGGTTGGGGTTCAATTAACCATACTCTCTCAAGAACAGTCGGCCTGGGTCTGTACAAGACCACCTCATTTACACGTCATACACATCATTTACATCTCATTTGGTCATGGGGTTGCTTATTGTTCTGAATTGAACAGATTGCAACGTACACATGTTAGCAATTAAAAAAAAGTTAATATTTCGTATGCAACATTACAGTATTTTTAACGATAAAAACGGAAAAAATATTTTAAAAAGTTGTACAGCAATATTGTTCAAGGTAAGGTTAAATATAGGTAGGGCAAATTGCTATTTCTCAATATTGTTACTGTGAGTTGCAGTGAAATATAAACTCATTGAGTACATGAAGTCATTAAGTAAATTAATCATTTAATTAATTTAACATAAAATAACCATAATTAAATTAAATATGATTAAATAATTTAAAGATTTCAATAAATAGTTTAAGGTTAACTTGAAAAAACTTAATGTTAGCTTGAAAAATATTGATATAGCCCATGATTTTTATAAATATTTTTCAGTTAACAGTTAAAAATACTGTAAGAATACCTAAAAAAAAAGAATACTGTAAGAATAGGTAACAGAAAAGACCCGAGTACTGTTTTTTGGCAGTTTTTTATATATCAATCCTAATATTCATAAACTTTGTTTCAGATAAACGAACTCCTGATAAACTCCATAACCAATAAACTGTTGCATCATGTCAATTGATATAAAAATTGAAATTAAGGAAGAACTTATTATTTACGAGGTTTGTTATTAAATATTTTATTATGTAGGCATAAGCTTGCTTATTAGGTATCTTAACAAAATGTTTCTAGAGATGCCAGTTACCAGTTCATTGTAACAAATTTGTGACTACCTGCCTTAGGTCATAATTAATTAGATTTTTTAACTAAAATCATTAGGCCTGCAGTAGACATTTCAAGAAATTTTATTCAGTTATTTTTTTAAATTCTTTTGTTATTATAGAAGAAAACTGGTGATTTACATTTACTTTCTCTTGCCTATATGAATAAATATAGGAAGGAAAGTACTGTTTTCATGTCGATTTTTCGAAAACGAGATTTTATCGGATCTACTCATTTTCAGACCCTCTGAACCCAAAAAAACTTGCTTTAGCGATTGGTCTCTGTGTGTGTGTGTGTGTGTGTGTGTGTGTGAACAGAATATCTCAAGAACGGAACATCATACGAACTTGAAACTAGAAAGTTAAGTTAGATATTACTAGAGGATCCGACTCAAAAATTTTCATCAAAATCGGTCGACCGGAAGTTGTAGTTTATTCGTGTCATTTTTCCCTTTTTTGCGATTTTCTCAAAAACGGCTCCTACGAATTTTTTTTAAATCACCTCATTTACTAAATTTTTTATGCTTTACAAGGTACGGTAGGCGCCAATATCTGCTGAAATTCTTGAGGTTGTTTTCTCGTAAAAAAATTGTTTTCTTAAGATTGCGACTTTAATATGCATTTTAGCAAAAATGTATATAATAAAAGTTGTAGAGAATTTAAAACCCTACAACTTTTATTTCAAATATTTTTTTGCATAACGCTGATTTTAGCGGTAATTAGCAATTTTCTGTTTTTTTCCTCACAAAAAGGTGAAAAAAATATATAATTATAATATAAATATATACTATATCATAATATAAAATATATAATTTTTTTCAAGATTTCAGCCTTAGTATGCATTTTACGACAAAAGGTATATAATAAAATTTATAGGAAATTAAAAGATCTACAACTTTTATTTAGAGCATTTTTTTCTACAGAGCCTAGTGTAGCGTGAAAGAGTGATTTTTGGTATTTTTAAGCCAAACTGAGGTTGATTTTCATTTTGCATCTTTCACTCATGATTAAAATAAGGTTATGTTTTTTAAGGTTAGTTTTTTGTTTATTTCTAATATTTTACTACTAATGTTAGGTTATATTGTTCATTATTCACATTGGCAAGAGAAAGTCGTGTGTGTTTCACACCAGATTTTTTTTTTTTAAATAGTTATCCTGAACACTTAATGGTACTGTTAACATGCCGAACTCCAGCACCAATCCAAATGCATCAGATTTGGTTCCCAGGTAGTATCTGGAAACTTTTCATATAGTATAGCCTACTAAACCCACTGATTTCATGCCCATTGTCAAACAATCCAAATAGTTATGTAGTGATAAAACAAGGTATAAATAACAAAACTGACTATTCTCCCATGAATGAAAATTTTGATAATGCTTGTTGTAAATTTGATAAAATTCATCAAGTAAGCCTGCTGAATTGTAACATGCATGTATTGGGGTTCTTGCTAAAATCACTAGGTAGTAAATTTTTGTCAAGTAAAAATGAAATAAGGCTTATGCTAATAAATCTTCATAATGCATCCCGCAGCCTGTAAATAGGCCTAATTATACTGTAAAAATATTGTAATTTTTACTAACCTTTTACAACTGCTATACCGGTATTTTTTTCCAACATTTTATTTTTAACTAAAGCTGACTACACATGATCATTTTAAATGTGCATTTTTAATGAGCGATATCAGACATGAAGAGAAAAATGAACTTAATTCATGTCACATGACATGAATTTGACATGAGGAAAGTAGCAGACATTTACACATTTTAAATGTGCATTTCACTCATTTTTCTATTCATGTAAATTTATTGCACATTTTGTAATTCATTTTGCACATTTATTATCAAATCTTGTTTATATGTTGGTGAAGTTGTTTATTGTTAGTTTTTTTTTTTAGTGCAGTTACAAATTTGTTGCATATTTTTGTGTTTAAAACTTGGATAGTTTATAATTCACATTATGGATAAAGAAATACAACTTGGTTAACCAGAAATGCTCATTCAAAATGTGCTGTTAGTGTTTGACAAAATGCATATTTTTCTTTTAGTTAAAATGTACATTTGTTTTGCAATACGCTATTCAATGTCCATTTGGAGGCACATTTAAATGAATGTGTGTAGTTGGCTTTTACATGTTTCTGTGGGTCAACCATTAAAGTATCTAAAATTTAGCAAATTGTATTTTCATGTAAAAAAAATTACATTATTATAAAATTATAAAATTAATAATTAATAATAATAATAATATTAATAATAATAATTAATTAATAATATTATTAATTATTATAAAATTAATTATTATGTAAATTATTTTACATGTAAAAAAATAATATTTAAATTCAACTCTAAAATTGAAATTTACATACTCTGATGGTAGATCCATCAAAACATGTAAGTTAAAAATAAAATCTTAGAAAAATAAATACAGTAGCAAAAGCAAAAGCAAAAGTAGTAGTAGTAAAAGGTTAGTAAAAATTACAATAGGATAAGGCTTATATGTCAATTTTTGGTCATGAATCAAGATGTGTTGAAAATCGGTGTAGGCCCCTACTTAATAATTTTTTCTTGATTCATATCCAACACAGAACTAATGCTACTACAGATAGATAGACTTTGGTATACATTATTAGCAGTAATGTACTTACAAATAATTCACTTTGATATTTATTTTCACTTAATGTAACATTCTCAATTTGTCAGAAGTAGATATACTTCTAGAAGTAGATATATTTTCCCACGCGAGCTATTATTTACTTAGGCCTAAATGGCATTTATTTATTTCCTAGTATTAATTTAAACTAACTGATTTCTCTTTCAAACAACCATTAATAAATTTTTTTTTTTTTTTTTATTTATTTGGCAAAATTTACAATCAGTTCTGCTTAACTTTAAGTAAATAGTTATGACACAATACGAACACTAGCTTGAGTAGGGAAGTGTCCAGTGACCCTTCCCTACAAATTAAAACGCAACAAAGTATTAATAAATCACTTAGTTACGAAAGTAAAGAAAACATAAAATCAGCATTTACATGGAATATAAACAAACATTGAATGATATTATGAAACAACACAAGAATAATAAAATAATTTAAACAACAACTTAACCACTAAGAACAAAGATTATTTACATTTTAACAGTACAAGAAAATTATTACTTCTTACGGAATAATAATTTAGATAAAAATTATAACAATATTATTTACAAATTTTCATAATAGGCTAGGCCTAAGGGTGTTAAAAGAAAAAGATTTAATCTCTCTACTAAATCTAAAACATGAATTCTTTTCAGTCTTCGTATAGTATTAAAATTATTTAACAAGTTTATCGCCAATGGATTAGTATGGTTAAAGAGACGATTTTGATAGCTTTGGTTAAATCGTCTGATCTCTTCCTTAATTGTTGGCATATTGAGATAATCGTGAATATCCTTATTAGTAACAAACCAGTTGGGGTTAGTGATGTTCCGCAAAACTTTATTTTGAAACCGTTGCAGAATTTCTAAGTTACTATTACTACTGGTTCCCCATAATTGTATCCCGTAGCTCCAAATAGGTTTCAAAATAGCTTTATAAACTAAAAGTTTATTTTCTCTTAATAACGGAGATCGTCGCCCCACCAACCACTGCATCTTACTAAATCGGATATTTAACTCTTGTCTTTTAATTTTGATATGATTTTTCCACGTGAGCCTCCTGTCAAGGTAAAGTCCTAAGTACTTAGCACCTGTACTCTCCGGTATTCTTTTGTTGTTTAAAAATACTGGAGGACACGTTTTCTTCCGTAAGGAAAAAGTGACGTGGTTGGATTTACCCGTGTTGATCTTTACTTTCCATTTGTTTAACCATCTTCCAAAACTGATTAGATAATTTTGAACGGTATCCGAAGCAATAGCAGGGTCTTCACTGGTCGATAAGATGGCTGTATCATCAGCAAACGTTGCAATGATCGTACCAGGAGTTTCAGGTATATCAGATGTATACAATGTGTATAGCACAGGTCCTAAAACCGATCCCTGGGGAACGCCTGCCATAATATCAAAAAAATCAGATAACTTGTCTCTAAACTTTACTTGAAATATTCGTCCACTCAAATAAGATTTTAAAATTAGAAAATAGGGGTGTGGTAACAATATCTTCAATTTATAAAGTAGGCCTTCATGCCAAACTCTATCAAAGGCTTTTTCAACATCTAGGAACACTGCAGAACAATATTCCCTACTCTCCAAGCACTTTGTAATTACGTCAACAACTCTGTATCTGCTCTGTTGTTGAATGTCCACAAAGGAATCCAAACTGGTGATCTGGTATCAGGCTGTTTTGAGCCAGTACTACTTTTAATCTTTGCAAGAATAATTTTTCGAACACTTTTGAAAGTAGAGGTAAAAGACTTATAGGTCTGTACGATGACACTTCATTAGGTTGCTTTCCAGGTTTGAGTATCATAACTACTTGGGAAACCCTCCATTGAGAAGGAAAGTGCATTGTCCTCAATATACCATTAAAGAGTGATGTTAAATAAGTGATGGCTCGCTCAGGAATTTTCTGTAAAACGGTTGCAGTTATTAGCTCAAAACCTGGAGCCTTACCTCTTGGTAGACTTCTTATTATCGATTTCAATTCTTGCCTCTTAAATGGTTTTATAGGAAGACTTAGTTGTAGCGGGCTGTTAAGAAAGTCACGTATATCTCCGTCGTCAGTGTCAAATGCACGCATGTTTGGTTGAAAGCTTTCAGCTAAATGGGATGCAAATACCTCAGTCTTGTCTTTATCACTGTTTGCCCAATCTCCATTTGCCATTCGAATTGGTGGAACCGGTGTTATTGGCCTCTTGAACCGCCTTGTTGCTTTCCACAAAGAGAAGTCACTCATTTGCGTGGCGTCCAAATTTTCAACGTATGTTGAAAACTCATAATTTTTAATATCTCCTATAAGTAGTTTTAATCTTTGTAATCTTTGTTAATCTTTGTTCCCTTGACGCCCTATTGAAATTATTTTTGTCAACCGGGTTTCTACTGTTGTGCCATATTCGTCTCAAGCGTCTCTTTTCTGCAACTTTTGCTAGTACCTCATCAGGATAATTCTTGTGCTCAAATCCACTTTCAACCAAAGGAGTATTAGCCCACGCTGCTTTCTGTACAATATTGGTAAAGTGCTGTGTGGCAACATCTATTTCTTCACCTGTCTTTAATGATACATTCAGATTTAAGTTATCATCTACCATTGATGTAAAACCATGCCAGTCGGTATGACGATTCGTTAAAGATGGTACATTCTTTCTCTTTATAATTGCCGTGCTGACCATAAGTATGACAGGACTGTGATCAGATGTTCCATCAAGACAACCTTCCACATCAGTATAGAAGCGCCCTATTCCTTTTGAAACGAAGAAATCTAGCAAATCTGGCAACTTGGCAGGATCAGAAGGCCAATACGTTGGCTCTCCAGTCGATATGACTTCATAACCATTACCATCTATGCATACCTTCAATTCTCTTCCCCTAGGAGAAATGAGTCTCGAGCCCCAGTATGTATGCTTACCATTCCAGTCACCTCCGGACAAAAATCGACAACCTAAAGTTTTAAAATAATCTGTAAACATATCCCTGGTGATGCGGAATCTCGGTGGACAATAAACCGCTGACACAACAAATGGGCCCTGCCAGTCACTAACGCAAACAGATGCAGCCTGCAGGTAGTTGTACGTAAACGGTGGCAGTTCATAATGACTGATGTTAGATTTAATAATAATTGCACTGCCTCCATGTGCCCTGTCATCTGGATGGTTTGCGCAGTAGAATTCGTAACCAGAAACCTTAAAATAATTACGGTCAGTGAAATGGGTTTCAGATATCATCATTATATCAATTTTGTGTACGTTCAAGAATAACTCAATCTCTTGTCTCCTTAGAGACAACCCGTTAATGTTCCATTCTGCAATTTTCAGGAACCTCATTTGCAGAGCTTAGTAACAACAGTGGTCAACAATCCCATTAAGTTGCCCATTTGCTGTATCAGCATTTCAATTTGCTTAGTTAACTTTGTTAATTGATCTTCCTGTTGGACTTGCTGACACGGCTGTTTCACTACATCGGCAAACGATAAAATATTATCATACGGAGAATCTTCTGTTGGCGATCTCGCTGAACCTCGTTGAAGTTGAGGGAAGTGTTCAATGTTTTTATCAAAATTAGTGTTTCTCGTGCGTATATCCCGTTTTTCTCTTGACTGTGAACTTTTTAATTTTCTCCCCAGAATTTCTTGATAGACCTGACAGCCTCTGTAGTTGGCTGGGTGATTTTCGTGGCATAGCGCGCACGTTGCCGGTGTATTTTTGTCAATCTTCGGGCAGTCTTCTGTTCTGTGACTTTGGGCACATTTCACGCATCGGAAAGGTCTCATACAATTATTTCTCGTATGCCCATATTGCTGGCATCTCTTACATTGTACTATGCCTGAAGTCTTTTTTGGTGGTTCAAACTTGACAACACAGTTAGAAATATATTTAATGGTATAAATGTCTTTATTATTGTCACTAGGCTCTAAGTTTACAAAGAACATAGACAGAGGTTCTTTCGTTATTCGGTTACGTGCTCCAACAACATCACTGCAAATTTTATGACCAAACTTTTCAATTTCTTCCTTAATTATTGAAACAGGTGTCGAGTAATGTAAATTTTTTAGAACCACTCGATAAGCTCTTTCTTTCCGAATGGTAAATGTGTGTCCAATTAAATTATTTTCACGAACAATACCAATAATTTTTTTGTACATAGCTACTGTACTTGCGGTTAATTTTAGCTGTTTATTACTGATTGTTTTGATTTTATAATCATCTTTATTAACAACTGTTTCAATCAATTCTGTCAGTTTAATAACATCAGTAATACCGTAAAGCATTATTGGCGGGGTTTTAGTATTTTCATCATTTTTTTGTGTTATAATATCATCATCTTCCATAGAAAGATCACCGAATTTATTTTTTAATAAAATATCATTTCCTGGTCTAACATCAGTTTTTTTTACATTTTTATTATTTTTTAATATTGGAACTGTTTGCCAATCAGGTGTTAATAAATAATTTTCATCCGACATAGTGCCTTCTAGATTATGGCGCGCTGACTTTTTAGGATCTCTCGGAAGAGAAGAAGAAGGTGGCCTTTTCACACCTGAATGTTTCCTATCATCAGTGTCAACAATGGAAACAGCTGTTTCCATATCGACCTATAAGGTTAGGCCTTCTATTTTTCACAAAATACTAAACTATAAAAATATAATAAATAACAATGTTTTTCTGGTAGTCACTCTCCAACAGAACACAACAATACTTTCACACAGAACTCTGTTATATGACGCTCTTATCACTGACTAGTTACAGTAAGATTGCAGGCGCAATCACAACGCGAGTTTACTGACGACCCAATCATACAGTCATTAATAAATAACCTTATTTATAAATTTCCAAAGAAACTCTGAACAACAATCAAAATATTTTTAATCATGGCCTTATTAATTATAACTTTTGTTCTGCTTTAATTTATTTTAACTATCATTGGCCTTCGGGCCAGCCCAGTCAGTCAGCTGGTAGAAAGTCGCTATTATTTGTTAAGTAACACTGGTTGGGCAAGCGACTTTGTATGGTGACCAGTTGAAAGCCATCCATGAACAAACTCTACTGGGGGTTCCTGTTCAAACTCATGTCTAATCCACGTCAAAAAAAAAACAAAAAACTCATTTACAATTTTGGTTATTAGAAGTTTAAAATTTTGAAAATTAATTTAAATTTTTAATGGTATTTAGATCAGAATAGTCATTTATTTTATATAGCTTTTATAGTAATTTTATATAGCTTTAAATTAATTAATTTTGGTTGAGTATACTTTTTTCATATCCCTTATGTGTGTACCCGTTGCAATCTGTTCAATTCAGAACAATTAGCAACCCCATGACCGAATGAGATGAGAATGAAATGTATGACGTGTAAATGAGGTGTAGTCTTATATAGACCCAGGCCGACCATTCCTGAGAAGAGTATGGTTAATTGAACCCCAACCATCAAAGTACTCCAGTAACCACTGTCTAGGATTTACAACTTTTATTTCAGATCCGTATTAAAGTAACTACCTTTACTAGGATTTATACCAGGAACCTTCGTCTCTAAAAATCAGCTGTTAAACAGCTGACTCGTGGCGACGACTTTACCTCTTGACCAACCCGGTGGGTCACTTTGGTTGAGTGACCAACTTTACATGATGACCAATCAACAGCCTCAAAAGAACACCAGTGAGTGTCCCTGAATTTTCAAATTAAAATTTTTGGCAAGCATGGGCCACAAATTTTTAAAAAACCTTTAAAACCTAAATAGCCTAAACTTAAAACCTACAACTTTTATTTCTTACATTTTTTTGGTACACTGCTTAGTTTAGCAGCATTTACTGATTTTCTTTTTTTCATCAAAACCGGTACAAAATGGGATTTTTTTAAGATTGCAGCCTTAGTATGACATTTAAAGACAAAAATGTATGTAATCAAAGTTATAGGAGATTGAAAAACCTACAACTTTATTTTAAGCATTTCTCTTGCCCTTTACGTATGCAATACAGAAGGAAAGTATTGTTTTATGTTAATTTTTCACTGGATATACACATTTTCAGGCCCCATAAACCCAAAAAAAAACATGTTTTTAGCGACTGCCCTGTGCATTTCAAGAATGGAATACAGTACAAGTTGAAACTTTGTATTTAAGTATAATACCTCTTATCAGACCCGACACGAATATTTTCATGAAAATTAGTCAACTGGAAATAGTAATTTATTAGTGCAATTTTTCATTTTTTTGGGATTTTCTCAAAAACAGTTCTATGTTTTTGTTTTAAAATACCTGCATTTACTACATTGTTTATGCTCTACAAGAAAGGGAAATCAGGATGTCTGCTGAAATTGGGGGGGGGGGGGGCCTGTACTCTCGTACGAAAAAAATATTTTTTTCAAGATTGCTGTCTTAATATGCATTTGAGGGCAAATCAAATGTTGTAAAACAATAAAAAACCTACAACTTTTATTTCAAACATGTTTTTGTACAACGCTTAGTTTAGCGTCAATTAAATTTTCTGCATTCTGTCAGTTGCGCTGACCATTGGCCACTTTGTGTAGTAGCCAGTTGAGCTGACCACTAAATACAATGATCATATGGTGTTAAAAAGTAACTTCGTATCTTACTAATAAACTTTGGGTTTGCAGATTAGACCTGTAGAAACAGTTTATCAGAAAGATATTAACATTATGTATATTTTATTGGATTTTTTGGCTGCAGTCTTATATTGTATCTTTAAAAGTTTAAAATTTATTATTTTTTTACATCCGACTGTTATGCACATTAAGACTAATGCAGACAGTGGAGGGTGATAGATGAAAAAGTACCAGACCTGACTGGGAATTGGACCCAATTTCTAAAATTAATTTTTTTGTTTTAAAAGTGCATTAGAAATACTCATTAATTATAGGTAAGAAAGTATTTGACTGTATTTATGGTGCAGCCTTATGTGTGCTAGATTGCAAAGCAGAAGGTTGAAAGTTCAATTCCTTGCTGAATTGGTGGTCTGAGACACTTTCTGTTCTCTTCTTGGATTTTTCAATTAGAGTATAATCCTATAAACTTGCATACCATAGATGTAAGTTCTTAAATTTTTACTTAATTTTAAAAAGGATTGAAACATCAAGGCTTGTTCTGTTCATTTTACTTATGGGATGGGATTATTTCGTGGAGTGTACACCACCTTAAATCTTGACCGGTGGGCAAATACTTTAATACAGATTTACAAACAACGATAATAAAAAAAATATTGGGCGGCAGCTCTAGCAGTAGAGCATGAGAAATTTAAATTAATAAAACTATGTTTCTTTGCATTAAACTAAAATTGATAATTAATTAGTTATTTAATGAATCAACTACTAACAAACTTATCCTTAAATTACCCTAACCTATTTTAAATATAGCCAATCTTTTTCTGCTGCGACTTTAATAATAAACCCTAATATATACAAAATGAATTTACCTCAAACTAAATATTTTTCTCCTTTCTTCATCTTCTCATTGTTCTCCAGGTCACTTCTTCAAATACTTTTTCCTTCTTAAACAACGGTTCCAATCTGAAGTCCCAATGGAACTGATTTTCGACAAGCCTCTGATCGACAAACCTCCCTCTCCTACCAACCTGCAGGGCCAAAAAGAAGGAGAACCACCCCAATGATTGGTTGTAAGTTCGCAGTTGAAAGAAAGGCCTACAAACACAAAGGTGAAAATACACCTGCCTAATGAATACTACCTCGTATCAGATGATTGGCAGATGGCTATATGAGGTGTGGCTATTAAATAACGAGACTGACGTTAAAAAAAATTTTATTTTTATTTTATACATAATCACTTATTGTCACCTTCAATATACACTCCTTCTCTATCGCTACAATGCTTTATTTGAATTTTCCATTGTTTGAAACAGTGCTGGAAGCATCTTCTCTCAGCTTCTTCAGGACACTTGCCGCTTTCTCTTTTACAGCTTCCACAGACTCAAATCTTGTCCTTTTAATGCAGATTTCACCTTAGGGAACAGGTAGAAGATAGTAACATGTGATGAAACATGGTTTCTTGCTTATGATTCGGAAACGAAACGCCAATTTATGCACTGGAAGAGCCGAACTTCACCGAGAGCCAAAAAAGCTCAAAATTTAAAGCAATGATGATTGTTTTTTTTTATATCCATGGGATTGTGTACCTTCACTGGGTTCCTGAAGGTCAAATAATCAATATTACTACCTTGAGGTACTTTCTAAACTACGTCAACGAGTAAGGAAAAACACCCCGAAATGCGGAAAGACAAATCATGGGTTCTCCACCAGGACAATGCACCAGCTCATTCCGCGTTATCTGTCAAGAGGTTCCTAGCCAAGTACAGCATCTCAGTGTTAGAAATCCACCTAATTCACCAGATATTGCACCATGTGACTTCTACCTGTTCCCTAAGGTGAAATCTGCATTAAAAGGGACAAGATTTGAGTCTGTGGAAGCTGTAAAAGAGAAAGCGGCACGTGTCTTGAAGGAGCTGACAGAAGATGTCTTCCAGCACTGTTTCCAACAATGGAAAATTGGCATGGAGCATTGTAGAGATAGAGAAGGAGTGTATATTGAAGGCAACAGTAAGTGATTATGTATAAAATAAAAATAAAATTTTTTACGTCAGTCTCATTATTTAATAGCCACACCTTGTATATATTTACAACTTATTGTCTAACTACTACACTGATTTCATCACTTCTAACAATGGGGGTTTTGCCCATACACTATTTAATGGGTTACCTTAAACCCCCATGAATACCCATTTTTAACCCCCCTTAAATTTTTTAAACCCATTTTTATTAGGTAACTGCCAGTACTGTCATTAGTATTAGGTAACTGTCAGTAGATACTGGCAGTTACAATAATTAGGAATTACTATAACTTCCTTTGTTTGTACAATTGTACTTTACAACGGTACAAGTAGTACTAATTAAGTAGTAGCCTGCAATTAATGAAAATCAATACTTTCAACTTATATCTACAGTTTATTTTAAACAGTAGCTAAATTTTCTATAAATTTTCAAGAGCATTTTTTCTATAAATTGGAAAATTTTCTTGTATGGGGCTAAGGGTGGTTAGCCAGATCATTCTATCCAGGAGCAATCACTGCATGGCTGAGGTGTAAAATATTTTCACAAACTACTACAAAAATATACAAAAAAAGTATTTCCACACCCACTGTAGTCACAAATGAACTGGCAGTTGATACAACTTTTTTAAAACTAAAAATTAACAAATTTTCATTATATGTTTTAGGAAGGTAATGAGGATGGTGATGCTAGTAATAAAGTGGAGCCTAGCTTTGAATATCAAACATGCATTATTTGTAAAATTGATTACATAAAACTAGATGAAAATGAAATGGTTCCATACTGTCATTCATGCTATAAGAAACTACGAGAAAAGAAGTATGAAAAGTGGTTAAATTGTAAAAAAAGAGAATTAGAATCATGCTTGGGTTGTTTAAATGCATTTCATAGCATGAAATCGTACACTCATGACTGTACTCTTGATAATGTATTTGTTTGTAATAATTGTCGTAAAATGTTTTTTTGTAAATTAAACATCATATCTCATTTAGAATGTTGCAATAAAACTTTAAATTCAAAACTTTCAGATAAAAAAGAAAATACTACTGAAGAAAAGGCAATTATAACTCCACCCAAGAAATCAGAGTGTGGATATAAAAACACTAGATTAGGTAAAAAGAGTAATCTACCTCTATCTGAAAAAGAATATAGCCTAAGTAAATCAGTTACAAAACGATGTAAGCACTGCTATAAAAAATTTGCTAGTAAAAGTAGTTTACGTGTTCATATCCGTACACATTTCAAAGAACGAAAATTTAAATGTAAGCATTGTAGTAAATCGTTCAGTCGTTCTGATCATTTAAATCTTCATTTACGAATTCACACAGGTGAAAAACCACATCAGTGCAATGTATGTAAAAAATATTTCACTCGGTCCACTAATTTGGTGGACCATTTAAGAATTCATTCGAATGAAAAACCATTCAAATGTCCACATTGTAAAAGTTCATTTAGACGGCAAACCAACCTTCGTGATCATATAAGAATCCACACAGGAGAAAGACCATTTAAGTGCAAAGTTTGCAATAAATCATTTCGGAGATCAAGTAATTTGATTTTACACAATCGAATCCACACAGGAGAAAGGCCATACAAATGTCCATATTGCACAAAAACTTTTAATCGATCAAGTCACGTTAAATCTCATTTAAAAACACACGGTTAATTACTTTTCAATTACAGAGTAAATTACTTTTCGTAAAAATAATCCTTTCTAAAAAACTTAATAAATGGTTTTATTACCACCAACAGGTACTTAAATAATTTTTGCATTTATCAAGTAGATTGATTAACCTTCTTAGTATATTAATCATTTTAACTGAATATAAATTGATTTTTAATTGATTAATGAACAATTTTTTAATTTATATTATAATCTTTACTGAAATATTCCAGATTAATTCCATTAAATCTTTTGTAATTTGCTTCTTAACCAAATAAGGCCTCCCATATTATGAACATACAAAGGTGATTCTTAAATAAATCTGGCCTTTGACATTGTATAACTCTGCTCGAACTGTCAAATTGGACTTCATTTGCCTCAAATAAAGTCAGCTCAGTATAACAGACATACAGAAGTTGCTTTAAATAAAACACTTTTTGTTAACATGCCTTCCTAATGAACTGAGAAAGGTAATCAGTTGACCTACCTGTTACATGTATCAATGCTTGTTGTTATAAGAGTTTTATCACCTGAAAAGTACATTGTATCTATCTAAAGTCCAGCCTCTCTTAGTTTGCTCCTAATGTAAACAAATAATGACATCACTGACCATGCGCATTATATCAAAATGTGTACACGCGGATAAAAAAGTTACAACAAAATACTTTCAAAAGTATTTAAATACAAAATACTTTTAAAAGTATTTTTCTAGATGAAATTGTTAGGCCTACATCATATCATGACTGATGTTTTTAGTACTTTAAGTACTTATAATTTTTTAAAAATGTTTGAAATAAAAGTTGTAAAATTTTAAATTCTCTACATTTTTTTATTATAAAAATTTTTGCGCTATAATACATATTTAAGCCGTAATCTTAAAAAACTTTTTTTACATAAAAACACCCTCACCAAGAATTTTAGCTAACATGGCACCCTATCTAGTAGAGAATAAAAAATTGAGTAAATGAGGCGATTTAAAAAAAAATTGTAGGACCAGTTTTTGAGAAAATTGCAAAAAAGTGAAAAATTATACGAATAAACTACTTCTGGTTGACCGATTTTGATGAAAATGTTCGTGTCGGATCCGGTAAGGGTATGTAACTTAAGTTTAAAGTTTCAAGTTTGTACGATGTTCCGTTCTTAAGATATTTTGTATACACACACACAGACCAATCGCTAAAAACATGTTTTTTGGGTTCAGAGGGTCTGAAAACGTATAGATCCGGTGAAAACTCGATTTCGAAAAATCGACATGAAAACAATATTTTCCTTCCTATATATTCATAATAGGAATACGACATCCGTAGTCGCAGACTCTAGCGTGCACCCTGTAGTAGGTGGCTTTTGTTTGTTGACAGTAGGAGCAAACTAAGAACAGCTGAACTGTACATTAATACTCACCATAACAAGGCATTCATCAGAGATTTTACAAAATTTAAAGAGGGTGGGTTTATTTGTGAATTTCAAAAAAATTTATTCTCACTAAGCTTGAATACTTCATCTCTTGGCTCATTAACTCTTTGCTTTTTATTAATTAATAATTTACTTTGTTGTTTAAAATAATTTTGCAGTTAGATTAGAATAAAAATTTTGCAGTCTACTAAAAGCAGTTTCTTAAGGAAAAGTCAACTTTTTTCATTTTTTTACTGTTTTTACAGAAAAATTGAGTTAGTTAAAAAATTCCTATTATTCAACTATCAGCTCACATCTTCAGAGCCTAGATTTAGTGTATGCCCCATTTCCATAATGTACCCTAACCTAAACCAGCACGCATATCTTCATTTATTAAACACGATGTTTCCCAAATACTAAAACTTGTAGACTCCTTCAAATTAAACATCAATCGAGTACAGGTTTGTGACTTTCCCACATCGTATTTGGCTTCACCAAGTGTAACCTTTCTCATACAATCAAAACTTTTTTTGCAATGGTTACAGCTCCACTGCATTTATTATGAAAACTGGTGAGAATCTTATTTGATAGAAAAAAAATAAAGAGCTTAGTGGAGTTAGATAATGATTCTTCATCCACTTGGACCATCATCATCATTTTGATATCCAAGGAAACCCAATGTATTACCGATTCCTCTCACAGATACCCTTAGTAGAGAATGTCTACTGAAGCGTTTTAAATATGGCCATGGTTTACATGGCTGTATTTTCTAAATGAGTACATTGACTATAATTTAATAAATTTTGGTATCTTTTTTAGTCTATATAAAGACTACTTCTGCAACAAAAACTGAAATAGTGATGTTAAATTTTTATCAGAAATGTGTTAATAATTGACATGGACAGAAACATGATCAGAGCAAAGAAACTTTCTTCTTTTCATACTGATATCATCAAACAACATTTAAAAAATAAAGAAAATTCTTTCATTCAAAGCAATTCCACGTTAAAGACATAATAGCAAAAACCTATTTCGATGATTAACACACAGCAAGTAAAATTAGAGATAAATCAAGTATGTTTAAAATTTTAAAAAAAATTCAGTTTCAATAGTATTTACATTTGTCAGAGGTAATCAAAAATGTATGATAAATAGAAATAAACTTCATATGTTATAACCAATCATTTATTCTTTTATTTACACATTCACATTACGATAACACATTATAATATCATATTCACATTATACCAGTTACCTCATTTGTTACTCCAAATAAAATTATAAATGTATTAAAATTTATCATGTTTCTTGTTTCATATTACAGTATTTAAAAACTAGCCTTAACTTTTAGAGTGGTTTTGTAAAAATTTGCAAACAAATATGTTTTATGTTATTGTAATTGAGTAAAAAACATTTCTGAAAATAATAAATAATTTTTGGAACTTTTTCATTGCTACCTAATACCAATAAAAATAATAAAACTTGAAACATTCGTAAAATTAATGAATATTAACTTTAACATATTGTCTAAAATACGTATTACACATTCAACCAGTGGCTTACACAATACAAAAAATAACTAACTCTGCTAAACCTCCAGGGCTAACATAGAGAACACTTTAAAGATTACATGATCAGTAACATTGGAATGCAAATACTACTAACAAAAAACACACCATAGTTTATGTTATAAAAATACATAAATTTTACGACCAAATGATTGCATATAAAAAATTACAATATTTAATACACATAATATCACAGAAATACAGAAAGTAATTTTTTACAACTTCAGATTCAGATAAGAGGGGCAGCATGATCCAACTTCTATGAATTTGGGCATAAGTTATTTTTTTATTGGTAGAGTTGGCTACAAAAAAATTTTACAATATTTTGTAGATAAAGTGAAGAAAAATATGGACTAACCCCTTTGGAGTTTAAAATAAACTTCTTGAGGACAAATTACACAGGTTCCATTTTCCTCAAATCAAAGATTGTCATAATGTCCCAACAGAAGATATTTTTACTAAATTGCCACTGCCAAAGAATACAGGAGGAACTGAAAAAGTGTTAGCAAGTATAACATCTGACTTAGATTTCTCTCAGTACAATTTAAATTATATAATGTTGATAGGTTTTGAATTTTTTTAATGAATTGTATAATAAAAATATTGGATAAATAATCATATTTCAATTTTATTTAAACGCTAGTGGCTTGTCGTGGGGCACTTTTAGGCAAATTGCACCATTAGAATTTTGTTTCTCTTAATGGCAATACTTTTTCAGTACGAAAATCAATTCTATTTGGCTAACGTAATGGTAAGTATATTTCCATAATTAAAACAAAATTTACCTTCAAACATTAAATAACTTTTTGTTTTATAAAAAAGTATTATAAATATTATATATAATTAATTTATTGTATTTTTGTATTGGATGCCGTAAAATTTGATCTTTAATTTTGGTATATTCAAATTTTAATAGTTATTACGATAAAAAATACAAGCAGTGTTTTAATGATTATTTTGATTACTGTTTTGTAATGTACAGTACTTCACGCCATCTTGGGACCTACTGTTTAATACGTTTTTAATAGTACAGTAGGCGCTCGGTAATCGGACGTTCAATAGTCGGACTTTTCCAGTAATCGGACGTTTTGAATGCCTTTCATGTGGGAATAATCAGCTCTATAATCGGACGGTTTTGTTGGGTGACCGCTCGGTGATCGGACAAAGGCAAGTTCATTGCACTCCACCCCCTACTACTCCGGTCGCATTCATTTGGCGCCACTAGAGAGAATAGGTTAGTATGTCTGTGGCTTTACCCCGGCACGTGCAGTTTCAGTCAGTCTTAATGAAAAGTAGCATCACAAACTTAACGCGTGTGTACTGTACTTAACTGTTTTAAGTGTTATGTTTTAGTTCAGTGTGTTTAGTATTAACAGGAGTTAACATAAATAAAAGTAATATACTGTACTGTGCAGTTTAAGTAGATTTTTGTGAAATGTCAAACGGAAACACGAGACTCTAACACTGAGTGTTAAAATGGAGATTTTAAGAAAATTGGACAAGGGAGAGAAGGTTGCTGACATAGCTCGAACATATAATATAGCGCGCACTACCATCTACTCAATCAAGAGTAGCAGAGAGAACATTGAGAAGTTTGTAAAAGATGCTGAAGTTGGTTCTTCTTCACGGCAAACTGTGAAAGCAGGTGAATTTTCTAAGATGGAAGAAGCACTTTATTCTTGGTTTATAAAAGAACGTGCTCGCCACATCCCCATTAATGCTGAACTGCTAAAAGAAAAATCTTTAACATTTTATAACAAAATTTACGGAAAAGATGATTTTAAAGCAAGTGATGGTTGGTTCGCAAAATTTAAAGTGCGGTATGGTATTCGCCTGTTGACTGTGACTGGAGAAAAATTGTCAAGTGACGATGCAGCTGTAGATCCGTTTATTAAACTTTTTCTAGAGCAAGTAGATGAACTAGGTCTTACAGGTGACCAGGTGTACAATGCAGATGAAAGTGGATTGTTTTGGAAATTATTGCCACGAAAAAGTTATGTTCATCAAAATGAAGCAAGTGCATTTGGTTTCAAAGTTTCAATACTTTTACAAAATACAATACAAAAACTTTTTCTAGAGCAAGTAGATGAACTAGGTCTTACAGGTGACCAGGTGTACAATGCAGATGAAAGTGGATTGTTTTGGAAATTATTGCCACGAAAAAGTTATGTTCATCAAAATGAAGCAAGTGCATTTGGTTTCAAAGTTTCAAAAGACCGAATAACCATTTTACCCTGCTCAAATGCCACTGGAACACACAAATTAAAACTTTTGGTTCTTGGTAAGGCTAAGAATCCGTGGCCATTTAAAAATGTAAACTTGCCTGTCACTTATAAAAGTCAAAATAAGGCATGGATGACAAAAGAAATCTTCTATGAATGGTTCCATACTGAGTTTGTACCCCAAGTACGCTGGTTTCTCAAAAAAAGACATTTACCTGAAAAGGCGCTACTCGTCCTTGATAATGCACCAGGACATGGACCAAATGACGTGTTAATGTCAAAAGACGGGCGCATTAAGACTCTTTTCATGCCTCCAAACTGCACTCCTCTATTACAACCAATGGACCAAAACATAATTGAAATGGTGAAAAGGAGGTACAAAAAAAAAGATTTTGCTTGAGGCTGTTAGCCGTAATGATGACATCACTGTGACTTTGAAATCAATCAACTTGAAAGACGCAGTATTCATGGTTGCAGCAGCCTGGGATACCGTACCTCAATCAGCAATAAGATCGTCGTGGAAGAAGTTATGGCCTTCATTGGACTCAGCTGAAGAAGGACAAGATTCTTTTGATCCAGAAGATTTAATGCCATTAGCAGACCTGATAGAGTCAGCAGTAAAGCAGGCCCAAGACACTGAGCTTCAACGAGTCGACATTCAAGATTGGTGTGACGAAAATAGTATTGATTTTCAAGAGGCAATGACTGATGATGAAATTATAGTAGAGCTAGATTCATCAAACCGAGAAGAAAGTGAAGACTTATTTGAGGTGCAACCGAAGACAACTGTAAAAACTGAAGATGCGCTCTCTGCCATTGAAACCTGTATCAAATGGGAGAAGAAAACTCTGCAGCAACCGGCACTTTAACTGCATTACGACAGTTAAAGAGTGATGTACTTTTGAAAATATGTAAAGGGAAGAAACAATCTACAATAGATAAGTTTTTTCATTCACAGTAAAATTAAAACATTTGAGAACAGTACTTACAAATAATACATATTATTATTAAAAGGACAGTTTATCAATAAATGTACCTTGCTTTATATTAAAATCTAAATTCTAATCAAATTGTGTGTTTTTAATGCCAGACTTTTCGATAACTTCCAATTGTCGGACACTTCCAGTAATCGGACAACTTAATGGTCTAAGACATGTCCGATTACCGAGCGTCTACTGTACAGGTATTCCATTCTTCCACAAAAACATTTTTAAATTGGGTATTTTAAAAAAATCCAAATTTAAAGTAATTCTTTCTTTAAATACAATAAAATAATATTCAAGCTTTATTTTCTAAGATTATAATATCATAACTTATAATATAATTAATAATAATATAATAGTTTATAATATAACATTGTATCTGAATGGCATTTAATTTAACTCTTTATAGGGCAGTACTACAGGGAAAAATATATATATGTTGTAAAATATTAAATTTTGCTTTACAGGGACTTTAATAATGTATTTCTATTGCCAGAACAGTAAGATATTCCATTTTTTAGATGTTAAGCCCTGGCAAGTATACTTACAAAGGGATGTTTATTAAAATGGGAATCACATAATATTTAATGGTAAGAATGCTTATTAAAACAACTTGTAGTACTATACAACAAAAAAATGTGTAGAGTAACTTATTTCAACTTTATATTAGCAAAAATTCTTGCTTTCTCGTAAAAAACTCGAATTATCTAAGCACTGTACAAAAGTAACAACAAAACAACATGGTAGCATAATATGCTGGTATGAACCCTTACCACATTCGGGCAATTCACGAAGCAAATGGTCACTGTGTGCTAATTTCAAAATGTGGATAGCCTCCACATCACAGAGAATATTTATAACACAATAAAATGCCAATAAGGTTCAACTGCATAGCTTATTCTTAAATAAAATAGACATTATTGCCAGTGGTAAGTACACTTACCAAAGACCTACAAAGGGTTAATGGACTATTACAACAATAGATATTGCCATCTCTTGAACTGAGCACTTACTAAAAAATCATTCAGCATGTCTAATGGTAAACAAAAAAACTAATATTTAATTTATAAATGCATGACAAGAAAATGTGAAATCTTCATTTCACAGAAATAGAGGTCTAATAGCAATTAGACCTACTTTAGTATTGAGGGAAAGGGTTAACATCAAAGATGCTGCAGAAAATCACAATAAAATGGTCAATGAGGTCTGAACACACACACACACATCTTGATTCATGGTAAATCCAAAACAAAATGTAATATACATAAGCCCAACATGTTATTATGAAACAATCAAAATAAATATGCACAGAAAAATCATTATAATGGCACAAAGCTTACATACATCGCAATTCCTATGCCAGCTTGAACGATCAGATTAGCTAGATAACTGTACTGATTTATAATTGATTCATCCAGAGATGAAAGTAATAAACGTAATGTTAGAACGGGGTTAGTGGTTCATAAGCAGCTGTGTTCAACAAGTAATCTATTTGTAGCACATATTTTATATACATTGGGTGGATATACAAAAATAACCAGACTGAGAGTGTGCTGACTTTCGTAGACGTAGTAGAGAGTTCTTCCGTTACATGGGGTTAGTAGAAGCCTTCAACAAACAACTACCCAGATGGCGTCAGTTTGTAGGTTAACGTTTGATCGTAGCATTGTGTTTCTCTTATTGTTGTCATGTTTAGCCGGTGACATCAAAGCACCAAGCCAATCTTACACGGGTTTGATGCTTGCTTGGTTTCTGGGTCATACTCGTAACACCAACTCATTACCTGTAATGACATTGGTCAAAAAGTTTGGATCACTTTCTATCTCATTTTTTAAGTCCTGACTCTCAATTGAATGTAGATCCTGTTTGAGAAGGCAAGAAACAAATTTAGCGGCAATACGTCCCATTTGCAAATCCGCTAGCACAAGCTCCAACTCAAACCTGTCTCTTCAGAAATGTTGTTGATTGTGTCCTGATTGATCCTCATCGATTTTTTGGCAAATTTTTTCAAGTTTTCATTGGTTCGAGATGCTGAAGGGTGCCCAGAACAAACATGGCCTTCAACACTAATCTCACCAAGTTTAAGACCCAAACTGCTTGAAAACTTGTGTGCAGCTCATAACATTCTCCTTGAAAGGCTGTTGAAGTTTTGGTAAGCTTCTGTTGTCAATTTTTCAAGCAGGAAAAAAAATTCAAACACTCTTCGTTCTTTTGAATCTGCCTTAACGATGTTGCAGATGGAACATGACAACAGTACAAGAAAGACAACACTCTGATCAAAGGTTAGCCTACAAACTAACGCCGCCTGGGCATTGTTTATTGAAGGTCTCAACTAGCTCCATCTAGTACAAAACTCTCTACTACGTCTATGAATGGTAGTACACTCTCAGTCTGGTTTTTTCGGTCCCCGCTCATACATACTACATCAACCAAATGTTGTGAGTGAATTTTGTAAGTGAACTGGTATGCTAGCAGTCAGTCAATGAAATGAACAGTGTGTCAGTCATTGGCTAAAACAATTGTTCACGTGAACTGCTCGCTGTCAACATTCAATGCGTAGTGATAACCATCTGTGTACATTCCTCTAGGGTATAACAGTGAAACTCAGTAAAATGCATTCTTAACTTGCTTATAATAGTGAAAGCTAATGAAAAACAACTCATGAAAAGGAGCAAAGTAAAAATAATTACAGTTCCTCAGTATTTCTAAGAATTTGTTATGAAGTCATAATGTAAAAGAAAAATTATCAAACACCATCACTTTCTTCACTTTTGAGAGTCTAATAAAGCTACTTTTTTAATTAGCGAGTTAAGCGCATCTTTATCATCAGGAAAGTCTGAATGCAAACTGCTCAATAGCTGCTTAATTAACTCTAATTTTTCATCGACTGAAAATTCTGTTTTTTCAAAATGTTCATACACTTCATTTAATATCACATTTAACCTGATTATATCCTTAACAGTCACTGGAAACTGTGTACTACCCACATTATTAATTTCTTTATCATTCACATGTAAAGTCAAAACTAAACTGTTATTTACAAAAATATAACACAAAACCTTTGGATACGGTCTATCACTTAATAGTAAAAAATATACGCCACAATCTTTTATAAAAAGAACCCACTTATTGTCAAATTTGTACCTACAAATTAATTCATCTAAATTACTGAAAGATACACTATCTTTGTACTTATTAAGAATAATATTATCTTGATGGTATTCCTCAGGATCATCTCTAAAGGTTGACTTTTTACTAAGCTGAACTGGATCTAGTAGTAGTGACGGTACTGCACCTGAAAATAGCAATAAAAAATTTAGATACAGTTTTGTTAGTCTTATCTTCCTGAGTAATACCAAAACCTTTCAATTAAGTAGATATAATTGATTACATTACTAAAACACAAAAACCAATTTTAAAAAATTAAATGACACTAGTCTTAAGTCGAAAAACAATTTTTCTGTCCAACTATAACTTGATACAGCATGTAACATAGTACAAAAGCAATGGAAAGCACAACCACTGATACTAGGAGGGAGTAAATTGAAACAGAGAAGAGTGAAGGTGCCTGCCTGTTTGCTTCTATTATGCACAATTTACTTGTACTACTATCCTAGTTAAAAAGCATTGGTTCATATGCCTAAACAGGACTAGTAGTAAAAACTACATTAACTAGAACTACAAATATAAAAATAGTCGAGGGACACATAATGTTTATAGAAAACTATTAGAAATTTATAACTGTTAAAATCTAGAAAATTTATAGTAAACAAAATACACTCCTTTGTTTAAACAGACTAATCTTTTCACACATTACGACAGCACAAAATGCTTACTAACTGGTTTTGTGATACCAAAGTGGTTACTGTCTAAACCCCACCTCTCCACTTTGCTCTAGAACCACTGCGCATGTAGAAAGCTACGTTCATATCTCACCAAACAAAGCTTACAAGCAAGGTAATTAAAACACAAGAATGAGGTCAAACGAATGATGCATAGTAGACAAGGTGCTGCATGACTTATTTATATTAATATTTGTTTTTTATGTGTGTATAAAAAAACTTTGTATTTACCTTGTACAGTTTTTTGTATGTCCTTCTTACAAGTACTTTCGCAGTGCACACCGCTTCTTCAGATAATGTTAACAAAAGTTTCTAGAAATACTTTATAAAAATTGCATCTTCCTTTATCAATGGTTTCAATCAAACTGATTATAAAATGGAAAAATCTACTGCTATTGCTAGGAAAAAGCAGGTGTTTATAAGATCAAATGTGGTTCAAGGAATTGTAATGAATTTTACATTGGCATGACCTCTAGATCATTTAAAAAATGATATCAAGAACATCTGCAAGTGTATAAATATGGAAAACAGAAATCTAATTATGCAGAACATGTTCAAAGAAATAACCAAAAATTTTCAATTTTAGAAAACATTACAGTTCTGGAAATAAATGACAACAAATATAAAATTCAAACTTAAGAAAAAATACATACATTAATAATAATAATTTAATTTAATAAACAAACAGTTACAGTTAGACAATGATAGTTGGTTAAAATCTATCATAAATTATTCATAATAAAATTTAATTCCAGTTTAAGACACAGATAGCAATAGCAGTAGATTTTTCCATTTTATAATCAGTTTGATTCAAACCTTGACAATGGAAGATGCAATCTTTATAAAGTATTTCTAGAAACTTTTATTAACATTACCTGAAGAAGCGGTGGTACGTGTAAGAAGGACATACGAAAAGCAGTATAAGGTAAATACAAAGTTTTTTATATATATACATAAAAAACAAAATATTAATATGGATTCTACTGCTATGATGCTAACTAGTAACTTAAATAATTATAATATTAATATTATCATTGAACTCAGATCTATTGAAAATAAAGATGTTGTAATGTTTCTGTTGCTACTTAATCCATGACCCAACTAAAATAAAATGCAAGTTTAATGGGTAACGTGTAACTTGCAAACAACTAACAAAATGAAGTAGTTTTGCTGGTAGGTAGTACAAGCTTGCATATGTTTCCATATATCAGTCTCATTATGGTTTGCCCAATACTAAAGGACCCTCAGCTGGTTGCTTTCATCTGCTTTGAACGGTCTGTTCAAAGAACCTACTATGAACATACCAGTAAAGCACTAACCATTGACAGCACATGAATAGCATGGTAAACTTCCTGCTCCATTAATGAATCAGCATTAGATTGAATTAGTATGTAGCCTACACACTATCCCACTCACATGCATTTTCACAAAAAAAACCTCCTTCATTCTATAAGTCATTTGTATGGAATATAGTAAAAATAAATGAAAAATTACAAATAGTAATTCTTTTTGAGAGTAATTTTAGCAGATTAAATCATGGACGCTGCAGTTACTTTGCACACTAAAATGCAAAGAAGAAAGGTTCTGGGGTCAAATCCCAGCTAGTGTCTAGGATTTAAAATTGATTAATATTGCTATGTAATACATTTCAGTTGCCAATGATCATGCTATTGATGCAATTTCAAATAAAACTTGCCTTGTCTTAAACGTGGGGTGTCTAGTGGGGCAGTTACTGTCTTTCCAGTCTTGGTATCAACAAATGAAACTTCTCTTCTAATTTCGCTGTCTTGAAAATGCAACTGGCACACCTAATATAGACAAGAAATAAATAACATTTTGAAAACTTCAATATACCAGTTCTACTTTGTTCTAATCAAATGGTAAAAATGAATTAGGCGTATTTCTCATAAATCACTTGCAATGGTTATAGAAATTCCCAGAAACTCACGAAGTATTCTAATACGGCCCACAGATTCTGATCAAATATGGAAATGCATGAATTTTTGTAAAAATTGTACTATACAATTTGATTAATAATGATCTATACTTATAAAAAAAATAGGACAAAGAGTGACGTACTATAAGCAGTGTAGTGATAGGATTATCATGGTTAGAGTAGATATGAAACCAAAGCCCACCACTATAGAGCAGGTTTACATGCCTACGTCTTCGCATAAAGAAGAAGAAATAGAAGAAGTAATAAACTATGCCAAAGGTGGTGAAAATTTGATAGTTATGGGAGACTGGAATGCAATAGTTGAAGAAAAAAAGGGGAAAATAATCGGAAAATATGGTCTAAGGAAGAGAAATGATAGAGGGAGTCGGCTGGTAGATTTCTGTTCCAAATATAATTTAGTGATAGGCAATACACTACTTAAGAATCACAAAAGGAGGTTATAAAAGAGCATAAGAAAACATTAAACTTTTTTAATTAATAGGTCTAGATATAATTAGAAAAGATTAGTTATTTTTACTTAGTTTTGTTTTTGCAATCAATAAAAAATTTCACCATTCTGTTAGTTTAACTTATTCAGCTCCATTACCCCAAACATCAGCTCTGTGGACATCCAATTTTAAAAAACATTTTAAAACGATAAATATGCATGTATGATGACCACATACATAGCTGGAAATGACTACATTTCAACAATGTTATAAATTTTTTCTGAATAAAATTTAAAAAATTTCAATTTTCATCCTTTTGCTTGTAGATTGAGAATCGCCCTTATGTTTTTTGAGGTTAGTTATTTTGTTTGTTTCTAATGTAAGGTTATATTGTTCATTATTAGCATTAGCAACAGAAAGTTGTGTGAGTGTTTCGCATCAGAGTTTTTTTTTGTTATAACTGCATCCAAGAGACTCCAAAATGGAGTACATGACATGTTAAGATAAAGCTGATAAGTCTAAATTTTAACAATAATGTTCAATGATTTATTACCATTATTAACTACTTACTTCAATAAGCATGTCATCCAATCATTTATATGAAATAATGCACAATTTGCCTCAATGTATAATGAAAAGTTTATTTATTTCTCAACCAAAACTATTTAGAAAGGAATTATTCATGTACACTGTAAAATGTTTCATCAATCAAGTAGGCCTATTTTTAGTTTTTTAGACAAATTTATATTACCACAACTTGTTAAAGCTTGTGGCAATTTATTGATGTATTTTCTACCTGCATAAGGTTTGTTCAAACAATACCAAATTGTGTTGTGATTAGCAACATGACAATAACTTCTGTCTTTAAGAAGATACCTTGAATACAAAATAAAATGCTTGTTCAAAATGTTTAATTTCATATTTATAGAATTTGGGGTTATGTCGAGGTAATATCCTGGACATTAAGTTAACAACAGTCAAACTAACACAGTATGCATAAATAATACAATTACTACAATAATTTATCCATTTATCTTACCACCGAATGACGAGTGGGTACAAATTTACTTCGATTTATTGCTTTAACCCATTTTAACTTGTGATCCGGATTTTTTGGAAATAAAAAGACGCTCACTTTTGGGCCTAAAAAATAATTGCCTTTACAAGCCTTAACACAACATTTGCGAGGCATTTCTATTGTAGTAAAAGTCCCTTAAATGCACGGAACAAATTTTACGTATACAGTAACACACTACACCAAGGTTAATATACAAACAAACATGTACGAGTTTAATGTACGAGGTTAAACAAACAAGTACGAGTAACATCGGTGTAATCCATTGTACTTTTGTGTACTAATTTTGTCAATACATACGCTGCAGTCTTAACTGAAGTGAATGTAAATGGTACTTCGCATGTTTTTTAAGTACACCAACACTTCGGTCGACGTCTGCCGGCACAACACTAAATCGGGAAAAATAAGTTGAGGTTATGTTAAGCTTCAAAAAAGTAGGCCTAGTGATCAACAATGCCAAAAGACGTTGAGGGACTGTTTGATCCGCAGGCCAGAAGTTTCAAAATTATTTGAAGTTAAATGTTCAAGCAAACCGCATAAGTTAAAACAAATCAGTGCACAAAGCATTTGATTTGCAGTTAATAAAATTAAATTTTATTATGGAGGTTCAAAGTAATTTAAGTCAAGACTAACACCAACAAAAAATAATGGGCAAAATAAATTAATAAACTTACCACTGAATAAGTTGTGGGTGCAAAATCTTTTTGATTTAGTGCATGTACCCATTTGGCTCTAAGACTTGGGTCTTTAGGAAAATGAAACACACTTACTTTAGTTCCGGGGTGTCTATTACCCTTGCAAAACTTAACGCTACATTTTCGCGGCATAACGAAATTTTTAACAATAAATTTTTACGAACAGTAGCGTACATCTCCGTTTTACTTACGTTATGAGAGCACAGCATTTAGAAAATAAACAAAACCTATCGGCTCTTAAAACACGTCATCGCTTGCGATGATTGGCTGTTGAATTTTTCGTCGTTCACAGTTTAGGCCTACCCACAGATTACTATTCTACCTACCAAGATTTCTCTATAAAAACCTTTCCAAGATACTACGCTTCCTTGCTGCGAATGCATCAAAGATCTGTATATTTTTATTGCCGTTGTCGTATGTGGATTTTAGTATAACGTTTCATTTATAAGGCCGACCTTGAAGCAGTTCAGGCATTTTTATTTTAGTTTAAGAAACTAACTATACAGACGCTGACGATACGCTTCTATACCGGGTAGCCCATATGTCAGTTTAACCATGCAATAGGATATTTTGTATCAATAACAGAAGTCGATCCAAATATATGGCGATCAATTTTGTGGTACGTTGAGGCATGTTTCAAACTCAATGAACGTGTTAATCGGCGTAACTGCGTGTACTCATGGGATTCAAATCCTCGTAAGGTAATCCAAGAAGAGCTTAATGTGCCTGATGTTATAGTATGGGGAGAAATTTCGAGTGCTGCTTTGATAGATCCTAATTTTTCTTGAGGGAACTCGGTAAATTACCTACTAACAGGTACTGCAGGAACTTGAGGAGTCTTTCCGGAACTTGAAAACAATCCTGTGTGTAAATTTTCAATCGCACTTCTGGGAACAAGATGGAGCCCTAGCATATTTCGGTATCGAAGTTCAAGAGCTTTTGAATTCCAAATTTAACGAATGGATTGGTCACTGTGGTACAATTGATTGCCCCGCGCGCTCGCCAGACTTAACCTCAAGTGATTTTCACTGTGGGGTATTATAAAGGATTGGTGTTTTCTTCAAAATCGCAAAACCTAGCCGAACTAAAATGCACAATAAGAAATGGATTTGATACGGTCAATGAAGATACATTGTTAGGTGCTACTATATGCGGCATGCGCTTTGTTTAGTAAAGTTTGTATTTGTTAATGTGGTAACACTGTCCACTAGCACTTTTCGCGCGTAAAGATTCACATATTTATATAATAATTATATAATGTATATTATATATATACATAATTATTATATAATTATTATTGTATATTATTATATATATAATAATTATATATTTAATAATAATTATTATTATGTACGATACATTAAGGTTATGTCTTAACTACAGTTATATCATATAACTCGACCATAGATTATGAAAAATTATGAGAAAAGAAGAACCTGATTTGTTTCTTGCTTTTCTTAACGATATTTGTAGTGTGTATCGGGTGTAAACAGACTATATAAAAATATCTGAAATACGTACATAAATGTAAACTATGTATACCTACCTATAATATTTAATATCCTTTTTGTATTATTATAGTATTATCTGGTATTGCAAATTATCGTATTATTATCCTTTTTTGTAACGCATCCTTATTTATTGTCTTTATATTATCCTTTTTTCTTTCAAAATTATCCTTTATTATAAAAATGCGTAAAGTGCTAACGGACAGTGCTACCACATCAACAAAATACAAACTTCACTAAATATAACGCGGTGGGCCGCATACTGTAGCACCAATTGTTATTGTTGAAAATTTGTCTATCAGTTTTAAGTTGTTGTATGAAGTGTCGGCACTAATGGTGGGTATTTTGAACAAACACTATAGCATAGGTATTAAAGTTATTATCTAAGCAGTTCAAATAATAAATCTGTTTTCTTCCCTGTAGGTTTCTTATTCCGTTAACTTGTAACCCTTCATTTTTTTCTTCCATGCGTGGGGAAACTAACATGTGGGCCACCCAGCCTATTATTACTTACAATATTCGATACGCTCTGCCTATCATGTGTTACATTTACTATATTGAACTATTTTGTAAGTATGACAATCTACAATTCCACGTGGAGTTGAAATAAATCTGTCATAATGTTTGATGTGCTACCTCATTGGTTGAACGCACTTTCGATTCATAATCTACACCTCTTAAAGCTACAGAAAGATTAATTACAAATACAGATGGACATTTTAAAAGAAATGTACTTGAACTACACCTTTGCTACTTAAAGTAAAACGGTGAAATATTAAATGTCCTGTTGTCTCTTCCTAGAAGGAATTATGCTTTTTTATGGCTGGATTCGTCATCTACACCTCTTAAAGCTATAGAAAAGATTAATTGCAGATACAGATGGACATTTTTTAAAAAATGTACTAGAACTATAGCTTTGCTACTTTCAGTAAAACGGGGAAATATTGAATGATAATAAGGTATTGTTGACAAGTCATACAAAATTGCAATAGTAGCCTTAGAAAACCAAAACTTGGTCACTTGTTGATTCTTAGACCTCGCAAAGGCTTTTGACTCAATTAATTTTGAACTGCTGTTGATAAGCTACATACATTGGAATTAGTGTAACTGCTCTTGAATGAATTTTTCCAGCAGCTGGAAAAATACAACATGGATGTAGTAGCCCTGCAAGAAACAAGGTGGCCCTTGGCAGGAAGGATAAATGCCAGGAAATATTTCATATATTACAGTGGCTGTGAAGAAAATAGATACTATGGGGGAGTAGGATTTGCCGTAAATAAGAGAATAGCAGATGCTGTGATTGGTTTTGAAGCCAAAGGTGAGAGAATGTGCAATATTAGGCTTAGAGGAAAATTTAAAAATATTTCTATTATAAGTGTATATGCGCCCACAGAGGAAGCAGAAGATGATGAATAGGAACATTTTTACGAGCTTCTAGAAGAACAGGTGGAAAAGTTACCTAGCTTTGATATCAAAATAATTTTAGGAGATGCTAATGCCAAGGTGGGTAGGGAGGACGTGTGGAAACCAGCTATTGGGAGGGAGAGCCTGCATGAGGAATCTAATGATAATGGTACTCGACTTACAAGTTTTGCGCTAGCAAACAACCTAAAAATATCCAGTACCATGTTCCCAAGGAAGGACATACATAAGTACACGTGGACATCTCCAGACGGGTCTACAAGAAACCAAATTGATCATGTTCTGGTAGATCAACGTCATAAGAGTAGCATAACAGATGTAAGAAGTGTAAGGGGAGCAGAATGTGGAACTGACCATTCATTGGTTCTGGTGAAGGTAACCCAAAAAATTGCAATCCAGAAAAGAAAGGAGGAAAGAAGTGGCGCAGATATAGATGTTAGAAAGCTGGAAGACAAACAATTGAGTAGAGAATTTGAGTTGAAACTGGAAAATAGGTTTCAAATTTTGCAGGATATCCAAATAGAAGAGAATGACATAAACAGTAAGTGGAACAACTTCAAGAAAAATATAATAGAAACAGCCAAAGAAATTTGTGGTGAAAAGAAAAGAGTGAAAAAGAAACCCTGGTTTGATGGAGAGTGTGAGCAGAGGGTAACGGAACGAAAGGAAAGGAAAAGGATCTGGATGAATAGTGATACAACAGAGAATAAAGATAGGTACATGGAATCAAATAGAGAAACGAACAAGATACTAAGAAGGAAAAAGAGAATGTACTTAAATAACTTAATCGATAAAGCAGAACAAGAATGTTCAACAAACAATGCACGGGACTTTTATAGAAAAGTAAGGTTTTTTAAGAAAGGATTCACGCCAAATCCGTATGGTGTCAAGGATAAAGAGGGCGTTGTATTAACTGAAAACCAGAAAGTCCTTGAAAGATGGAGAGAATATTTCTATGAATTGTTGAACGTGGGAGATTTGGACAATGCATTACACGGAAGCAATGAAGAGACTTACTATAATGTACAACCAGACGTAGACGTACCTTCCAGGGAAGAAGTTGAAGCTGCAGAAGTCAAAGCTCTTAAAAACAATAAAGCTCCTGGGAAGGACGAAATTTCAGCAGAGTTACTAAAGAAGGGAGGAGATGTAATAATAGAGAAGATGTGAGAATTAATAAGGATAATATGGGAAAAAGAAAAGATGCCAAATGAATGGCAGGAGGCAATAGTTGTTCCCATACACAAAAAAGGAGAGTAAGAGGAATGTGGCAACTTTAGAGGAATATCTCTCCTCAGCATTCCCTATAAAGTTGTATCTAAAATAGTCCTGAATCGTATTGAGAAATACACAAATGAAATAATCCTAGAACATCAAGCAGGTTTCATGAAAGGCAGGTCCACAACAAATCAAATATTTATCCTCAAAGAAATAGTATCAAAGTACTGGGAATTCAATAGGGAATTTTTTGCTCTATTTATTGACTTTCAAAAAGCTTACGATAGCATAAACAGGGAGAAATTGTGGATGAAGATGGAGAAGTTTGGAATTCCAAAAAAACTCGTAAACCTGGCCAGGTCAAGCATAGCGGAAGCCTCGTGCTCGGTAAGAGTAAATGGGCAAGTCTCTTGAGTCCTTAAGGATAAATTCAGGAGTAAGACAGGGCGATGGGCTCTCCCCAATTCTCTTTAATTTAGCCATAGAAGAAGCACTCCAAAAAGTAGCAAATAGGAATGAAGGCATAAAAATTGGATCGGGAATCAACACACTAGCATTTGCTGACGAAGTGGTAATTGTCGCAGAAAAGATAGATAACTTACGTCAGTTAGCAGAAGTGTTTATGGAGGAAGCGGGAGGAATAGGATTGAAGGTAAACAACACAAAAACGAAGTATATGCATTTCACTAGAAATCGAGTTAACAGAGACCAAGGTCCTCTCCAAGTGAACGGTCAATGTTTTGAAAGAGTAGACTCTTTTAAGTACCTAGGCGTCGTCATTTCTGAACAAAATACAGAAGAGACAGAAATACAAAATAGGCTAAATCTTGCAAACAGATGTTTCCACGCATGCAACAAACTTATGTCTTCAAAATCGTTATCACGTACCTACAACAAAAATTAAAATTTATAGAACAATTATCAGTCCAATATTGCTCTACGGAGCGGAGACATGGAAATTAGATAAAAGAGAGGAAAGGAAATTTATTGTATTTGAAAACAAGATCCTTAGAAAAATTTACGGACCTGTAAACGAGGGAGGAGAGTGGAGGAAAAGACACAACAGAGAACTTAGAGACCTTTATAGGAAGCCAGATGTGGTGTGTGAGTTCAAGTGTAGAAGAATTAGATGGGCTGGGCATGTTTTAAGAAGGAAAGAGGACAGTAATCTTAACCAAGTGTTAAGAAGAAATCCTGAAGGACGACGACCGAGAGGAAGACCACGACGTAAATGGTGGAGTCAAGTGAGGGCCGATATGGAGAGAATTGGAGCGACCGAGGAAGACGCGGGGCATCGAGAGAGGTGGAGGGGATGTGTTGGTGCGGCTAAATATCTACTTAGATATGTGTGGCCATGGCAGTAAGTAAGTAAGCTCTTGAATGGGTAAAGTCATTTGTGACAGACAGGGGGCAGTATGTTGCAGTTCAGAGAAGAGAAGGTGGCTCTTGATGAAATTCAGTCAAAGCTGAAGTGCATAAAGCATGGAGTTTCCCAAGATTGGTCCCAGTGTTTTGGAACCACTGTTCATTTTGCAATATACAGTCAATTCCGTATAATTGGGGCACATCAGGACTGAAGCATTTTGGCCCAATTAAACGGCTGGCTCTAATAAATGAATTCGTAAAAGATTGCTTATACAATACTGTATTTTAATACATTTACATGTATTACCACAAGCATAAATTTTACAAAATCTTTTTTTTTGTTGTTTTCTTGATCTAAACAACTCCCATGATATTAATTTTGTAAATGAAGCCTTAGACGAGATCTCTGACTATGAACTTAAAATAAGACAAAACAGATGAGGAGGACGTTTTAGAAGAACCAGAACATGATGTGGACACAGAAACAGAGGCCGATATTTCGGATGATGTCCAAAATATTCGGTTAGATGTTGCAGCAAATACTGTTATTGCTCATTGAAAAAACAAAAAAAAAATAAACAAAATGTAGTAAAAGCAATGCTTTTTTTTGTATTATCCTATATAAAGAACGCACTGGTTATGTAAAATTATTTTTTAAGCTGTAGTTTGTTCGCATGGTACGCCTTCATCCTCTCGCTAACCTTCTCCCTTTGTTCCTGCGTCCATGTCCTCTGCCTTGTTTCTGCAGTCGGGAAATTCCCAAAATCTTTTGTTTTCCTTCTAAAGGCAGTTCCATCTGTTACATCGTTACGTGAAGCGTTTATGGTGTTTAGGTTTGTTTCGATTTCTTTAATCCATCTATCTTTGGTTTTAAAACCTTGATATGTGATCATTTTGTACGTTTCGTTATTTTTGTTTTGGAATCTCATCATGTGACCGTAATATTGTAGTCGACGTTTTATGAGCTTAGTTGTTAAAGTTTCGCCTAGGAAATTCATTATGTGTTCGTTCGTTCTCTTCTTGTGGATCTTGGTTTCTGGGTCAAAAACTGTTCCTAGGATTGTCTGGGCGAATCTCCTGTGTATTTTATTTAGTTTTGTTAATAATCCTTTCCTATGAAATGTTAGGGTTTCGGCTGCGTATAAGACTTGTGGTAGAACGACTGTGTTCAGATGTCTAAGTTTGGCGTTTCTAGATATGCATTTTTTGTTGTAAAAGTTCCTTGTTTGTACGTAGGTCATTTCTAGTTTTGCTATTCTGTTTTGCAATGTAAGTACGTTGTTTCCGTTTTGTTGTATATTTTCTCCTAAGTATTTGAAGTGGTTGACTCTTTTGAGTGTCCCGTGTTGGGTTTTGAGGGCAATGCTTATGTATGCAAAGAACATATTGTTGTTATTCGTTGTGACTGCGCTTCAGAGAACGGTGCTAACACTGATGAGTATTCCGACACTGAAAAACTCTGATATTATCACTATAGACTGTAGTTTAGCTTCCTATTTTTGTATATACTTTTTGTAATGACTATAAACTTTATTCATTTGTGGTAAAATAATGTATCAAGATGGAAATACGGAAGTTAATTCAGATTAAATTCAATTTTTTTTCATAAATAAATACAAAAACTTTTTAAATGTTGTGAATTACATCAATAAAATAATAAAAAAAATACGAACAAATAAATAAATATAACTATTTATTTGTGTTTTTCAATTAAAATAACAACTAGTTACTACAATGTTAGGCTACCAAATAGAAGGCGGAGCAAAAAACGACGCGCGACCACTAATGTGACCAAGCCTTTATATTAACAGTTTCAACTCTGCATTTTCTATTAAAAACAGCTCATTGTCACTTGGCAAAGACATCTTGATGACTAATATTTTCCAGGGTTTAAATGAAATACATACAGTTTTGTAAGCGCTTGGAGCAAGCTGCAAGTTACAAGGCGCTTGTTGCTAGGTCTGCACGTGAGCGCACCCAAAAATTAGTTCACTGAACGTGTTTTTAAATTGCTACATTTTGATGGACCAGCTAAAGTTTCCAATATAGCATGGTTCAAGCACCGCAAAGTATTAATAACGCTGTTGTCCTATGGAAAATTATTTGCCTTTAAGTACACCCTTCTTCTTCTCTTCTTCTTTCTCTCTCCCCATGTGCCTTACAGCGTCGGGGTAGTCTCGGTCAACCCTCTCCATTGTACTCTATCCGCCGCCAATCATCTCATTTGCCCTAGGGCCATGCCTCTTTCCTCTCCCAATCTTCGTATGTGCTCATCATATGAGTATCGTGGACGTCCTCTTTTCCTACTCCCGCCAACGATTACGTTTGCATACTGCTTGGCTTTCCTTTCGTCATCCATTCTTTGTATGTGACCCCACCATCCCAATTGTTTTCTATCTATCACTTCCTTCACATCCTTCATTCCTATTTCCTCCCTGATTCTTTCACTTCTTACTCTATCTCTCAATGTCTTCCCAGCTGTCCTTCTATGGCACTTCTTTGCAACTGCCCTGATTCTGCTCATTTGTTGTTGCTTCAAGGGCCAGCTTTCTGCACCATACAGGACTATTGGTTCAATAATACTTTTATAGACCCTGTTTTTTACTGTGGCACCCACTTCTTTTTTTCCAAAAATACAATTTCTGGTTGCATAGAAGGCCCGACTAGCTTTAGAGATTCTATTTCTTAGTTCATCATCTATTTTCCCATCGTCACTTACTACTGTACCCAGATACTCATATGACCTCACCTGTTCCATTACCTGTCCTTCCACATCCATCCTAATTCTCTCACCCTCCAAGCCATTAACCACCATCACTTTACTCTTATTGATATTCAGTGTCATGCCTTTCCTTTTAATCTCTTCATTCCATTCAATTACTGCAGTTTGAAGCTTTCTTTCAGAGTCAGCAATAAGAACTATGTCATCTGCAAATAACAAAGCCTGAGCAAATATGGGCCTCAAGTTCCAACGTCCCACCATCATTCTGTCAGTTCTTCTTTTGCAGATTTTATTAATTTCGTCCATTATCATCACAAAAAGTAGTGGACTCAAACTGTCTCCCTGCTTAATTCCTTTTTCCATTTGTAACGGTCTTGAAATCCTTCCACACGTTCTGATCACTGCAGTCACATTATTAAAAACACATTTTGGGACCGTATCGAAAGCTGCTTTGAGGTCCAAGAATGCCAGATAAAGCCGTTTTCCCTTTTCTATAGACTTCGAACAGATTGATCTCAGCGAGAAAATATGGTCTTGAGTTTGTCTGCCTGGTCTGAAGGCACATTGTTCCTCCTCCAACTGGTCCTCCACCACCGCAAGAAGTCTTTTCTCTAGAATTCAGGTATAAATTTACAGTACAACCGATGACAAACACACTGCGCGATAGTTTTCACAATCAGTTGAGTTACCTTTTTTATACAGTGGGATAATGATATTTTGTTCCCATTCTTCTGGAATCTTTTCCTGTTTCCAGACTTTCTGCAATAATTTTGTTAGGCTATTCACTATGCATTCACCTCCTTTCTTCAGGTATTCAGCATGTATTTCATCTATTCCTGCTGCTTTCCCTACCTTCATTTTTCGAATTGCATCCCTAACCTCTTCCCTTGTTATATCAGAATTCATTTGATAGTCCACATTTGCATCATTGACCACATCTACAGTGATAGCTTCCTCAAACCTATCCTCTTTGAACTTATCTTCGAAAAACTTTTTCCAGGTTTCAAGTACATCTTGAGTAGCCGTCATCAGTTTCCCTTCTTTATTCTTTATTGAGTTCACTTGTTTTCCAAATTTTCCACGTATACTTTTGCAAATTGTCCAGAACTTTTTTACGTTATTTTTGAAATTTCTATCGATTTCATTTCCAAATTCCTCCCAAGCCTTCACCTTCGACTCCTTCACTATTTTTTTTGCTTGGTTTCTGCACTCAATATATTTCCGCCAATCTTCATTTCTTCCCAATCTAATGTATCTTCTATATGCATTCTTTTTGTCTTTGACTTTCTGTTTCACTTCTTCTGTCCACCATTTTGTTCTCCTCTTGAATTGACCCACTTTTCTTTTTCCACATACCTTATTTGCTGCTTTTAATAAGGTTTCCTTTATGTTTTTCCACTGAACCTCAATATTTGTGGACAGAGCTTCATCTGTCATTTGAGCTTCAGCTAGAGTCAATTCTCTCTCCACTTCAGCCTGAAATGCATTCTGTTTATCAATATTTTCCAATTCCTCTACTTTAATCCTTTGATAGACTTTCTGCTTCATTGTGGTTTTTCTCTGAAAACTGGTGTCTGCAACAAGAAGTTTATGATCTGTATCGATCTCTGCACCTCTTATAACCTTTACATCCTTTACTGCATATCTCATAGTAGATGGGTACAGAAAGTAGTCAATAATACTTTGAGTATCTCTGCCTTCAGCCACGAAAGTGACTTTGTGTATGGTTTTATGGATGAACCACGTATTTCCAATCAGCAGCTGGTGACCAATACAGAACTCCAACAGACGTGTTCCATTACCATTCCGCACTGACTCCCCGGCATGTTTTCCCATACAACCATGCCATCTTGTTTCATCATTTCCTATTCTTCCATTAAAATCACCCATTATAAATGCTTTTCGACCTGTCTCTACCTCTGCCATTGTTCTACATAGATCTTCCCAAAAACAATCTTTTTCTCTAACATCTGCATCATCAGTTGGGCCATAGACCTGAATAATGGAAATATTTTCTGACAGTTCTAGATCAATTCTTATAATCCTGGGACTCCTGGCTTCCCATCCACTTACTAATTTATTAGTGTTCTCGTCCAGTATGACACCAACTCCTCCTTTTAACCGTCCTGCATCAGTCGTTCCTGAATATCTGAGCACATATCCATCATCCAATTGTCTCTCTCCACATCCTCTTTTCCGAATCTCACTAACTCCTAGAACACTCATTTTATACCTTTTCATCTCCTCTACTATTTCCTTTTCCTTTCCAGTCAAAGTGCGTACATTCCAATTTTCAAATCGTAAATTAGGTCTGTCCAGTCTTTTATTCCGAAAATTCCTGTCCTGTCCGAGGCTATTTATGTGACTTTGACTCCGCTTTTTCAACGTGTGGGTGATTGGCCCAACGACGTCGTTTTTGGAGTACTTCTTCGTCTGGCTCCTACCCTTTGACTTGTCCGGCTTGGGAGACCCTGCTGGTAGTTACACTACCGCCGGCATAGCTCTCCGGGTCTTGGGAGCACGCAAGCCCCTCCACCATCTACAAGGTCCTGTACTCCCTAGGAGGGGCTAATTACACCCTATTCAACAATTAGCAACTTTTAACACAAGGAGAGGAATGTTATTTTTAAGTAACAAAACTCTTTTAAAATTTATTTTGTGTCAATATTTGTATTAAACCAAACTTACGTAGAAAAAATCTGGTGTGAAACACTCACACAACTTTTTCTTGCCAATGCAAATAATTAACAATAATCCTAACATTAGTAATAAAACATTAGAAATAAACAAAAAACTAACCTCTAAAAATATAACCTTATTTTAGTAATGACTGGAAGACGCAAAATGAAAATCGAACTCAGTTTGGCTTAAAAATACGGAAAATCACTCTTTCACACTAAATTAGGCTCTGTAGATAAAAATGCTTTAAATAAAAGTTGTAGATCTTTTAATTTTCTATAAATTTTATTATATACACTTTTGTCGTAAAATGCATACTAAGGCCGAAATCTTAAAAAAATCGATTTTTCACACGTTTTCATGAGAAAAAAACAGAAAATTGCTAATTACTGCTAAACTAAGCGTTATACAAAAAAAATGTTTGAAATAAAAGTTGTAGGTTTTTAAATTTTCTACAATTTTAATTATATAAATTGTTGCGCTAAAATGCATATTAAAGCCGTAATCTTAAAAAAACAACGGTTTTACAAGAAAACACCCTCACCAAGAATTTCAGCAAATATGGCGCCTATTCTATCTTGTAGAGAATAAAAAATTGAGTAAACCAGGCGATTTTAAAAAAAATCGTAGGACCAGTTTTTGAGAAAATAGCAAACAAGTGAAAAATTATACGAATAAACTACTACTTCCGGTTGACCGATTTTGATGAAAATGTTCGTGTCGGGTCCGGTAGTGGTATGTAACTTAAGTTTCAAGTTCGTACAACGTTCAGTTCTTGAGATATTCTGTTCACACACACACACCAATCGCTGAAAACATGTTTTTTGGGTTCAGGGGGTCTGAAAACGTATAGATCCAGTGAAAACTCGACATGAAAACAATACTTTCCTTCCTATATATTCATATAGGCAAGAGAAAGTAAAAATATGTTTTGTCACCCACGAGGAGCTACCCAACAAAATGCATGAAATAGAAAACATAACAAGTCTAGTATTCTATACAATTTATTTGGATTTCTATTTTTAGTTTTATATTATAAATTTTAACATAAAAATAAACCTTAACATAATATATATGTATAAACTAATTTTATAATGTTTTTTTTATCGATAAATTATTAAAAATGTAAACTATTCATATTGAATGTAAATTATTACAACAAATAGTCTTTAATTTATTTATTATGTAACAAAATATGAAAAACTTAAAATTACGGCATATACTGGTCTTAAATTAGGTATATATTACAGAAATAATAAATAACAATACTAAGTTTAATTTACAATACTATATCATACTTTAAAATTTAAAATGTACTGCCATGCTAATACTTATATCAAAATCTTTCCTATTTAATAATGAAAATTTATATACAAAAATATAAATATCTGTAACAGTACATGCAACTTCATTACAAAATACTGGATAACTAATAAAAGATCTATTGTTAACAAAAATTTCACTATATTACAAAAAAAAATTACTATTAATTCAAGCTATAAATTACACGACTTTGATTTAAAAATAGGCTGCCTTTTTACTTTTGTCAACATGCATAAATAAAATTAATAGCTAAGTATATATATGTATCACCTTTTTCAAGCTTTATTTACTTGTAACTGATATCTTGCATAATCTGTACAATTTTATGCACAAAAATATATAATCACATAAAATATTTGAATCGGTAATTAAAAGAACTTGTAAATTAAAGTGTTAAGCTTCAGAGAATTAACAAACTCCAAAAACATATTATACAACATTGTTTGTTTGACATTATTAACATATTATTATAATGTTTGACATTATTAAAAATTTTTTCTACATTTTCTTATATCGTTTTAACTTATTACCCTCTTTATAATGAGCCAAAGGGACTTTGACCCAAGCCTCTCCACTACACAACAGCCTCTTCTTAGAAATTATTAAATAAGAACTGCTTTGTGTAGTCTCAATTATAGTAAATAATTTTTGAAATTCTAACTGTGATCATTAAAACCATCCAAAATATGTACTAAAAAAGGATAATAATCACTCCTCGATTTAACAAACTTTCAATTTAATGGACAGTGATTATAGTAAAGAAATACAACAATTATATTAAAATGTTTATATTATGTAAATAATTATATTAAAACAGTTTTACAAAGTGTTGTGAAATGGGGAAAACAAAAATTAAGGTAGATTTATATATATATATTTATAATTGCCTAAAAGATAACTCTGATCTGGGGTTCCAAGAAATGAGGATTAGAAAAAGTCCTTTCAAAAGTTAACAGTACATTCTGATTCTGACGATGCAGCTATGATGAAATAATAAACCATAACTGTCAGAAGTCCATGAGGCTACAATAGTGACACAAATTATTTTATAATTATACAATAGAAAAAACCCAAATATCCACTGGATGACTCTCACCTCATTAAAAGTCAGTAGATCCTCTTGGATACATGATATCTGAAAAGCCCTATTGACTTTTCAATTCGGTTTGCAACCAAGGTGCCACATATGCAAAATATTTTGTCAACCTTCAACTTAACTTTCCAGATTTAAATAAAAATATATAATTGGATCAGAAATCCTTTTTCGGAAACCTTGAGAATAGATGATTTGGAGTTTCAGGAACAGGAGAAACTGATGGACCTAAAAAATGATCATACATTCGTATCAAATTGAATGAACTTTCACTAAAAAGGTTCGGATTTCACTTGAAAATCAGTTCCCACAGATCTCAAGAAAATCTACCTCAGTGCTCATAATTCTCAGCTAGTTGAGAATTGTGCTAATTAATTGAGTCCAGATTTTCTACACTAACCGATATCAAAACTAAAAAGAGATAGAAACTGACTTCCAGCAATCTTGAAGATAATTTGCGTTTAAGCTTCTCAACAATCCCGACCCAGAATTTCCGAAAAAAACATCAAGAACAAGTTTCTCATTAAATTACAAGTAATTTGAAATACTTATAACTAAAATTATTTAAACATTGATTAAAACTTTTTAAACTTTATTAAAACCTAATAGCTAACTAACAATATAATATTATGGGTATTAATATTATGGGTTCCATTGGTAAGGTTGCCACGGAAAAGAAAACGTTGTGCACCTCTGATCTATATTGTATTTGGATTTTTCTATATTGTACAATTCTAAACAATACAGAGGATAATGTTTAACATAATTAGTTTCTTCATTCATCAGCCAAATTATGAAGATTTTAGGCAGTACAAGGACCTAATTACACAAAATCAGTCCAGCAGACAATTAAAGATCAACATTATTTTCTTTCTTTTGACATCAGTTTTTACTATTATTATTATTATGTTCTTAAATACATTCACTTTCTTTCCTTAAACTAATTTCCGATTATTAATGAAATATAGTTTATTTTTAATCATAAAGTGTGATAAAATAAGTCATTTAAAAGAGTTTGTCCTCGTTTAGGGTACTGTATAAAAAATTGGTAATTTTGTTATCATAACTGGTTTCTGTTAGAGTAAGCATTATCACAACATGTAATGCTTATATTTTTAGAACCGTAGAGTTTAGGCCAAATTACACAAACACTTTTCAATACCCAAAAGAAAATTTGTTATAACAAACACTCCCAACCCCCAATAATAAGTTCATTAAATTGAAGAGCAAGAGTACTCTCTTAAAACAACTGGAAACAATTAAAAACACAAATGAAAATACCATATGGTAGTTTGTTCACAAATTCACATTAATATCTGGAATACAATCGCTTTGTGTAACATCAAATATAAAGGTTTAACTATAAAAAATCATTCTTTTAAAAATTTACTTTTGCTATTAAAGTAGGCCTAAAAACTGATTGTCATTTATACTTATTCTGAATCATTGTATTAATAATCAAAACACTAAAATGTTTCCTTTAAAATTTCTACAGTTGTGTAATATTTACGAGAGAGAATGCATCATTGATTTGGGTTCTCTAAGGTGACCTCCACAAACAGCAAAATATTTATAATCAATGGTGTTGTATCAGTTTACTAGTTACTAACAACTACAATGGAAAGAACAACCCTAAACTTTTCCAGACCCTTAACAATATCAAACTTTGAATCATCTATTTAGCTGTCATTTAACTTCGAAGTATAAGTTGTAAGTATTGGAGTCTCCTGGATGCAAGTAAAAAAAAAGGTACCATCAAAAGCATGCAAAAAGTAATACTTGCAAGATTAGAACATTGCAATACTGATTTTCTTTTAATTTCTGGAAATATTAAACACAGTCAGAATACAGAATATCAATGTTCTAATCTACTGTTGGTTAAATTCAAAATAAAGAGAAAAATTGCTTAGTCATCACATAAATAAACTCACAAAAATTTTTAAATCACCATCGTTGCTGTGGGATTTTAGAAAACCAAAATAAAATTGTAAAGAAAATTTAATCTGATCTCAGATAAGGAAAATTATTTGAGTTTTCAAATAGCCCAAGTCCCAGACTTGGAGCACTAAAAACGCTACACAATCACAGTATCCCGAGAAAACCCTCATACAAACTTTTAAACAAATTAGCTTCTTAAATGATGTGATGTAGGATTCTATCAACCCTAATGACAAAGAAACTATATACTCAACCAGTCCTAAAAACTGACAAGATTAAAATTAAATTATTATTACCCTGAAATAATATTTATAACTATAACAAGAATACAACATATTACTCCCGGGTAAAATTACCAACTTATCTTCATTTATCTATATAACCCCATCCATGAGTTCATTCTCTCTCTCAAAAGAAACACCAGACTTCAACAAAAATTAAGAAAATTACACTTTCTTAGAAATGGTTTGAAAACCTATCCAGTATCAACATTTGATTGCAATTTTAAACTTACTTTTCTTAAAACTTCAAAAGCTAAAATTAAGATTAACTTTAACTTTATTATTCTTGCAAAATTTCACAGATGAATTAAATTAAAACTAATTTTTGTAAGAGAATGAATTGCGAATGAAACAATTTTTTAATATCATAGAAGAGAAAGGTTACAAAACTAATATGTACAAACAAGCCAAAGTTCATGGATGGTGTCTCATTTTCACAATCTATTATACTAAGGAACCGACATATTTCTCATGTGAGAGGGTAAGCACATGATGCAGACAGACGGTCAGATTCCTAAATCGGCATGAGTAACAAGCGCCATCAAGAATATAATCAGCTCAGGTGGAATTGGGTGTAGCAGAAGTATATTTTAAGCACCAAAACAGCTTCAATTTTTTATTACCCGCAATTTTCATAAACAAAACATATTTTCAGAAGAATGCTTGTGGGGTAACCATAAGGCAAGTCAACTTTCCTTAAATTTTTAATGTTTCATTTAACTGTATGAATTTCACTTTCCTCCAATTGGATTTTTTATTATTTTTAATCTTCTTGGCATTTTGACAAATTATTTACAACTCTGGTAAATAATGTAATCAAAAAATGGAAAATTTTAATAGTTTAGGTTTTCAGTGAAAAATTTTGTTTTCTTGTTTATTAAACGATGTGAATGTGGTTTTAAAAATCACTTCAAATCAAACTCTCCACATCCATATTTTATCTTATCTTTAAATGACAAAAGTAAATAAAGGAATACTAAGAACTGTTACCTAGAGTATTTTAACACAGTTTGCATAAGAAAATGGAGAACCGATAACCAATATCTGAAACCAGAATGAACTCTTCATTTCGACGAACAGTCTGGCTCAGAAAAGTAGTTAGCGCTGGCATGGGCCACTACTGTGAGCATACTTGTACTCACAGTTGTACTCTCTTGTTGTGACCACACTAGCACTTTTGTCTAATAACATTGGTCGTTTCAAAAGCAGTACTGTGCTGGTTGTCAGAATCTGACTTTCAGCCTGGACTGAGTGCTTACCCTGCATTAACTCTACGTCCATAAAAACTTTATGCAATACAATCAATGACTTCTGAATTCTCAATAAATTATAACATAAAAATAGTAAATACACTTCACCGCTCACAAAAAGAATGTTCTGCAGAATACAAATAATCGATAAAAACACCTGCATCAGTAGGTGCAGTTAGTATTCATTAAATGCACTAAATCACGTTCATTTAACGTGATCCAAGTATAAATCACATATCTGGTAAAATAGACTCTTCAAGTTCAATTGTGGGCCTACTAGGCCTAATATCATCAGCTTGATCATCATTTGTTTCCATTTCACCCAAAGAACAACTACCAGTGTTTTCAACATCTTCATCATCAAAGTCATCCCAGTCTTCTACCAATTCATCTTTTGCATGTTTTTTGGGACTTATAAACATTGGTGTCTGAGCTGCAGAAACTATAACAGAGTTTGAATTTATGCACTGTAAACTGCTACTATTGTTACCAATTTGAACAACAACATCCTCATCCATTAGGCATGTAGAATGGCTGCTTACAGTGACATTCGGTTGTTGTATCACAGATGGTGGCTGTATAATTATGCTGTCTCGTTCACATACCTCCATGGGCTGAAAGAAGAACCATTTATTTAATTTACAAATAAATCTTTACAATGTATCCTGCAGCCTACAATTAACCTTAATTCAAAAATACTATAATTTTTACTGAACTTTTATAGCTGCTATATTATTTCTCATACAAGTATCATCTGTCTAACGCATAATGATTATAAATATAAGAGAATCATCATAATTTCATTAAACAGCATTTTAAAGTGGCAGTGAAACATGTTAGAAACAATTCTAATACCTAATGACCTGAAGACTGTCTATTTTCCATAATATGGAAAATAGACAATCTTCAGAATAAAGTAAATGTATATTATACAATTAGTTTATTCTGAAGAATGGATACATCAGCAAAGGAAGTCCACCTAATCTTTACATCAGTATTAATCTATATGAGAAGAACCGAGTAATGCAATTTAGAAGACCTTGGTGCAACAACCCACTGGCTCCAAAAATGAAAATTTTTCAGGAGATACAAAAAACTCCTAACTACGCAAGTTTACATGCGCAGCCAACTTTTTTCTCTTCATACCACCTAAACGTATGATTGGATTTGACCGTTTGTTGTACCAAACGATAGAGCAATTTTTTTACTATACGAATGTATCATAACATAAAAATGCTGATAAATGGAGATAACCAGTTACGCATCAAGGCCTTCTTCAATTTCAAAGCTGCTTTATTAAGTTTAACCTTTTTATGAAACGGTCTCCATGATACAGTAAAACATGCTGTTTATTTGTCTTTGAACATTTTTTTATTTAAAAAAAAATACATCAAGTATATTGTACTATATTCATTGAAAGTTGAGAACAAGCAGCTCACATGATTGATTGACTGCCAGCAAACCGGCTCACATGCATATTATTATAGTGATATAATTCAATCCATCAAAAGTATGCGCACAAATAAATTGTTTTATGAAACATAGCCATCGGTAAACTGGTATTCGTATTCCCCACATTCATTACTATTATTCAGGATAAATGAGTATAAGTTAAAAAGCAAGGAAACATCCATTAACATTTTATCCATATTTGTTAACACTACAAATTGATTGTTACTGGAACATAAGAAAGTTTTGGTCAGGGTGGTTATTGGGAGACCCTATCCTCAATTAAAGTTCTTCACTCACATTTTTAAGAAACAAAACAATTTTTATTGACAGCTGCATAGAGTACAACTTACTTTGGCACATATCATTCATAAAAATGAAACTTAAAGAAAATATGATGTCTGTAATATTAAATAAATCACCTGATTAGTGATCTCTGTGGTGTTATTACTATTACTAGCGGCAAACTGAATTGTTTCAACGGATCTTGACAGTGGGTCATGATCCACAGTTACATGAGACTGCTCTGGTGGTACAATATCCTGCAAATTATTCATTTCTGGTACTTGTACACTTGCACTGCTAGGTTCCTCTGTTGTGGTGAGATTGTCAGTGGCATCATTAGCTCCAACCTAAAAATTACAAAAATTATAAAAAATAAGCTTTAAACTGAACAAATTAATGAATAACAATTTAGTAAGAAAACTGTTCACCCACAAATTGTTAATAGATTGACATGATTTTCTGCATACAATTAATAGGCTATATCGTACATAACACAATTAGAGAAAAACAACCTGGTGGAAAAAGAAAAAAGTATATGGGTAACAAGAAAAATTTCTACACATCTCTTACATTTTATGTGGTTTACAGTGGCTGTGGAAAAAAATTTGCTCTAGTTTTCCCCGTTTCAATTCTTTCGGTTTCCAATGTATATAATGTTTATCTGGTTTCATGTCGACAGCTATTTTTATTTTCTATCTTCCACAGTTACATACAGCATTAGTAGTACTATCAAAGTAGTGTATGAATACTATCACAGGTATTAAAAGAGTTATGCTTTTGGTTGTTGTGTTGGTTAGGTCATCAGCGGAAAGGCTGGTTTGAACCTCTAGAGGCTTTATAACACAAAACGAAGAGTGAGGTGGTTTACCAATGCCTTTCTCACTAAGTGGGAAAGCTTATAAGCAAGCCAGGCTCTCTGAAAAGCATCTACTTTCCACCTTGCAAATGACACCTTCACTTCATTCACCACATAGTCTGGTAATGAAATTCATTACTCTCAGAGGAGATAACTATGACTGGTGACTTTTACACCTCTACCTCTTCTATTCTTAAATGCTTAAGTCAATTAATTAGCTGACCAAATGCAAATAATTTAACACTCCACCTGCCTCTTATGGACAGTTTTTGGTAATGTTTTTCATGACAAACTATTTTATTTTGATTATTTCCAATCGCAATCTGGTTTTTTTTTCTAATATTTTTGTGAATACAAATACCGTGATTTGATAACGCTCTTATGCTAAAACTTACTTCAAACCCATTGTAAACAAGCTTGTGTGTGAATGTGCACACATTAAGAAACAAAAAACTTATTACCAACAGCAGCATTGAGCACAACTTACTTGGGTACATTTCATTCACAAAAATGAAACTTCATTTTTTTATATTTACAACAAAAACTTTTTAGTAATTTAAATAAAAACAGTAGTCTAGCAAACGTGTGAATAGATTATGAAAATCATTAAAAATAAACACTAATAATTAAGCAAAGACGATTGGGAGTTTTAGGCTTAGAATAAATTTTATTTTGCCTTCTTAATAATTTAATGCTGACTATGCACATGGTGTGTACTGGTTGTTTTATTTCACAGGGTTTACACTTTGTTTCAGCTGTTCAGCAGTGAAACTGTTAATAATAACTTTTTACCACTTATTTATCTACAGTAACGCATAGCATATGTATATGTCAAAAAAATAGATCACAGTAACATTAACTTTGGAAAAATATGAAACAAGCAAGGGGCTAAAACCTGAAAACAACTAAATCAGATAATGTAAAATTTAAATATACAAGCTTAGAGAACACTAGGACATTTACTGAATGAAACTGTTTTATTAACACAGCCATTATCTTAAAACAAAAATTATTTATTACTGATATACAATAATACCTTAATATTCACTGTTGTTTTTTCAACAGTCAAAATACTTTAAAAAATAATAACAACATGACATTGTTTTCCGAGTTTTTATTCAACAAAATAGTCACTAGGGGTATACTCCTATATTAATAATGTAATGTGTAAAATGTAATGTTATTAAAACAAAAAACTTAATAACATCATGTAAAAACCATGTGGGCACAACACCAATATAGAACATAGATAGAACTCAATTAAAAAATTATAAATCACTATGAGCACACTTTTGCATGAATAATATTAAACTTGACCACTTAAAGGTCTGACACAACTCAGTAATGACAGTTTTATTTTTGAATATTTAATTTTAAAAAAAAAAGATCTTCTTGAATGACTTAAAAGTGGATACAGTTGCAAAGGGTTTACAGTACATGAGTTAAGTATGTTACAAAACAAATAACACATTCAGAAAAGCGCAAATTAAAACACTTTTAGATTGCAAAAGTTGTCAAAAATCTTTCATGATTATAACATTGGAAAAATGAAGAAGGCTTTGAATATTTTAACTAAACTCAAAAATGAATGCCTCTCAGTTCTATTTTAATTTGAGAAAAAAGTCGGCATTGACAGCTTCATTTCATTCAAAACAGCAAAAGTAACATCATGACATACCTGCTCTTTCTGTAAATTCATCATAGCAAACTAAAATTATCAATAAAAATTTTAATTTTTGCTATTCAACAAGTATAATTACTGCTATGAAACAGCAAGGGGTTACTATATTATATAAAAAGATTAAACTATACAAAAATTAAATAAAAAGATATTTTAATAATACATGAAAAAAGTGATTGATACAACAAAGAACCCAGTAAAACAAAACTAGAAAAATTATAAAGCGAAGCTCGGACCAAATTATATAGCCTTTATTTTCTAATATTATAAACCTTAACCCTTAGAAGCCGCACAGCCCATTATATGGTTGTTAGATGACGAGTGTGTAAGTACTCAACAGTTTGTATAATGTAAAGGTCAGTGTACGTGCACACCAGCAAACATTATAGTTAAATAATAGCTGAATGTATGAGGAAGAAAGTTAGCAATTTAGAAACAATCAGATCATTGGTAAATTTTCTATTGATTTGTGAATGTTGGGATACCACTCAATTGCGGTTTTTTTGAAGAAAACCATGTAAAGGCGGTATCTCATTTAAAAATAGTTATAACCGCGTTTGAAAGCTTGAATGGTAAAGGTAGGTGAATTGCTCAATGTTGCTATTATAGCAAAACTGGTTGAATTGAATATGACCTGTAAAATGGAATAAACGCTCCGAAATTCATAGAATAGGCTATTTTCAGACTTTCTTCACAATGGAACTAAAATGTTCTTATATTATATTTATAATTTTTTTTCTACATGCACGTGTTTACAAAATTCCATGCTTTCATATAATAACTTGTCATAAGTAACTCTAGGAATGGGTCAATGACATCAGATCAAAGACAGAAATATTTTCAGCCTGCATTTTATTACAGAAGCCATAGTCACTTGACTCTTACATACGCTTGAATAATTGTGTAGTATGGTAAGTGAGGGCGTTTGATACATCAAATTTTAACCAGACTCAAAAACAAACAATTATTGCCAAATTTTGACAAAAATGTGCAGGTTTGTATAAATTACAACAAATTTTTTGTAAATTTGCTAAAACTGGAGTAAAAAACAGTTTCATGTTTCTTTTTTTAAATTATCTCTCAACGTTTTCTTAATGTCTCATAAAAATTTCAAATTTTTTCGATAAAAGATGGATAAAAAAGGCAAGTCTATCAATGCAATCTCAGAATTAGTGTTCGAAGAGATAATATTCTAAAACCTATCAGTCGCAGAACGGTTAAAATACATATTAAAAATACCTCATCAATTTACTCAAAAAATAATTGGGAGATACAATTTTTGTATACCTGCTCTGAATTTTCTTCCACTTCTCCCTCAGCTAACTGTGATGATTCATCAGCATACGTATGATCACTGGAAGGAACATCTGGATTTTCCACTAACAGCTGCTGTTCTTGTTGCTGTGGTTGATTACATACTGATATGGGAACCATTTCTGCAGTAGTTGTCACTACAGGTGACGCCTGAGTTGTAAACACTTGACTCATACTGTTAGTAGTAGCGATCATTTCTGGAATGATGTACTCCTGCACTTCACCAGATGATTCATCAGTCATTACAGTTGTTTCAGCCATTACCAAAGGGTTACCACTTTGATCAAATAGCAACTCAGAATTAGTGTCAAGAAATATAACAGTCTGATCTGACATTAAATTAGTTTCATTTAAATTTAAAGATGTTGCGATGCCAGAAGCCACACTATTTAAAGCTTCAGATTCTGATGATTGTAGCAACGGTACTCCAGGAGATTCTGCAAGTAGTGTCATCCCAGGAGGCAGCAGAAGCGTCTGTGGACCTTTTAAATTATTCTGCAAACTCTCAATAACGGGAACTTGAATTACTTGCAATAAATTCTGCTGAGGCGTTGTGTCCTCTTCATCATACAGCTTACGCGATTCATCTTTGTGAACAGTTCGTATATGAGCTTTCAGATTAATATTACGATTGAATACTTTTTCACAAAATTCACACTGGTATTCTTTACTGGAATTTTCACTGTGCAAACTCGTTTGCATATGACCTTGAAGAGCACCATAACTTTTGAACCCTGCAGTACACACCTGTTAACAAACAATATCATTTAACACCAAAAGTAATATTTAAAACTTTGATAGAAGCAGCTCTTGATTACCACAATATTTTTTGTGTTTGATTTTATACAAAGTGACAAGTGATCTAAAACAGCTCATAGATAATCACTAAAATTCATTAAAAAATCTTCATCTGATAATTCACATATAACGATCCTGACACCATATCCTAAACCAATTTTCAAAACCAAAAAAAACATTTTACAACAAAATTGCTGAATACTTTTTAACCGATATTTACTGCATTAACACACTGACAAGTGAACAATACTACTCTGAAGCAAATAATTAGCACGAGGGATCACAATACGTAAGGCTATAACACCTTAACAATTTTAATATAAGACAACTTTATGGTATGCAGAGTACCAATAACAAATAACAGACCTACCACTCTTACTTGATTCATAACTGTCTGCTGTTAACTTTGTTTTGATTATGGAATGAGTTGTGTCAGCACTTACTTAAAATTTTTCAGCAATTTGTTTGAGTGTAAATCATCAGTTTTCTTGGATAAGTGAATTGGTACAACATCAAGGTCAATACTGCTACACATTGCCTAAAGTGTTGCTCTTCAGTTATGCTTTCATGAAAACTTTTAAACTTATCCACCCGTGCATAAAAACTCTCACGGTTCATGCAACTACTTTCATATTGTTGTACACTTTCCGAAAGAAAAAACTGTATCACAGAATGCTGTTTTTCAAAAGTACTTTTTTCTACCAGACACGCCAATCGTAACTAAGACTTAGAGGTTATTTTTACATAAATATTAATCAAACAGCTGACTAACACTCCTCTCAAGGTTGCCCACTAACACTTACAAAATTTTTAATCACCAGCATTAAGCATTGTCTTCACTGTACACGTTTGTCTGTTTAAAGATTTCATGATCCTTGTAATTGATTAAATTCACAACTATGAATAACAGTTTACATCCTCTTTACAATAAAGATAATTAAAAAAATTTTCTACAATAAAATTCTGACTGTGGAGTTAATATTTGTGAAAATATTGCAGAAGAAATAATAAATACCAATAACCTGGACAGCAAAAAAATTGATAGCTTGCACAATTACTGTATGTAAGTATTTGTATAAAAGCATCAAAAATGACAAATACTCACCATTCACAACACATTGCGAGCAAGTAACATGTTATGTATCTTTTACTTTTATGTTACTGTACATAAAATAAGACATACAATACAATAGTATTTTAAGTAAAACTTTCACTATATAATATGTAAAGAAATGGTTTTATTTATCTGCTCCTATTCTCAAAACATTACAGTGAATTATGGCCAATTGTAGCTAATAATTTACGCTGAAAATATCAACAGGGTCTTTTATTGGTTCATTTTGAAAATCCAGACAATTTGATAATTTGGAAAGGGTGGCCCGGTCCCAACTAACCCGGATTATCAACGTTCTACTGTATAACAGAAACAATATGAGAAATACTAATTTAAATTAAGCAAGATAGAGACAGCAGCAAATGAAGACCCATACACCTACATAATAATCATAATTACCTTGCAGTTGTAATCCTTTTTGGGCCCGACATGATTATTTCTGTGTTTCATTAACAAACTGTCACTCAGCGCTACAAAAAGAATAAAATTATAAAATGTTAGTTCGACTGGAAGTTGAAATACTCTAAGTATTATTTAAATATTGAATTTTTTCAGCCGTAGATATTAATAAAATTACTGATGAGACTTGTTTTCTTAATTACTTTCCTATTTTCTGAGTCTTAATGATTGTTTTTGATTTTTACTTCATCTTCGCTAGATGAATACATAGGAAGGAAATTATTGTTTTCATGTCGATTTTTTGACATTGAGTTTTCACCGGATATACAAGTTTTCAGACCCCCTGAACCCAAAAAAATATGTTTTTAGCGATTGGTCTGTGTGTGTGTGTGAACAAAATATCTCATGAACAAAACATTGCACAAACTTGAAATTTAAGCTAGATACCCCTAGAGGACCCGATACGAACATTTTCATCAAAATTGGTCAAGCGGAAGTAGTAATTTATTCGTGTCATTTTTTATGTTTTTTGATTTTCTCAAAAACGGCTCCTACGATTTTTTAAAAAAATTACCTCAATTTACAATATATAAAAATTATATATTATAATAATTATAAAAATATGAGGGTGGGCTGATAACTAATGCACACATGCTTGTCCACCACGAACAAAAATGAATAGCAAGATCGGGTAAAAAACAAATTACAGTAAAATTCCTAACCTTCAAAATCATATACTTATTTTTCAAAATAATCACCTTTAAGTAATCACCATTACACATTTCTCCCAACGTAAAACAAGTTTTTTCATTTCGTCACTGAAAAATTCCTCCGTCTTTTCTTGAACCCAGGGCGCAATAGCTGCCTTAACCTCATTGTCCGAGCTGTAATGATTACCCTTAAGGTCTCTGTTGAGTAGAGGAAAAAAATAAAAACCGCTAAGTGCGAGGTTGGGGGAATAAGGAGGGTGTGGAATCGGTTAAAACTTCAGGTTTCTCACAGCCTCTTCAGATGCACGCGAAGTGTGTGGATGAGCATTGTCACGTTACAAAATTATTGGAGCCAGGCTGCTTCTAACAAAACAAACTTTACGCCGAAGGTGTTTTAGAGTCTGTACGTACTGAGTAGAATTTACCGTTGCCCCTCATTCCAGGTAATCAGTCACATAAACACGGCAAGCATCCCAAAACACCGCCAAAAGAAGTTTTTTATGGATAGTTGTGTTCTGAACTTTTTCACACTGGGAGAATATGGATGATGATATTTAGCGCTCTGCCTTTTCTCTTTGGGGCCGTAATGATGAACCATGACTTGTCACAATATTTAAAAGAAAGTCGTCTCCTTCGTCACAGTGAATTCAATAACAGTACCTTGTTTAACTCACATTGACGTAGCACCAGAACACGATGCCATACTTCCACTACTCAAAACAAACTGGATAAACACAACTTTTTCAAACTGCATAAGTGTATAGAGGAGAAATAGTACTTCGAAATAACACCAGGCGCGCTTCTGAAGTTCATTTTGTTTGCGTTCTACAAGCATGTGTGCATTAGTTATCAGCCTACCCTCGTAATAATACTATTTTCCTTTTAATTCACAGCACATTTTTTACATACAATTACAGTTAAATCGATGAATCTTTGAACAATCTATAAATATTTTCCCAATTTTTAAAAAAATTGTTTAACTAATTTACATCTTTGTGAATCTGAAAAACTTAAGAAATAACTGTTGACAAAAACAACCCCAAAACCCTTTTTTTACCAGAAAGACGAGTAGATCATAATGATTGTAAAAACTTGAAACACATTATGCCATCTAATAAAGGGAAAGTCTGACGACAATGTTCTAAAGATAAATCTTTACAATGCATCCTGAAACTTGTTATCGATTCTAAAGTATAAATATTTCAAATATCTTTACAAACCTTTTGTTCAGAAAGGTCAATAAAAGTTTTAAAATATTTATACATTACAAACAATTGTTTAATAACATTGTTATTAATTTGTTCAAATTTCAAGATAAGCTGAAAAATAAGCATATTACAAACAATGAGTCTCTGCTTTTGACTTGAGGAAAGGAGCTCAAAAAAATCTACAATTACGAGTAATATTAAAAATATGAATGGCTGTTTAATACTACAGTTGGAAATTTGTAATTTTACAAGAACTTTTTAATTGAGTACAGGATACCTTCTTTCAGTTCCATACATAAAGAATAAAATTTCAATAACAAAGAATTTTACAATTTGACTTAAAAATTTACACATGTTTCGGTGCATCCACCATCACAGTAAATAAATATTACAAAATGAAACTAATTATTAAGTTGGAACAATTATTTTTATACATTAGAATTGATCATAAAATTGAATTGAATTGATTACAATTGAGCTGCATAATTCATTTATAAAGATTTATTTTTGAATGAACATTGTTAATAACTTATTATAAACTAAATTTATTTTTAATTTTACTATAAAACAAATATTCAAATCGTAACTGAACAAACAATTAACAAAAACTTAGTATAATTTTTCACATAGTTGTTTAAAGTAAGTAACACAAAAAAATTATTCTTATGTTCAGGAACCACTGAATAAAATTAATAACAAATTAAGAAAAACAAAATTTTTCAACAAGTTTTAAAATCTGTTTGATTTTTTTGTTTTACTTTCAAAAAACTTTGCCAATAAATTGGCATGTTTCATGTAGAGATTTTTCTATAATATTAACTACCATGCAATTATTTTCTTCTAAAACACATTTACTTACCAATATAATCACACTGATCACATTTTGGGAAATTGGTATTTCTAGGCGGCTGAATTTGATGTTTAGTGTACAAATGGTAGAGGTGAAGATTTCTTTTACTAGATTTGTAACCACAATGTTCACATATTCGTGCATCGATTCTTTCCATATGTACATCCTGAAGATGCCTTCTGTATAAATAATATGTTTCAAAATTAAGAGGTTCTGAGTTGCTACCACAAGTATAACAAAACCAGGGTCCTGTTGTATTTTCAGCACCACTTGACGGTGTTGACACTACGACAGTCTCTTCTTGCTGATTATTTAACTCTGATTTTATGACAACGTACGATACTTTTGATTTTCCTGATGAAGTACATTTCGGCAATGGTTGGGATGCTGGCGATTTGACGGATCCAACTTTATTGTTTGGTGCCATTATTTTTAACCTAATATTTTTGTTATTTTTAACTAATTCAGGATACTTTTTTAAAACTTCAGCAATAATCTTTGCATGATTTGTAGAATTAATGCTATTTGTTTTCTTTGATTTTGACGACGTCGGTTTACTCGGAGTAGTAATTTTCTGTGATATTTTTTCAACAGATGGTGAACTGTTTTGAACGACAATCTGTTTTTCTGGTGTTTTATTGGCATTTTCTTTACCCTCAGAAGATAAAGAGAATCTTACTTTTTTCGATTGATTTGATGAAGTACTTAAATCTGAAGTTAACGGTTTCAATATTGGTTTTGGTGTTGATACAGTTGTACTACTTGTTGTTGAACACTTTGTACTAATAGGATTAACATTAGGAGGTAATTCAGTAATTTCATTTATCTTATAACCACTCTCAGTATTGTTATGACCGGTAACATCATTGCCATTTTCTTCCGGGGGATCATCATCATCATCATAAGGATCAACATTATGTACAGATTCAAAATGCCCATCATCATCGTCATCATCATCACTTTCCATACCGAAGCAATGTTCTACAACATTATTGGTTTTAAGGCCCTTTAACTGCAAATAAAAATAAACTTACAATTAGTAACGCAACAAAAATTCATTAACCATTGCTATAAACTTTTAGCATTAAAGTTTAAAGCAAAAAGTCACTGTGTAAAAATTAATGTGTCGGCAAGAAGATCACAGTCGATTCACTGATTAATAACTTATAGTTTGTAACGGATGTCTGCATGTGTCTTCCAATAAATTTTAACAACCTGTTGGGACCTTTAAGGTATATAATGAGAGTTTCTATGGGCAATCATCAATATAGGAGGTACCGATAATTTAAATATAAGACAATTGAACTAAAAAAGTTCAGTTTTTAGTTTCGAATAATACCAGTTTCATTTGTCAACAGTATCAGAGTGCCATTAATTAAGACATCTGGCCATTTAGCAGTTGATGCTTATTGATGAAAATATAATATGTTAATGCGTTTTCAATTCGGTATTTTTAGTATTTTATAATATGATTTTTCACATTTAAAAAACCGCCGATTGAACAAGTGTTATAATATGTAAATTTACATAATGTAATCTAAAATAATTTATATTCTTTCTATGTCTCACGTATTGTATTTTATTTGTTTATTTTATACATTTAAATTTTTTAATTACATATAAAAATAATATACCATGGATTTATGCGTATTTCATTATTCTTTATCAGAAGAAACTTTCCATCCCTTCCCAATTATTCTTTCTGAATTTCACGACTTTGGATTAAAAATTTCTAATATTTTATTTTGTTTTAGTTTTTTTTTCATTTTTATGTTACAAATCTGGCAATCCGATATCAGGAAAACAGTCCAGGGAATTTTTAAATGTAACAACAGAAACAAAGATTATCTGCCATTGTACTAGTTGTAATTATGAAACAATTGTTACCAGCTGGCAACATTAAACTAAAAATTGTGAACGTTATTTAAAACAAAAAACAATCATTATTTAGGCATAAATATATCTTTTGTAATAAACATACACTATAAATTTAAATTCTGCTAAAGCCAGAACGGGAAATATAGTTCCTATTCTTTATAAAATTGGGAATTTCATTTTTACTTAAGGAAATATTATAAAAAATCTGATTAAAATTAGCATCAACATTTATTTAATTTTAACCTTGATTTCTTCAGTGGTTATCATTTAAAGTGAGATTATCATTTTGAGAGAATGTTAAATTAATACCGACAAAGTTTCTTAAACATAAAAATTTAAGCTTGAAAGCCAATCGAAACAGAAAATTTAATCTAAATACTAAAAATTACTTTTATGAAACATTTCACAGCTTCATTTCATAAATTTAGGCTTTTTATGCTCAAACAGCTTAGTCAGTAATACGGTTTTTGTTGGTGACCATGAGCTTTTTATTCAAATATATAGCGAACCTTATACGATTTCTCAACAACAGTGTCGTGCTCGCCTCTCATCATGCGGTCTTGGGTTCGAATCCCACTCAGGCATGGCATTTTTTCATACGTTACAAAATATCATTTCATCCTTCACCGTCTGCATTAGCAGTAACTGCAGAACAGTCGGACGTTAAACAAAAAAAAAAAAAAAAAAAAAAAAATCAACAACAGTGTTAGTATCAAGTACTGCTGTACTTGAATCAACTACTTGAAAGTACTACTGTTCTTTAAAAGTTAATTACTATCTTACATTTTCAGTAAACGACTCAGAGTTTTGAATCTCCCGCTCATTGTTTTCTAATGCCTCTAATGGTTTCTTCAAATCCACTGGTTTCACCATCAGTTCTGAATCATATGATATATAGTCAAAAGACGGGCTGTACAACATAACAGGCGATGGTTTTACATCAGTTTCTTCAGGCCATTCAAATCGTGTTGGCTTGGCATCTTCAAGTAAAGGTGCAAGTCTAGGGGATTTACTGCAACACACAAATCAAGTATTAACAAAATTAACAAATTGTATATAATTAAAATTTTTATAAAAAAGAAATACAGAGGCAGATTTAATAGCTAATATAGGTATGTAAATTACATGTTGCAATAAGAGGGTTATCCACAAAGTCTATTACTTTTTGCTCTGAAGCCGCTAGGAGCCGGGCTATCGTGGTCATTACAATGTCACAGCATATTTCCATACAGTGGCTATCCAGCCGTGCTAGTGAGACGTTGCTGTCAGTCCTTGTTATTTTACAGTAACAGTTTGAAATGTGTGCCGCAATTGAAAATCCCGCGAGTTGTGAGGTGCGGTCAGTAATACGATTTTTGTTGGCGACCATGATTCACAATAATAGAGCTCTCTCGCTTAGTTTTCCACAAATCTAAAGAAGTTTGTTGCATGTTATTGTTGCACAAAAGTTAGGTTACTGCAAATTTTGTGCAAGATGGGTTCCGAAAATCTTGACAGAAACCCATAAAAATCAGCATATGGCTGCTTCATTGTCATTTTTGGAGTCTTACAAAAAAGATGGTGATTCACTACTCGATTGAATCATTACTGGAGACAAAACTTGGGTTAAACATGTGAATTGGAAAACAAAATTGCAGTCAATGGAATGGGGGCATACAAACTCTCCCAAAAAACCAAAGAAATGCATGCAAACTTGTCTGCAAGGAAGATTATGGCAACTGCTTTTTGGGACAGGAAAGGAATTCTTCTTGTTGATTTCTTAGAATGTGGCACAACAATAAACTCTCCGAGATATTATGAAACGTTGGAAAAGTTAAAAAGAACAATTCAAATTAAGTGCAGAGGACAGTCAGTTCGGAAACTTTGTTTTTGCATGACAACCCCTGACCACATACGGCAAATCGGACTGGACAATTCTTGGATGCTTTTAAGTATGAGGTGTTTCCTCATCCGCCATAACGTCCAGATCTTGCTCCTAGCGACTGCTATCTGTTTCCAGCAATGAAGACCTGGCTTGCGACGCAGCGGTTTGAAGACAATGCGGAACTGTCAGAGACCATGACTACTTGGTTAAAGTCTCAGGTGGCAGAATTCTATGATGCTGGAATTTCAAAGCTAGTTTACCGCTATGATAAGTGCCTGAATTTGTATGGTGACTATGTCAAAAAGTAGTATTATAATGTCACTTTCAATGGTATCTAATAAATTTTTTTTCTTGTACTTTTTTTTCTATACCAAAACGTAATCGACTTTGTGGATAGCCCTCGTACATGTAAAGATGTGTATTGAAGCTGCAACATTTCTGAAATTTCAAAAGAAAAATTAGTTTAGACCTTCAACTAATTTTTTTTAAGAGAGTGATAGGTCGTCGATATTAATAAATTTTAAAAATAGTATTTCTTGCTATGGATGTCAATATTCCCTAGCTTTCTTAATATTTATTGTAAACTAATTAATTACCATCTTCCAAAATTATTATTTTTTAAAGATAAATCTTTTAAACATATACTGCACCTAGGCCTAGTGCTAATCTAAATGATTAAACTACCCTTCTAGCCTTAAATTTCCTAAATTGTACTATTTCTAATACTACTATAAATTTCTTCTTATTGATTTATTTATACTGACATTTATAACTGACCACTGTCATCAGAGAATATAAACCATTCAAATTGAAACAAATTATTTATAATAAAACTTTCTAGAATATGTTATTTTTCAGTCAGACGTATGAAACTTTTTATTAGTAATACATTCTTGTAAAAACATTTGACAAGTTTTGTATAAGAGACTGGAAAGATAACATCTAAAAAGGTTTTAATAAATCATTAGATTTAATTTGAATTGCTTATGTACTGTAATGATGGTGAATCCAATAAAACGTGTTAGTACACAAAAATAAATAAAAAATTATAGCAGCATTAATAGGAATGTACAGTAATTGAAAGATAATACAGTAAGTGTTTTATTCTCATTTACTGTTTTTCTTTTTTTTGCTACAAATGCTTGCTTAGGCTGGCAACATACTATCCTGTTTTGTCATCCTGCTAAACAGCACCTGTTTGGTGGGATAGCAAGAAACCATTGTCTACCAATGGATGCGATCACATTGAGTACATTCAGTCAAGTGAGAGCAGTTACATTGTCCTGTTCTGCGGCATGATTTCTTACTTGAAGTGACATGTTTGACACGGACAAGTTCATTGGGTATGTATACGAGAAGCCCGATTGTTATTTGAAGTGAACAATTTAATATCAGTGTTACGAGGGTTATCCAGAAAATAACCTCCGTTTTGAAATAAAAAATATACGAGTGAAGATACAAAAACTTTATTATGTACATATTAAAACTACAGTTTTTCTCTATTTTTCGACATAGTCGCCAAACAGATTCAAGCACTTGTCGTACCTTGGAACAGTCTTTGAAATACCCTCTGCATAAAAATCTGCCGCCAGTGAATGTAGCCAACCATTCACGGCGTTTTGAAGCTCTTCGTCATTGGCGAACCACTGAGATGCAAGCCACCGCTTCATGTTCAGGAACAGGTAAAGTCACTAGGAGCCAAGTCCGGGCTTGGGCTGTATGGGGGATGATTGAAAACGTCCCATTTAAACTTGGCCAAAAGTTCATTTGTTTTCTCGCCCTCGTACAGCTCGAAGAACAAATGAACTTTTGGCCAAGTTTAAATGGGACGTTTTCGATCATTCCCCATACAGCCCGGACTTGGCTCCTAGTGACTTTACCTGTTCCTGAACATGAAGCGGTGGCTTGCATCTCAGCGGTTCACCAATAACGAAGAGCTTCATAACGTCGTGAATGGTTGGCTACATTCACTGGCAGCAGATTTTTATGCAGAGGGTATTTCAAAGACTGTTCCAAGGTAAGACAAGTGCTTGAATCTGTTTGGCGACTATGTCGAAAAATAGAGAAAAATTGTAGTTTTAATATGTATATAATAAAGTTTTTGTATCTTTACTCGTTTACTTTTTATTTCAAAATGGAGGTTATTTTCTGGATAACCCTCGTATTTTTTAATTAAGTTATTTTTTTGACTTCATTGATATACAAGGTCTCAAAACATCAAATGATTTGACAGACATTCGATAAAACTCAAAAAACTTGGTGGGGTAGCGTCTAATACTTAAATAAAAAGAGTTGAACCATTCAACTCCATCATTTACACAATGAAAAGGATGCACCCAATAACATATATTCCTAGCTGTTAATATACCACAAGCTTCAAGAGCACAAAAATATTTAATTTTAAAGTGTCTACTTCTGATCAACTCTGGAGCTCAACAGATACTAGCAATTCTCAGAACATTCAAGCTGCAGAACAGGATAATGTGACCACGTGGCATCATCCTATAAAAAAGGGTAGTATGTCGCTACATTTACTATACCTAATATCCTAATACATAGATATTCCTTACTAACAGTCACTTCAGATTCCTCCAATATCAGCAGAAACAGCATTAACGGCAGTAAAAACTCTGGTCTATTATCAAACACAAAATTCTTCCAATTTACATATAACAGCTTAAAAAATAGAAAACTAAAAAGGAAAGTACTCACACTTCTGGCTGAAACTCATCTAACAAATGACCTGGTTTTGTGCGTTTCTTCCAAAAGGGTAATCTAAAACAATAAAATATTATTTGTTAGCATCATAATCAAATAATGTTAAACATAACAGTAATTGATTGAATGTCATTGTTTACGTAACTACTAAAAGTAGCAACAAAGTTAACGTAATCGAGTATGTTAGTAAAAGTCTCTAGTTTTCTCGGATGAGAAATTGATTAAAACAGATCCAAGCTCAATAACTTCAACCGTTGAGGAGTTATAACATATTTTCAGATTTCTGAGCCCCGAAGGGAAGGTTTGTACCTTAGATTTAAATTTTTCTTGGGGGTTTTAGAGGGTGAGGAACAAAAATGGTCTCCTATGTTTTTTTGCTCTGAGGCCTGCTATGGGTTACAATTTCCGGGCTTAGCCCGTTACATCCAGCTTTATATACAGAGTGATTCACAAATTTTTGCCGGCGCTTCCTGAGCTCACTCTACAGGCCAAAAAAAGAAAAACTTTATACAAACATATATCCTAAAACGCTTTGGTAGCAAGTTACAGCTAGCGGAAGATTTTGCCTGGAACTCAGTATCCTCAGTGAAATAAAGACTTGCTACAATTCTGAGAAGGTAAATTAAGAGGCGAATTCAGTTGTTCCTTATGGTTTTTAACCTGAAAAATAGAAAAAAACAGGCCCCAAAACAGTAAATCTCAAGGTTTTTAAGATATTCAACGTGAAACAGAAAAAAACTGTGCCTATAAACAAGTTTTCTTCTAGGTTTGAAGAGCCAGACTTTCGTGCTAATGTGTGCCTTGTCACCAAAGGAGCACACATTGAACATTTATAGATGCTTAAAAATGCCTTAACACAACATTGCCTTGGCACTGAATAGAACGTGCATCTGAAGAAGACCAACACTTTATGCTGTGGCCACCAAGATCACCAGACCTCATGCCATGTGCATTCTTTCTCTGGGGTTATATGAAAGACAAGGTGTTTATCCCAACAATGCCGAGTGATTTCGCCGAGCTGAAGGATCGCATAATCAATGCAATTAACTCTATCGAAAGGGATATGTTAGAACACATTTGGCAAGAGCTAGACTTTCGTGTTGATGTGTGCCATGTCACCAAAGGAGCACACATTGAACATTTATTGATGCTTAAAAATAACTGTTCCCTAAGTCCCAGCATCGGCCCGTACAACTTTCATTTAGGTAAGTGAAATAGTTTTTTGTACTGAATTTTCGTAACCCCGAAGAACATTATGAAACGCCCGGTATACTAACACTGAATTTTAATACTGTAGAATGAAACAGTGTGTGCGATTAAATACAACTTACTTTTTGCCTGGCAGTGTGGAGGTAGGTGTGGTTGAAGAAGTGGGTGATGTTGTAACTTTTTTCACATAACTCTTTGTTACAGTTGTTGATGGTGATGATACCCCAACTGCACTACCTTCTTTTTTAATCTACAAAATATAAAACAGAACAAATCATAAGAAGAACTTCAGGGGTTTAAAAAATACAGGGTGTACTACGAAGAAACTTCCAGGGCTTGTTCGTCTGGTAAAACTAACGAAAAAAGTTCACACAAATGTAGGTCTGGAACCGCTTCGTTAGCGAGCATTTGTACCAGTTATAGCTGGTGCAAAAAATCACCTGGATTTCAGCTTCCCCATTCCAAAATCAAAACTACAACTTTTATTTTAAAAAAAATCTTGTAAAAATTTTTTGTAGATGTCCTTAGTATGCATTTTACAACAAAAAAGTCTAGTACAATTAAGTTGTAAGAAATAAAAAAAACTACAACTTTTATTTCATGCATTTTCTTCTAAAGAGCTTAACTACTTTTTAAACTTCATTATATTATGCTCATTCTAAAAAAAATCTTGTGAACATTTGTCCTTAGTATGTATTTTACGACAAGAATGTCTAGTACAATTACAGTTGTAGGAAATAAAAAAACTACAACTTTTATTTCATGCATTCTCTTCTAAAGATCTTAATTTAGTGTCAATTAGTGGTTTCTACATTTTTCTCATCAAAATCAGTAAAAAATGTGGCCTTTTTAAAATTGCAGCCTTAATACGTATTTTAGGACAAAAGCGTATATAATCAAAATTATAAAATCTACAACTTTTATTTTAAGCATTTTTCTATACAGAACCTAGTTAGACGTAATTACTGATTTTCCATATTTTTCAGTTCTACAGGAGTTGATTTTCATTCTGTGTCTTTCAGTAATGACGTAACATACAATTAACATAGACAATTTTTCATTGTGCGTTCGAACATGCAATAATTCCACGAGCCCATTCGGGAATTGAACCTGGACTTTCTGCTTGGTAGCCAAGCAAGCTAGTAACTACACCATGTACGTGGTTAGAAATATTTTATTTTACAATATACGTCACTACTACTTTAAAGGGTACAAATAAAGGAAGTAAATAAGTTAAAAATGTAATTACACAGACTTACCTGAGCATTCAAAAGTTTCACAAGAAGTGTCATATTCAGCAATTTAGCAGCATTTACAATGTTTTGGCTACTTTCATATTTGAAGTCCAGCTTGCCAGTATACATAAAATTTACAATAGGTAGAACATTATTGTGTTTGAGAACAGGAGGTAGAACAAGTGTATTATCTGGCGTCATTGTCAAGTTTTGAAAATAGTCAGTACATGCAAGTAGAACCAATTTATGAACCTAAACCCATAAATTTCACATCATTATGAATATTCTTGCACCAACAACAAAAAAAAGTTTAAAAATTATAATAAAAAACAATCTAGTAACAAAATATATTTAAGAATCAGCGCAAGAAAGTATAAGTCTTCACAAACATATATGCACTCACACCAGTTCATAAATCAGATTATATGTCATAATACATATCTGAAAAATGTTCTTTTAATGTTCATCAACTGTACATGTACATAACAAACTGACATCTACAAAACTTGGATCAACTACATCCTTGTATGCCGGTCTCTATACTCTATTTCACGTTCTAAATGCAGTACAGCTTTTATGAAAACCCGTTGTGTTATCAGGTGGTTGGAAAACCAGGTACAACCTAGTTAGTTAAGGGGTAAGAGGTAGTTAAGGTTAAATATTATTTTCATTTTTAACTTTTTTTTCCTAAAATAATGTGAATTGGTACGGGTTTCTTTTTTGTCATATTATTTTATAAATGCTGTTATAATTTTGCTAATGTTTGTATTTCTGTCTAATATTATTATTTTTTTATACTAACTTCTTTTTACTTTCTCTTCCCTACATGAATATATAGGAAGGAAAGTATTGTTTCCATGTCAATTTTTTGAAATTGAGTTTTCACCGGATATACATGTTTCCAGAACCCCCTGAACCTAAAAAACATGTTTGTAGCGATTGGTCTGTGTGTAAGTGTCATGTAAGAACAGAATGTCTCAAGAAAGGAAAACATTGTACACAATTGAAACTTAAAACTTAAGTTAGATAACACCAGAGGACCCAACACAAACATTTTCATCAAAATCAGCCAACCGGAAATAGTAATTTTTTCGTGTTATTTTTCACTTTTTTGCGATTTTTCTAAAAAGCGACATCTACCACTTTTTTAAAACCACTTGATTTACTACTTATTTTAAGCTCTACAAGATAGGGTAGGCACCATGTCTGCTAAAATTTTTGGGGAGGCTGTTCTCTCTTACAAAAAAATGTTTTTTTTAAGATTGCAGCCTAAATATGTATTTTAGCGCAAAATTTTATACAATAAAAGTTGTAGGCAAATGAAAAATCTACAACTTTTATTTTTAAAATGTCTTTGAATAACACTTAGTTTAGCGGTAATTACTGATTTTTTTTTGTTTTTTTTTTAAAGAAACTCGGCCTGAGTATCCATTTATGACAAAAATGAATATGATCAAATTTATAGGAAATTAAAATATCTACAACTTTTATTTTAAGCATTTTTCTCTACAGATCCTAGTTTAGCGTCAAAAAGTGATTTAAGTCAAACTAAGGTTGGTTATAATTTTGCATCATTCACTCATGATTAAAATAAGGTTATGGTTTTTGAGGTTAGTTTTTTGTTTATTTCTAAAGTTTTATTATTAATGTTAGGTTATATTGTTCATTATTTGCATCGCCAAGAGAAAGTCATGTGAGTGTTTCACACCAGTTGTTTTTTTTTAAGTTTTCTTATTATCATATATTCTCTTTTGTGTGACTTTTTTAATGTAATTAAGTGATGTATTGGTATTAACAGTTTTTTTTGTTTTTTATTAATGCTTTTATTATTGTATTCTAATTTTATTATTGTGGTATGTGTTTTTTGTAATTAGAGTAATCCTCCTCCAAGCATGTGCTTTGCTCTTTTGGAGGAGTAATAAATGAAATGAGTTAGAAGATATGATTCTTTGTCAATCTTGTATAAATGTTACTGCTATCTTATTCGAGCATAAATCCTATTATTCCTAGGATTCTTTGTCGTTACAACCCACTGTATACAATAATTTCTTGAGTATCACCCCAGCAATTTTTCAAAACTATATAAAATAGATAACAGACACTTAACTTAATATATATCATTAATACCAAAGTACTTGCCTTTATTTCTCCACCATCATGAAATTTTAGTGTTACATCACAATAATCATTTTTATCATACAGCATTTGCAATCTATGGATAAAGAAAGTACCCCAATTATCCACTTTCAGTTGTTTGGAACCTGGCGTTCCACCGCTATCAATACTATTAGCCATTCTTAAAATCGTATTTGTTTATAACTCCTGTAACAGTAAAAATCAAAATTTATCTGTTGTGACTTATCAGAGGTACAAAACTAATTTATGAAAAAAAACTTAAGAGAAAATCACTCATTGATAAAATGCCTGATACAAGTTTAAAAACTGACTTATTAAAGTTAGCAGGCCGACTGCTTTCCAACCTCAGCAGTTTTCAATACAAACAGTTACACTTATCATAAATTGTAATTATTTAATACAATAAAATTACAATATAACAGTTTCAACACCTATTTTAATATGACATTTTGTGTAACACAGAATGTCTCAAAAAAAGTGCCATCTTATATTAATTATTAAAAATAGCCTAATTATCTTTCCAATAATAGATATCATTTTAACTCAGAAAAGTTACAACAAATTTAAATTAGACCAGAACACCATTTATCTGTAAAATTTGAAATTGTTCCAGGCCATTATGTTGAACATAGCATTTAAGTGACCTAACCTAACTTTCTATTTACCAAAAATTATTTTTAAAAAATTTTTTAAAAATAGAACTAATTAATTTACTTTTTAATTTAATGTCCTTCTAGGCAGTTGTAACCTACGTTTAGAAAGAAACAGGGTTAATTGAGTAAATTCCAGTAATTAGCATAAGTACTGTACACATAATTTATACACTTTTAAAGGCACCATATTAAATAGGGAACAAATTTAGGAAAACAAAATATTACAGTATACACTTAACAACTGAGTAGTACTAGCAGTACAGGGCTAATTTTTGGAATAAATTAAGAATAGGTGACATAAGCAATAAAACACAGTAAACAACTAATGATTATGTAGACCTGCCAACCCATTACGCCTACCCCAAGTTATTATACAGAAGAAGGGACGGAATTAGTCTGCATTACTATATTGTTTAACAACAACCCTATTAACCAACTGTAAAGTAAGTAATTAAATGTTGTTTTGATATGGAATGATCATGTTTACATAGTAACGTTTTCCACAGCAGGAAGGAAATGGAAAATTAGCCAATTAAAACAAATTAACGCTAACATTACACATATTTAAAGATACAATTAATAATACTTTGTAATATATTTAAAAATCAGTTTACAATGGATTATATAATGTCATGGTTTACAATTTTCAAATAGTCTCAAACAAGGTCATAAAAATCTGGAAAACATTCAGCTGTCAGCTCAGTTTCAAGACGTCAAATCTAATGTAGTAACCCAGACATTATTATCATAACAATTACATTATTATATATACGACAGTACGCAAATTATTTTCAAATATACGAACCATGATTAACCTTGCATTAAATAATCCAAAACGTCGACCTAGCTCCATCTCTGAGACCTAAAAACCATTTATTGAACAACTAGTAACGTTAACATCCAATAGATGGAAGCACTGATCCCAAACAACGGAATGAGTTAATAATTTGATATAATTGTCTTGGTTGTCGGAAAATAACTTTATTTTTGAGCTGAAAATTCCGCTCGAGCTCTTTTTACTGGCAAGCATATTTAAAATTAATTACATTGTTAACCTACGCTCACACATTTAAAACACTCAGAACACAGCGCCATATACTCCCGAGTTTTCCAGTCCAGTAAATTATTCATTTCATTTACGGGCAAAGAGAGTGGATTTTAACTGAAATTTTATAGTTATTTCCTTTACGATACAATTTCTATCGAGTTGTTCTAATACCGGATTACCTTAACAAAGCAGAAAATTTATTTTAAATCAGTTAAGTAATATTTAAAATTAGTGTAACTTCAGGAAACTAAAATCCATTATTCAAGTCGAAAATGGGACAGTTTATGGCAGTCATTAAACAACCTTAATTACTGGGTAATTATGGAAGCACTATTACAGAATAAGACGATTCCAGGTCATTATAATTTACTGCAGTAAAACACTGAGGGTTTTACCGGGTAGTCTTTTGGGTTAGTCGTCCGAAAAAATGTACAAATACGAAATACTGAAACATTTTACTAATTACGGAGGCATGGCAATGAATACATTGCATGGGTAATTTTATATCCTGTCCGAACTTATATGTATTGTAATATTTTAGAAAAAAACGTTTAGTAAGCAAATGAATTAAATTAGCTCCATAGAACTGTATAACTTATCGGATATATCAAATTAGTCTTAGTCTAGGACATAATATAGAATACATTAGCGTTATTTTCCGTTATGTTGGCACCGGTCAGATGTCACTGAAATTAAGATTGCACTGCGGACTTTAGATGCAGACGACAGTCTGTGCTTGCTGTCTGTGGTGGCAGTTAATTTAGAAGAATAATGTTGAAGTTTAGTGCTATAATGATTTTATGTTATATTCTGTTCAGTATTTTCTTTAAATTAATTAGTAAGTACTTACAATGTAATTTGTTACTCTAGGAAGTTTAAAAGTTGTCTTTTTTTATCTCGAATTTGTAGTTCGTTTAAAATCGTTTATTTGGTCGCTTTTATATAAAAACAAAATATTTATTCAACGTATTATTGTAAACTTATGTATGCTCGTTTTAAAAATGTATTATAAAAAGTTTTGTAATTGATTTTTTTCATACAGTCAACTCAACTTTTCTTGTTTTATTTACTTCGTGGGTTTACATTAAGCTTACCGCCTTTTGAATTTTTTGATCTTCGATTCGCTGTATTGTCAAATATCAACAATCTCATCATAGTTACTTCTTAAAGATAGTGATTTGTTCTTACCAAATATGTTTATATAATGTTAACTATATTGGCTTTTCTACGGCTATTTCGTTAGGAATATGTATTTTTTTTACATGCACGTAGTAAGCTCAGATGAAACTTCTGACATGTCGACCTTTTAAACTCAGTATTCATTATTGAAATATTTATAATTATGGAAGTCAACTACTTCTATTTAAAAAAATAACTGGCTCTGAAATCTTGAATGTGCCAATTTTATTTAACTAGTCTGAAATGATTGAAATATATCTTTGTGACAGTAAAGACATTTTTGAAAAACCGAACCTTCTTTTTTGTAAGATTACTTTTCTTATGTTTCTGCACTGAATGATAAGATCAAGGACGAGCTGTCACTTTTCTCATTAATAAGTGGTTATTTCAATTCTCAGCTACAGCAAATCACATGTCTTTGTGTTACTATCAATGACTTCTTACAGACTCCAAGTGGTTGAGTTTAAAGAGAATTATTTTATTTTTTGTTAAGTGTTAAAATTTACTGTGAACAGTCTTCTTTTTTTATTCTCTTTATAATCAATATTGATCAATATTGGTGATCAATATTGATTGTAAATTAATGTTTAATAATACAGAATCTTATTTTATTCTTGTTTAATCAGAATTGAAAGAGCCTCAATTATAGTTATGCTTCTGTTCGGTTTAGCAAATTTTATTTTCTTGGTCTAGTTTATCTCACACCTTATCTGCCAACAGCCTTGCTGCCTCCTCAAAAGGCATAAGAACCTTACCTGCATTGTGGATTAATGCAGACACTGCTTTCTAGATAATCCAGGTTTATTTAGTTCTATTCAAAGGGCAGATTGGAAGTACCACTGGCTTTCCTGCTTATGTGCGTTTAGATTACAGGCTGCACAGTTGTGTAACAAGAATGTGGAAAACCGAAGTTGATTCTGGATTAAGTATTTCAGTACCTTGGGTGACAGGAAGTTATATTGATGAATAGAATTTGTCTGTTTAAAATAAATACTACGTAAAATTAATAGATAATAAACATTTTCCTAAATAATGTGTAAAGTCCATGGATTCCTGCCTTGAGAGTATGCACTTATGCCTCAGTTTTATAGAATTAGTTACAGTGATGGTGAGGTAGTGTGTGTGGTAAGAGCTATACAATTTTGACTGAATTTTTAACTTATGAAATCAGATAGGCCTATATACATTAACAAGAGTTCAAAGTTTTTGGACACCTGATATTTTTTGTTAGATTGGTAGCCTAAATGAATTTGAATTAGTTATGATATCTAAGATTCAATATTTTAAGTGAGTGTATAACTCATCTAAGTTAGCAAGGTTCGGTTGTAGTGCAGGGTGGAGATAGATTGCTGGACCTGTGGGAAGGTATATTTTGGCGTAGTGGGAAGAATTTCTAGCCAAATATTCCCTCCACCATACTATTAGCAGTGACATCTCCAAAGGCTGGACACGTCTTCGATTAAAAAGATTAGTTGTCATGCAGGGTAGGGATAGATTACTGGCTCAGTGGGAAGGCACAATGTGGTCTGGTGGGAGGGGTTACTGATAATTCCTCTCCACCATACTGGTAGCAGTGTCATCATTGTAGGTGACTACTATGAATGGTCGACTACTGCACATCTATGTGTTTACGATGTTAACATTTTAGGAGTTATAAAACATATTTATTCAATGATTAAAAAAGTTTGTGGTTCTGGTAACGCAATATAAGTTGATGATTGTCAGCGAGAGTAAGACTGGACTATGTGGGGGTAGAAAGTGCTACCATATGTGCTTTTCTAAATATATCATAGCGACAGCTCTAATCATGACATCATGTTGTAGTATACTGTCCTCCGCATGATAAGCGCAATCATCAACTTATAGCGCGTTACCAGTACTACATTTTTTAAATCGATCATCAATCTAGTTTCTATTTTATTTTGTTTTGTAGATGCTGTTGAAGAGAATTGTACGGACTTCCAAGGGAACACAATATCACACGGGCTCTTGTACGTTCCAGGGCCGAATGTCTGTTCTCTATGTGTTTGTTACCATAATGAGCCCATGTGGTGCAAGACAATCTTCTGTGATGGCCCACCTTATGTGAGCACATTGTGATTGTGACCGATTGATTGATACAATTGCATTAACATTTCTTTTCTACTTCCTAAAGCTATTAATTACTTAGCCACTTTAAAGTAGTATTTCTGGTACAAGAACTGTAAATTTTGTCGGGAGATTAATTCATTTTTACAAGTAGTTTGGGTTGCCAGTTTTAATCTAAAAAAATACATTATTATTTTTCAGTTTATGACTTAAATTTATTATCCACTCCTTGACTGTCATTGTAACTTCATGAAGTATGTATACACTGGTATCAAAATTATAAGGCAGAGAGGCAATTTTTTTGTAGCAATGTTTATTTTGTACAGTACCCAGTAATTATTTTAGATTCTAAATTAGTGTTTTCCTTTATATATTTTTACTGAAATCAAATTCTCTCAGCTTACACCTTGCTCAGATGTCATGTCATTTAAACGGTACATAATTACTAAACTAATTGGAATTTTTTAGAAGTTTTCAATTACAGAGTCTGTGTGTTCAATGAAAACAAATGGCATCTAACATAGGTAGTAATATCTGTTTGAGGTATTCATACTACCAAAATTCATTTTTTAGATGCATAGATTGAAATGAGACTGCAAGTTAATTTGTATTGAATGTCAACTGTAATTATTGTGTCGCTAATCACTTTGTAAGTTATATACAAGTATCGGTAACCAATATTAAAATATGTCTATTAAAGTATTTTTTATGAAAGAACATCGTAAAAGGTTTATCCAGTAAAACCGAATTATATGATTACACATAGTTTTATTTTCTTTGGCTTTGTATAAAACAATTTAGACAAAGAAAGTTATTTCGTCATGTACATTTTTTTTAAATAGAGTTTTTACCAGGAATACATGTTTTCAGGTCCCTTCAGCCCATAACTCATGGTTTTACTGATCGGTCTGTTTATGTGTACAAAATAACTTAGAAGTGTAAAATCGTACAAAGTTGTAATTTGGAACAGAAGCACAATAATGGGACCCGAAACTAACATTTTCATAAAAATTGGTCAACCGGTAGTTGTAGTTTATTCGTGCAATTTTTTAAAGAACAGTTTTTACGATTTTGTTTAAAATTGTCTTATTTACTAAATTTTTGTATTGTACAAGATGTGATTAAGTGGCATGTCTGAAATTCATGAGAAGGCTGTGGTCTCGTGATATACAATAATTATTTTAAGATTGCCTCTCTTAATATGTATTTCAGGGTAAAGTGTATGTAATAAAATTATAGAAAATTTAAAATACAATTTTAGTTTTAAATATTTTTTCTGCATTGCTTAGTTTAGTTTTGGTTAGTGGTTTTCTATATTTTGCTCAATAAAATCAAAGTCAAACAGGTTGATTTTCATTTAGCGCCATCCACTCATGATTAAAATGAAGTTATGTTTTTCTTTAGTTACATTGTCAAGAGAAAGTTGTGTGAATGTTTCACACTAGATTTTTTTATTAAATGAGAGATTTTATTATCAATAGATCAAATACTGGGGTGCTTTAACAGTTGGCAGCCCAAATTACAGTTTGTTCCTATATTGTATAATTATTACAACATTTCTTATTTTTCTTTTGCTTTTTTAATTCAACATTTATTTACATTTTGTAAACTATTCTTAGGCCTAGCTCTGTAATATTTAATTGCAAAATTTCGTTATTAATTCAGTCATCGCATGCTCAAGTAGATTAACCTTGTTTTTTTTTTATTACAGTAATGGCAGACTTACACCATTTAATTCACTACTAAAAAATGCTTTTTAAAATCTTATAGTTTTTTAATACTTGATTAGTGAATGGAAATAATTCTAAAACTATTTTTCTAATATCAACTGGTACTTTTTTAGATTAATACAAGTATTTAGAATTATTCTTATTTATTAGTTATACTCTTTATAGCACTTTAATAATTGTATAGTTAATTTTAACAGTAGTTCTGTACTGTTCATTTCTTTTTAATTAGATTCTGTAACTAAAGTTTTGTCAATGTTTCATACAATAATCCAACTTTCACTTGTGTGAAAGAAAAAGATGTTTGAATTGAAGAGTTCATAATGTTTGGAAGACCACATGGATTCATTTTGTTGTCTTTGATGTTGTTTTGTTGTCTTTGTTGTGGTTACTTTTTATTTAATATAGAACTTAAGTATGATTTTGTGCATGTTTTTTTCTAATGTGTCAATGTATTTGTAAATTCTTAGTCAAATTTTTGTGCAATATTCCCATTAATTATACTGTTGATTTTAAAATTTATATTCAAATCATCCTCATGTTTTATTATGGGTGATTCAAAGAAACGGGAAGTTTTGAAATTTGTGTTGGTAGTCGTGGGTGATGGTTAGCAATGAATACCGCCAGCCTGTCCACAACACCTTGCCGTTTAGTTATCATGGATAATTGGAGTGGTGTGCAATGTGCTTTTGTGATTATAACTTATTACAAGAATAAAGGCAGTGTGGAGGCGGCACACTGAGAATCCCGCCATCTTTTTAATTTAGGATGCCACGATCGTGTTCCATCAGCACTTGCTTGACACCTTTGTTGCACAAAACTTACAGACATTTCCACAAATGATTGACACTGCCTGTTTTCAACAAGATCAATCAACGTCTCACACTGCTTGAATATCGGTGGCAGCTGTATGCCAATAGTTTAGCGAACGTGTTCAAGAAATGGTGACATTCCTGGCCTCCCAGATCCCCTGATATGTCAGCCTGTGTTTTTCTTTTGTGAGGTTACCTTAAAAACAAAGTATATCTTAGTCGACCTGCTACAACGGTAGAATTGAAAGCCAAGATCCGAGAAGTAATTACTGAAATTCCTCTTGAGATGTTACTTTGAACCATGCACTATGTAACAAAGAGACTGCAGGAATGTCTTGTGTTAAAATGGACCTCTCCTGCAAGATGTCATCTTCAAGAAATAAATTGTTCTGTATGTATTCTTAAATGGTATTATTTTTACTATTTAATAACAAAGATAAATTTATTTAAAAAAAACATTTTCTTAAAATTATTCAATTTTCAAAATGTCACATTTCTTTGAATCACCCGTTACTGTGAATTATGGCCAAATAATCACCATTCTAATGTGCAGTGACTTTTTTGTAAGTTGTGTTTATTTTAACAGATTTTAAATATATAATATTCAATAAAATATAGTTTGCATGATGTTTCATTCATGATGCAAAGTAAACAGTTAAAGTTACTGTTTATTTTTATTTAGTGGTACTATACTAAAACAACTACTGCACTCAAGGATTTCTTAAATCTACAGTCTTTTATCAGCTGCTGTTTTGATATTTATTGCATGTTTCTTTAATAAGGCATGATTTAATTTGTTATTTTAGTTGTGTTCATTAAACAGTGTAAAATCATTGACTGTAATGTTTTTATAAACAATGGAGATAAATTTACAATTTTAATTTTTCAGTACATATTTTATTCTTTTTATTACAAGATGTAGTTAAGCTATTTTAGACATTTTATCAATCTATTGTGATGTTTGTTTCTGTCTGTATTCTTTTATTTGTAGTTTAACTGTAAATTCTAGTACTAGAACTGTCCCAAATACCACCTTCGGATTTGTGGAGCAAGTCATTACTGCCCTAAATTAATAATATTTTTTATTCCAGTATGATAGTGCATACTAAACAATAGGCCTATTTTCTAAAACAATTAATCACTTATTATAACTTACTCCTTTTGTGTTAATTTTGTCAAATATTTTAGGAAATCAGAATATTGTTGTTAGTAAGTATACTTTATTTGATTGGTGAAGAAATTTCATTTAAGTTATTTTTCGACTGTACTGCATTCAAATTCTTAACTTATAAATTTATAAGCATTGAATACATGGGTGCTGAATGAGAGAGAAAGTAGCAGACTGCAAGCAGGAGAGATGAAATATAGTAGGAAAGACTAGGATTGATAAGGTAAAGAATGAGGAGATTGGGATGGTGAATCTGAGAAGGAGGGTAGAACAGATTGAGGTAGCTGGGCCATGCGAAGAGAATGGATGTTGGTAGGATTCCAAGAGAATGGGAGGAAAGGAAAAAATACTGTGAAAGACCAAGAGAGTGCCCACATAAATGGCAGCTGGATGAAGTGAAGGCACTCTTGCAAAGGAGGGGGCATTGTGTTGGAAGAAAGGAGACTTGGAGAGACAGGGGAAATAGAGAACTTAGTGAACATATAGACCCATCTATCATGGAAGAAGAGTGGATATAAATAAATCTGTGATATAGAATTATGATTTCCTTTTTTTTGGTAAAAATAATCATCGAAAAATCCTTATTTACACTTTAGAGAATATTTTTTAAAATCTTTGTTAAATACTGGTTATGAGTAGGCTTATCACAAATTTCTCATTAATTGGCCGGCCCATCAGTGCAATGGGTCAGCACAACTGGCTTCTATGCTAGGGTTCCGAGTACAATTCCTGGACATGTCGGTATTTTTTCATTTTTATATCATTCTCATATCATTACCTATACACAAGCCGAGGCATATGTAGACACCATCCTAAATAAATAAAAGAGAGTATTGGCATTATCTTGTTTGGTGATATTAATTCTTTGAGGTTACTAAAGGAATCTGAACTACTTAGAAATATGCATAATTACCACGTTCAGGTTGTGGTTTCATTATTTATTTTGTGATCTTGCAATAGAAAAACAATTATGTTTCTTCTTTTGTTTCTTGTAGAGAAAATGCAAGAGATTTCTAACAGGCGAACATTGCTGTGAATTTGAGTGCCTTGAACCATATGACGTTCCTTTGCCACGTCATAAAGGTAGTTCAACATCTTCGTATGATCACTTCTACCATTTGTATCTTCTGTATAGCTTATTTACATCATTTTTGTATGGCATATTACAATATCAATAGCTATAAATATGTCACATTGTATATCAATTTTTGTAGATTTTCATTGACATTTATGTAGCCATTGAAATTGCTGCCATCATCATTATCAGCATTCTTGAAAACATCATTTGATATATTAGAAAATTTGTAGTTTACAAACCAAGATAATCATGTGTTTCAGAAGGATTTTTAATTCAATATGTGCAAGTAAATCAGTAATACTGTAGTTTTCTTCTGGAATAGTTGTACTAACTTGGATAATAATTGTGTCCTACTGTAGTACATATATTTTTTAATTCAAAGTGGTTTTTAAAATTTCAGTTAGTGAAAAATTTTCAATAAATATTTTTATATTTTAAAATTATTTTGTTATGTGACTTATCAAAATATGCATAAGTGTACATAAATACGAAACAAATTAAAACTAATGAGAGACAATATTGTTTTCATTAGGCACAGTTTTAATTAAAGTGTTATTTGGCTCGGTTATAAGGAAGTCCTGAACGTTAATAGCTAACTATGGTAATACTGACCAACAATTAAACATTTAAATTTTTTCAACTAAAGTTGATATTTAATCAGTTCAATACTAACAATGTAAAGTATAATAAACTTTGCTTCTTTGTAAAGTGCCTTCAATAAATATTTTGTTTGAGAACTACCCATTTTTTGTGAAAGAGAAAATTTTATCGTGAATATTAATCAAATGATTAAAATGGCGCTAGATAAAATATCCAGAATTGCATCAAGAGTTGTTATCCTTCATATAATTTAATATAACAGTACTGATGATATGAAGAAGTTATAAAAATAAAAAATTCCTTCATGAGACGATGCGTCTCATTGCTGGTGGCAATTTTGAAAAAGGCTTACCTTTCACTTACGGCAAAACCCATTAGTGATTTCTGTATCTACTTTTTAAAAGGAATCAATTGACACTATTTTTATTTCCAAATTCCAACTTTGATCTATTGACTTGAGGTTTTGGGCCACTTCCCAATTCTGGCCCACTAACTTTTTTTTGTAAATTACGAATCCAAAAACCATTGTTGTTTATCTCTTCTAGTTTCTGACATCTGGGTGTGAAGATGGACAGACAAAATAAAATGATAGATGACAAATTTAAAAAATTGCCACTAATTAAAATTAGTATTCCAACATTGATGCTATCTTAAGCCCAAGTAATAAACAGTGATACCAAGGATATTACCAAAATTTAAATTTGTAAATATGTATTGTAGTGCATTAGTCAAAAATTGGGATTAGAAATATTAAGTTACTTACAATGTCAGAGAGAAACTGAAGAAATTTAATTATAAGAAGAGCAAAATGGCTCTAAACAATACAAGTTTTGATTGGTTACTGGAATTCACAGTATGTTGTAACAACAAGAAAAATTACAAATCTAAACATAAGAAACAAATAGGAACTGTATCACCTTAGACTTTTGCATACTTTACAAAAATTACATTTCATTAAGTGTCTGGGAGCCCTAGTTCATGTTTGACAGTCAAAAGATGTCTCTTGTTCTTTTGGCTTTGTTTATTCTTAAGTGCCTAAATAAGATGTGTATAGAGAGTTTTGATGTTAGTTGGTCAGAAGAATTGCACATTATTAAAATTCATTGATCTCTCAGTGACAGAGTTTTGGTGAGGTGTACGTGTGTTTTTTGAGAGTTATTGTAGTTTGTCAGCCAAGAAAAGATATTTAATGGTGATCACTACTTTACATTTATTTTAGTTTAATTTTGTTTATCGTCAGACTACACCTGATTGCATACTACTGGGGAAAATTAATTAGGTTGTCTATATATTTTTAGTCCTTGACAATTACTTCCTTAGCACATCTGAGGATTGCATCAAAGTTTTTTTTTGTTTATTAATTATTATAAAAGAAAACAATTTTTAATTTATCTGATTACATGTTTTTCCTGTACTTTCAGCATAATTTTTTACTAAAATAAATTATTCTGTTGAATTGCTTGTTTTCAAAAGAACACTAATGGCTTTGGCTGTACTCTTACATTTACTAAACATGCTAAAGAAGTAATCAGAATTTTCATTATTTTCTAACTGGTTGGCCACTAACTTTTTGAAACTTCCAGTATTTTGCCTTGTTCTTCTAGTTTCTTTCTGTCATAAAATGCTTCCATTGTCTCCTGCACTTCCTTCATTTTTAAAGATTATGAAATTTTGATCGTGTGAACAGAATTTAATATTTTAGTCTGTCACTTCCATTTGTATTAATAATACTTATAAGTAAGAAAAATTAAGTCTTCCAAAAACTCTAGTATTGAATTTATTATTGTAATGATATTAATTTTTTATTTCTCAGAGCAGTTTTAACATTTTAATTAAAGTAAGCAATAAAAATAATGTAATTAAAATCATAAAAAGTTCTGTGTTACATTATCGTAACATTTTTGAACTTCTTTGTATAAACAGATTCAGCCTGATGGAATAGCATTTTATCCCTCATAAAAAAAATAACTTTTGGACATAATTTTGTTCTAAAATATGCTAAAATTCATTGCTCTATTACAATTTATGTTTGTATAAAATTGGTAATACTAAATGTTTATTCAGCTAGAAATTTATATTTAAAGCAAAGTGTAACCAACCTTTCGAGTTGTACTGAAAAAGTGTGGTGTAATTATGAGAAGAATATAGGCTAATGAGAATTTGTTACTTGTAGGGCTTTTTGTACATATTTGCACTTCTGAAACACTTGATATATATTATGTAGTATTGTTTTTACATGTATTATTTTCCATTATTTTTGTGACTTTTTATTAAAAGCTTGGTTTGTGACTGCAATTTCTTCAGTATCAATATATTTTTTTTAAATCTCTTACTTGATATTAATTCATTTTCCAAATCGTTACCAATGTATATTTACAAAATATGCTTTAATTTTATGCACAATGAAAATAATGTAATATTTAATACATATATATATTTTTGTGTAATAGTATTTATTCCAGGTATTCAATTGCCTATTAGGTATGATAAAAATTATACGGTATTATTAATTTAAACTAAATCCCAAATACAATCAGTTTTCAATCAATACAAATAATCCACCAATAACAATTTACTTTTAAAATACATAAGTTTTAAATCAGTATACTTTCTCCATAAATTAAATATAGGTAGTTGTAACATTTTATTAAAAATAATTTTTAATAGTAAATTACTTTCAATTAACTAACTCGGTAGTTAAAATAATAAAATATGTATACTGTTTTAGTAAATATTTGAATTGAATGCTGAATTGTATAAACTAGTAAATTTTTAGCTCTTGGAAGTGCATTACTGTTTAATATAACATCATACAATATCGTATAAGTTTCATGTAACTTAAAAATCATACGTTGTTTCCTTTATCATATTTTTTTACTTCTGTACAAAATGGAAATTTTTATCAACTTTCAAAATTCCATTGTAAATTTGCAAACTCATCTTCTGAAATTGTCACTTATTAATTACTGCAAAGTAATTTTTTGAGATTTACTTTAAAAGTATACATGTAATGGAGACTTTAATTTTTTTTTAATTAAATAAAAATTTGTTAAAATAAGTTAGAATTAAAAAGGTGTGTACTTTGTGGTATTTTGTATTATTTTAAGAAAGTGGGGGGGGGGGGGGGTGTTCTTAATATTATTCGGTGTAATGTTTGAGACAAAACTTTATTGTTTTTGTTTTATTTGAACAAATATTTTAGAATATTATAGTTAATTGTAAAAAAATTGAATGGCCTTCGGGGTCTGCCCAGTCAACCACCTGGTCGGATGTCCTATTAAAGGGAGCAGTTTGATAAAAAGAAAATGATGGCTGCTAATTTCATTGTGATCTGCACTTCCAAGAATTTATGCCAATAATAATATTATGTAATTCTTACAAATTTATTTTTAATTTTGATTTGTAGTACATTTCATTGTTAAGTATACTAGTCAATAATACACATTTTACTACAAAATGACATTCTAGTCTTCATTGCCATTGATTAATCTTGTATACATAAAACATTTTGTAGATAAATATTTAAAATAATGTATTACAAATCGTGTATAAAGAACTGTAGACCACGTAGTGTTATATTTTAATAAATATATGAACATATAGTTTAAAAAATTGTATATGATACGAAAAGAATTATATAGTACGCACATAATATATTTTTAAAACTATTTATGATAATGTTCTATATTCGTTTCAATTTTTTAAGTATTGTATAAATACAAATCAACATCATTTCCTGTTAACAGCTTTAATTTTTAATATCTTAGAATTTTTTATGTACGTACATTTATTACTCATGTCCTATTATTTTGTGTTGTATAGTATTTCTGTGTATGTGTATTGTTTGTATTATATGCTACATGTTTAATCTAGTGCATTATTTAAATGTTTTTCTTTTTAAAATTCTACATCTTGATCTCCCCCTGATGTTTGGGGTATATACTTTGTCAGTTTTTAGTAAAGATTTTTTGTAAGTATTTTTATACATACGTAATCTGTATTATTCTGTTATCATAATAAAAACTAATAGAAGAGGATGTAATTATTATCCCTTCCAGATGAACAAATTTACTTTAAATAAAATTACCTTTATTTTATTCTGGGGACAGGATGAGTACGTTAGTTCTTTCTAGTGTATTTCAAAGAAATTAATACATGCATACACCCTTTAATTGGTATGGTTCCTTGAATTGTGTATTTCAAACTATGTAGCAAAATTTCAATATAAATCTTTGTAAACATAGAAGAAATGGTGTTTTATTGTAATTTAATTTCTTATAATACTTTAAAACTTTATTCAAAAGATTCCTTTTATTTATTATTCTTTCTACAATACCTATTTTCAAGCTATTTCAGTTAGTAATATAACTAGAATGAATTAAAATAAAGACTGAAAAACAATTCAAGTAGTAAATATGAAAACAAAAATGTATTTTATAAATTTTTATTATGCCTTTCCAATCTTGTTATCATTTTTCATTGGTGTTTCTTGGTTTGTGTCTGTTAAAATTTGACTTGATACATCCCATGATATGTGTTCATAACTAGTTTTTGTTTGGCCTTCTTACTAAATTCTTTGTCATAGTGGTATTATTAAATATCTAAAAGTATAATTTGATTGAATCACAAAAATTTAAAAGGTGATAGACTAAGATGAAGGCCTGAAGGCCCAAAGAGATTTTTGAAATAAAGTGTTATTTTATTGCTCATTTTTTTATTTAAGAATTTTCCATTCATGCTAATTATTATTTGTAAAGAATGAACCCCTGTCTCCTGTAAAAATAATAGGGTATATATTTAATAGAATTTCTTGTCAAAAAAATTGTATTGACAGTTTAGAATATGCCCACGATTTTCAATAAATTTCATTAAAGTTGTTTTTAAATTAATATTTACATAATTAATTACAAGTTATTGTCTGTAAATGCTGCTGTTTGAAGTTTACATGGCCTGCATTTTCAGTATTTTGTAAATATTCAGTAAAAATAATAAAAGAAATGTATTAAATAAATAACTTTACAAATTCTTATGTTAATATTTTAAGAAAAGAAAAATATTTATTGCACATAACTTAAGATACTAGTAATTAAAATGTATAATACATTTATATTAACAAATCAATTTAATTAAGAGATTTTATTACAAATTTAGATTGTTAATTTTTACTTAGCTAATAACTTATTATCTTTAACTATTGCATATTTTGTTTAGCAATATTTGTCGGAAAATATTCAATATGTTTTTATTATACACTTATCAGGTGAAAATATTAAAAGATTTTTTTCAAATAAAGTAGAGCATTGATAATTCAGAGTAACTGGCAATCTACCCATCCAGATTTCCCATTTATTCTGCTATTAAGAGAGCCTGTTATATAATTAATTCTTGTATGTTGACAAAACCTCTGCAATCTAAGATAACCTAAGCAGCCGTCCTGTTGGTTTAGTGGTCAGAACAACTATTGTCTATCACATGGGTCCTGGGTTCAGTTCCTGATCAGATCTGACATTTTTATTTTGTGCAATTATATTAAAATATCCAAGTAATCAAGTGTAAAGTAAAAAAATAAATAAATAAAATAAAAAATAGTAAATTTGTTTATACCAGATATATTTTAAGTATGTAACCAAAATATTGCATTAGTATTTGCACTTTTATTTTCACTCTTAACAGCTTTAATGAAAAATGTTTAGTATATAATATCCAAACCCTATATTTTTGCCCAAAAAAATTAATTAATTAAATTATTTTATTTTTAATTATCAATGCCCTGCTGTATATTTTGGATCATGATACTCAGTTTTATGTGGTATTTTTAAAATAAAAAAGAACACCAAGAAACGTGTACAGTCTAGTGAGATAAAGTTGGTATAGTTAAATGTATTGTATTAATTATTTAAAATTTATTTACAACAGAGTTGGTTGTAGTTTTAATAACTATTGTTGATAGGTAATATTAAAATAATTAAAGGGAATATTAAACTGATGAGTGAAGGAATTGTAGCTCTATTTTGAGATCAACAGCACCATGAGCTTGTCAATATAGTATTAAGTAAGAATACAAATATTATATGGTGGCTACAGGGGCATATCTTACAACTTTACTGTACTACCATATTTATTTAGGATTCAACATTAAACTTGTGTTAGTGGACTTTTTTCATTTGTTTTTTTTTTTGGTTATAATTTGCTCAGACCTTTCACCCTTGGGCAAGTTCTCAGTGTGCATGTTCATAATAATATTAGGCCTAAAAGAATTGAAGAAGTAAGTCAGTCATCTAGCATGTTTGATAACTATACTATTTTTCAGGGCTGATGAGCTCTGAACATACGCATTGACCCCTACCCACTTCTTAGCTAGCCAATGCCAGCAACGTTGCCAGTACTTGCTCTAGCAGCTCTGTTATATATTTCATTAGCCAATTTTTTTGGTCTTTCAAGACAATTATAACTTATGAACATACAGTCAGCTGATTATATTATTAAGTATTCCATGTTAATGAGCTCTATAATCAATGTGTTCAGTATAAGATGCAAGACACAAGTGAACTACTGCGCCTCTTATATGGATGTGCACGTAATGTTTATCAAGCTGAAACATTCATACATTCTGACAATGCTGGCTAACGCTCTGATTGGTCTAAACGCATGGAACAGCAGAGCTCATCAACCGTATTAAAAAGCATTATAAAGACAACAAAAAATATAAAAAGAATTAAGCAAAAGATAACTTTAGCTAAGCAATCTGGTAACAGTGAAAAACATGTGATGGCAAAAAATCTTATAAATTCTAAAATGAGGAAAATTTATCTGGAATGTATTACTGCTTGGAAATGAAATTCAGGCGTGGGGAAAGTGGGATTACGCCAATGAAAAGTGATGGACATAAGGCTGTGCTCATGGTTGTTTCGATAAGGCGTAGGTTATAGAATGTAAACAAATGAAAAATAATTCCTCTATTATAAAAGTACTACTTTATCTCATTAAACTGTATCATATTGCGTTTTTCTCATTAAAAAACCTCTATTTTAATGCTTAAGTAATTAAAATATGATTTAAATAAACTACCGATAATAAATAATAATATTAAATTAGCTGTTTAACCAATTTGTAATACAATATATAATTGGCACTATTATATTATTATATTTATATATAAAAATATATTATTAATTATGTATCACACAATACATATTTAATTCTTAATTTTTAATAATTAATCCATTTATTATTACATATCATTATAATATACAATATATATTATTATAATTATATTATATATACATTCTCTATTTTTATTTTACTTGTAATTTTAAGTCATAATGTTCTTAGTTATATTTAATATTAATTAATATTTTTATCTTGAGTCTTTCTAATCAAACTATAGGTTGTGAATTTCATAGAGCAACTAGAATATATTGATGAAGTACTGTAGTTATATAATTAAATTATAATGATATTATACAATATAATTATTAAAAGTTATAATTACTATTTGTATATCTTCTCTGTGAATTATTAAGATTTTTAATTAATTAATTTATTAGCGGTTATTAAAATTTGAAATAAATGAATGAAATGATTAATTACATATTTTTTTAATTTAAATTAGTGTTAATATCATTGTTATCTGAACCAGTCGTTTCAGAAAGCCCATAAATCAAAAAACTAACTCTTGGAAAAATTAAAAAACTGGTGATTTACTATGTTTCAGTGAAATATGATATTAAAAAATATAATTTGTTCGATGGTTGTCCCCTTTAATATTAAATGTATACTTCTGTATTTTTAAAGATAAGCCTCTTTTTATATTGAAAATTTAGACTAAAGGTGTTTCTAAAATAAATTGGAGTAAAATGTTAACTTACGTTGTTGACCAGAAGAAAATTTTGTTGTATAATAGTATTCATTCATTTATTTGTTTCACTAGTTTTACATTTTTAGTGACTTAAATAGCTTTTTGCAATAATACAAGTTAAAATTCTTAACTTTAAGAAAGAAAAATGTTGGTTTCCAGGACATATACTTTCTGTGTTGTCGTCACAAAGCAGTAGTTATTTCCCTTAAAAAGATTTTTGCGTAGAAATTTTGTGTAGCCTTTTCCACTAGAAAGTAAAGCTTAAAGAGAGCATACATTTTTAGCATAAGTAAAGAAATTTTTGATTTTGAGCTTAAGTAGAGCTTCAAAACATCTTTCTTTCATTTTTTAATTAGAAAGAAGCACTTTATATCCTTGAGGATAAGGCTTTTCTTAGTGTTATATTACTTAAGAAAAGCCAAACTTATGTGATTTTTGTAGGAATGTTGTGTTTACATTCAGTTAGTCCTAAAATGCACTAAAAAGAAATGTAAAATTTTTATTTATGAGCTTTCTGAAATGACAGATTCATTTTATACAAGTATTAATGTCTCTACCTGTGCTGTTGGAAAATAAATTTTAAGTTGACTTAATATTTACTTAGAGGAAATGATGTAATAGATATCCAATGAATTTATTTTATTCGTAATTCAAGTTCAATTGTAGGCTATTCAGCTATTTATTATTTTCGTAAATTATTAGAATTATAACTTTTTTGAGATTTATTCATTAGGACTCATTAATTTTTCACATTTTTTGTTTAATACTCATTTCTTTGTTAAAATGAATTATTGTATGTTAAAATTGATTAAATTATCGGATATTTGTTATGAAAAAGAAGCGCCTGATCTGTGAAATGAGTATGTTTGTGTCTTTCTAATGGATAATAACTATTTTGTACTTTTTTTTTACTAATTATTTTCCTTCTTTTTCTTGTTATAACTTTACACAATTTTTATTTTATTATTTGGTTTTTGTAAATAAATTCTTTTTCATTTTAAGCATTATCTTTCTAATATCTTTTGTTGATCACTGTATCGACTATAAAATTAAATATTATAAATTTTCTACCCAGATGAGTTTTTTTATTTATTTTTTCCTTACTCTTGTTTTATTTAGTTTTGTTGTAAAAATATTTATGACTATATTATCTTTTAAATATATTTTTGTAATAGTTATTATATAGGAAAATAAGAAACATGAAACAACAGACATGGTAATGATTTTGTGGTTGTATTATGTGTATTTGACGACAGAAATTTTGTTACATAATTATTAGCTTTATATAAAAAATGTGATTCTTTAATGATATTACAGCATATACTATATTTATCACAGTTGTAAAAATTTATCGTGTTATATATTACGGGCAAACCTTATGAATTTCTGGTTGAAGTTATATGTGAAGAAATATCTGAGAAAATTGGCAATTTCCCTTCTTTTATATCGAAAAGTCATTATGCACTTGAATTATAGAAGTGAAATTACTAAACTTTCTCAAGAAATAATTACTTTATTGACTACCTTATTACGCACTATTGTTATTTCATATTGGATTGTTGAGACCCACTAGACAGCGCCCAGTAATAGCACTGGGCAACCAACTTAATGTTGACAGAATACACCAATGCAAAACTACTTACTGCACAGTAACTTGTCCATACTCTCTTTAGAAAGATTAATAAATTTATAAGCCAGGTTAAAACTGCATGTGTTTACTTAGTAGTTTCACAAGAATAAGTAGTTATAAAAGTGTATATAACTGTTTTATAAAATGCACAATATTTATGATTTATTTATTTTGTACTATGTGGGAAGGGCAAGCAAAGTGAGCCCTATTAAACTGTGAGTCTAGCCAGGATGCTCTGCCCCACGAACTCCCACAGTTTTCACAATACCCCTATTACATTTTTAGAGAACATAATAAAGCAACTGTAAGAATTTGAAAAAGATTGATGCAGTGGTTCTTGAGATTTTTGCGAACATTCCAACAAATGCTTTTCCTTTTATAATATTGCAGTAACATACGGCAGGATGTGCAATCTATGTTGCCAGTGTAGTTAGGAAATAATAGTGAATACTACCTTTACTAATATTATAAAAAGTGTAAAATTTGTTTATATGAGGTAGTCCAGTAATCACCTCACTCATTTCAAAAATTCTTTTATTTTTAAAAAGCTCAAAAATTCCTGAAGAACGTAGGCTATGCGGTATTACATTGTTTTTAAATTGTGTGATTGATAAAGAAGTCATCTTTGTTTAATTTGTCGTTCGGGAAGTAAAGTCTTTCAGCTACTTTTTACATCAATTCTATTCTATTCTACCATCTATTGTTTACAATGTGTTGTATTATGCGGTCATATATCAGGTATGATACAGTGCTGCCCTGCAAGATCCTTTACTCTTTCTTTTTAAAAATTTATGAACATTACATACAGGACAAAAATGTCACATGTGATTTCTATACAGAAATTTATGTAAACCTTCAAAAAATCTAAGAGATTGTCTCATTTTTTAAGAAAAAAGTTTTACATACTGTTTCTTACAACACATCTTCAGTTATTCTCAGGTCATATTTCTCCCCTTCCACTAGCGATTCATACTGATATCAACAATATTGTTGTTTCCATTACTAAAAAAAACCATTTAAACTCTTAGGTGTCATGGGGAAATGAAAAACATAAATTTGTATTATTACGTAAATTAAGAATTTATTATAAATGTAAACTTTAATGCTGATAGTTGTGTTTTCTCCTTTAAAAATTGTAATCCAGTGACAAGGTCTGCCCCTAATATATATCTGTGTGTATTACAGCCGTAATAATATAGCATATTAAATAAATAAAATTTAGTGTAGATAAATTAAATCGGGTATTAGCTCAATAATTTTATTAGATTTTTATTAATATATTGAATATTTAAAGTAATTGTAGTTATTAATATAATAATGATAATAAAGCTCATGTAGCCTTAAAACGTTTTGTGCTATCAACAAATTAAAAATAATATACGTTAATGAAAGCACCGTACAAGAAACTTTTATGCCATTTAGGTTGTGATTATAATTCTGACATACTACCTAATATGTATTTATGCGCTCAGATGCTAAAATTACCGTGTATTTTAATTTGATCTTATTTTTTTTGTTTTCATTCTTTCTCAATGTACTCTTGGAAAACAATGTCATAGGTGGTCCTTGTATGTATTGAAATGAAGAGGCAGTATTGAAGTGAGATGTTAAATTGTTGTAAACTGACTGGAAAATATAGTCTTCCTAGACTCACAGAGTTACACAAGAGGGTTACACAGGGTTACACAAGAGAATACATTAAAACACATCTGATAACAAGCCTGTTTTTTCAGTTTTGAAGAACTTAGTTGAATATTGCTCTTACTGACATTATAATAAATTTTCAAAGTACAGTAATTACCTGTTTAAACAAATCCTGTTCTGTTTCTTGGTTTGGTTTACTTTTTTATTTATTATTTTTTGTTTTTAATTATTTTAACCCACCGGGTTGGTCTAGAGGTAAAGTCATTACCGTGAGATAGCTGTTGAACATCTGATTTTCAAAGACTAAGGTTCCTGGTTCAAATCTTTGTAAAGGTAGTTACTTTTATATGGATTTAAATACTAGATAGTGGTTCCTGGTGTACTTTCACAGTTGGGGTTTAATTAACCATACTCTCTCAGGAATGGTCGGCGTGGGCCTGTACAAGACTACAACTCATTACACATCATCCTCATCTCATTGGGTCATGGGGTTGCTTATTGTCCTGAATTGAACAGATTGTAACAGACAATGTACACACAGGCAAAAAAAAATTAAAGTCGCATCATCTGCTTGGTCATTAGCGACTATGGTGGATTATGTAACATTAACTGTGGGATTTGACACGTGAAAATTTCCAGACCCTGGCTGGGAATCGAACCCGGGACCTCCACGTGGCAGGCCAAAGCACTAACTACTATGCTACAGAGGCAACCAGGTTTATTTTTTATTTATCCAGTTTTTGTTATGTTTAAAAATTTTATAAATTCATTAATATTATAAAAATTATTATTAGTGTTATGTTCTATTGAAGTTTAACAATTTAATTCTCTCCTAGGTAATGGTTAAATAGTGAAAACGGATGATGGCTTTTTAATAATACATATTTATTTTTCTCAATTAAAATCCTAACAACCTTGTTGTAAAACTAAGTGAACAATGGTTTAATAATTTGGCCGTGTATGCTTTATATATTTGGTCGTGTTTTGTTTTTAATGTGTTTCGTTACATTTAGTTAATGCAAAAAGAAATTACAGAAAAAATTTATGATTAAAATACTGTTTTGTTCATAAAGAAACCTTGTATCTAGACAATTTGGATCCTCGATTTTGGAGAACTCATTCTTTATTACACCAAAAAGAAGGAATGTTATGAAAGAGTACATTCATAAGGTAGTTAATAAATCGGTAATTTTACATCTGGGCTCATAATTAATTATGTATAATTTTAAAATATATTATTAAGTGATAATACTTAACTAAGTAATGTATAAGTAGTAAATTTAGTTAACTTATTTAGTTATATAGATAAATTTTAATTAGAATCTAGTGTTTTAACTGATTGGTTACCATTTAAAGAAAATTGAGTTGAAGAAATTCAAATAAGAAGATTTTACATTAAAATTCGCCGAAATTTACAAAACTAATATCAGTAATATCCTCTTTCTTTCTTTTTCGGTTTAAATGAGAAAAGCTGTGAACATTTTAATACTACAGTGGAATGTCAGTTATTTGAACTAATTGGGACCAGAGTGGTTCTGATAATTAAATAGTTTGGATAATAAAATACACTAAATACTGTAATTTGATACACTGTATGGTAACAATGTAATACGAGTATTTCCTAAACGTTTAATAGATTAACAAAGGGTAACATAAACTTTAGCTAAAAAAAAAACAAAAGACTAATTTATTGAAAATGTAGAGTACCTACTAAAGATTATAAAATCAAACTGAAAAATACAGAATTTCAAAACTGAATACATTAACAAAATAAACTTTGGTAAAATCGGTTAGGAAATATGTTTTAACGCACTTGTACATGCTATACAGTAATTTTTTTTACATCTTGAATTTTTTTTGAACTTCTATTTGTAGCAGCAACATCTTCATCCTTTTTAGTAACTATGCTTCAGCAGCACTAAATACAGGCTGTTTTTCGCGCCAACATTGTTCGACAACATTGCAGTTTTTAAGACAGATAAAGCCTCTGTATGAGTAAATTTAAATTTATGTATTGTTTCCATCAATGGTGGTACGGATGACTGACGTTCGGATAATTAACACTCCTGTGTACAATTTTTTTTAATATAATGAAGCCATGTAGTTATTGTGTTTCCTATATAATACACTGACTGAAAGTGAAATGTTAGCTATAAATTTCTCTTATTGAATGAAAATCAATATATCTGAAACGCATTAGTTTTGGCTATTTTTCTGCCGTTGAGTAGTTGACTACTACGTAATATATAGAAAAGATACAAGGCTTCCCTTTCCATGACATTGTCACTAGATCATTTATTATACGACAAGCTTAATGGATTGGTTGCTGTTATACATTCAGCATCAAAACTACCCACGTAAAGTTAATATTAATTGTTAAGTGAATATGCTAACAATTTTACCAATTTATTATTAATAAATAATTAACAACATTATATTATTATTATACAGTAAAACCTTGCTAATCCGAACTAATAAAAAACTGTGATTCTTCAGATTAGCAAATTTTTGTTTAAAAGGCAATATCCATGTTTAAAATGAGTAAAATACAATTGTTTTTGTTCGAATAAACTAATTTAATAATAATATAAGTACAATAAACTGACCTTACTTGTTCCACAAAAAATCACGTTAAAAGAAATAAATTAACAATAAAATAAATTTGTAAATACCGTACATACAGTAATAAAAATATGTACAGTTGTTTATGTTGCAATAACCAATAATAAAATACATACTTTTCATTAACCTGTATTTTTTCACAAAAAAGTCTCTTATTTTCTTCTGTTTTTTGGTAGCTAAACTTTGTTCGAATGCTTTGTCTCAAAGTTGCATTAGCAATAATATTTCATGAAACGGCTTATCAGTTTCCTTAACCCATTATATACTGTACACTTATTAAAACTTCCAACTGCCACTTCATGGTTTATTTTATTTTCCAATACTTTTCATCATCATAATCCTCATCATTTTGTAGTCATGTTTACGATTTCTGCATCTGATTACCATATTAAAGACTTTAAAAAAATAATTGTACCATAGGAAATCATCATCGCTACATAAAAACAATTTTTTTTTAAAGTTCGGATTAAAGAGGTTTGGATTAGTACTGTATTAATTATTGGTAAATATATTTTGATCTTTCTCATATTCTTATAATAATAATATTAATATAATTATATAGACCCTGATATTCATGATGTTTTAATAGTTATATCTCTGTAAACAATTTGTTTTTAATAAAGGCACTCTTCCAACTGAAACATACTGTAACTTGCTAGAAATAGATTCTATTATTGTGCCCTTTATCTATGATATTCTATTGTTATAATGTGTTGATGTTATTATAATTTTATATTTTACTTGCCAAAATTATTTTGTGTCAAAAACACAAATATTACTTCTGGCATTCTTCACTTGTATGTTATAAATAAATATATCATATACATACATCAAATAAAGAAATTTTATTTTTAAAACTTTTAGTAGATTAATTTGGTATTCATAATTTCAAAAATAATAAGAGTAAAGAGGAAACTTAATTTTAATGAATGAAGTTATTTTATTTAATTTTTGTGAATTCATAGATTCAATATAAATTTTAGGATAGTATAGTAGCTCAGGAATCGATAACTAAATGCTTAAAGACCTGGATAGAGCTTTTAAAACTTCTCACTGTTAATCTTCCATCTCCCCTTTTTTCTTCTTTCTTTTCAACTACCTCTTCTCATTCACTCCTGTACATTAGCCTCTCCTTATTCTTTCCACTTTGATTTGTCTCATGCCATTGTCCTCCCAATCTCACTATGAAACCATCAGCTCACCCTCTTTGAGGCTATCCAATAACTCGTCTACATTCTCTAGTCTTCCACTCAATCATCTTTGTCATCCACTTTGTGTCTCTTGTCTGGAAATTTAACCAGCACAACTCAGCAACCGTGTCGATGTCTTCCATTTTAGCGTATTGTCTCAACTTGTCACTTCACATGGAATATAAGTGTTGAGATTTATTCCCTACATCTTTCTGTTGTTCTTTGTGTTATTTTTAATTTTGTCAGGGAATTAGCTGTAAAGACATTGTTTCTGTGCTGTAAGTCAGTACCAGACGAATAAAACTGTTGAAAACTTTTGACTTTAATTTTATTGAAATTTTAGGATTCCAAAAAATTGCACTTAGTTGTCTAGTTGCCATCCCAAAATTAGCATGGTGTGTAATAATTACAATACTGATGTAACTTCAATTTGACTTTTTTGTATTAAAATGCAGTTTCACTGTGTTTTATTTAGGCAAAATACATTTATATTGTCTCTTAATTTATGATCGAAAAGTATGTTTTGCTTTATTTTTAAATTGTAAGGCACCTTAAAATGAGCCGGCCCCGTTGGTGTAGTGGTTAGTGCAACTGGCTTGTACGTCAGGTCCCGGGTTTAATTCCCGGTCAGGTCTAGCATTGTTACATCACTCATTTTCATTATTCACCGTTTGTATAGCAGAAATTGACCAAAATACCTTATTAACTTTTTTTTTTTTTTTTCCGGGGTTCCTACGGCCGGCGCCGCTTCCCGCACTTCAATCTCCATTCTCTTCTATCCTCCCAATCACCCTCATCCATCCCTCTCTCCCTCATGGCTTCCTGTATTCCCTTTTTCCACGTTTTCCTTGGTCTACCTTTCTTCCTTCTGTTGGTTGGGACATAAGACAACATTCTTTTTGGCCACCTCTCATCACCCATTCTCTGCACATGACCATACCATATCAGTTGTCGTCTCTCTATCCTATCCACAATGGTATCTTCTACATGAGCTCTTTTCCTGATGTCGTCATTCCGGATATGGTCCTACCTGGACACTCTACATGAACGGCGCAGAAAGTCCATTTCAATTGCTTTAAGCTGGCTGTCTATTTTTGATGTTATTTGCCAGCACTCTGCCCCATAAGTTGTTATTGGCTCCACAATAGTGTGGTACAACTGGACTTTTGTATTCATGTGCATTTTTGCAGACCATAAAATCGGGTTCAATTTCCGGATTGCTATTCTCCCTTGCACAATCCTATTTTTAACATCCTTCCTAGTTGAACCGTCTGATGATATGTAGGTCCCCAAGTACTTGAATTCCTTTGTGCTCTTGATAATTTTGTTGTCGACTTGAAGATCATTGGACTCTTCCCCTATAACCAAGTATTCGGTTTTGCTAATATTAAACCTTATTAACTAACTTTACTAAATATTCACAGATTATAAAAAATAGTTTTCTTCTCACTTGAACAGTCAAAAATGACTGAAGCATTCATGAACAGAGAGGGACACTAATAAGAGCTACCTCTTCTAAATGTAATGCATTTCACTGTACAGCTACTCTGTGAAAGTTAACACTTTCACATACTTAAAAGTAAGTAACCCACCAGGTTGGTCTAGAGGTAAAGTCATCACCAAAATCAGCTGTTTAACAGCTGATTTTCGGAGACGAAGGTTCCTGGTTCAAATCCTAGTAAAGGTAGTTACTTTAATACGGATTTGAATGCTAGACAATGGTTACCGGTGTACTTTGATGGTTGGGGTTCAATTAACCATACTCTCTCAGGAATGGTCGGCCTGAGTCTGTACAAGACTACACCTCATTTACATGTCATACACATCATCCTCATCTCATTGGGTCATGGGGTTGCTTATTGTTCTGAATTGAACTGATTGCAACGTACACATACCAGGAATTGAAAAACAAAAAAAGTAAGTGTTTTTCAGTGGACTTGGCATACTCATGACAATCTTTTCAACCCTTGATAAAAGCAGTAGTAAACTACTTTATTCTTTATTTTAATTACCTCTAGGTGTTCAAACCAGCCTTTTGGCTGTTAACCTAAACAACAACAAAATTTCAGGAAACTTAAGTCAAATTGTTGTGAAAATAAACATTTTATGGCACTCTGTAAATAAATAGCGTTTGTATGATAACCCAAAAGTTAATAAAAAAAAATAAAAAGTATAGTTGGCATTGTTAATTACAATTTTATTGATTACTATTATGGTATTACCTATAAATTTCATTCATTGTAATTTGGTGTTAATAAATATGCTGTTTTTTTTGTTGATACAATTTTTATTTGTATGGAAGGCATTCAACTATTTTAAAGTACTGGGATTGATTTATGGCTGGAGTTTGGATTTCCTAGGTAAGGGGGCAACTGTCACTGTGTACGAACTTCATAAAATTAACTTGTAACAAAGGTTTTTCTAAAATTTTGTCACATTACACCTCACTGCTGCCAACCCCCCCCCCCCCAATGATTGCCCTCACCCTTGTTAGTTTAAATCCAGGGTATGCCTTTGAATGTGATTGAACTAAACAAAAGATTTTTTTGAAATTTATTTATTTAATGTCATCACCTGCAACGGTCATTAGCGACGATGTTGGGGTGTAACTGTAGAGGTTGAAATGATTTTTTTTTTGTAACGTATGAAAATATACCGTGCCTGAGTGGGATTCAAACCCACAATCCCATGATGAGAGGTGAGCACGTTACCAACTACGCCAAAGTAAAGGAATCTTTACTTTATCCAATTTACTTAACAGTCCTAAAGTTTACCTATTTACTTCTGGTAGAGAACATTAATAGCCTGATTCAGAGTGTATGGCAGCACCAGCAATATTATTAACAGTACATAAATCTTCCTTACTAGAAACAAGCGTTGGCATTTAATCTGAAATATGCATTCTCCGCTAAAGCCTGCAATTTGCGATGGTCGATCAATTTTGTATAAATATTGTATTTTTAAATTAAAATTACTATATAAGTAATCTCATTCACTTATTTTCATTTCTTATAGATTATTAGTATGCATATTTAATAATTCAATAAGTGTAAAAAAATACACTACAAATTACGTAAACTAATTAAATGAATGCAAAATTGTTGATTGTTGATACCATCAAGTTTCAAAGAATTTACTGTGCCATTTCACAGATATAAGAAAATTGTTTATCATTTCCTGGAATTATGATGTATAATACAAAATTAATTATACTGGTTTAACGGACATGAATGACTGATTATCATTCTATTAACCCTCTGTAATATTGTAGAAATCCAGGTTATTACAAAGATGAGTCATCACGCTTGACATGTTACCGTATTTCCAATTTTATTACTTTCTCTTGTCTTTATGAATACATAGAAAGAAAAGTATTGTTTTCATGTCGATTTTTCGAAATAGAGTTTTCACCGGATGTACACATTTTCAGACCCCCTGAACCCAAAAAAACATGTTTTTAGCGATTGGTCTGTGTGTATGAACAGAATATCTCAAGAATGGAACATTGTACAAACTTGAAACTTAAGTTAGATACTGCTACCGGACCCAACACAAACATTTTCATCAAAATCGGTCAACCAAAAGTAGTAATTTATTAGTGTCATTTTTAATTTTTTTGAGATTTTTTCAAAAATGGCTCCTACAATTTTTTTAACATCACCTCATTTACTAAATTTTTTTTATGCTCTATAAAATAGGGTAGGCACCATGTCTGCTGAAATTCTTGAAAGGCTGTTTTCTCGTAAAAAAATTGGTTTATTAAGATTGCTGCTTTAATATGCATTTTAGCACAAAAATGTTTATAATAAAATTTGTAGAAAATTTAAAATCCTACAACTTTCAATTCAAACATTTTTTTGCATAACGCTTAGTTCAGTGGTAATTAGTGATTTTCCGTTTTATTTTTCATGAAAGTCTGAAAAAAATCAATTTTTTAAGATTTCTGCCTTAGTAAGCATTTTACGACAAAAGTGTATATAACCAAATTTATAAAATATTAAAAGATCTACAACTTTGAGCATTTTTTCTACAGAGCCTAGTTTAGCATTAGAGTGATTTTGTGTATTATGAAGCCAAACTGTGGTTGGTTTTCATTTTGCATCATTCACTCATGATTAAAATGAGGTTAGTTTTTTTATTTATTTCTAATGTTTTATTACTAATATTAGGTTGTTAATTATTTGCATTGGCAAGAGAAAGTTGTATGAGTGTTTCACACCAATTTTTTTTATTGGATTTGTCACATGCCCGATGCTGCAATGCAGAAGGAGTTGATAAGATGAATTTGTCACATGGAGTGAGGTTTGTTCCCTCTAGCTTGGAACACTGATGCTCCAACTTCTGTAACTTCTGCAATGCACTCTGAATCAGACAATTTTAAAGTAAAAAATTGTACCGTTTAAATGTTTACTTATTTAAAAAGAAATTAACAAGGAGAAAGAAAGAGGATTGAGCCACAGCTACATGAATTTACATAATTCATCTGAATTATTGCAGGTTTCGTACATCACATGAAAAATTTAATATGATTTTAAAAACTTTAGTATTGAAGAAAATGTACGCTAGAATATTCTGAAGAACTTATTGCAAACATTCAGTTGAAGAGCGAGTATAATTTTAATATCTTACTCAATTTGAAAAATTGAGGTAGGTTTAGGAAGTGATCAATTTTAAGACAATTGAATTTCCTTACTTTGTTGTAAATGAAATTATATTTTCTGTACACATATAAACCTTTATAATGAATAAGTTTACAAAAATACTACACTGTTTATTACTATCCATCTGCGAATGCATGAACCTTTTTCAAATGGGGATTGTGACTTGACATGATGCAACAGAATTACTTTTAATGTTTTATTCATTAAATTTGTACATTTGGTTTTTGAATACTAACCCATGAAATTTTAGAAAAACAAGTGTTTTAAGTCATATAAGTTGTTTTTTTTTTATGTTAAATATAAATGTGTATGCTATTGATTGCTAAATTGTTGGTATATGAATGTGTATAAAAGGATTGACAATATAGAAATCGGACCATTATATATCTTGCATATTATAAATTTAGTCAGATTAATTAAATAATTAATTGTAATATTAATGATAATAATAATAATAATAATAATAATAATAATAATAATAATAATAATAATAGTAATTACTCCAAATTCTGTACACTTATCAATTAACTTTGTATTTCTCTTCACTTCCTTAAACATATTGTTGAATAAATTACCTTATCAAATTTGAAATGTTTGTGTTTTTCTTTTACCAAATCCATTTGGGCTCTCAGAAATGCTCGTTATGTTGATTGGGAGATAACATAGTAAAACCATCAATGCAACTACCATAAATTATTTTTTTGTGTTAGAATCACAAAATGGTTATTATATTTGTAAAAGATTTCTTCCACCATGAATAGGCAAACAATTGTGTTCCAGTCTACACGAATAGAAAACCAATTCTGATCACGTCTAAGGCCTACCCACACCCCTACTTCCTTCAAGTCTGTGTTTTCATACTTAAAGGGATATTCTCCCTGGGAGCGTCCGACAAACATGGTCCTTGTCCTAGGTATGATGAATCCACAAATACAGTACGAGAAATAAATTTATTTATAGGAGAGTTCAAGTTTTAAGTTTTGTAATTAATTTAATTGAGGCAAACCATTGTTGAATGGCAGAGAGAAAGCGGAAAGATGGAAGGAATATGTAAACCAACTCTACAGGGGAAAAGAATTTGATCATCATGCGATAGAACAAGAAACTGATGTTCAAGATGATCAAAGAGGGGACCGTATACTACGGGAAGAATTCGATCGGGCACTTAATATGAATATGAATAAGACAGCAGGAATAGATAACATACCATCAGAATTATTATTACGGTATGGAGAAGTTGCTCAAAACAAATTGTACAAACTTGTATGCAGAATGTATGAGAGTGGAGAAGTACCATTGGACTTTAAAAACAAATATTATGGTTCCCATACCAAAAAAGTAAGGAGCGGAGAAGTGTGAACATTACAGAACCATCAGCCTAATGTGCCATGCATCCAAGATACTGACAAGAATTTTATACAGGAAAATAGAACACCGAGTAGAAGAAGTGTTGGATGAAGACCAATTTGAATTTAGAAGGAGAATGGGAACTCAAGATGCAATATTGGCTCTGAACTTGATTATTGAGAAAAGGAAAAAGAAAACTACTTACATGGCATTCGTAGATTTAGAGAAAGCATTTGACAATCTGGACTGGAGTAAAATGCTTAAAACTTTGAAAAGACTAGGAATTAAATACAAAGAAAGGAAAGTTATCTATGGTCTATGTAAGAATCAAACTGTTTTAAGAATTGAGGGGTACGAAAAAGAGGCTGCTGTAAGAAAATGTATACGACAAGGATGTTCACTTTTAACTTGTATATAGAAGAGGCTTTAAATGAAGCGAAGGAAAAATTTGACGCAGGAATAAAAATTCAAGGAGAAACAATAAAAATGCTGAGATTCACCGATGATGTAGAAGTATTAGCCGAGACAAAGAAAGAACTAGAGGATATCTTAAATGGAATGGATGAGATCATGAGAAAGAATTACTTCATGAAAATTAATAAGAACAAAACAAAAGTGTTGTGCAGCAACAAGAGTGGTTTAGAAGAGATGGGAAATTTAAAAGTAGGCAACGAAAACGTAGGAAGTTAAAGAATTCTGCTATCTACAGAGTAAAATAACAAAGGATGGTAGAAGCACAAGTGATATCAATAGAATTGCTCAAGTTAGAAAAGCCTTTGAAATAAAAAAACAGCTTACTGACTACAAACATTGATTTACAGATTAGGAAATATTTTTTAAAACACTATGTTTGGTGTGTAGCATTAAACGGGAGTGAAACATGAGTGATAGGGGCTGTAGAAAGGAAGAGGATAGAAACTTTTGAAATGTGGTGTTATAGGAAAATGTTAAAGATTAGGTGGTGGACAAAAAGTAATTTAGAGGTTCTCAGGTGAGTGGATAAAAAAAGAAGTATATGGAAGCATCTTACCAAAAGACGGAATAGGCTAGTGGGACATTATTGATAGACTAATACCTGGATGTCTTAAGATATTATTTTAAGACATCCAGGTATTGGTCTATCAATAATGGTGGGTAATTTGAGGGAGTGAATTGTAGGGGGAGGTTAGAATATATAAAACAAATTACAAAAGATGTAGGGTGTTACAGGTATGTAGATATGAAAAGACTCGTGCAAGATAGAACAGCTTGGAGAACTGGATCAAAGCAGTCGAGAGACTGATTTAACAAAAAAATGTAATTATTGTAATTTATTAGTAGTCTAAGGTTCATAATTTATTGTATTGTTGTGTAACAAGTAATTTTATAAGTTTGTTTTAATAAAAGTTAGAAGATTTTAAATCAACATACCCAGATCCTGAATGAAACTAGGCTAAGAACTGCATAAGAATTAAAATATGAATTTTTTAACAGACACACTTTAAATTTATCATCACAACTAGTAGAAGGAGATAATCCATTTGACACAGTGGTATACTTTTTAGTTTTAAGTTAATTGTCTTGTGTCCAAGATGAGAATGTTACAAGAAGGATAAGATTACTGCTAGTTTATCAAATACAAAACAAAAAAATTATTGAAAATACCTGTAGAGAAAAAAGTTCACATTTGTACCATTCAGTGTTGTGATTACCAACACAGTAATGAATTCAATTTTCTGTGTTCTGATTGTGGGCATTGAAATTCTGTAAGAGGGTATTATTTGCTTTAAATATATTTTCATTACAAATTAAACTATTTGAGTTAACACCTAACGATTTCAGTAAGACTTTGTGTCCAACTTAGATTATTAATAATAGTCTATTAATTTGGCTTTTACTTAAGATGTAAAAACACAGCTAAGGCTTTATTTTCTGTATCGAATGTATCAGTTACCTGTGTGACAAATGAGACTATTGTGGTGTTAATCTATTTTCCTTTTTGAAAATCATGAAATGAAATGAGTATGTTTTTGGTGAAAAAATAATTTATCTAATGAACAATAAAGTTTCAAAAATTTGACTAAATTGTTTTTAAAATACTTATGGGACCTGTACTTTTAAACTAATGTGCTAAAACACTAATCTCTAAAATGGCAGTATTTTATCTTCCTTCAATTCTTTTGGAAATATACCTACTTCCTACTTTTAGAGAGAAGTTAATTAAATTAAAGAGTAGCATAGATAAAAGAGCCCTAAAGATGGAAAGTGTCTGCAATGAATATATATTTATATTATATTGAAATTGAAAAAAAAATTAAAAAAAGTTATATATATATATATATATATATATATATACTCTATATCTGTTAATTGTAGAAATTATTAGTTTCTTATATTTTCATTGCCACTTGTTACTTTTCTTTCCGGTTTGTGTACAAGTCAAGTGTATAAGTGAAATGACAATACTTACAAATTTGGCAGTTTATTACATTTTTTATAATTTTTACATACTGTTTGTTAGTTTTGCATGTTATTGTTCTAAAAAATAAAGTTTTTCATGACTATGTAGTTGCGTCATTTTCTGATGCATCTGCTGGGACTTTGTTTTCAACCTTTGTGGCACTTTGTTGTAGTTTCTGTTCCTCTGTTTCATCTGCTTTCAAATTTTTATTTTCATCAGTGGAACTATCATTTACGTGAGTATTCACTGGTGCTGTTTCAGTCTGGATGTTGGCAGGTTCTTTTGGTTCAGAATCATGTTTGTTTTCTGTGGTTACTTCTTTAGGTGTTTCCTGTAAAACTGTTCCTTCTCCTTTGTCACTGGTAGTAGAAAGGTGTCTGCTTAACTGAGTTTCCTGACTCACCCGCTCATCACGGTTCACAGCTTCAGCTTTGTTAACTGGTTCTTCAATATTAGATAATTGTCTGGTCAATTGGCCTTGAGCATTATTGTCTTCTTCTGGTTTTTCAATAGCAGATAATTGTCTGGTCATTTGTCCTTCATCTGGTTTTTCAATAGCAGATAATTGTCTGGTCAATTGGCCTTCATCTGGTTTTTCAATAGCAGATAATTGTCTGGTCATTTGGCCTTCATCTGGTTTTTCAATAGCAGATAACTGTCTGGTCATTTGGCCTTCATCTGGTTTTTCAATAGCAGATAACTGTCTGGTCATTTGGCCTTCATCTGGTTTTTCAATAGCAGATAATTGTCTGGTTAATTGGTCGTCTGCCCCCGAATGTGGCTTAACTTCTTGTGGTTTTGTTTTAGGTTCAAGAACACTGGCATCACTTATTTGATAGTCAGATGGTACCCTTGGTAAATCCGTTTGAACTGGTCCTCTGGTTAATGGGAAGCCACTAAGCCGACTATCTTGAGAAATTAAGCTGTGTCGAAGCGTGGAAGTCTTTTCATCCTCATCGTCAAATTGAATGCGTATGCTCATTTCTTCAGGAAAATCTGGATTTTTAAAAGTTTTTTCTGCTGAAAATGATACTCCACGAAACTGCAAAATAAAAAATATGAACATTATCTTAATTTTAAACATATTTTGTTAATACAATTTGCTGATTATAGAACTTATGCTACTCGTGTTAACATTGTCAATTATATTTCTATGCTTTTATTTTACTCTGTACAGGCTCTCTTTGTAATAGTCTTGGGTCGAAACAGAATTTTTCTTTTCCTAGAACAACTCACTGTGAGTACTAAATGGTGAGTGACACAAAGTGCTCAATACTCTTTGTACATGATTGATAAAGAAATACCAACTGAATAAAGAAAGATTATTATTCTTGCTGAACTTTGTTTGACAACAACTATTGATGAGGCAAGTCATTGGAGACAATTTCTTTGGGTCTGGTTTTATCTAATACTAGGAACACAACAGTGTTTTAGGATTTCCATTTTATTATCCATAAAGTGCACGTTACTTCCATTTTCCATTAACACGGTAACTGATAACAAATTCTTGCTTAAATCTAGCTTGTATATTACTTTGTTAAGTACACAGCTTGTAGAATTGACAGACGCGACTTTCGTCTCTTTTCATTTTCGATGATTGTTCAGCCACCAATATGCTGACGGATGTCTTGTCGATATCTTTTTGGTAAGTAGTTGTCTATTACAATACCATGTGGGATAATGAACCCAAATTCATTATCCATTGTACAACACGTCTAGTTTATTAGTCTTCAGTGCTAACTATATAAATTGTTTTCACTAGAACATACCGCTTTAATTCCTTTACTTGAATTATTGGTTGGCCCTTCAGAAGAATCAATTTTTCTCGAGATGATTATTCTTTTTACACATTCTGCAACACTAGGTTTTCTGTGTGTACAAATTTTTGCAGTTTTTCACCCAATGACCACATTCTGCACAAGTTTTATTTGTTTTGTGCCCAACAGTTTTACTATTACTGTTGATACAGATGATGAGAAGGATAATAGAAAAAAATGAGTGAAGAAATGCCAGACCTGACCAGGAATCGAACCTGAGACTCCTGGTGTAGAAGCCAGCTAGGCTGATCACTATTCCTCTGGCTGGCCTACTCCACAGTTGTAACAACAAAAATTCTTTCTCTTTTCCAGTTTACAGACTGTAGCGATATGCCCCTTCGTATTGAATCTGTGGCTAGTTACTTTCTGCTATGATTTAAATGTGACTACTTCCTTTTGACTGGATCATTCAAGTGCAATTCCTCAACTAAAAATCTGGATATCAAGTTTATTAATATCTTCTCTGTTGTAGAGGCTGATTCCTAGACACTGACAAAATGACTATATTTTTCTGGACGGCCTAATAAAATTTTGACATAACCATTACATCATATAAATGTAACTTCATTTTTTTAGTGAATTTAACTGATAGGTTATATTTTCCAGACTGAAAATATACGTCTTTGCATGTTTTATCGTAAACATGTGTTTTAAATTCTTGAAGTGTCTCACTCATATACTGCACATAGCTTTTTGATAATTTGTGTAGAATTATTGGTGGCAATTTTTAAAATTGTTATCTATCATTTTGTTTTGTCTGTCTGTCACACCCAGATGTCAGAAACAATAGAGATAGCAACAAACGATTTTCGAATTCGTAATCTGCACAAAAAGTTAAGTGGGGCTGGATTGGGTATGAATTTTCGGTTTCAACTGGAAGTGGCCCAAAACCGGTAGTCAAGAAATGAAAGTCGGAATTTGGAAACAAAAATAGTGACATTTGATTCCTCTTTAGAGAGTAGATACAGAAATCATTGGGTTTGAAGTTCCAGTTTCAACAGGAAGCGGCCCAAAACTGGAAGTCAAGAAATCAAAGTCGGAATTTGAAAACAGAAATAGTGTCATTAAATTTATCTTAAAGAGTAGATACAGAGATCATTAGGTTTGAAGTTCTACTCCCGACCAGAAGTGGCTCAAATCAGCAAGTCAAGAAATCAAAGTCGGAATTTGGAAGTAAAAGTAATGTCATTTGATTCCTGTTAAAAGAGTAGATACAGAAATCACTAATGGTTATTGCCATAAGTCAAAGTTAAGCCTTTTTAAAATTTGCTACCAGCCATGAGACAAGTTGTCTCATGCAAGGGATTTTTAAAGTTAAATATCAGCAGCTAAGGCTGCTGATATTGGTCACTTTTTCAAATTTTTGGAATTTTGCATTTTTTTTCATTTGTACCTCCTTTGACAAGGCATCTCTTATATGACCCAACAAATTTTTTCCACTAACTTCACCAAACAACCCATATGACTTGAAAATTATCAGGACCTGAAATTCCTGTTCTTGTTCTCACCCATATTCTAGTTAATAAAAAAATTAAATTTTACCTGAAAAACAGCAAACTGATAATGAACATTTTAATTTTAATGTGTATTTTACTTTTTTTTATTTTACTGGTTCTATAATCAGTTGAGTAATAGTTTTTAGATAAAAGATTTGATTTTATTTTATTTTAAACCAACGCAATGTTTAGCAATTGCAATTTTATTATTTATCATAAAAAATTCAATCAGCAAACAAACGAGTAAAATTTAAATTTAACCTATGCATCAGAAACTTGGACAGATGGAAGGAAGGAAGGAAGGAAGGAAGGAAGGAAGAAAGTAGAATGCAGGCACTGAAATGAAATTCAAAAGGAGTCTGCTTGGAAAGTCAAATTAGTTAAAATAAGAAATGATGTAATTAGGGAACAACTGGAAATGGACAGTCTAATAAGGTGGGCTGGACCGACAAACCTATAATGATTTCATTATGTCAGCAGGATGGAGGATGGTAAATTGCCTGGAAGGTTGCTGTACTTGGAGATGGAGGGATAAAGACCAAAAGTAGACTATGAGAGCAGTGGAGGAGAGGTGGTTCAGTGATAGAGGTGAAAAGGATTTTTTTGATCCTAACTGTTTCGTATATACTACTAATGCAGACGATGAAGGTATATATATGAAAAATAAGTGATGAAAAAAATGCCAAATCTGACTGGGAATAGAAGCCAGGACCCCTGGTGTTGTTGAGTATAGAACGGAGTGTCGAGGGAAATCACTCTGTTTGCCACTAAATTAAGCATTTAAGCTTGTCGTTAGTTTCGATGCAGCAACGCCAGCAAAACGAATAGGAACAAACACTATACACAATGGTAGTTATTAGAAAAACAGAAATGTGACAATATAGCTAAAACTAGTTAAAAGGTACCACACTTACTTGATTGTAACGGCTTGTAGATAACAGCATTTGCAATATCAGCGAAAGAATGTTGATTGCACAACAGCAGCATGGACCAACTGAAAAACTGGTGTGGTTTATCGGCTTGTAGGAACGGCTATTAGTGAATATAATTACATATACGCAAAGTTCATGGTTTTACAACGAACTCTCACACAGTATAGTGTAACAACAAGAACCAGCATAACTAATTGTCACATGAAGGAAAAGCAGCGTGGATTGTGGCAGATACAAAAGATGCCACGAGGTTAAGCGAACAGCAAAGAACAGTGGACTGATGAACGAGCAGGAAATCATTTACACAGGAAGGAATGAACTAGGATATGATTGTATAGCACAAGGCGAGTAGAACCAGAATACATTTGATTGGCTCAGGACCAGCACGACAGGCCACCGCGTAGAAATGCAAATATTCAAACGTAATAACAGTATTAAACACGCGTAGAAGCCAGTTGCGCTGACCACTACACCATGAGCTAGCCAAGTTGGAAAGGAGTTGTGTTTGATTCGATCTGACAAAACTTGACACAAAAAAACTTCAGGAGAGTGATAGAGTTTAAAAAACTGATGGTAGTTACATCATGAACACTGTTTACATTCAGAACTTATTTATCTATGTTTTACAAGCTTCAAAACTGATATATGCACATAATTCCTACCATAATGCAAAAATATTAATTATTACAAACAATTTTTCATATGATATCTCCTTGTTAAATTATTTTAGTTTGAAAGTAATTCACTAGTAATCAATAACTTACACCTGATACAGAATGTAACTCATAGTTTTTCTGCGTACTCAGTACCTGGTTTTGGTATATATGCCCCTTAAAAAATGAGATACAGTGTCAGGTTCCAAGGACTCACCTCATCAACTGTGTAATTAGCAGGTTACTGTAACATTAACAGGTTGAAGGCTATGAGACATATTTTTATGTCTCTGTTCGTATTGCCAGATGCGCTTTGAGACACATACCAGTGTCTCATTTTTGTCGTTTCTGACTTATTCTGGTGGTGAAAATTATGCTGACATCAGCAATATCCTTAGCTTTTTTTGCTTGGATGTTTTTATCATTTTGTATTCAGCATTTGTTTTTGCACTTTTAAAAAACAAAAAAATTATTGTTGCCTCCAGACGTAGTGGTTAGCATGTGCTTGCCTATTAACGGAGAGTCCCAGTTTCGATTCTCGAATAGTTTCTGGAAATTGCCCGTTAAACCAATTTTTTCATACTTCAAAATAGTCACTAATAACTAAACTGTTGATATGACAAAATAAAGAAATCTGTATTTTCACGTCGAAGTACGCTATTATTGTTATTCAAAATTATGCATGCCAGCAACAAAAATTAATTTGCTAATTTATGGGAAACAGATTCTTTTCTCAATATGTATATTATTTGTCTCAATTTTTTTTTGTATTAAAAATAAAAGAATGAAATTAGTAACTGATTTTTATATACTATACTGCATAAAATGAAAAAAAAAAATGTTAGCTTTTCTGGCAAGACTACTCATCACTCGAATAGCAGTCAACCTATTAACAGTGATGCAACTATAACAGACTATGGTTTACCTCAAATTGTCCTTCGTTTCTCATTACATTCTCCTGAAGTTGTAGTGTTGTCCTTGCAATAAGATCATCTTCCATTGAAAATTCACTACCCAGTTCATAACCTTCATCATCATCATCATCATCTGTTAAGAAACAAACACAAAATCAATTTTACTGACACAAAATTATCAAAAATATGTTTTCATTTTGCTCAGCAAACATTGCTCACATTTTTTTGGTGAAAAACTACATCCCAACAGAGAGGAAGAGCTGTAGTTGATTTGTGAGTGAGGTGATTATTTATTGAGTCACTCAAGTGATGACTGCAGTAAGGCTTCTCTTCAGCTTTATAATCTTCATAACTCTTTCTTGCTTAGTTGTGATTGTCACTACTCACTAAAAGTTTGGAGGTTGATAATTTAATGAATATAATAACAACTTAACTCCTAAAATTAAATAAGCTGATTATGGCAGCTTTATCACAGTTTTACCTTTGGTAACTTTGACTCCAAAACCAATGCTCGGCCTTAGAGATTTCCGTACTCTGTGTCCTCTGAAGAGAGCCTAAAAAATATAATTTAAATTTTTAAATTTTAGTTTTGTGAAATAATGATTAAATCATTTCAGTTTATGAATATACATAAGTAGCTTTTTTTAAAGCTACATAATAAACTGGCAATTATTAAAATTCACATCTAACCAAATACATTATTAAATGTATGCGTCACAGTTTGTGTAGTAAAGCATTTTGTTACAAAGAATTGAAATTATAACAGTAAGTTAATTTTGGTAAAAAATTGTGATTAAACACTGACGTACAAAAATGGATGTTTAATAATTATGATTTCTTTTTCTTCAAATTTATTAGACTACTATGTTTTTGTTCAGAATGACTTACAAATTGTGCCTAGAGAAACCTGATTTCTAAGAGATTTATGAAAGTACACTGGTTTGAGATCTCTATTTCCAACTCAATTTAGACTTTCATAGGTCTAATTATGTTAAGGAGAACATTGAATGAAAGAATAGAAGCTATTGATTTTTAGGTCTTAGCACAATTTACAATGTGAAATTACCTCTCTAGAATGGAGGTCATACTGTGAAAATTTGACAGTCCAAGTCAAAGTACAAACAATTTAATTTTTAGTTTAAAAGCTGTAATGTACTTTTTGATTTTGACCTATTATAATTGTATACATTGTTTTATAAAAAATCTTTAATCTATTTTCCTTTCTTATCTTTAACTCTTGTTTTCCAAAGAATTGTAGTTTTCAAATTCAGATAAACTTATCTCAGTAACTATTTAAGATCTCTGCTTGAAATTTTTAGTGCATGATCACGATTGTATGGTTAACTGGCAACACATCATTTTTAAAATATGTTGGATAAGGGCAGGGAATACTAAATTTTAATGTTTATGTCTTAGATCAAACAGAGTATTTTAAAAATTCTTGAACTATTAAGTAAAAACAATATAACAATATAGTAATTTTATTAGTAATTACACGTAGGTACTATAATGTTAATGCTTGTCTTCATATAGTACTCCTCACTTACACACCGCTGGAGTCTCATTTTCTAATGGTCAAAGGCATGAAGAAAATCAATTTCTGTCAGTTGATTTAATACTTTTACCATTTTCTTCTTTACAGAATCAACTGACTCAAAATGTGACCCTTTAAGGGCTTATTTAGCTGCCTATTCTAGCAATCTCATTAATTTTTTTCAGTTCTTGATGCGCAAGATTTTCCAGGATGTTTACAATCATTGACATTCTTACACCCCTCCCTGTACGTTTTGTGACACTCTAACACATGAGCATAAAACAGGTAGCCATTCCCATAAGCTGTTGTAAATATTTGAAAACATTTCGTAGCCACTTTTGTAAATTACTTAAATCTTAAATTGGCACATTGTTTTACTTTTAAACTTAGCATATTTTCCAGTACACTAAAAAACACAACTGAACTAAATCACAATTCACAATCAGCTAAATGTCACACTGTTACAGCTTGCCATCCACGTCAACAAGTTCAAGATAATTCCCATGCACTCAGACCAACTGTGACTAATACTTAGTTTCTATGGAATCAGTCTAATTATTTAAGAGACACTACTCGTATTCATAAATTAAAATAGTAAAATTCTTTGAGGATTGTAATTATTTTAAACAGAATTTTGCATTTAAAATAAAATTAATTTAAAAAATAGTAACCTGTATTTTTGAAGCAGCTGCATGTGCTGTCTTCTCATCAAGTCCGTAAAGGGAATATTTACTTAATATTTCCTGTTGTGCTTCGTAAAATGTATCATCAAGAAAATCATTCATCTCTGCAAAATAAAAAAATAAATAGACAGATAAAATAATAATATATTATCACATAAAATCTGATTTACAGACCTATAGCTTAACGAACTAAAGACTGCAGATAAAGGAGGAGCATAGTGACCTAGATCACAGCAATTGACTTTCGTTAATTGAATCCTGCGTTGTCACGTTTTAAACAGTTCTTAAATTTTTATTTGTGTTTCTCTTTTTACAGTAATGTAAAGTCAAGTTGGACATAATCCTTTTACAAACGAAAACGATACCAATAATTTAATAGGTCAAATTGATATAATTACAAAATATTTTCGTTCGAGATAGACCAAAAATCTTTCAGGAAGATTGTTTTAGATTAAACTACCGCTGAAATTTGTACCTTGTGCATCGATTAAGTAGCTAACGAATAACTAGACCTACAATAATAATACAATCGTTTTGGAACGTTAAAGTGACCTTTAGTTGAGAGTTTATTAGTTTAGCTTGTAGTTTTCTAGTCGCGGGCTTATTATTTCATTATTAGGCCTGACCAACGGTTGTTAACGAGAACTTCAGCCAATACTTTGCCAGTAGAAAACAGAGGTATAGCTTATGCATTTTTCTGAGAGCCGTGAAACAGACATTGCGAGTCACACCACTGCATGCAGTACAGAATGGCTCGTGCTAAACTTGACCTCATGCGTTACTTGGATTTACTGGTTACGCGGAATTTAGAACTATTTTTATAATTCTTATTATTTTTATTCTTATTATTTTTTTAGTAGGTATTATTTCACAAATATAAATATATATAAACAAATATACTATTCGGCGAAAATATCACATCCAAAGAAAAGTCACAAACGTTAAACCAATTACAGTTTAAAATTGTGCACTAAGTAGCCTATACATGCAATATGCTTTAGTAAGCCACCACGGGTAACTAAAAGTATAGTTAAAAAAATAAATAAACGCTATTACTAAAATGGCATCAAGGGTGTCAGTCAGTCGACTTTGGAAACAATAAAGGGGTTTTGTAAATCCTGATGTTCAAATTTCAGCACAGGATTGTTTACGAAAAAAAACGTATGCCTCGTGACTGTACGTGATGGGAAAGACGAGGAACGGAACATTTGGCTGCTAGTGCGGATGTCTGTTCCGCGACTCTCAGCAAAATGCACGAGTTCTACAATGTAGATGTTAAGAATATCAAACAGACTTGCGTTGCTACGTGAATTAAACTGCGAAAAGAGTTCTATTATTTTTAAATAGCAGATAGTAATATACCCCGTAAACATATTTATCACACAGCTGCAATGTACACTATAAAAGTATACAGTCTTCATAAATCAAGCGGGGTACAGGCCTAGATATTATGTTTATTACCATTCCTTTTAAAAAATATCTGCAAGTTTACATGGATACTACAGCCGACCAAAGCTTATTGGGCTAATTTTAATCTTACCTGTAAATTTGGTGCGAGTTTCTATTTGATTCTCCAAATATTGCGCTATAAAAGCTAACATATTATCAGGCCTTTCTCTAATAACCTGTAAATAAATGGTTTTGTGATGAAAATGTAAAAATAATGTTGCATCGAGTATCCGAAAAAGTATGGATATTGGCTTATGCCTTTTAATAAACTGCAGATTATATTTTAATATTTTAATGGAATAGAGCCTGTTTGTCTGTTTTTAGAAGGCGAGTGGAAATTTCTAATTGGCAATCTTTAGCAAATGATGCCTTATTGATACCGATTGTGTATCAGACGAAAAATTATAAAGACTACTTTATCTGAAAAACAATAAAAAATAACGTTTAAAGATAGCACCCTTCATTAGCCTACATTAATCCCACCAAGACGTTTAAAAGAATTAGGCTCAAAAACTACTTACTTGAGAAACGTTAAAGTAAAGAGAAATGTCCTTTAGCACAGTCATATGAAGTGTTTCTTTATTCCAAAAGTTTCCTTTCCTCGTCTACAAAACAACTTTAGGAAGGTCCAGTAACAAGGCGTCCGACATCTGATGAGATAAATATAAATTTTGCAATAAAAGCTAATTTTAAAAGACAAAAATTCTATCGAGATTAATTAATTGGAGAATAATTTTATAATTCTGGAATAACTTAAAGGTTGGATCATGGAAACTGCTATGAGTTTCATGCCATGCCTGATGATCGTTGGTTATATTTTATACACGATAGCTCTGGAAGCAAAATTATTGGTAATTATACACAACACAGTCAAAATTTATAAAATAATGGTTAAAATCAAACAAAACTCCAAAAGGAGGCAGACCTTACTCCGCCCCCTTTGAAACGATTAAAACTTACGGTTCTACTAACTCTCGTTAGAATAAAACGAAATTATTATAGACAATTTGTAACGCTAATAATCTAAAACCTATTTACAGTTGTGTTAACTATCATACTTGTATCAGAATTTGTAGCAAACATAAAAATAATATTTCATTAAAATACCTCTTTGGCTATATCTGCCATTAGCTCATTAAGACCTTTCGGTATAGCAACGACATTGTTTTTCGGATCGGTTTCTTTCTTGCATCTAATGGAATCGTGAAATGATAGTAAAAGACCTTTGTCGTTTGCCTTGCAGTGCATAATCAACGCACTCTTTCCTTTCTACAATGAATATTAACAAATTTTTGATTATGTAATACGAAAGTAGGCCTGTGTTATTTACGTTCAGAAACATAATACATTAATTTAGTTATTAATGGAATATTGATTTGATTTTTCACAAATTCATCAGCTGGGATTCTGAATTGTTAATTAATTTCAAAACAAGCTCAGTCAGCTGGTGGAAAGTCAGTAAACTCAGTTGTCAATAAGTAGCCCTAAACTACACAAATTACTTATAAAATTTACTAAAAACTAAAAAACTAAATTTTTGTTTATAAGTATGTTCAGTTCATTCTCAACATACATTCAGTACAACAGCAAGATAAAAATATTGTAGCCAAGATAAATTAGACAGAATATTTATCGGCCAATAGCTAGGCTATTGGATGGTTAGGAGTAAATTATAGGCTTTTGTTTTACGCCCGACTGTCTGCACGTTAATGTTAATGCAGTCGATGGAGGGTAACAGATAAAAATAAGAAATGTAAAATGCTGAGACTCAAACCGGGACCCTGGCGTAGAGCCTTTTTTTAAAAAACAGCATTTATTGATCTCATTTAAAAAAGTACAATACATACTTATTACAAAACATATTGTGACAATATCTAAGGGGAAAATGTTTGTTCCAGAACTCTCTAGCAGAAGTGAGTTTTTGAAAGCGTTAATATTAAATAATAATAGTTCATAAATCGGATCGGTAAATTGGGCCATAAAGGGCTTCTGTCACTAACTGAAAGGAGACCCCTTAGTTTCTTTTTACAAAAGGTTTAAGGAACCGGACAGGATAGGTGGTTAGTGTCCTATCCATTCATTCATATTGTATGACCCGTTTGTAGCCTTGTGACTGCTCATCAGCATAATAACCGTCTCTTAGTGAACGGAACTGGAAGGGCTTCCCATCCCACCCAGGCAGACGGTGACTCGGGGCATTAGTTTGCCACGAGAAAAGCTGAAAGCAACAGTAAACTACAGCTTTTGCTTTCTAAATAGAATTATCGTGGGGTAACTCCCTCATGTATGATTCTGGTTAGACTTACTTAGTATACGCAGGTCTTCAAGAGCTTCAAGAACTTCAAGAACTTCGAGAACTTCAAAATATGACAAAATATATGATGGCGTCCTATCTGGTAAAACATTCCGGAGGTAAACCAGTCCTCAGTTCGGATCTTCGGGTGAAGGCACCAGAGGGGACCTCACCAAAAAGATACAAGATTTTTAAATTCTTAGAGTTAAAACGTGGCATGTTAGGAGTATAAAATAACCTGTTTAGTTAGAGAATTTAAAAAGGGAAATGGATAGGTTGATATTAGTGTTGTAGGTAGGCTATGAAAGAGGTACGTTGGGACGATGATCAAGTTCAGGTATTATAGGGTTATTAACACTTAAGCCATAGGGGTCAGGAGGAGTGGGAATGGTAATGATTAAAAATAGGTTAAAGAGAGATCTACTCTAAGCTGTGTAGTGATAGGTTATCATGGTTTAGAGTAGATACAAAACCAAAGCTTACCTCTATATTGCAAGTTTACTTCTTCGTACAAAGAGGAAGAAATAGAACAGGTGTACAAAGAATTAGATGAATTGATAAAATATGTCAAGGGTGATGAAAATTTGATAGTTATGGGAGACTGGAATGCAGTAGTTGGTGAAGGGGAAGGAAGGACGGATAATCGGAGAATATGGTCTAGAAAAGAGAAATGACTGAGAGATTTGGCTGCTAGATTTCTGCTCCAAATATAATTTAGTGATAATTAATATATTTTTAAAGTCACAAGAGGAGGTAGTACACATGGCAGATGCCAGGTGACAAGGGAAGATACCACCAAATAGATTACAATATAATGGTTAGACAAAGATTCAGAAACCAGACTATGGAACGTTAAAGCCTATCCAGGTGGAAACTAACGGAGTAATCATAATTTGGTAGGAACGAATAGTACGATAAAACTTAAGAAACTGGACAGGAAAATGCTAGGTGGAATGTAGACAAACTGAAAAAACAAGACAACCAAATAGGTTTCCAGGATCAGCTGGAAAATTTATGAGTCGCTGTTCTTTTTAGAAATATAATTTGCGTGGAACCCAGTTACGCTGACCACTACACCAAGGGCCGGCAGTAATATTGTAGTCGCAAGAAGAGAAATGAAGAGCGGATGCATAAATACTCGTGTTACGTCCCGCAGTTTCTGTACACGCTACTGGCCAAGGCAGGTTAAAAGTTTTCAAACTACTCATCGATTTAATAAATTATCCCTTTGAAAATAGTAAAATAAAATTAAATAGAGAACAGAAGTTTCAGATTTTATGAGATTTCTCAAAAAAGGTGGTAGTTGTTTATACAACAAATTTAATAAATACCATGTAAAAACTGGATAGTTGTGGAAGAGATCAAACACAAAGAAAACGAAGGTAAACTAAATTTTGCACCATAGGAATGCCACAGTATTTGAAAAGTATTTGCAGTTTTGTTAATTTAATAATGCGTTCACTAATTTTTCTAGAAGTTGTATTGGTCTTGTAAAATTATGAATTGTTTTTTATCACGGTTAAATAACAACATTTTAGTCAACCTACTATTTTAGCACTGTTCTGTTAGTGTATGAACGCTAATGTATTCTTCTTGCTTAAAGAATGATATTTTAGGCTTTCTGAATTAACATAAACTAAATTCTTAGGTTTATTAGGAATATGTTATTCTCAAACTCCACAAAAGTCATGTTATGTAAATACTCGGAAGGGAAGCAGGGAACTCGCAACTTAAGAAAAACAATGTCTCTTATAACGTAAGTTGACCCTACGTACTACATTCAGTTAAAGAAAATTTGTCGTTCAAAAGTGGTACTATGCTTTGACAAGAACCTCAGTTTAACGCGTACGTAGCAAGGTGAGAATGATAGGCCTACGTATGCCGTGTTCATGAGATGATCTTCAACAGACTGCATTGCTGAAAATGTACCGTTGGTACCGTTAGTAGGTAGGTATTAGATTTTTAAAATGTGTCACAAAACGTTAGGAGAAAAAAAAGCAGTCAGTGGATCATTGGCCTTGTTTTTATGACTTATTTACTCAGAACTAATTTTTAGCGGCGAGATCAATTAATTGGACATCTTTAAAATTTAAAATAAAATTAAATAATAATTACAACCAATGATTTTATTTGTCGTGTTGTGTGTGTAAATGGTTTGAATCAATTTTTTACTTTCTCTTGCCTATGTAAATATGTAGGAAGGAAAGTATTGTTTTCATGTCGATTTTTCAAAATCGAGTTTTCAACGGATCTACACGTTTTCAGACCACCTGAACCCAAAAAACATGTTTTTAGCGGTTCGTTTGTGTGTGTGTGTGTATGTGTGTGTGTGTGTGTGTGTGTGGGTGTATGTGTGTGTGTGTGTGTGTGTGTGTGTGTGTGTGTGTGTGTGTGTGTGTGTGTGTGTGTGTGTGTGTGTGTGTGTGTGTGTGTGTGTGTGTGTGTGTGTGTGTGTGTGTGTGTGTGTGTGTGTGTGTGTGTGTGTGTGTGTGTGTGTGTGTGTGTGTGTGTGTGTGTGAACAACATATCTCAAGAACGGAACATCGCACGAACTTGAAACTTGAAATTAAAGTTCGATACTACTAGAGGATCCGATACAAACAATTGTTTTGATAAAAACATCAAAATCGGTCAACCGGAAGTAGTAGTTTATTCGTGTCATTTTTCACTTTTTTGCGATTTTCTCAAAAACGGCTCCTACGATTTTTAAAAAAATTGCCTCATTTGATATATTTTCTATGCTTACAAGATAGGTTAGGCGCCATGTCTGCTGAATTTCTTGGGGAGGCTGTTTTCTCGTAAAAAAAATTGTTTTTTTTAAGATTTCGGCTCTAATATGCATTTTAGCGTAAAACTATATATAATAAAAGTTGTAGAAAATTTAAAATCCTGCATTTTTATTTCAAACAGTTTTTTGTGTAACACTTAGTTTAGCGGTAATTAGCGATTTTATGTTTTCTCTCAGGAAAACGTGTAAAAAGAATTATAGGAAATTGAAAGATCTTCAACCTTTATTTAGAGCATTTTTCTCTACAGAGCCTAGTGTAGCGTGAAAGATTTTCCCGTATTTTTAAGCCAAACTGAGGTTGATTTTCATTTTGCATCATTCACTCATGATTAAAATAAGGCTATGTTTATTGAAGTTAGTTTTTTGTTTATTTCTAATGTTTTATTACTAATTTTAGGTTATATTGTTAATTATTTGCATTGACAAGAGAAAGTTGTATGAGTGTTTCACACCAGATAGTTTTGTGTTCGTGAGAACTAATTATCTTGAAAACAGTAGTAGGAAAAATTGTTTTAATGGTTTCTTTAAGTTTGTGTGTTTTCTAAGGTTATTTCCTATTACCTATTAGGAATAACCGTATATTCAGTATGACGTCAGAACTCTTGTTCTCTTCTTAGCCACCACTCGGCCTGCGGAAAAACTAAATGTATGGGTTTAATACATTCTATACAATCTTTAATAGTATTTAATACATTATTTTAATCCCCGATTTCAAAATTTTTTATCATAGTTTATAATTAATTTTATGTTTAATTTTATATTTTACAGGTACGTCTTCATATTCGTAATCATTTTATTTTTTTCTAGAAATACCGAATCCACTTTAGTGTACAGTAATGGCGGACTGTTTAAGGTACCTATAATATTTTCTTTACCGTAAGAATAATTCTTAATATCTTATTATTCCTTTACAATATATTTTACATACATTATAATGAAAAATATTTCAGACATTCTAAAAAAATTGAGCTTGAGACTTTACATAGGTCTACGTACAGAATTGTTTCATTGTCATCTACCGCCTTTATGAAGGTTCCACTGTGAAGGTCGATGATTGAGTAACTGAATGTCTTCTTTTCTTCACGGCATAAAGATATTTTTTTATCGGAAAGCTGTGTAAATAAAATAAACAATTCCCAGCGACGTATAGGCCTTCCCAAGCTTCTCTTTCTCTCAGGCCTATATTCCAGAACTCGTTTTGGAATTCTATCTCCCTGCATTCTTTGAAGGTGCTCCATCCACTTATTTCAATAATAGCAGATTCTCTCATTTATACTTACAGTCTGCAGCTGTTTTCTATATCTCAATTACCAATTCTGTCTGTAAGAGCCTAATTTTTGCTACCATAAGAAGTGTCGGATTTGCCATTACGTCATAAAATTTCATGACGGTGTTTTTGTTAGCTCTGTCCCTTAGCGTACTTGCAATGTTTTGAATGCTTTCGTTGAAAATTTAGCTTACCCATTCAGTATTCTATTGACAGAAGAGCATTTAAAAAATAATTACGTATCAATTTCCCTTCCCGATCGACAAAAATTTATACTTTCATATTTCATTTTATCAGAAATCATTCCTTGACTCGATAGATCCGAATCGCCACACTAACTTTATGTACTGCAGTCACACAAGATTTTGGTTCGGATGGGTCCGAGTCTGGAGATTTTGTTTAGGTTTGACGTTCAACTGTTAAGCACATTAAGGCTAGTAAAAAGTGGTAGATGAAAATGAGTGATAAAAAATGGCAGACCTGATCGATAATTGATATTGGGGCTCCTGCTATATTAGCGGTTTTGAAATTCGCATTTTCCGTTCGGAAGGTTAAAGCCACTCAAGCCTTGGTTACCCGTTTGTGTACTAAATTACTTATTTGAAATTTGTGGTATACTAGAATTCTATGTTGAATAATTACCAAAAATTTTTCATATTTTAAAAATTGCAAGAATATCAACTACGCCGATTACAAACCGAATCAGAAAGGTACAATAAATTATAGTTTTATAATAGTAAAAAGTAAACAAGTACAATACTATTTTATTTAAAAGCAGTATTATTTTAAACTTTTAGAGCCTGCTTTGATGCATTTTTCTGACTTTAATTACCGATTAACCGAATAAATTTCTTTCTTATTTTGTTGTATCAATAATGTTACGAAAAATCTCTTGAAAAATCATGTAGAATCTCATCGTTTAATATTTTCATTGTGAAATGGGTTAAGAAAATAAAATAGTTGTGATAAATCTACAATAGCTAAACAATATCTCACGTAAGCCTACTCTATATTTCGGTTGCATTACCATACTTAAGATAAGTTACTACCCGTGAATAAGAATGACATGGGAAGCTTTCTATTGAAGCGTTAGTGAGGTGGAGGAGATAAGTGAAATCTACGAGTACAAAAGTGCGTAGAACTGCAGCTCGGCGTTTCGCGGCCGTCGCCATAATAGTCTCTCCGAAAACATTGACTCCACCTAATACGAACGCGTAAGCATTTACTCAAACAAATCACTTTAAAATAATACATTTATTTGTTTCATTTACTTTAATACCTACGCTGAGTTATTTTTAGTTACAATAAATCGATTAATACGTGTGGTCACTTGCAAACAAATGAAATTAAATATTTACATAAAGTAACCCTACTGTTCAAATTTGATTTAGATCTATATTAACTGAAAAAAAAACTTGCAAATTGATCAGGTAGGCGCTCAAATTATAAACCTACCGAACCTGCTATTAAGATTTTATTTTCCGACTTTTTGTTCGAAAAAGTGAATTAAAAAAAGGGCCAAGCAATTGACACAAAACACCCGTAAACATTAACTTTTGGAAACAATACTACGGAAATGCGAGATAAAGGAATTTAGGCCTACGATATCTGCACTGCAACTAATGTTAAATTATAATGAATATTACTCACAGTTAACATGAACGTTCTAATGTTATCAATTCTTGTTTTTCTTATGTGTGATATATGACATAATCAGTTACTAATTTACTCGAACGCGAATAGCGCGTGTTGGCAGTTTTTAAAAGAACAGTGAAGTGCGACTCATGTTTCGGAAATGCTTGACTTCTCCACCTTCCGCCAAGTACGGCGTACACAAAGTCGTGTGCCAAATGTACACAATGTACACATGACAAAAATAAACATTAAAAATAAACGGTAAATTAAAAGCTAATAGGGAAACTGTCAACATTCAATTTAAACATTAAATTACTGGTATAATATAAAACAAATTACAACCCAATTTAGTCCATCGGGATTCAAAGATGGAGCTCAGTAAGCCACTCAACCATAAAAATACTGCAAATTTTTAATCAAGATTACTCAGAACCATCACAATACGGCATTTGTTCATAACCAACGATACACTACACACAAATTTTAACATTCCTATAATTCAACTAGAAACCAACACTTTCAGCGCAAAATACAAAAAGAGACTAGCACATCCAAATCATCTGATCATTTATTTTACTCTTATACAATTTAAAAAACACTCAATGATTAAGACGAAGACATCCTACGGACTTTTGTTAAAGTGGTAAAACAAGATAGGCTATAAAATAATAATACGCCAAGTTTCTATATTGAAGGAGGAAGGCACTTCACTCGAGACATTCAGAGAAGAAAACCATCTGCTTCTTATTCTTTACCAGGATAGATTAAAAATTTTACTGCTGCGAAAAAATTAGTCCGCTTATGATAGACGTGGTCACTAAGGCTTCAGCTATTGTTTGTTAAAAACACTGTTGAACACTAACTTAAAATTTAGATACAGATCATAAATAAATAATAAATAAATTATATAAGAATCCATCTTTATATATTATATTAATAAGTAAATAATAATGTCCAAAAACCGGATATGTGAAGATTTTCAATTTTCTCTGTTCCGGGTACCCTTAAACGTAAGGCATATACCGGGTGTCCAACGGAATTGACCGTAGGGAAATAGCATTGATTTTCATTAGTTTGTTAATATTTTCTTCTCTCGAATAAATGAAGACTTGTTATAATCAGGAATCATTAGAAAATGTTTAGACCTTTAAAAAATTTTTTTGATACATTTTAAGCTGCATTTTAGCTTTAATACAGAGATACATAAATTTGTAACCGTTTTCTATGTAAGTACTGTAAATTTTATTAACTTGTCAGATTGTATGTTTGGAGTAATGGTAACCTTCTGGGTTGAAGATGTAAAGATAGGTGGATCAAATCCACCTGCGATAAACAATTTTATTGCTAAAAAAATATTGGAAATATTAAAGAAAATTAATTATTTATTTATTTTTAATATTGACAAATTGTTGATAAAATTATTTACTTAAAAATTTGTTTTCTTGGAAGCAAATTCAGTATTATTTAAAATACCTAATATATTTCCTTCAGCAACATTTAATTTTCAGAGACAGCTGATTGTTGTAATACTTTTAGATGATAAAACAAAATCGTCAAACTTAAAAAATAAACAAATATTAATTGTTTATCATATTTCCAATATTTTCTAACTATAAACATTTTTACCGCAGATGGATTCGACCCACGTGTCTTCACGTTCCTACACCAGAACATTACCATTACTCCAAACTTACAATACAACTTGATAAATTTTACCGTACTTAAATAGAAAACGGTTATAAATTTAAGTATTTCTGTATTTAAGCTAAAATACTGTTTAAAATGTATCAAAATTGATATTTTTAAAAGGTCTTAACATTTTTAATGATTCCTGACTAAAAGAAGTCTTTATTTCTTCGCGGGAAGAAAATATTAACAAACTAATGAAAATCAATGTTATTTCCCTATGGTTCAAATTCCGTGGGACAGCCGGTATAACCTTATCGCAGAGTACAAAACTGCGTTGCGGTATTATGTTTTGTTTTCCAACATAAGTTCCGAGTGGTTTGGGATAGATTAGAAAAAGTACTTTTGATCCGTATAAACGCTCCAACTTAATCTTGAAACATGTAAAAGTATTTTTTTATGTAATTCATTTACGCATACAATTTAGAGACTGTAAACACTGTAGAACACTGTAGAACTGCAGTATAAACAACATTGTATTATACAGAAATATGACTATTTTTTTTTTAATACCTAGGCCTACGCACGTTATTTGTGCAATGCTTAGCACATACATTTTTTATACAATGAGATTACGTAGGCCTTTAACATTAAAAATAGCTGTATGCTATTAAAATTGAGATGCTAGTCAGTCCTTGACGTTTTTATGAATCTATTCAGGCGTATCCATGACGTCATGGGGAAATTTGTTTTTAGTATAAAGATGTTACATATCTCTATTAAGGGAAATGCTTAAATAATTTTACGTATTGATAAAATCGAATCTAGGTCAACCCACCGTATATTAATTTTAATTTGTACTATCTGCCTCTCTGATACTTGATCAGCAAGATCAAGTATGAATATCGGTCATTTCCACACAGAATATATTTGTACAATTCAAAGCCTGGCTATTAGATGTTTATACTACACTTCCAAGAGGAAGATAAATGAAGAGCGGATTCGTCAAAATATTACGTATCATTGGGTCAGTTCTTTGTGCACCAATTATTTTATTACCAGCTAGGAAGTTATAAAAGGTTTTCACACTGTTTTTTTGATTTGTAAGAAATCCCTTTACTAAAACTGAGAACAACACGAACCCAAAGAGAAGTTTAAGAATTTATCAGATTTTTCCAAAAGATGGTAGGTCTATGTGTTTTCACAACAAATTTAAAAATAGGTAATTTGAAAAAAATTAAATGTCTCAAATTTGATGGATGTAAACAAAATAACCCAAAGGGTCTAACATGAATTAAATTAACATCACAGGAATGCAACAGTATTTAAAAAGTGTTGTTGGTAATAGGTCTACAGCGAACTACATTAAGGCGTTCGTTTGTTTAAAAAATAAGTTCACTAATGTTTGTAAAAATTTATGTCGTTTATTGTGAGTAAAGTAATGAGTTGATTGTAATCTTCTATCACTGTTCATTTTTAGTTTACCAACTATTAGCATTGTTTTGTCAGTTCACGAACGCTAATGCATTTTCTTATTCAATGAAAGATGTATTCAGAAATTATGCAATTTGAAAGTTAATTAGTATAGTTTGCCATAAATATGTTATTTATCTATTTTACTCAACAAAAATCATATTTTGTTACTACTTTGGACCAAAAGCACGAACTTGGACGCCAGAAGAAATATGTCTCTTTTAAGGTACGTTAATCCTACTTCATTCAGTTAGAGGAAGACTAATCATTCTGTTATGATACACTCCTTGCCAAGAACTTCAATTAGCGCGTAGGATAAGATGAAAATGGTAGTACCTACGCCGTGTTCATGAGATGTTCTCGTACAGACTTGGAGAGTGCTGAAAATGTACCCCTTATTATTTAGGCGTTCGATTTTTAAAACGCCTCACCAAACGTTGGTTAGAAAAAATAAACAATCTGTGGCTAATTTGTGTGGTGTTTATGTCTATTCAGAGCTTACTTAAAGTGATCTAAATAATTTTTAAAATTTATTTATTACTTATATTAAATAAAAAATGAAAAATTTACGGAAAAATTTTCACTTACAACCGGTGAATTTATTTGTTGTGTTTTGTCTGAGTTTTAAATTAGTATTTTTGTGTTCGTGAGAACTGTTTCTTTTGTAAATCAGAGTATTAGGTAAGAGCTTATTATAGTGGCATATTTATTTATGTTGTTCTTTAGGTAATTTCAGATTATTAAGGGATAACCGAATGTTAATCATGACGTATGAAGAAACTTTTTTCCTTTGCTTAGCTTCTAATATCAATTCTGCCTACGCAAGTACTAAATGCACATATTTAAACAATTTTACTCTTTTAATTTATTTACTAATTTTTATTTTACAGATACATCTCTACATTCGTATACATTTTACATTTCTCCAGCAATTGCAAATCCACTTTAGTGCTTACTAATGGCGGACTGTTTAAGGTAACTACAGCCTAATATTGTGTTCGTCATAAGGATAGTTATAATTATTATCATATTAGTTATTTACTTTGTATATATTCTACAAGGATTATACACTACTAAAATTTTTTATCAGGCATTCGGCATAAATTGAGCTTGATATTTAAGTACACTCAATGTAGACCTTCATTCTTTTCTACCGAAGTTCAACAATGCAAGTTGTTGAATCTGATTGGAATTAATCTGTTTTAGATTAAAATTAGTTTAGTATTCTATTAACGGGGTTATACTGAAGGACATTTTTAAAGTAATTTTTTTAACAATTTCCCGTCTCAAATTGACAGAAATGTAAGTGTTAATATTTCATTTCATCGAAATTCATTCTTTGGGTTGATATCTTCGAATCTTCTTTATTTGAAATTTGTGGCACTGGACTTCTGAATAATCGAATAGTAGCCTACACCTGTAATAAAATGTCAAAAGTATATACTTGAGAACAGAGTTAGAAACGTATTTAAGTACGTTTCAACTAAAATATTTGGCAAAAAGCAGTGGTATTGATGACTTCTAGATCCTATTTCTTTCTTCATTTTTCTAATAGTCTTTACTGATTAGCCAAATATAATTGTTTCTTTAGCTGTACTTATAATATTACCAAAATGCTCTTCATCTAGAATCTTCTTATTATAGTTATCAATTTGCCCATAACAGGCAGGTGGAGTGTTAAATTAATTGCATTCGATCTGCTATTTACAGAACTACAAAAAGTAGTATTATGTCTTTTCCCGTAGTCGCCAATTATATGACTGAAGCATTTAAGAACAGAAGAGGTAGAGGTGTGAAAGACACTAGTCAGAGTTATTTCCTCTGAGAAAAATGAATTTTATTATACAGCCAGACCCTGTAATGAATGAAGTGAAGGTGTCATCTGCAGGGTGGAAAGAAGATGAATTTCAAAGAGCCTGCCATGCTGATGAGAATACTTTTCTACTCAGTGAGGCGGGCAGGGGTAAACAAACTCAGCCCTCATTCTACTTAGTGAAGCCTCTAAAGACTCAAACCAGCCTTTCGGCTGATGACCTGAACAACAGTTATAATATTTTCATTATAAAATGCGGTAAAAAAATAAAATAGTTGTAAAAATTATCCACACCAACTAAGCAACATTACTTACACATAATCTATATTTTGGTTACAATACCGTGTCCTTTCTTCAGATAATTTCCCGGTATATAGGGAAATAGTTTCCACTACTCTTTATGATCATGTTCATAAAATGGGTTTTGTACTGGAGATTGTAAGCGAGACGGACGTAATATTAAGCAAGGATCTTGATGCATAAATATCTAAACTTTGTATACGTCTCACTCTGTCTTCTACCAGGTTTAACAAAATAATTTCAGAGAGAAACCATTGTAAATTAAATTTCATAAGCAAACTTTTTCAGATTGTAATCGGTTGGGGAATTCCAGTCGATGTTCCTATGAGTGTAATATACGCTCAGAATATTCAGTTTCAATACGCTGTAATCAGCAATGCATCTCAGTATTCATTAGTATTTCAAGAGGAACGTAAATTCAACGAACCTATTACAAGGAAACGATTAATGCGTGCTGTTCAGCCGTACGTAGAAAGGTTAGATTTATAGCATCTATAATTTTATTATAATTTTAATAAGTTTATGTATTATCTCATCATAAAGATTTGTAAACTTTCTATTCGAAGCTGCTTCAGTAACCGCTACTCAACGTGTTTACAGATTTTTTTCTCATTGACAACTCCTTTCTGTTACCTATTTCTATCGGTTTTTATTATTGTACGAGCAGTTTTACATAATTATTATATAATTATTTACCAGCTTAGTTTAAGGGTAAATTTATTTGATAATCTTTATTACCCAAAATTTTAACAAGAACAATTTTGATATTTAGGCCTAAATAAATAAATAAATAACATACATCCTTAACACATAGTACATATAAGAGGCTATTTAACAAAATAAAATTTAGCAAAAGAGGCTATTTAACAATACGTTTAAAAATAATGCCAATTATGAGAATGCCGTCTTTTTATGGTGCGTGAGCTTGAAGAACAGTACTTGAAATAGGGCTTTAAAAATACACGAAATATCTTAGTTTGGGTGGAATTCCTAAAAATCTCTCGTTACAAAATGGTGAGGTCGGTTACTGTGACCAGCATAATACTACCTCGGGTCAATTTTTTCGCCTGAGGGAAAGAGTGAGACCGGGATATCAGGAACTACATGAATGGGGAAATAACTATTCTTCAAAGACTAAATGCTCTGCTCTGGTCTAGAAGAATACAGATGAGGAGGGAGAGGTTATGGTCACGACTATTTTGGAGCCCATAGCTACATTATGGTGTTGAGTGAATGACCTCCGGGAATAAGCAAAGGCTGGAGACCTTATAGATGGGCTAGTAACAAAGGTCATGCAAAGGCTCCAGAGTGAAGCATGTGACAAATTAAGACATAAGGCAACAGACCGGTTCTTAGCCTGCCATAGTATGTAGAATAGAGCAGACATTTGGTTCAGTGCGGGTATGTCCAAAGAATGGTAGTAGCTAGATGGCTCCAAAGAACGTACCTTTTCCGTCCACAAAATATCTTTTATTTTATTTTCCAGAAGTACTACTTCTTCTCCAGAAGTCGCTCTCTAAAAACATGGATACGTGGAGTCTAAGACGCTATAGTTAATAATTTAAAGGAGACTGACTGGAAATACAGATGATAATTTGCTGCAGGATTCAGGAAAAGTAGAACCGTCACAGCATTTTACTACGACGGTTCTTTCAAAATGTACCTGTACTGCCATAATTAGGTGCAAATTTATTACTTTTATTTTCAAACCATAAAGTAAGCTTACGTAAATTACGTTATCAATATTTTGAGAAATGAATTTTCCTGCTATGCAGATGCTTACTTTTTAAATGCATTTTTGGTGCCGAAAATGCATTCAGTATGTTACATGCAAAACTGAATTTAAAATTATATTTTTAGGCCAGAAAAATCTTTTGTTTTTGATTAATTTGTTTTTTAAGTCGGTCTTTTGATGATGAAAATGATAGTCTTTTAAAAGATTTTGTAATTTGGTTTTTGATCAGGAAATGTATACAGTACCTAATATGCGAGTCAGCTGCAATACCTTTAGAAGAGAGTGGAATTATAGGAGAAATATTGCAGACACTTTTAACGTGAGTACTCTTATTTACTAGTCATCTAAGGAAATCGTTTTAAGGAAATTATGTATTAATAATTATTTTTTTAATCAAAAATTAAATTAACATTTAAAAAACCCCCGAATAAACTATAAAAAATAATATGTACTGGCTATGTAAGATCTTTTGAAGCATAAGCTTTTACTTTCAAGTGGAAGAAGCTACAAAGTTTCTACTCAAAAATCTTTTTAAGGGAGATAACTGCCGTTCGTAACGCCGACGATGAAGAACGTGAATAGTCCTGAAAACCAACATTTTTCTTTCTTAAAGTTAAGAATTTAAATTTTTACCTATTATTGCAAAAAAACTGTTTTAAATAACTAAGGTAAACTAGTAAACTAAATAAATACTAATGTACGACACAATTTTCTTGTGGTCTAACAACGTATTTTACAGGAAAAAACGTAAATTGATTTTAATCCCAATTTATTTCAAAAACACCGTAAGTTAAAATTTTCACTTTTTTAAACAAGTGGCTTATCTTTAAAAAGTACACAATTTATATTAAAGGGGACAGCCCTCTTAACCAACTTTTTTTAATATTGTTTATTAATGAAACTAAGTAAATTACCAATTAATTTTTTAAATTTTTTGACTTATGAGCTTTCTGAAATGACCGATTCAATTGTGTTACAAGTTTTACACTGACAATTTCATTTCTACAATAATAAATTGGAATAAATATATAGGAACGTTAGCAACGGTCACGAAATTAACTGAAAAAGCTATTAATTTAAAGAAATTCATTACGTAAGTTTTTTCTGATTTTCACTTAACAATTAAGAATCTTATTTTGTGAATATTTACGAATATTTATTAGAATAAAGAATATTGTAGTTTATAACTTATATATAAACTTACGTACATCTGTTTATTACTTTCAGGCCATCAGAATTTTCTGAAACAGATTTTATTCAAGCATGGAGAAAGGGCAAAAAAGAAGATATCGGGACAAATCCTCACAAGAATAATATTTGTTTGGAAGAATATTCCTACTGTTCTATCTTGCAAGACATTTTTGAGCCGTTTTTAAAATACACCTACTTTTAACCACAATAGGTTTTCGATTACATTTACGTTAAAAATTTATTCGACTTAATGTGTCGTTTATTTAATTGACTTAATCTTGAAATTTGTCTAGGTTGTTGAAGTGTTGTTGCTTTGAATAACAGCATCGATTGGTGGAGCTTTTATCAATAAAGTGCTCATTGTATCCTATTACACATGAAACTTGTTAAACATTTCCGCGCAATGCTACATTACGATGCGTCAAGGTCATTACGTTCTGTTTTGTAACTGAAGTTTGGAGTGATTCGCGATAGACTACAATGAAGTATTTCTTTATAAGTGTAAATGATCTAACTAAATATGTGAGTTTGAACCATGGAACCTTCGTTTTCGAAAATCAGCTGTTAAACAGCTGACTCGCGATGACGACTTTACCACAATGACCTAGTGGGATGATGCTATGTGTAACACATAAATTCACACAATAGCATTACATTGTGTTGTTTAGGTCAACAGCCGAGAAAGACACCCAAAAAGTAAAAACTCTAAAATATTTGAAATACCTCTGAAGTAAATACATACCTTAGTACTAAAATGTAGTAGGAAAAATTACACACTCCTAGATGGGATGGTTCCTGAAATAAGTGTAACTAAAGTCAAAAAATACAATATGCGGAAAATGCGGTTGTAGTAAAAGCATAATACCGCAACAGAAACATCTATTGCCAATTTGGAATTAACTTCTAAACAAAAACACACCAATATTATTATCTTGCGTTATAGCTGATTCCTATGCGTTCTATAAATTAATGTTTTTATGTGAACGTGATCTCCATAGTGTTAGAGCAGTAAGATGATTATATTAATCCCAACTAACAAGAATGAAAAACGTGAAAAAAATATCGAAATAAACACTACGTACCCCACCAACATAAAAACATAATTTTTTTCTCAACAGAAAAAGCTACCAACGTCGTGTTATATATCATTTTAAATTGGGGAAAACGATCTATCAATATATGGTAAAATTAAATATCAATATTTTTTATTAAAATCAGTCTGCTCCCATTAAGCGTTTTTATCTCTGTATGTAATTTCTACTATTATCTTCTCGAATTTATTATCTGCAACAGCAAAAGATGTACAACATAATAAACTAAATATTTAAACGCTAGAATCCTTATTCATCTGTTAATTATTAACAGTTGTAAACTCGTTTGCGAATTAACAATGGCAATGATGAATACAAACAATAAAGATTCTACTTTATGGAGAAACGGTGTACGCTCATAGTAGGCTACTAAAACAGTAGTATGGACAAATTATTATGGACATAACATATTGATGTCAAGAGCGAACTCAGTAGCTTAATCTGTCTGAGGACAAGGTAATAACTCCTTTCTGAATTAATAAAAAAAAATAAGATTGGTTGATTACAGATTACTACCCCAAATATTTGTTTTCCCAATGAGTACAAGTAAATAACTATATTATAGGCATACTCATAATTCTTACTACGCTACTGAAATAAAGGTAACTAGCATAGTGGACCCGTGCGAATAAAATCGCACAATGTTTTTGGGCTTCAAGCCCCTATCATTAAATAAATGATTTAAGTTAACAACAAACTTCACCATTCGTAGAAGAACGGTGAGTAACGATAAAAACCCAGTAGTACGATAGTTTCGTCCTAAAAAGAACGGTTATAAATTAAACTGTAAATAAAACAACGTTAACACAATGTTAATACCGACTGAGTGCGTTGCAAGATGAGAAGAAAGATTACACATATTCTGTATGCTTATGGAATATGGCTATGGGAGGGGGTAAATGTGGGATACCACATTATATTAACGCTGTATCACCGCAACGTAGTAAACGAATTTTACTATTATTTCATTTCATACAATGAAGCTCATATTAGCATGAATTTCAAGTTTATAACTTTTGGGCAATTCAGGAAAGAAAGCTCTTTAACACCATTTAAAAATTATAAAAATCCGTTCGGTAGAACTCTGTATTTAAGAGTTAACACAATTCCCATTTAAAATACATTGGAAGCGATTTTGTGTTTTAAAAATTTAGATGCTGTAATAATGATTATAGTTTATAAACATAGTAATATCAATACTTAACGAGACTTGTTTCATCGGGTGACGATGCCTACATAATCCTTGGCTGGTGAGATCGCAATGATATGAGGTGATACGAAGATGAAATGCCAAATTAGCAGCTTCTGATCACAAATTGAGTTTCCACAGCTTGTAATCACTAGTTGAATGGAACAAATGACTAAATTAAAGTATACTGTGATTGAAGAAACAAGTTAATTGGGATTTTATGTTAAAAGAAAATTTTGTAAAAAAGGATGTGTTAGGTTTGGCAGAAGGGTGCGTGCGTTGTTGATTACCAAGTAGCAAATGTTTGTAAAGTATTACCTTACTACCTTTGTAGTATTACTTTGTGTATTACTACCTTTGTTAATACACACGTACATCTTTTTATTATTACAAAATTAGACATGAAGAAACGTACTACAGGATAAATAGCTGCTTACTAATGGCAAGCTTATAGGTTATTGAATTGAATTAGTAAGAAGAAGGTTTATCGATAAAGTTGGGATGCCCATAGTTACAATTGCATTGGCCCATCTAAAATGGTATAAAATTTGAAAGTTGTTAAGAACGAATATTTAGTCAGCTTCACCATTGTCTAGATGTTTGATTTGGATGCAGCAGCAATATATACTGTATGTATTTAGTTAATTGTTAAGAAATGTGATCTGAAAATTGTTACAACAAATTAAAATATTACGAAATGAATTAATAAAATAAACTGACTACAAGTCAATATACAACTGTAAAACTTCAGTCGTCTCCATCTTTGTTTTACTTACTTCACAGTTGACTAAAGAAAATAATAGAAATAACTTCTTCTTCTTCTTAAAGTTCCATCTCCTATCGGAGGTGTGATATCATAATGGCTATGGTCACTTTGCTGGCTGTATAAAATAACAGAACTATGTTACTATTAGACAGTTCAAAATTACACTATTGTCTAATACAAATAAATTAATTTAATCAGCAGATAAAATTTATACAGAAGTTTTAAATTGTTTAGGAAGTATTGAATTGTTTCTTAGTGGCAAGAGTTAATTAAAATTTTTAATAAATATAATTGTTTCTATCTCGATTATCATATGCATATTCACTGAAAGAGTGAAGAGGGCAATCCTACGAAATATAATTTCATTTGACTTTACTCATAATGAAAACATCGGTTTTAGGTACTCTTTAGAACAAAAGTTATAAACTTTTTAACACCCCTCTTTTTCAGTCGGGGGTTAAAAATCAACGGGCTACTCGTATTATTGTAAAGAATTACCATAAAAATCTAAAAAGTTGCCATTATTGGGGGAGGTAACGATTTAACGAAAAATTTTATAGCTTGATATAAATTTTCGATAATAAAGAATAAGCAGATAATAGAACACAAAGAAGAAAATAGAATAAACTAAAAAAATAAATAACCATAGACATAACCTAATGGAAACTTGCCGGTCGCATTGGCATAGTAGGTAACATGCTTGCCTCTCATAATGCGGTCTTGGGTTCGAATCCCATTTGCACAGCATATTTTCATACGTTACAAAAAATCAATTCATCCTTCACCGTCTGCATGAGCAGTAATTGCAGAACAGTTGGACATTAAACCAAATAATAATAATAATAATAATAATAATGGAAACCTCTAAATCTCCACTAGAAAAACTAGTAGCCACTAGATTTTTTACTTTCTCTTGCCTATATGAATATACTGTACGGAAAGTATTGTTTTTATGTTAATTTTTCGAAATCGAGTTTTCACTCAATATACACGTTTTTAGACCCACTGAACCCAAAAAAAAAACATGTTTTCAGCGTTTGGTATGTGCGTGTGTGCCCGCGCACGCGCACACGTGTGTGTGAACAAAATATCTCAAGAAGGGAACATCGTACGAAGTTGAATCTTGAGACTTAAGTTAGGACCTTCTAGAGGACCCGACGCGAACATTTTTATCAAAATCGGCCAACCGGAAGTAGTAGTTTATTCGTGTCATTTTTCACTGTTTTGCGATTTTCTCAAAAGCGGCTTCTACAATTTTTTTTAAAATGACTTCGTTTACTACACTCACTTAGTTTACTATACTCTACAAGATAAGCAGACAAGGTGCCATGTTTGCTGAAATTCTTGGGGAGGCTGTTCTCTCGTAGAAAGAAAATGGGTTTTTTAAGATTTCGGCCTTAATATGCATTTTAGGGCAAAAGAGTGTAGTAAAAGTTGTAGACAATTTAAAAATCTACAACTTTTATTTCAAACATTTTTTTGTATAACGCTTAGTTTAGCGGTATTTAGTGATTTTCTGGGTTTTTTCATGAAAAATCTGTAAAAAATTGATTTTTTTAAGATTTTGGCCGTAGTATCCATTTTACGAGAAAAATGCATAATCAAATTTATAGGAAATTAAAAGATCTACAACGTTCTTTTTAGCATTTTTCTCTACAGAGCCTAGCTTAGCGTCAAAAAGTGATTTTCCGTATTAGTAAGCCAAATTAATCTTGGTTTTCATTTTGCATCATTCACTCATGATTAAAATTTTACATTATGTTTTTTTGAGTTTTTGTTTATTTTTAATGTTTTATTAAGTTATATTGCTCATTATTTGCATTGGCAAGAGAAAGTTGTGTGAGTGTTTCACACCAGATTTTTACTGTATAATTGTGTACTACTCGTTTAGGTATAGAGTTAGTTAATTGAAGGGGTCAGTGGATAAAGGTGTTAACTGACATTTTCACAGAAATTGAGTTTTCATCAGAAATGAAGGTTTTATGAGCATATTTTTCTATAGCACTAACACAGAAATCTCTATCTGCTTCCATTAAGAAGATACTAGAGGATGAAGGTGTTAACTACAAGTCAAACTGATATTAATTTGTGGATAAAGGTGCTATGTGTACTTGACACCTTTATCCACAATAAAGTAGGAAAAAATGTGCACATAACTCCTTTATTCACTCAAATCAGTCATGAAGTTAATACATTTTTTAGTGTAATATTTAAAATAAAATCCGATAATAACCATGAGAAACCACAAATTTTGTTAATTTTAAGTTAATATGATGGATTTTATATTATAATGATTAATGTTTAAAATATTTTTAATATTTCCCACGGAATATCTAATAGCTATACCGACAATCGTAGTTAAAAAAACGTAAAATTTAATTTGTACTAATTTCCCACAAAACAAAATATGGTAATGTAAAAAAATTCTTTTAATAGATATTGCAAGCAAATGTAGATTATAATCGTTTTTAAATAAATTTGATAAACATAAAAATATTCTCATGATCATTAATCACAAACATTAGCCCTATCCATATTGTCTATCGGCCTAGTGATTACTAAGTTTTCCATTTAGTATTAAGAAATAATAATAATAATAATAAATTTTTGTTTGTAATACATACTAATCATTAGTTACTTGATAATGTAAACACGCTATTTACTTAGGCCTACTATTAAAATAAATTTGTTATATTTCAAGATTTTTTTGTCATGCAGTTGTTACTTGACACCTTCATTCATTTTAAAATAGACATTTTATTAAAAAATATTTTAGTGAAAGAAGGTGTTATCTACATAAAAATGAGTTAAATTTGATTTTAAAAACTAAATAGATAAGGTGTAGAATACTTAAATAAATTATATATGTCTATGTTACATACTGACACCAAAAATTTAACTTTCTGAAATCAGTAAAAAAAGTTACAGCTTTTGAACTTTAACACTCATTTGCTCAGAACTGTATTAATGTCACATAACACCTTCATCCACTGAACCCTTCAATTGTAAATGTGTCGCTAATAAAGAAACTCTAAAAGTAAACTAGAAAGATTTAAAGTAACTGATGTTGGTTAATAATAATTGTCACTATGCAAGTTAAAATGTCAGGTAATTATTTACAGCAGCATAGATTGTATGAAAACTTTTTCTGTTGAATTTCCCCATTGTTATTTGTGCACAAACCGTGTCTTCTGTTACGGTTACACGTAAGATGATATATGATTAAGTTTTTGTTATTGTGTGATGTAGCTATAAATAACCTTGACTTTGAGTAAAACCTTGACTTCAGTGCACCTTAAGCGGTACATCTACGAAATTCTAGTAAATATAATTTTAGTACGATGCTGAGTTTCCTGGTGTATACTCGTAATACCAGCAGTTACAGGTTATAATAACTCCTTATTTTTGTTTACCATACCTCTAGTATTGTGCGAATAGTCCAGTTTTGCAATATCATTGTTAGTGTTTTCCAAGTTATGTGCCGTGGAAAGTGTTAGTTACTATGATTTATTTTAAGTGATAAAATTACTTCTACAGAAACCACTGATAAAGTTTCGCAGACGTTAACAAAGTTTCTACACTGACACCTCGTCGTATTCCTACTAGAAAACCTTTCTGATAGACAGATATATATGCTGTGGTAAGTTCATTGTACGGGTTACTAAAATTTCTTTAAATTAGTTTTCTTGACGGTAGGTAATTGAAGTTGTAAACATATGTAGTAAAAATGTTATTATTCGTGAAGTACGAGGCCATCTAATGAAAATTGCAAACGTCAGGCTCCACAAATTAGTTGAATACTCCACAAATTTATTGTGAACGAGTTTTGAATTCTACAATCATAGCGATAGGCATTTATGTTGGCAGAGAGTTAAAGCGCGCACTACATCCCAGAGTAGTTGAGACTGTGGGAAAGATAGGCAATTCCAATTTAACATTGGTTGTATAGAGCAATACGCTTCCCGCTACTATCTCTCCTACAAACATATCCAGTATTTGATTAATAACTAATAAGTTTTAGTTGTAATTGTAATTTAAACTAAAGTTAAAATGATAAGTGACTATTTAAAGAATTACGTTCGGCCTCAATATTCGATTAAAAGACGCAGTATTTAAGATTAAAAGAAATGAAATACTTTAAAATAAGTGTGAATAGTTACATTTATAGAACATTTATAGAATTTATAGGCCTATGGCGATGAAATGGATAAATATAGATTTTGAAAGAATAAAAAAATGTTTAATTTAATTTTATCTTTTAATAAAATTAAACGGTTTTACAAACAAAATGTTGTACATTACCCTAGTTATATTCAGTTACAAATGTAATAACAATTCTGTCACATAATTATACATATTTCAGATAATAACGTAAAAATTTTTAATCGCAAATGTAATTTGTTTCATAAATATAAAAGCCTACAATAGCATAAACTTTTATTTTCATAGCGTGAGTGAATATTTATAACACGTAACAGCGCTCCGGCCATACAAGCCATGGTATCTTCCGTCTGTTAGACAGAGTAGCGTTTAGTACTCAACGGCCTATGTTACAGGGGAAACTAAGAAACATTATCAATTTCTATCTTGCATATCGGGTAAAGTTGATTCAAATTTATTGGAACATTTGGATCAAATCATTGCCATTTCTTAATTATTTCTATTTTTTCTTTTCGTTGTGTCTGTCCGCAATAAACTCGAAAACCGTTCGACAGTTCTAAAAATAATAATTCCAAATTATTTCTTGAAACTTCAGGAATGAATAGAATTACTTTATTGCTATGAGTATTCAACTTATAGCAGGGAGTTGGCTCATAATAACTACACATTTTTGAATACAAATCAGGGAAAAATTAGAAAAGAACTTAACAAACAAGATTAAATACCTTAGATATAAAATAATACAAACTAGTACATCTCAATTAAATACTCCAATACAATAAAATACTACATTTCAATTATATATAAGATTAAAAACAAAAATGGCAATTGGGTGATATATTTTTAAAGTTTATAAAATAGTAGGCTAACTTGAAATTAAATACTGTAGACTATAATAAATTAGGTACATTACAAATAACCAACGTGAAGTAATACTTTTCCGTTATAAACACAATTAAGGGGGTAGTCAACTCAAGAAGATGATTTTTTTTAAATTTCGACTGTTTTTTGCATTTATTTGAAGTTTAATATTTTCTGAATCACAACATTTGTTTACTTTGTTATTTCTAGCTTCCATAAAGAATGTATTATATCGGACGTATATAAAGGCTGAAACAAGAGGGCTCAACTAGGATAATCTAACAGTTATTTTTATTTTTCATTTCACTAAATGTATGTAAACAAATTGATTTCGGTATCACCAATAGATGTTCTTCGTCTAACGAAAGTAATTAACTAGGCAAAACAAAAAATATAGCAAAAATACACGCAGTTCATTCCTACAATAGCATACGAATATTTCTCCGCCTTATTTCCCATTTTCTGGTTAAATTCCCTTTGTTTGTAACTCTCGAGTAGTCAGCAACTTGTATCTGTTTGTTAGTTAGTTTTGCAGGGTACTCTGTACCCGTTTCTAGAACTTTGCTTGTAATAGGGTAGATAAAAAGTATCAGTTTCCTACGACTTTCTCCATCAGTAAATTTCTTAACGAGCTAAATTTTTTGTTTATCTTATAAAATTTATTTTTTACTTATTTATTTATTTTGCTTTTACGGCCATATTAGACCACTCAATCAATTTTTGGAGGCTTTTTTCCTAGCCCAGTAATCTCTCATCACTTGGGCTCTTCTTTCCCGTTCTGCTTCCGAATAAATCACCTTTCTCCTCTTTATTTCTATTTCTTTAAATCTAGTCTCATTTTGGTGTAATATTTTCAATTTATTTGTTTTTTGCCTTAAGTCTTGTTCTGTAATCCGTAGTTCCGCCATGTCTTCCTTGACCTCTTTTATCCATCTTGGATGTTGTTTGGATGTAATCAATCTTTCTACCAGTTGTTTTAAAACTCTGGTCTCTGGTGTTCTGAGAATGTGCCCGAAGAAGGAAACTCTCTTCTTTCTCATCTTGTCTAGTATTGAATCCGTATGTTTGTATACTTGCTTGTTTGGCAACAGCACCCACATCCCGTCTTTCTGGTGTTTCTTACCAATACACGCTCTTAGAATCCTTCTTTCTATTTTCAGGACACCTTCTGTTTTGCCTTTCAAGCCTTTCAGATTAAAGAGGGTTTCACTGCAATACGTAGCTTCCGGCTGTTTTATAATGTCTTAATTTGGTCTGGATTGATAGTGACTTCTTATTGTATGTATATCTAGTTGTAATTTGTGCTCTATTTTTACTTATTTTTTATTTATTATATGGTAAAAACTATCAATTAAAAACAAAATGTTTTAAGTAAAAAACTTTCTATTTTGGTCGTCAAAAATTTCAACTTTTGGATGATGGTTTCAACTGAAAAGTTGATATTGTTTTCTACAAAATATACTCTTCTGATTCCGTATTATGTGAAACCCTACTATGGTACATTAAATTGTGTGTCGTTTAGATCATCAGCCGAAAGGCTGGTTTAAACCTCTAGAGGTTTTACAAAGTGAAACGAGAAGTGAGGTGGTTTACCATGCCTACCTCACTGAGTTGAAAAGTATGCTTATTACTATGCCGGGCCCTCTGAAAAGCATATATTTTCCACCCTCCAAATGACACCTTCATTTCATTCACCACAGGGTCTGGCTGTATAATGAAATTCATTACTTTCAGAAAAGATAACTCTGATTAGCGTCATTTAAACCTCTACCGCTTCTGTTCTTAAATGCTTCAGTCATGTTTATTTATTTATTTATTTCCCATTGCTTACAAAAAATAAATACCAATACAAAATAAATGTTAATTTCCTTAATTATACTTTGATAATATAAAAACTATTTATTTTAATTCGCGGAGGGGAAATTAATCCACCCAACTATGGTTTCCCATGTTCAAGGGTAGATCAATTCAAAGCTTCTTTGCCCATTATACTACTGCAACTACTGTACCACGGTAATCTATTAGTGTGTTAATATAATTGGCTGACCATGTGATAAGAAACAGACCAATTTTTTTAGTCCTGGAACCAGCAGATCAAGTACAAATAACTTAATTTAACACTCCACCTGCCGGCTATAGGCATAGGCTTTATTAATTATATCAGTCACATAATATATAATTTATTAATTGTAGACTATTAGTTAGAAAAAAAGTATTAAGTAGAACTAAGTATTTAATATTGTATTACTCATAATACGGATTATATGCGTAAAGTAGTTCTGAAGCTTGTAGAGCAGAAGAAATAGAAAAAAATTACGAAACTCCGCATGTTAACAGCGTTCTTGTATCACTACTAAGTTACAATTTTTATTACTATTGTAGGCCTACATATTTAGTAGGTACGCACGTCGGGTGATGGTAATCAGAGCAGTAGAATGATCAGTGCAGTATGAGAGTAATTCAAAAACCACAGAGGTTTGTTCCTACTATTCACTTGTACCAGGTCCAAAGCGTGTCAGTCTCCTAGGACTCGCCTCGTCAGTAGTTCCGATTGCACCCAGTTCATTGAGGAGAACTATAATCTTCCTTCGTTCAGCTGATGCCTCTGTATCAGTAACTAGGGAAAAACATACGTTGTATCAGTAACCGTTCAATATTTGAACCGAGCTGAAGGTTACTACGAACAGAAGAAACCTGTTCTGACCCAACACTAAAAGAAACCATAAGTGTTAAATTATAAAATTCCGAAGCACGAGAACTGGTTTTCTTAAACTGCAGCTTTTCTTTAACTGAACTGGAGCTTTTCTTAAACTGGTGAGAGGAAGTTATGCGGTAACCCCATTTTTTCCAGTAACCACCAACGTTGGTAAGGATATCAGTAAACTTTCTGACAATAAACTTATTTTGACTGGTAATTCATTGTGATAAAAAAGAAGCCTAAGATAGTGCACGGATTAAATTTTTACTCGAAATCGTCTTAAGTTTCTTGTGGTTGCGGTATCCTATTGTAGTTGTTTTTGACAGGAAGTGGTCGTTCAATGGGATCCGTTAATACGGAACGTCACGTCGTCAGTTCTCGAGTACGCGCCTGTTTAAAACACAACAGTTTGTTGAACATTGACTTGTAGGTAAAAATGATAATAATTTTATATTGCAATGTACTGTAATCTTCTTTTATAATAATTAAGATAGTAGTAACACGTAGATAGTTAATAATACCGTACCTAGTAACATTCCGGTACTACTGATTATACACGTAAGTGATAAATCTGACTTAAAAAAGTATTATTAGAAATAACTTAAGTGGTATCAATAATAGTCCAAATCATGACAAAAATGTCCACTGACATCATGTAACTTTATTTTTTATTAATTTTATTTTATTTCTACAATATAGGCTATAATTAGGCTACTTATTTTTTACATGCGTTGTTATTGTTGTTATTTAAGTCATCAGCCGAAAGGCTGGTTTGAACCTCTAGAGGCTTTACTAAGTAAAACGAGGAGTGAGGTGGTTTACCATGCCTTCCTCACTGAGTAGAAAAGTATCCTCATCAGCATGCCAGGCCCTCTGAAATTCATCTACTTTCCACCCTGCAAATGACACCTTCACTTCATTCATTACAGGGTCTACCTGTATATAATGAAATTCATTACTATCATATGAGATAACTGTGACTACTATCGGTTTCATAATCATAGACACCCGAGTTTGAACCCTTGCATCTCCGAAACTATGAGTCGGATTTCAACGTACCATTCATCAAAATTTAGCTCATTTTATTCTGCGTTGACCCTTAATAATCCTGTATTTTTAATGTTGTTTAAAAATTGCCATATCGAGGTTGAAAGATAAAAAGAACCGGTTTTCTTGATACCGCTACAAATTTCATGCGTTTAGAGGCGTGTACCTCGATAAGTATTTGACCGAAAAGTTTGAAATTTTAACACAACATAGACAATTATATTCTTACAGCGTGTACGAAATTTCAAAATCATAAGTCATTTAGCTATTTAGCTAACTATTTTATAAGTAAATTAACGAAAAAATCAACCAATCTCAACTCCAGTGCTCATAGCGATTAACCATTATTGAGAACGATTGACTGTTAAAAAAGTATTTTTTCACAATTTGTTTAAATAATAAAATTAATATCAATTTAATTAACTATGCCGATTTTTTTCAGGGATACATAATGTGGAAAGGTCTAATAATAATTTTGCTGCCAACTTTGGTGCATGGCAAGTGCATTGTAGAGCCTGATTATGATGATGCTTTACCACCAGTAGAAGTACCTGAAGGATGTGACTACCCTATTCCTACTTCACGGCCATTGACAATTTTTAATGTGGCTAAAATAAATCGATGTCCGTCTGGTTATAATTGGACTTCTGGAATTTGTTCACCTTCAGATAAACAAAAAATCAAGAAGTAACTGAGTTTGCAAGTCATGGAATAATACAAAAAATTAGTTTGTAAGATAGTGTGATATTTGTTGATCTTAATTAATAAATTAAATAAAAATTTGTATATGATATTAGTATTGAAAAATTATTACAGAGCTAGCCTTTGTAATTATTATAACGAAACTAACCTCAGTATTTTATTTGTAACATTGACAGATACATTTTTGTAAAATGCATATATAACATTTTGTAAAATCTGCTGATTTCCTCACAGCTTTATTAATATTTAGCGGTTTTCAGATCATAACACAATAGTCTTATAAGTTTAACGTGTGTATCTGAGCAAATATGTAAGTTAGTATTTGTCTGCGGCATCGTAGCTCTTTAACGGATTAACCGATTTTAATTTAGTTTTTTTTGTTTGAAAGGAAACTTGATCTAGAGTGTTCTTAGCTATGATTCATCAAAAACGGTCAACCAGAAGTAGTAGTTTATTTTTGAGATTTTCCCAAAAACGACTATAACGATATTTTTTTAAATCGCCTTATTTACTATATTTTTGATACTCTACAAGATGCGCCATGTCAGCTGAAATTTTTGGGGGCTCGTTGAGAAAAATGGTTTTTTAAGGTTGCGGCCTTAAAATGCATTTTAGAGAAAACGTGTAAATAATTAAAGTTTTACAATATTAACAAACCTACAATCTTTTGCCAAAACAAAAATGTTTTGTACAACGCTTAGTTTAGCGACAATTAGTGATTTTCTGTTTTTTTCATGAAAATCTGTAAAAAAATGTCAACTAGTAATAGTATATAAAGTTAAAAAAATATAAAATTAAATAAAAAAATAAAAAAAACCCATATGTATGGGCTCTTTATTATTATATTTATTATTTTTTAGGTTTGACATCGTTGCGTCGGGGTAACGCTAAGTAATATAATTAAGTACTGTTCTGTTACTTAATAATACGAGTAGCTCGTCGATTTTTGTGTGCAAAGTTAATAATGTTTTAAACCCGGAACTTAATGCTTACGCTAATACAATTTAAGTAAATTTGTAGTTAATTACCGTAATGTACAGTTAACACATATAAGTGTTACATTTCACAAAAATAAATAAGCAATTATGGATCGTCCACAACGAAGTAATAGTAAGTTATTCTTCAAAGCAACAGTTTTTTTAACTGCTGCGTTACCTAACAATTAGGTTAATCGCCCTATTGGTTTTTTGTTTGCACCAGAGCCTTCATATTATGTAAGTGTCAAAAAATACTTTCTTTTAGTTTATCTATAGTTCAATCAACAGTTCGGTCATCAGCAGTGATCCATCGCAGTGATGGGTTATGACATTGAAAAAAGTGGGTTTTGGACAAGAAATAATTTCCAGACCGTAGCCGAAACTGAACCTGGAACATTTTGCTCCCCAGGCTAGCGCACTAACCATTGCCATAGAGGCAGCCAAATACTTTTTTCAATCCAGTTGTACTTTTTTAAAGCTAATAGAACCTTGTTCAGATTATACAAAAACATACAGAAAATTATAAATTTATTTTTTTATCAAACTTAAAAAATTACGAATTCATCAAATCAGAAAACTAAGCCAAAAACTAGATATGATTTTTGGCAAGGGTCGGGCAAATTTTCTTACAGTAACTTTCTTGTAGCCCTACAATGTTCAAAAGTCCATTACAACGGCTTATGGCCGTTCAGTTGGTGCAAATAAATTTATAATTAGAACATTCCACACACTAACAGTTCTAAATTGTGTCAATTTAGATCATAATTTTTTAATAATGCAATAATCTAGAAGGATTGAGAAATTAAGTTATTAAATTAATACTGCGACTATGTCTAAAGGGAAAATATTTGTTCCAGAATTCTCTAGCAAGACTACGTTTTTAGAAGTGTCAATGTAACTAACTAATAATAGTTGTTAAATCGGGTTAGTTTTAAGAAATAGTACGCGCCTATTGTTGTGATGGCTACCGGAGAAGGATCAGCGTATCTATTAAGATAATAGTTTTTTGTAATGGTGTTACATTGTAAGTAACCTTTATTCAATTCTAATGGTTTACCTTTGTTTAGTTGTTTACAAGTAGGGCATTGAGAACCCGACAGAAAAACTTTGTATTTTTACTGATGTAGAAAATCTTTGCTCATATAGTAATTCGGTAGGTTAGATATTTAAAAGGCCGTCTTTAAGTTAGTCAGTCTTGAGTTGTCATGTTGTCAAGTGAAGTGTGTACCCTACTATAACTTAACTTTCAGTCATGTAGGCAAGTTGATCGTTATCGGCTACAGTGGTTTATGAACGGTAACACCGAGATTTAACGCGTTATAATTTTCAGGCTCTAGCCGAAACATGAACCCGGAACCTTCTGGTTTTTGTAGACATTACAAAACACACCTGCCCGTAGCATTAGTGCTGTCTTTTTTTTATTGACAGTGTTGCTTACTTTTGTTGTTTACTTAACTAATGATAAAAATTTCAACTCATTCAAGTAATTACCACGTTTATTATAAGCACAAGTTAGTTAATGTTGAATGCAGTAGCATTATTGAAATTTTATGAAGTGTCAAATTTACCATTTGGTTATTTTTTTTTAACAGGTCATTCACATTTGGTGTATTATTAGCAGTTCTTATAAATAGTCAAGTAATAGTTTGTGTTACTCTTGAAGAACAATTTATTAAATTTTCGCAAATCAGGCAAAAAAGACAGTTGACCTATCCTGTTGGTAGTTCTATAGGGGTTTGTATAATGTTTTTCTTTTTAATATTTAACCACATCTACAGTTACATATTCAATTATTAAATATTAACATGTAATGTGATGCACTTGTTAAAATATTTTTTAGAGAATTTCAGTCAAAAGATAACAAAATTAATGGTATGCAGGTATAAAAAAATTGTTCCAAATCTGAGCACAATGATATAAGCATAATATTGAGTAATTAGTTGGCTAACGTCTGTATGAGTGGTGGTATTTTTTACCAATCAAACTAAAATAATTACATAATTTTTAAGTTTAATATAATTAAATTAAGATAATTACTAGGCTGCCTCCATGGCTTAGTGGATGAGGGAACTAGACTACGCTACAAAGTAGATAGCCCCGGGTTCGATTTACTAGGCTAGGGTTGGAAATTACACGTTGAAACGCACCAATTCTGTACCGTAACCATAGTAATACCGTTGTTAACTAAAGCGGTTAATGCAACTTTAGATAAACTAAAATTTAAAAAAATAAAAGAAGATAGTCCTAAATATTCTATCAATCTATTAATGTAATAGGTAATAATCTAATATCCATCTAATTGTATCATTGATGTTCAATGAACATCAATCTAATTATCCTACATTACAACATTAATCTAATGTTAGAATATTAATCTAATTATTCCTACGAAAGTGTATTGAAAAGTACTGCCTCCATAGCTTTAACTTTATAAGTAATGGATATATTGTTTACATATTAGTGTGAAATGATAGATTAAACCGTCCCCTACACACCAATGTTATCACTTTTCCACATAATCGCTGCATACAACGACACATTTACACCAAACCACGCTTTGGAAAAGTCAGTCACGGAAGAATTCTAAAGTTTTCATACAGCACCATTTCCTCACCTCCGCTATCACCTCTGGATCCGAAGAGAAACGCATGTTCTTGAGATGTTCCTTAAGCGTCGAAAAGAGGAAAAGTCACATGGCGCAAGATCTGGGCTATAAGGTGGATGAGGTAAAACGTCTTGAAACCCAAGCTTCTCTAGTGCTGTACGCGTTGTCAGACTTGTGTGAGGACAAGCGTTGTCATGATGTAGATTATGGCTCTATCTGGACGAACGCTATGGAACCACCGCTTCATATTTGATAGGGTACCAACATATTGTTCGGAGTTGACGGTGCACCCACATTTGGAAAAACTCCGTAGAACGATAACATCACAATCCCAGAAAACGGTAATCATAACTTTCCCGGAAGATGGCATGTTTTGATTTTTTTTCGGTTGCGGTTGTGAATCGCCGTTAGGGTGGCTGTTAACGAAGTGTTCCAGTACATGACTAACCACTTTTGAGACCGTCTGGTTCATCATTATAACAGTTTATAGGATGGAGGCATTACTTTTCAATTCGTCCTCGTAAATATTAATACAGTATACAGTATTCTACATCTTGTTTATTTCACAAACTTTCATTGTGTCATTAAGAGTGATCACAGAATACGTTCAGTTACTGGTTTTTTTATTATTAAAAACCGTCAAAAATGTAACCGACATAGTGTCAATAAAATTTCATTTATGAAACCTACTGACAAGTAGACCTACAACTAATATTATAATGGTGAAGAGTGAAAAACTGCTTACTCCATTTCCTAAAATCATACAGGAGAATTGAATAAAACTTGTGTAGTTCCAATGGAGATAGAAGAAAATAACGCGACAACAAAATGTGTCCTAATGGTCATCGGAGTTGGTAGTTTTTCTAGTAGATAAACTTGATTTTCCTTTTTCCGGTGACATCAAAATCACATTTCAACCTAAAAATAGAGTTAGCAGATTAACACTCTTCTTCAACAATTACCATTTGGCATAATACCTAACTTACAACTTTAATAACTATTTCTGACAATGATAAATGCCTCAGAATTTTACTTCAAAAAGTCAGCATAAATAAGTAAAAATCTTTCTTATAAAGAATATGAAAAGCAACGTTTAGAATAAATTAAAACAATTGAACATAATTTTAAATTTTAGAATTCATTTCTTGTCAGTTTGTGATATTGTATTTTCAGATGTATCTTGCGTTTGCAATACCTCTTGATTTACCTGAGCAGGATGTTCTATTTTCTTACAATTTTGAGGCAAATTACAATTTACCAAATACGCTGGAACATTACTCCTTAAATTCTTTAAATGGAAGAAGAACATTGCGAAGTATCAATAGGACAAGTGCTTTTCAATTTATAGAAACATTTTTAAACAGGTAGACCTAATTTAATACATGATTCGGCATATTATTTTTTTTTTTTAATAAGAGTTATTTGTTATTTCAATTGCTACATTCATTGTATAAGTGGCTTTGATGTAACAATTAACTACTGTAATATATTATAAAAAAGTACAAGTAAAATCCACTTACTCACTCATAATGAAATTTCCAGAACCACAACTTCTAGAAACTTGAAATTTGATATGGAAGGTTCATTTTGATTTTATGTTGCTAAGAAATGTGATTCTGAAAAATTTGACTTCCAAAGGAAAATAATGAAAAATTGATTTCCTCAACAGCACCGCTGTGTATTTCAGGTAAATTATGCACACATTAAGATTGAAAATAATAAATGTCACCATCCGGTGACATTAAGTGGCGTGGGGAAACCTTCAATGTTTTGGGCCCTGAAAAGGGCCAAAGCGGTAGTCGTCTAGGTGGGAAGAGTCGGTCGGTAAGTGGCTGTGGCGGTCGTAATCGTTGAGACGGTCAGGTGGGCAACACGGCGTCTTGTCGTCTAGTGAAGACGTCCTTTTCTTCTCTCGCAGTAGTGAGTGCGTCGATGACTGCTTCGTCGGGACCCGGTGGGCGCAACGCTCGGTTGAGAGATCGCTGTGGGCATCACTCACGGCAGCGGGCGATGACGGACCCGGTCGACGGCGGTTACAGGTCGGGTCGGCGAGTAGGAACAGCATATTTTATCTTGCGGAGTCATCGATGGGTCTTCGACAGAGACCAGAAGTCGTGTACCGATGATTGTTTTCTAGTCGGAACTGAAGAATGGAATGACGATCGGGCTTCATGCAGTGCGTCTTATAAAGCAACCAGAGGGGCGGTTATTCATTGCTTCCAGAATCTTCCGGGAGACTGTTATCATTTTCAAGTCCACTCTGTCAACACAGTCGGGATCCCTCGTAACTAAGTGGTCAAACCATTTTAATAATTTACAGATAACAATTAAAATAAAAATTCAGCACGTGTACACGATATCGTGAAGGAAACATCCGCCGCACATACCGATAAATTAAAGTAAGGGAAACACACGATTCCACAGACCGCTACGCAAAATACGAAAAGAGAAACGCACGGTCTCACACACCACTATCATTTTCGAAAACGATGCGTGATTGCCTAACGGTTCGCACGAACTGAAGAATAACTACGCCGTGAGGTATGGAGGGTTGAGGGAGTAAGCTACTCATGCAAGTAAGCGCTCTTACTCGCTCAGTCAAGTCATGCGGAGGAAAAGTCATTTCTCCACATGTTTGGTGTGCCCACCGCATTCAATCCACTAGATCCATGTATCCCTGGTACACTTTGTATGCTTCTAAGCAAACAACAAACAATCTTTATTGTTAGACTCTTCGTCAGAACTTTCCCTTGGTGCTGTTTATCTCTTGTAGGCATTGTTATTTTCCTGACGTTTTTTGGTTGTTTTCTTTTGGTTCTTTGGTTTGATTAGGTATTAAGGCTATGCACATCTAACAATAGCTTCTTTTTTCCTCTTTTCTCGTCTTCAATTCTCAATTGCTTCTTCACCGGTATCTCTGCAAGAACTGATTTCAGTTTTCTCCTGCCTTTATTCGCATTTTTCCTTTTACCCGCCTTTGGATAAGGCTTGATTTTTATAGGACTCACTAGTATATGTATTCTTTGGCTTGCTTTTATCAGGGAGCTTGCAGATGATGAAATGTGTGTGGAGGGAACGAAAGAAGAATAATCCCACTGTTCTTACTAGAGATTATGGAACATGATTGAGAAAATGCTGTACATACTGATTGAAAATGCTGTACATGAAGAAAAACAGATGCTATCATCTGATTCAGTAGTTGGCCAGATAATATTTTTGGCAGTCATTTAGTAAAAATTTATGATCTGAAGCATGCTGATCATTTATAACACAAAACTTTCAAGTATTAAACGGCTGTTGGCTGTGCCACAAAAATTTGAATATTTTAATTTGTATTTTGTGAGAAGTTTAGCAGACATAGTCTTGGCTATTAACATATTTTAATGCAACAATAACATTATTCTTTTTTGCATGCCATTTTTTAACAAAAGTTGGCACTTAATTGTTGTCCTCACCTAAAAGATTGTACCTATTTCATAATCATCCAACATTCACCGAAAACCATTCTCACAGATTTAACTTACAATTTAAGAGTCCTTCTTCAGTACAATGCTATCTTAGCCAACAATTTTATCTTCCAAGATGATCTAAAAGAGATACAAAAATCATTGCTTGAAAGTGGCCCAAGTACTCCAGCTCCTCTAATTGATAGTAAGCACTTCTTTCATCATGCGGTCTTGGGTTCGAATCCCATTCAGGCACGGCATATTTTCATACGTTACAAAAATTCATTTCATCCTTCACCGTCTGCATTAGCAGTAATTGCATAACAGTCGGACGTTAAACAAAAAAAAAAAAAAAAAAAAAACTTTTGAAGAATTATTAGTTTCTAGAAAGCGGCAACATTTTGTAATGTGCTCTACCCATCCTGAGAATGAAATAGAGAAACAGTACAAGGGTAATGTAAAACACTTTTCACAAACAACTGAAGACAAATTACAGCCTACAGCTGATAAAATTAATAATTTGTTTATTTGCAATGAGCAGGAAAGGATTAGAAGGAAGGAGTTGTTTATCACGTACTATTTGTGAAGTTCGACAATCACATTTAAGTCATAATGGAGTTTTGGGAAACTTAATGAATGTAATATTTAGGTAAGTAAATCTTGTGATCAGAAAATAACATAATATTCAACAGTTGCTTAATATTCAACAAATAGTTCTACATTATGAAGGTTTTATTAAGACCTCTGAAAAAAAAAAAAATCAGCGTATTCACCAGCACATCTCGATAAGTGGTCACTTTGCACACTTGCACACTTGTTCTCCTTCATTAATAAATTAGCCACAGAGAAATGTTTGTTACATTGAAATTTATTGTTTGGTTTGCATTTTATAGCCAATAAATAGTAGTTGTATGCTAATCAATTAATTTTCTGTTTCACCTCCATCTGTTATGCACATTAAGGCTAATGTAGATGGTGAAGAGTGGTCGATGAAAATGAGTAATGAGAACTGCAAGACTTAACTAAAAATTGAACCCAGGACTTATAGTATAGAAACCAGTTGGGCTGACTATTGCACCAACAGGCTGGTCAGTCAATTAAATAAATCTTGTAGGTCTATACAAAATATAAAACTATACCCAATCTTTCAATTTTTGTGTACAGCACAATGTAAAATAAATTAATAAAAATATTCGTGTATTAGATAAGTAATGGGCATGATAAGGAGCAACCGTTAAATGTATAATAAGAAAACAGACTTGGTTATTAGTGATCACTGTTGAGTTATTATAGGGAATTTTTAATAATTAAAATTACTGAACACAAGATAGGCAGGATTAAAACCTGGAACTAACTGCTTGGCAGTCAATATGCTATCCATTACTACATGGAGGTAGCCAATGTTAATTTTACAAAGTATAAAGAAAGAGAAAAAAGGGTTTACTATCTGGAAACTTTTCTGACTTTTTTGTTCCCTGAAAATTTTATGACCCTTTTCTCGCTAAAATTATCACCAAAAACCTCATTGACAAATATGATAAACTTGAATGGGAACAATGAAATTACAAACAGCAGATTATTGTAAAACTGTATATAAAACCATGCAAATCTTGTATACTTAAGCCGAAAATTATGGAGACTATATAGGTAAAATTCAAAGTTGTTTTTTATTAACATTTCAGCTCCAAACACAATATAGTAATACCTGTGTATATTGACCATCTACCGTTCAGAATAATACTGATCAACTTACGGAAAAAATAGTAAAGAGTAGGAGAACGACTTGTAAATTTAAGTCTTTAGAAAACAAATTCATTTTACTGTATATTGTTTATTATTAGACTATTAATATACAATTATAAAGTTAATAACAATGTAATAATTATGTGACTTATAAACCATTAATATAATTTTTGGATGATAAAACTTATTCTATTGAAAATATGTACTTTATATGACAAAATTTTTCACACAGATAAACATATGTGTATAGTTCACTCGATATTTTTACTAAAAATGTCACTTGTTTTCGTTTGTTTCAAAATAACATTTGAACACATTTTGTCCTCATATCAACCCAATTATACACTTAAACGAGATTTTCTGCAATTCAAGCCTGATGAAATGCTGAAAATCACATTGCCTTTTTCAAGTATTCCAGGATCAAGTATTTCTTGATCCTTGGAAGGCTATGTATTTCATGAGGTTCAGATTTTCAGATTCGATACTACTGTAATCTTCAGAGTTTATTTCATTTTCAAGATTTCCACTCAAAACAGACTCCAATTCAACTTCGGGTGTAGATTGAACATGCTCGTGAACTATCATGTCATCTTCTCACAATTCTATATTGATCATTTCATTACGAACTTCCCTGGGAAGAGATTGCACAAGAACACTCACTTCATCTGGAAAAGGTGGAGAACTTCCCTCCCCACTTTCTTTGCCTTCTTCTTCTTGAATTAAAAATCCACTTCAGCAAAAACAAGGTCAAAGAGATTACCGAGATACCATTCAGGGCAGTAGTAGGTCAATCTACACAGGGAAAGTTTCATAAAATTAGGAAAACCAATAGCCAATGTACAACATAGACAGGTGGTCAACTTATAGAACCATTGTTCACTTTAATTACTCAAAGTATTTGGTTCCGGTCTTAAATGGTCAACTTGACAGGTTTTACTGTGTTGATAAAATATTTTTATAAATTGAAAGTCAATTCAACTCTCAATATAACATATTATTTTTTAGCCCATCATCTACAATATCAGAAGAAATTGCAGATGATTATACACTGGCAGAAGAAAATGGTGAAGCTAATAGGAACTGTGAGGAACTCTATAGTGAATGCAAGTACAGCTTATTAGATATGATTACAGAATTTGATAGCTAATAATATACTAAAGGAATATACAACAAACACAAATAAATAATAAAATGCGTTTTAACAAGTATAAATATAGTGAATTAAATTCTTTTGGTCCAATCATAGACAGTAATATTTTCATTTTATATGGCTTAAAACATAAAAATACTCAGAATCTCTGAATGGGTTAGCAAATCAACAAGAGTTATACTGTATAAGTATAGTTCCAGGCTCTTGAAAATTTGGTATAATTTTGCCCAAAGCAAAAAAAATGAGCAAAACAACCATGCTTTAAAAAGATCTCAAAATAATCGGCAGCACATTGACTCTTCAAAAAAATCTCTTTGAAAAGATAAGTTTATTTTCCATTTTATGCGTTAATACGAAATTTGAAAATAATAATGGTGGGTGATGACAAATCTGAGTTTGGAGAGTTTCATTTAATAAAAGGGTTAACTACAATCAGTGGAAGTTGACACCAAACTGGTCAAAAAGCTTTATTTTAAATAGAAGTTATTTTTTCCTTATCTGCACTAGCAGTGATTAAGAAACAAAGTGTACGAGAGTGCTGCTATTTTGGTCATACTGGTCTACCTACTATTGCTTTTACAGTATAGTCACGGTTATCCGAACACCCAGTACACTGAAACCTCCAGTAACCCAAAAGATCATGTTATTATCATGTTTTTTATTATTTTTTACCATTTAGAAAAATTCTTTAAAAATGTCTAATAAATGGAGTGCGGGCCACTGATGCTGAGCGGACTTTATACTCATGGTTTTTGCAAGAAAGAGCAAGGCAATCTATAGTCAGTGGAGACATTCTCACCCAAAAGCGAAATTTTTCTACAAGGAAATGATCGGGAAAGATGACTTTCAAGCCACTATAGGCTGGCTGGACAAATTCAAACAACAATACGGTATTAGACTGTTAACTGTTACTGGTAAAAAATTCTACTGATATTGACGATTTTATGGACTTCAAAACAAAATTCTAGGATGAAGTAGTAAACCAGGGTTTAACAGCAGATCAAGTTTACAATGGAGTCAGCATTGAACTGGAAAAGCCTTATTTCATAAGGGGGAAAAGACTGCTGCTGGATTCCAAGTTGAAAAAGATCTTACTACATTTTCCCATGGAATAACAGCACTGGCAATCACAAGTTACCATTGTTTGTTTTAATATCATATGAAAATAATACTGTAACAGATTTCAAATAAAGGTGTCATTTATAATTTTGTGTTCTAGTATTTTGTTAAATCTGTATTTTTTATCCTGCAGTATTATAGTATTTGTAATTTGATTGCCGAAATCTTAAGATTGTGGACATCGATAATCTGGAAAGGTTGGACAACTTACGTGTTCGGATTGCCGCGGCTATACTGTATTATTATTATTATTATTATTATTATTATTATGTTATACTGCGCAAGTTCATTAATTTCATTTCAGTGTCACTTCATTATTCACAGTACTCCCTTAACACAACAGGCCTACCTTTTTAAAAAACATTAATCAAATTTATAACTGATCATATGAGTAAGTGATCACAATCCAAACAAGTTTACAAATACAGGTTGTTCATCTGATTACCTCCACAACAATCACAGAAATATTTCTTTATTTCTATAAAATAATCTTTGCTTTATATTATATTGCTTATTAAAATTAATAGGCCTACTAATAGTTTTGATTAATGTATGGACAGTATTGGTAAGTTATCATATAAATATAATATCCATTTAGTGCACAAGTGTACACAGCCCATGAGCACTTAAAATACCAATGAAAAATAGTTTTAAATGATTTTTAAAGCATAACAAAATTTGACAAGCCGTTTCATAGATAATTTGTCACATTATGAAAATGTAAATTTTTATCGCCAATAAAATTGGGAACAATAAAAAAGATTTTTAATTCAATAAACAAGAGTGAATTTATTATTTTTTCACATTTAATAACAAGTTAAACAACAAAATAAAATAATATTGAAAACATTTCCTTTTTTAATTTGAACAAAAGCGTTTAACATTTTATTTGAAAATGTTTAATTTTTATTAAGTGTTAGAAGTACAAACAAATTCATGCAATTTGATTTTTTTTCTCTAAATAATAGATCTATAAAGTGTGGTAAAAACTATACAAGAACTATGTACCTTTAATTATTAAATAACATGATTTTGTAAAGATCAACTTGTACATATAAATATAAAATTAATTTTCTTTACTAACAATGACTATTAAAAAATATATGAAAACCTTATATAATCTAAAAAGTACTCTAATGACTATTCTTTTAAGTGACTAATTTTATTTTTTCATAAACGTACAAAATTTAATTACATTGTTACTTAATAATAGGTAACTAATGACAGAACTTTCAATTCGCTTTTACAAATCAGTACTTTCTAGAATTATTGTTGTTTACAGTTTGTAAATCTATTTATATTTCATCTCTCATGATTTATTTATAATAAACAATCTATAAATCAGTAAAGCTTGTAATATTAGGAAATATTTACTCTTATTGGAGGCTATCCTTAAATACGGCCTACATAATGCTCTGTTAGGAAATTGGATTGCTGCAAAGTGTTAGATAGGATCAGGTCCACTGTTACAAATATACCGTTTCGTGTTTTTACTTTCTCTTGCCTACATGAATATATAGGAAGGAAAGAATTGTTTGCATATCGATTTTTCGAAATCGAGTTTTCACTGGATATACACGTTTTCAGATACCCCTGAACCCAAAATCATGTTTTTAGCTATTGGTCTCTGTGTGTGAACAGAATATCTCAAGAACAGAACATCAAACAAAGTTAAAACTTGAAACTGTAATTAGATACCACTAGATAACCCGACACAAACATTTTCAGCAAAATCGGAAGTAGTAGTTTATTCATGTCATTTTCCACTTTTTGCGATTTTATCAAAAACGGCTCCTACAATTTGTTTTAAAATTACCTCATTTACTACATTTTCTATGCTATACAAGATAAAGTATGTGCCAAGCTGCTGAAATTCTTGGGGAGGCTGTTCTCTTGTAGAAAAAAATGAATTTGTTAAGATTGCAGCCTTAATATGCATTTTAGGGCAAAAAAGTATAAAAAAGCTGTAGACAACTTTAAAATCTACAACTTTTATTTCAAACATTTTTTTGTATATCATTAGTTCACGGAAATGATTTTCTGTTTTTTTTTAATGAAAATCTGTAAAAAAAATAGATTTTTTAAGATTTCGGTCGTAGCATGCATTTTTTGACAAAAGTGTATACAACAAAATATTTCGGAATATAATATAATAAAATATATCTAGAAAATTAAAAGATATACAAGTTTCATTTTAAGCATTTTTCTGTACAGAGAAAAATGTTCAGCATGAAAGAGTGATTTTCTGTATTAAGCCAAACCAAGGTTGATTTTCATTTTGCATCATTCACTCTTGATTGAAATAAGGTTCTGTTTTTTGAGGTTAGTTATTTTGTTTATTTTTAATGTATTATTACTAATGTTATGTTATATTGTTCATTATTTGCATTGGGAAGAGAAAGTCGTGTGAGTATTCGCACCAGATTTTTCAATATTAATTTACAGGTTATGATATATTAATAATAAACAAATACAATATAATTTAACAACCATAATTTTTACTTATTTTTAAAGTTTAAGGTTGCATTAACAGCTTAGTCATTAGTCACTACAGTCTACCGTCTTGGGTTCGAATCCCATCCAGGCATGGCATATTTTCACATGTTGCAAAAAATCATTTCATCCTTCACAGTCTGCATTAGCAGTAATTGCAGAAGAGTCGAATGTTAAACAAAAAAAATGAAGTCACTGCAGTAGATTATGGGTATGGTGGGTTTTAACTTGTTAAAATTCCAGATCCTAGCCAAGAACTGAACCCAGGGTCTTCCACTTTATAGTGTAGCACATTAACCACTACACCAGCAACACAGGCCACTACATAGGCAATCATAATTTGTATTTTATTTATAAAAAAATAATATAACTCGTAACTGTAACCTTTCCAAAACTTATTATTATTTATTTTATCTTATCCAATTAGAAACACAAAAAATGCACTCATTTTTTTTAAATTTCCATAACTGCTGTCTGTATAAGTCTAGCTGATTCATGGTACGAGTATTTAAATGATATGCTACAAAAAAATGTAAAGATCAATCCTTGGTGTGTCAATATGAGACCATATTAGTAAGGTGTTACTCAGATTGCATTGTTAAAATGGTGTCGGATAGGACATGTGGTTTGATTGCACAAGAGATCAATTAAATGATGACTGACAGTTGACCAATCCACATGTTCGAACGACAATGTCAAGAGACTGGCTGGCAATCAGTTGCAGAGAGCTCAGAATAGAAAACAATGGATAACAGTGAGAAAGGCCAATGCCCAGCAGTGAGTGCAATGGCTGGTTGATGATGAACTACAGAGGTCATTAGCTCCTACGTGGAGTTAAAACGTTTTAACAATGTAATTATGGTGGGTTATTTCCAGAATTCTAACTGGAAATGGAACCTTAACACAATTTTTGCAGACAGTTGAGTACAGAAGAGCTAACTGTCTACTATTTGCCACTGAAGCACATTAGCGTTAGTAAGCACACACCGTTGGTTTAATGGTCAGCGCAACTGGGTTTAGCACCAGGCATCCAAGGTTCAATTCTTGGTCAAGTCTGCTATTTCTTCATGACCCATTTTCATCTTCATTGTCTCCATTAACATCCATGTGCAAAACAGTTTGTTGTTCATACAAAGAAAAGGTGAAATGGTATTAAAAAAATGAAAAGTCAGGGGAAAACAATGAATAACAAAAATCCCACTTTTTATAGTATTAGTCATTTATGTATCTCAGTTGATGTACTAAAAAACTGTGGAATTGATATTGGGAAGTCTGATTAACGTTATTAATTAGTTGATTATTACTGTAATCTGTGTAAGTTTTATCAAATTGATTAAAGTAAAATGATCCTGACATTTTTAAGGAATCTATGTCTTTGACAATAGAAAAATTGAAAAACTTTGGAGGCCAGAAAACAAAAGAAAATAAAAATAATAAGGCAATCTATCCAAAAAAAAACTTTACAGTATATTACACTGTTCTTTTATAATAGTGTGTGCGAAATAAAAAATTAGGTAAATTTTTATTAACTAACTTAACATTCATTCATTCCTTCCACGTAGTGATCTCATAATTGTTTCCAGGTGTGTTATGTATTACAATTATTTTATACAACAATAAAATCATGTAACTAATTTATTTTATTATAAGTATCGTAATAGTCTTAAACTATGCTCACAACAGGCAGGTGGAATGTTAAATTATACTCGATCTACTAGTTCTACAGCTACAAAAACTAGTTCTGTTTCTTATCACATGGTTAGCCAGTTATATGACCGAAGCGTTTAAGAAGAGAAGAGGTAGAGATGTAAAAGACACTAGTCACAGTTATCTCCTCTGAGAGTAACAAATTTCACTATATACACCCAGACCCTGTGGTGAATGAAGTGAAGGTGTCATTTGCAGGATGGAAAGCAGATGCTTTTCAGAGGGCCTAGCACACTGATAAGCAAACTTTTCCACTCAGTGAGGAAGGCATCGGTAAACCACCTCACTCCTAGTTTTACTTATTAAAGCCTCTAGAGGTTCAAACCAGCCTTTAGGTTGATGACCAAAACAACACAACAATTGCCTTATAAGGAGTAACAATAAGAATAATATGCTGTTTATACTGTTTGTGGGACATTCATGTATGATTAGGTCTTCTAACTTTATATTTACGTTTTCTCAGTTTCATTTTTCATTGACTCCCATCGGTTTCCCCCCTGACCCGTCAAATATTTTGAAGTTCTTTTAATTTTAAGGTGTCTAAGTAGCGATAATGTTTAATAATAGTACAATACTACTAAGAGATATTGAGGTTATTCATTTTAGGTTTATTACACAGGGAGGGAAAATGTTAAACACACTACCATAATGTTACATAGTTTAAGGAAAGCCCCGTACAATAATATTACCAACAAATAGTATCTACACAATTTAAATACATAATTAAAAATAAAATATCAGACATACTTCAAACTCAAAGTATTAATACACTATTACGTTCGCATTAAGTTAGTTATTCAAAGAACTAAAACTACAATGTTTAAATAAAATTTAAAATGGCACAACATGAAATTAATTCATATTTTTTTGAACTAAGTTGATAAGTTATTATAAAGAATATTGGTATAAAACACATCTTAACAGTGAATTTATAGTATAAATAGAACAAAATATTCAATCCTAAAATGCTAAACATGATGTTTTCATAATTTAACTTGATATAACAACAGGGCTGTAGTAAAACACACTCCCATCATTATATTTTATAGATAATATTAAATTTATAGTCTCACATTGAACACAATGCAATTATTATGGTGTTCTGAAAAGTTACCTTGGTAAATTAACACAAATTTTTAGCACCATTTAAATCTTTATGGTGTTTTTTATACACGACAACAAATACAATACTATATTATAGTCAAACTAATATTAAGTATGTTACATTAATATAATATTATTAATAAGTTAAATAAATCACAATATTCTTCAAAATTTTTAACAATATTATTAAATATCAAAATAAGAATATAGCATATCATAGTATGATCATTTTATTATACATAAAACATAAATATAGCCATTACAAATAAATGTGAACTGTAATTCATATAAAGTTACATAAATAATTAATAACAATTAAAATTTATAATATTGCTTAGCACTATCAAATATTTATTATTAAAATAATATGTAATAGTTAAATAAATGTAATACCTAAACACATCAGAATATTAAATTGTATATATTTATATATACTTTACACATCAGGTACTACTATGATATAACATAACCATTCCTAAAGATTTTCAACATTTTATAACAAACATTTACAATAACAAATAAAATAAAATATAAATTTTTATGAGGAAAATACATGATGAATCATTTATATTAAAATGGATAATGCAGTGATAAATGTACAATAATACAGGTACAATCATTATGTAGATTTCATTAATAATTTACAATCAAATCCTAAACACAGTACAATACCTCTTGGTCATCTGAAGCGATAGAAGAAACATTTTTAGCAAAAACAACTCAGTGATTTTAAATACTATAATTCTTTTTTAATTACTAATAAGTGTATGTTGTAATCTGTTCAATTTAAGAACAATAAGCGACCCCATGATCCAGTGAGATGAGGATGGAGTGATATGTAAATGAGATGTAGTCATGTAAATGAGGTGTCTTGTACACCCAGACCGACCATTCCTGAGAGTATGGATAATTGAACCACAACCATCAAAGTACACCGGTAACCACTGTTTAATATTCAAATTTGTGTAAACGTAACAACTTTTACTAGGTTTTGAACCACAGAACCTTCGTCACTGAAAATCACTGTTAAACAGCTGATTCGCAGCGACAACTTTATTACTACACTAACCCAGTCGGTTAACTGTAATTTACCAGTAAAAGAAATAAAGAGACAAAAATTCTGAGAAATTAAATATCTGAGTACATGAATTAAAAAATTGAAACTAAACTTATTAAAATTTTCAGAAGATGTCGTATCTTAAGTCGTTGGTTAAAAACAAAATAATGATGAAAATTAAGAACAAAATGTATTCGAAAGCAGATTTAAGATTCAAGAATGAGATAATCTTGAAAAGTAGAAACCGTACATCTCATTACAGTATAATAAAACGATTAAAAACAAGTTGTAAAAACTATTAAACAGATTTTTTAAAGTATCATACAGATGCAACGATAAAAAACTGTTATCAACAAACCTGTTTAATAGTAGGATGAATAGACCATTAAAAAAGGTGAATATGAAATGGAGTGTGGTAATGAGGATTGTAATAAATATTATAATGGTATGACTCCTCGTAAATTTTTAAGAGAGATATAATGAACACCAAAAAACATTGAAATGTGGTTCCGTCATATGAAATTACACAAATCATAAAAAAAAGAAAACCATAAGCTCAGTAAAATAGAAAAACATTTCAGTATAATAGAACCATGAACTAATAGTAAAAACAAAAATTAAATTGAAAAATATGAGATTTTCCATACGTACAAACATTTAAATAAACAGAGGAAAGACAATAAATATGTTAAATTTAAAAATGAAATAATATTGACTGCTGCTGCTATCTGTACAAAATATGAAGGAAGTTATTTGAATAATTAAACAGTTTTAAACAAATGACTTAAACCACAACATCTTCTGCAAAATTTTAGTAAGTTTAGTTTCATATCTTAACGAACTAGAGACTGCAGATGATCGCGGAGCAGTGACCTAGACACAGCACAAAGTCAATTGACGTTCGTTAATCGCATCCTGTGTTGTCATGTTGAGGTCCCGCTGCATATGACAGCCTAACAAAAAGTCAGCTGGAATTTAGTGGAACAAAGTGAGATTTAGCAAAGGGGCAACATCACACCCGACCTTGGCTGTTATTGGCAGTCTTTACCTGCAGTTATATCTGCAGTCTTTAGTTTATTGGTGTATAGTTTTTAAATTTATGTACTCTGATGATGGTGGATAAACGGAAACATGTCAATAACAAGTAAGATTATATAAAGTTAAAAAAAACCAAATGATATAACAGCTGTAAAAGATCAGAGGAAAAATTTAATAATTTACAATAAGATTCACAAAACTATTTTCTAATTAAATTTTTATAGGCTGCAGGATTACAGTATAAATTTTATTTTAAGAACTGGATCAGTGTTTTTGTAATCAGGTCACTTAATACAGTAAACACTCTCTAACTACGAGTGTATCATACATAAAGAAGATTTAGGGTATAGCTTCCCACTTGCGACTGCATGGCTTAAATAAATGTTAGAAGCAAGGTGTTCTCAATCGCGTCCTCTTGTGAGCAACAACCATCAACCCAAGTCCATAGCAGTGTGAGAAGTGAACATTGATAGCTCATCACTAATATGAGTATGTAAAATACAAACCAATACATAAATTGAATTTTTTTATGATAATTTCATTCAATTTCTATATAGGCTCTCTGATATTGATTTTCATTTCTACAAAACTAATGATTTGAAAACGACTACTTTAACCTGTCTTGTAAGTGATAATCCTTTATTTAATATAATTATTACAATTACTAGTCTTCTTCTTCTATTCTGACATAGGCCATCCAGCCTGTTCCGGCATCAAAATGTTTTAAGTTTCATTAGAAAGTTATTACAATAAATAATTAATCTTAGCGTTGTAGATGTCTTCCCATGCTTCTTCTTCCCTCAGACCTGTATCCCAGAACCTTTTTTGAAATCTATCTCCCTTCATTTTTTGAAGATGCTCCATAAATAATATATATCCTCCTGGTAAGGCATTGAGCAAATGAAATTTTTTTATGACTGTGTTCTGTTGACTCCAGAAGGGAGTATAGGACATGCCTGTGCATGTCTTAACATTGTGATGGTGTTTCACCCTCGTAAAATGAAGTCACTTCAAAGCATCAACGTTACACTTATATAATAACAAATGAAATATTTAATAAAAGGTTTATTTACTGTTTAAATGATAAAAATTTGTACTTTACTAGTATTCATCTCCTATTCTAACATTTTTTGTGGCATAATGGTTTGCCAACTGCAAATTTGGTAACCATGAATATTTCCGGAAATGGAATGTTCGTGGTTGGAGAAGGTTCATGGTGTTTTCTATTTTCTGGACAAAAACTTTTGTTTCTTAGTAAATTAACCTACAAAAACTCACAACCTGAATTATCTGAAAATTTAAGTCATCCAAAATTGCCTCATATCAATTATTTACAACTGGGAGTTTACTGTAATTAATATTCAATTGTGTTTTAAATGTAGAAATAACAGAAACCATTTGGGCACTTGGGAGAGGTTAGATGCCATACTACTGTCTCACTTTTCTATGTACCATTTAGTACAATATATACCACACTAATTCATTATTATTTTCAAGTAATTATATACATTTATAACATGAATAATAATTAGAAAAATTATAATGTTACTAAACAGTAAATAAAAAATAATTTTTCATGTAAGAGAATAAAACTGATAGTTTTTATTACCCTCATTAAAATATCCTATATACAATCTGAATAACATTTGCCACTAGTTCAAAACATTGGTGTTTTAAGTAGACGTATTATACAATGAATAATTATGTATTATTATGCATAATTATGTATTAGTATTTACATAATGAATAATTATGAGGATGTATTGAAAAGTAATACCTCCATTGCTATAACTTTATTAGTAATGGATATATTGTTTACATATTAGTGTGAAATGAGATTAAACTGTCCACTACTCACCAATATAATCACTTTTCCACATAATCGCCATTAACAGCAAAACATTTACGCCAACATATTACCTTTGGAAAAATCCGTCACAAAAGAAAAGAAGACTGAACTTTTCGTACAGCACCATTTCCTCACCTCCGCTATCACCTCTGCATTCGAAGAGAAACGCATGTCCTTGAGATGTTCCTTAAGCTTGAGAAAGAGGAAAAGTCACAGGGGTTTTTTATCTAGGCTATTAAGTGGATGAGGTAAAACATCTTGAAACCCAAGCTTCTCCAGTGCTGTACACATTTTCAGACTTGTGTGAAGACAAGCATTATTATTATGCAGAACTGGCTCTTTGTGGGGACAAACCCCATACAGCTGTCGCTTCAGATTTGATAAGGTAGCAATCTACTGTTCGAAGTTGACAGCAGAGCCACGTTCCAAAAACTCCTAATGAACGATACTATCACAATACCAGACATTGGTAATCTGACTTCCCCAGCAAAAGGAATTGCTTTGAATTTTTTCAGCTGGGCAGACCAGTTCGCCTGTGTAGTTTGGCTGTGAATCCCTGCTAGAGTGACTTGTTTAAAAAATGTTCCAGTACATTACTAACCACTTTTAAGACTGTCTGGCCAATCAATATAATGGTGATGGTATGGTGGTTATGGTAATGGCGATGGAGGCATTACTTTTCAATACGCCCTCATACAATAAAAATAATTATAAAAAACATGTAATAGCAATGCCTAGATATTACCGAAAGTATGATAAGGAAAAAAACATTAAAAATTTAGATCTTGATTAAAAACAAACTCAAACAATGTAATAGTACAAAATCATTGTACGGTACAGAATTAAATTCGGAGGTAGGTTATAATGAAAAATTAACAGTAATTATTTACACAGTAATATTATGTTACAACAAAACAGTGGGTTATAAAAGTATATATGAAAAACTTGACAGCTTTTTACCTATCTACACTAATTTTTTATCTTATGCACTATTGCTGACATGACACAAAAATATTTTGTTGACTTCATATTTTACAAGTATTATACAATGTCACATTATTTTTATAAAATTATATTATTTACATGTTACTATGGGCACTGGTGGGTACTTTTATCATCGGATAAATAAGTATGGTGTTCTTCCTTATTCTTATTTTTCCTGCATGCTATTTTAGAGTCATAATAATTTAACAATAAGAATTCATTAAACATTTAGCTGGATTGCTGAATAAAATTTACAGATAAATCTTTTGACTATACAGTTTTCTTTATTAGAAATTGTATACGGTTTAACAACAAGAATCTTCCATAAACATTAACAGAATCATTGACAATTTTAAGACTTTGAGAAGATCCCTGCCCATTGACAGTACTCCAGTTCGAATCATAAACTTTTTTTTAGTTTTAATTTTGACACTTCAAAATGTTTCTACTCCAGAGTTGATTCAGTCTTCTTATAGAATTATTTGGTAAATCTAGTCTGTCTAGGTTACAAATACCCAGTTTGGAATACGGCATAATTTTTTTTTAATCTTGTGTATATACCCAGCAACATATTCTTTACATTTGGGATGTGTAAGTCTCAGTGTAATTTATAGTACATTATATAAATTAGTTGTCAGTATTAGTAATTTGAACTGAGAGCAATGTATTTTCAAAAGCATTGTTCAACAGTAAGAGTACAACCAACAAGATTCATATAGTTAACTCTAAATTTTTTTATGTGGTTCAAATTCAGATAAAACCCAATGTTCCACTGAAGGTTAATGTTCACTTGGTCCAGAAAGGTTTTAGTATTGATATTAAAATTTTAGTACTAAAAATAAATTTTTACCAAATTACGAGAAGTAAATTTTACTTTTCACAATTTGATAAAAACTTATTTACACCTTAACACTGACCAATTGGTGTTTATTACCTTTTGAATCTTGTGTACTTAGATTTAGGTTCAAGTATTCCTATATCTGTTTTATGAGAGAATAATATTTAGGCCTACAAATATTTTAGGTGTAAGGTTAAAACTTTTTATTTCCTTTTCTTGCGTGCTAACCGCAATAAAAATTTGTTTTACTTTTATGAAATTCAACTTTGGCTAAAAATTTAAGTTTCCAATATAGTTAAGCACTCTTTGGTCAGATTCCGAGTTCCATCTTACTACTGATATTTAATTTACATTAAATTTGTGACAAAAATATTTTTGTAGCTTTATTTTCATACATAATAAAATTGATATTTTATTTTGTAGTTGTATATTAATATTTCATTAATTTTTTAAATATATTTAGAACTACATGAAAAATATACTTTTTCCATAAATCTTATCTTTAATTTTATATGCTGCATTCAATAACAAATCACACACAACATTTTCATTTTTTGTAATAATTTTCCTTGGAAAAATACAACTTTCTATTTTCAACACTTAATCTCAATAATTTCAACTCCATACATTGTATACTTGACTATACAATGTAAACAAAATAATTATATTCATTATGAAAATAATTTTCCATATGATCCCTAGCTCAAAGTACTACAGGTAAGATCTATTAATCATAGATACGTTACAAGTAGTTTTAATATATACTTTCTTTCATTTCATTTTTGGCAGTCTCATCCTACTCTTCTTTGAACATATACTGAATAATTTGTAATAAAATGTGCAAAAATTTATGTTATAGTAAAAGAAAAACAAGTTTAGATGATAATATTACTACATATCTAAGTACATCCAATAGCATTAAATACCCTTTACTTTCTAAAAATATGCCCAATATAAATAATATTGGTCCCAGCAATAGTTCTCATATAAATAACAACCATTTTGTGAGGCAACATAGTACAAAATCTTTATTTGTCAATTAAAGCCAGTAAAAAAAAAATTTTTCATTTAACAGACTCTTAAAAGTTTTTCTCAAATTGTTTACATTAATGTGCATGAACACATTTTTTTCCGTCCAGTCATAAAAATAATTTATTAAGTCTTCATCTAGTGTATTAGAATACTATTATTTCCCAAAAGATTACGTACATTATAAATTATACGTATCACTTAATACTACAGATAAAGGCAGTGATAGGAAAGTTCACATACGAAATAAGAGGACTACAGCACTCAAATGTAATATTTCAATTAATTTTTAATTGGTGTGTGGCTATTAATAACAAAACTGACTGATATAATATGACTGAAGTTATTGTAAAATAAATGGTTAAAATGCAATTTGTGGGCTTCTGGTGTAAGAGCTCCAGAAATAAATAGAAAAAAACATTATGGTATCTCCCAATAAATTTCATATACTACAGCATGGATAATTCGATCAAGCTGCTGCTTACAGACAATTTTTAATAAAAAAAACTATGATTCATTGTAATCCATACATTCACTAATCCATAAATGATAAGTTCTCTCACTATTAATAATATTTTAATAAAGAAAACTGACCCAATAACACACAAAAATTTAACGCATAAGTTCATTCTACATAGCATATAGATTTAAAATTTATCGGTAAAATAAATTTTGTTCCTACAACTATCTTACTTTATTTTACAAGCATATCACACAATTTTATCGAATGAAATTTATAGAAATATGTACTAAGTATAAAAATACTGTTCATTAGAAATTTAAATATTAAAAAACAATATATAAATCCCTGACAAGTTTCATGCCATAACTACATTTTATTGTTGACTGGTGTATATGTTTTATTTTTCAATTAATACAACTTTCCTAAATTGATAACGCCAAATATTTCTTAAATAATCAAATTTAATTTAACATTACAATTAAATTGATCAAGTTAATTTTAACATCGTTAAGTTATATTTACAAATACTGTAATGTAAGTAGTGTATTAACCCTGATTATTTATGACAGAAAAAATATTTTTATCAGACTATAAATTTATAAAGCACAATAACAATAAAATGAATATTATTAACTGATATTTTTATTATTTTTATTGCAGTGACCTTACTATGTATTATTTAATATTTTTAAAGCTATATTAATAATTTACAAACAATAACAAAAAATAAATAACAAGTACAATAATTATTTAAACTTGATGTTTTCTTCTCACAATAATATAAGAAGATTACAAATTGAGGACTATTTACACTGATCTTGCAACATCTGTCTGTAACACTTTGAACAATAATTACTTGTTTGTGGATTACCAAAGAAACTACAGCCTGCTGCTTGACACAATTCATTAGTTTCGTAGAATGTTGACTTACATAGATAGACGGTGGTGTCTTGATTCGTTACAGGTTTGACTGGTGTTAATTGACTTACTCGATCGTGTGATTCAGCGTCTGCCTCAGCATAAAATTGTGATTTGCCTGCACCATACCTTGGAACACCTCCGGACAGGTTTTTCTATAAAAAAATTGTATATTCAATATAATGCATCAATAAATTTATGCATTTTAACAGTAATCACAAACTCTCAGGGTTGTTAGAAAAAAATCTTCTAATTATATAATTTTCAAGAACTAGATGTCAACTTTATGCCTGCTAATTAATTTACAGGTACACACAAATGTACTAAAATTCCCAAAACAAATCCACAAATACAGTACTAGAAAAACATTGATTCACACGCACCGAGCTACAAAAATGCTATTCCTACAATATTTAAAAAAAATTGCATCCAGGAGACTCCCGAGGTATGCAGGACATGTCAAGAAGTTATTATAACACTTGAGATACATACATTACTACTCTGTTTAGAAAAAATTCTTGTACACTATAAAAAGTTCCACAAATCAAGTAATTTCTGTTACTTGGCCTCTAAATTGTATGACCTGCTTCTCCATAATTAAAACACTTTGAGGAAACATCATGAAGATTAATGTAGAATTAGAAAAATGGCTCTTTAGCATTGGAAGACGACAAAACATGAAAGAAAACTTTAAATCTCAAAATCTGCAAGCTCACAAGCTGATATTTTGGTTTTAGAAGAGCTGTTGTTTCAAGAAGAGACATTGATCTATCATAGGAGTACGATAACCATAGTTAATTTCCCAGCCCATACATAGATTTAAAAGTAGATAAACATGTAAATTTAATATGTATACTAGTATTGTAGGTTATAAATACAGGCTTTGTATTATGTAAATATATTTTGCTGAAATAAGTTATCATTACTAATTTTATTTAAAAACATACTCTTTTAGAGATCCTGAGCTCAATTACAATTTACAGATCTGTTAATCATGTACTAATTTTATCTTAAAACTAGTAGAACGAAAATATGTCCTCATATTTTTTAAATAAAAATTAAGGTTTATTTGGTACTCATTTGTTTTCTTATACACTTGTATCCATTTTCTAACTGAAACAATGCCAGCAAAATCAAGGTTGTATGAAAGTTTACACGTTAACAAAATGTAGTACAAGAAATGAGCATTTGATTCCCACTCACAGAGGTACAAAAACACTATTCCTAAGATATTCCTGTTACCTGGACCACATGTTGCACAATATTGTAAAACTTTGATACACATCACAAAGTTTACAGCAGAATTGCAGAAATAAAACAAAAATAGTACTGCTATTAACGTAGGTAATTGCTGAACCGATTTGTACAATCAGAATTATAAATGACCCAACTCTTCTCGTAGTAAAAAGGGTTTGTTTTTGTGATAAGTATAAATTACACCTGGTTTTTCAGAATCCTCCAAAAGTATTCAGGAAACTTATTTTCAACAAACTAATTTCCATTTAGCAATTGACTGAAAAAAATGTGAATTAAAATTTTAGAATAAATCACTTCATCATAGTAAATGTGTAAGACACCTCATATGATTAGCTCAAACATCTGCAAAATCAATAAAACTTACTTTAAAATTTTGTAATGATAATTCTGATGGAAAGTTCAGCAACAATTACGATATTTACAGTCTGACGATCATATTAACAGCTGGTTAGTTTTCAGACTTCAAATTCCTATTCAAGTTGGACTAATCATACAAGCAAAAAAAAAACTGATACTATATTGTTTACCTGCAGTGACAATACAGTATTAGTTGTTTTTTTTTTTTTTAATTAATTTATTTAGAGTCGCATCAACAACTTGGTCATTAGCGACTACGGTGGATTGTGTAACATTAACTTTGGGATTTGACATGTGAAAATTTCCAGACCCTCGCCGGGAATCGAACCCGGGACCTCCGCGTGGCAGGCCAATGCGCTAACCACTACGCTACGGAGGCGGCCAGTATTAGTTGTTTTGTATGAGTTTACGAAGAATTTAAAAAAAATTTCAAAATAAAATCTTTAAAAGTTCTGATATAATAAAGATGTACAATAATTTATCAACAGATAAAAATATTTTAATATCAATTTAAAATAAATATCTGGGTCACTGTGTAACTAGCATTAAGAAATATGACATAAAAACATTAACTACACACAAAAGTCAATATTCTTTTTTGGTTTTCAATTTATTCATAACAGTCCCTTCATTCTCTGGATATCAATCATTTACAATCCTGTAGTAAAATTTACATGAAAACTACAAGGTTTAACATCTGCATGTACAAGGTTTACCTTAAATTGACATATGACGTACACAATTACTATTTTTAGAGATAATTTTTATTTACATCAAACCAAAATAACATAATTTACATTTTAAAGATTCATGCCTATATTACCTACACTAGGTTAAATAGCATGCAGATACTTCACAAATTTGTGTTAGCTGAACAAACAACTAAAAATTACTGTATGTGTAGCTAAAACTACTGTCACGCAATATATTATATTGTGTGATTAAAAAGTGGAAACACAACAATGAAAATAAACAAATGTTTGGCATTATTAATTACACAAGTATTATAAAACAACTGTAAATGCAGACAGGCTAATCAGTAGCTGTTACCATCATAAAAATTGTTTTGTTCAGCTTTTTAACTTGTAAATATTACAAGTTACTTCCAAAACCTAAAAATTTGAAAAAGTTATTAAGTTAAAGTTGTAACGTTAAAGTCTGGTTTCTTCCAGATTCTAGCTCAAAATCAGACCAGTGATCTTTGTTTCCCACTTAATCTCTGCAGAAGTGAAATGGCCAAACAAGGAATAAATTTAAGTATTATAATATAATCATAATATAAAGTACTAGATTTCATCAATCGTTAAAATAACATAACTTATTTTCACAGAACTTTTTGATTTCTAAATAAAAAGCAGAGAAATTTATTCATAGAAAGAGCATCTGACCAGAAGGTTAATGTTTTTGTTTAAGTTAATATTCATGTCTAACTACTAGTTACAAAAAAGAAAAGGGATTGAAAACACAAATTTTAATCTGCTACAAGTACTGTACAAATGGTACTAACCAGTGCAGCAGTGAATTAAGATTAGCTGAAAATGTGCTAAGCTATACAATTTATAATACATACAATCAATTTTAGTACATGTTATTAAAAAAATTTGTTTGAATTTGTGGAATGTAACAGAGTACAGTAATACACCTGAGTTACATAGTCTTGACTTACTTACGTCACTTCTTTTAGGAAAATTGTCAAGTATGAACATAGGAAAATCCATGTGCTCTAAAAACACAAATGCAAGTCTTCTCTTCCATTAACAAGAAAGTCAATTCAAAGGTGTTGGTTACAAAATCAATATTTGGGAACTGCTTTAAAAATTGTTTCTCTCCTGAAGAAGAATGATATTACAACATGGTTCAAAGTAATGCTTTTTGTACAAAATGCTCCTTATCATCCAACTACTATTACTTAGACCCAAAATAAAACTTATGTTCCTGCCTGCCACCTCTAATCCAACTGTACATTAGGCATGGCCAAATCTCCATTCACATTTGTCCAAAGAGAATGCAACAGGCGCTCAAACAGATGATCCTGTTTCATGAGAAACAAATTATGTTATAAGTTTAGCCGCAATAATGGGTTTAAGAGTTGCTTCAGATGATAATACTGATCTGTAAAATTGGCACAATGAAGAGCTCAAAAGCTGTCTAGCTAACAAAAGAACCAGAAAAAAGCAAACTGAAGTGAATTTTCAAAACTGAAATAAAATCATCAGCTGAAAATTTAAGAAATTTACTCCAGTGAAGAAAACAGGGAATAAAAGTAGGACTTTAAAGACATTTTACGAGAGGAAAGAAAAGTATCGACCCTACAATATTATAAACCATTTTTTTTTTAATCTTATTCATGAGTGCCAGCTAAGAGCAAGGGACCAATACCAGATTGAAAAAGGATAAACAATAGCTCAAATTTTGTCTACTGTTTCAAAGATATTTATTGTATGCTTTTCAATAAGCAAAATATTTTTCATTGTGTTTAAAACTATATAAGTCTACTGTGAATAGTGTAATGACAGTAATTTGTTTCTATTTATGTTACCTCAGTTCCTATGATTCTGTACATCAGCAAGTAAGTAATTTAAACAAATTATAATACAAAAGTACTGTACTACTTAACACCTATTTCATTTCTCCCTTGCATAAAAGTCGACCCTGATTTACACAACTTTGGGACACATAATTACTTGAGTTTTGTATAAATGACTGAATAAACTACATCTTTTACAAATTTTAGCAGGTTTCATTATATTTTATGTACGTTGATGAAGATGGATCCACCAAAACATATGTAAGTAAAATCATAAAGAAATGAAAATTAAGGCAGTTGAAAAGGTTCGTAAAATAATTAAATATTTTTATATATTATAATTAACTGCAAGTTGCCAGATGAATTACATATATAAATACTTTTTTTCTTAATTTGGAACTATACAACAAAAGCATAACCACCAAATGTGATGATACAGACACAAACAAAATGACATGATTAAGAAGTTCACATACCCAAGGTATATTATCCTTAGTATTACACAAGTAAACTGTTTGATTAGAAATTGTCCAAAATTTAGAAAGCAAATACAGTCGAGTCCGGATAATTGGGGCATGTCAGGATCAGAGCATTTAGGCCCAATTAAACAGCTGGCCCAAATAAACGAATTTGTAAAATTCATCGACGGATGCATTATAAAGATTTATTTTTGAACTTAGGTGTATTTTTGAACCAATATTGACACAGTAAACCAGAAATTTGTGCAGAATAACTAAACAGATTAACATATACATCAGTGTATGTACAAATAAATAGTAAAATATTTATTTCTAAAACCCTAACTAACACTAGAGTTCACATACCACTGCTGAACTATTAAGACATAAATTGGCAGTTTAAAATGTAATACTACAGCTGCATGGCAAGGGGTTAATTATCTTAGAGATTCTACTAATACATGAAAATAGTTTTTAAAAGAGGCAAAAACAATTTTCCTGCACTTCTTTAATACTGATACCTTTACGGCAGCCTATTTATTAATATATATTGGCTGGCCTGTTGGCGTAGTGGTTAGCGCAACTGGCTTCTACGCCGGGGTCCCAGGTTCGATTCCTGGTCAGGTCTGGCATTTTTTCATCACTCATTCATTATCATCATTATCCACTGTCCGCATTAGCAAAAATTGCAGAACAGTCAGACGTAAAACAAAAAAAAAGTTTATTAGTACAATATATATTTTATTGATAAAGTAGGTAGGTATATTCCTTTTTCTTATTGATACCGTCATATTAGTTTTAGTACACATGGAATGTGGTGACGCTTGCAGGGAAAGATTAGTATGGCTGAGTGGGAACTGAAGTTGGCTAACAAAAGGGAGTAGATACTCTACTACCCTACTTCTTATTTGGTATACTTTTATTTTGAAAAGCGCTAAATACTACTTAGGCAAACAAACACCTGTAGCTAAAGTACTCTTTATTGTATTTTCTTTAACGAATCGACCACTCATTTGGAATTCAAAATTCATATTTATATTACTAATAAGTTTTGCACTTGTTTGACTAAGTATCTTCCTTTACAATCTTGTTTTAATTCGTACGTGTTCTGATTAGTTCACAAAGAACTTCACAATACACTAAACAATTCAAAAAATATAGAAATAATGAACAATTGGCACAACCAAATACAACATACATCTACTGTACTACCATTAACTATTGTACAACAAATTACTATACCAATCGATGAAATATTTCCCTAAATATCAGCCACAGTAGAACTGTTATCAGTTACGGACAAATATTACATCTAAGAAGGTAAAATTAATATATTACACAACACAAACAAAAGATCTAAGTAAAGGAAACTAATGTTTCAAAACAAAGTACCAGACATATGTTCACTGTTTGGCACAATGTGTGGAAGCGAGTCAGTCCTAACCTGTCACCAAACCAGTTAATGTTTGATTTCCAGTGGTGGGCAGAAGCTTCAGCATGTTTCAGATTTACTTTACTTTTATTACAATATAAACAATACCAAGCAGAATTTGTACAAAAAAATCATTTATGCATTCTTGCCTTATGTTGTCATTTTATACAGTAATAAACTATTATAAGTAATTAAATGTTAAAAACTACTCACCCTTGATTTCTCAAATCAAAAAATGTCCAAAAAATTCAGTTAAATGTTTTAGAAAATAAATGTGATACAAATTAAAAATTAATCATTACTTATTTCAACACTTTTAAGGTTAAATTTAAATTACCAATATTATACAGGAACAATAGATGATGACCACTCTTTATTGCTATGAACGCATCAGTGACTTACAGCTCATCAAAATACAGTCAAGTCTATGTACAATGTTAACAATGTGTGTGTGTGTGTCTAACCTAGGCTGAAATTCTGTTGTTTCTTATTTATAGAAACTGGGTTTATATGATTCGGGGTAATAAAAATTGCAGTAGACAACAAAGATTCTTAGACAGTTTATAAGATAAATATATTTTACCATAGTGGAAACAGTGGTTAACAATGCTATCAAATGGACACAACTTCAACTTTTTTTTCATTTATCATCAAAGGCAGCACTTAGTATTTCTGAGCACGATAACAAAACAAATATTTTTCTTATCTGTTTTTTATAAGACAAAAAAAAATCATTCATCTGTAGTGGCTCAACCCCATCATCAGTTGTTACTATGGATAAGTTATGCTTGCTATCATCACTACTAGCTAAGCTATCCACTTTTTCTCCTCCCACAACAGAACTAAAAAGAATAATGGAGTGTAAGCTGACATAGTTCATAAAAAAAAAAATATTTCACATCCACTGATAGTTAAACATCATGAACTTTTAATTATCTAAAGATTTCAAAACAGTTCTGGAAATTTGAATTCCACCACTCTCACCAAATTAGTCATAGACATAATTTATTTACCTTCATAGAATGGTCTAATTCTTCATCATTTAAGTAATGTTTCCTCACAATATATTTAGTCATATACACCCAACAGGGCAAACATTTCAGTCATTTTAATGCTTCATGTACAGCCAACTACTTCAAAATCTACATGGTCGCTGACTATGCTTTTTTCCTAAGAAAACACACTTACATGCTATTTGGTTGTAAAGGTCCCAGCAGCTCGTTAAATGACACGGTAAAACTGTGTGTGGGTGAAATAGTGTCAATTTTAGCAAACAGTATTTCCTTTCTGCATATACCTTTTACGATATTCTTTTTATATGCTGTGGTAATATATACATGTTATATGTTTTTATTTACTCTTTAAAAAGCCAATTACCAATGTATTCATTCAGTGGAAAACTCATTATCTTACACAATTTATTCATTTATTTATATAGAAAAAACAATAAGAAATATCTAAAATATTACTACAGGGTTATGTTTATAACTACAAAAACCCATAAGCTACAACATAATACCAGCTGTACAAGCTTAAGTAAAAGTGGACATATACTGGAACAGTCTAGGTTTGATATTAAATGTATCAAACAATATGCATTGTTACATAATCTTCAGTAATTTTTGTAACATTTTTTTACATCTTACAAAGAATGGCTTCGCCTTGATCAAATAAATTTTTACGTGAATCCTTTAATATTTATTAGATTAATAGCCATATTTTTATTATTTTCTGGATAACTTGTTTAACAAAATAAAACCTCAACTGTATGTATATATTTAGAGTTAGAAATGGTTTAATGCACACAAAAATTCTGTTAAAAAATCAGCTTTTGTTAAAATAGCAAAAAAAACCCGAAAATAGCATCTCTTATAGGAAGCAAAACTAAAAGAAGACATATTATAATACAAAAATTATTTTCACAAAATGTTAGTAAAAAAAATAAATTTAATATTGTATACAATACAGATCTAGCAATATACATGTTTTTTAAGTTGTAACTCGGGTGGAAAATATGAAATTATCCAGTTTATGTCACTTTTTCTATGCAATATGTATTCTCAGATATGGACAGTTTATTTATTTATGTAACGCAGACTTATCAAAATAGTAAAAGACAGATATTACAATGACAGGTATTTAAATATTCTTCTTCAGGTGCCTACCCATTCTGAATTAGGCGACCATCATAGCAATTCTTACTTTGTTAATTGCACTGTGAAATAATTTAATTAAAAATTGGATTTAAATATTACATCACAAAAAATAATGAAAATCTCCATATTAAAGGACAGCCAATAAATTATATATTAAGAAATAACTGTCAGGAGTTGCATAAAAATTTATTTAGAAACTAACCAAACCTTTTGTATCACTCGGGCTGCGCAGGACAGTTAAAAAACAAAACAAATCTAAAATAACTATTTTATTGGAACTTAATAGAGTTTGTGGAGTCAAGGAGGATTTTGATATATTTTACAGTACAATAATGATACAAATTTGTGTAGCTAAGAAGATGTAATGCATTTTATTTAAACAACAAATCTCGATGTATTTTTTCACAAAGAGTATTAATAAAAATGGAAACAATAACAATGTTTAATTATTTAAAAAAGAGAAGACAAAACAAACAGCAATTCCTATCACCAAAGCTTATACAATATTACATAGAATGAAAATATTTACAAATTGTACTTTAACATCTAAACAACATTCACAAACATATTTTTATAGTTCTATGAACTTTCACAATGGTAACTAAATATAATTATAATTAACTAATGTAGACATGGTGACTAATATTTTTTATAGTTACTAAAATAACAATATGGCACACAAATGCATTTAGAATTCTATTGAACACTTTATTGAAATTAACAGTTGCCTGTCTACTCAAACAGTAAATAACAGGCACTAATTTATATAATATATTAACACATAATCTCTAAAATATTGCTCTGTTTTACAGTTTACAAAATTTATTCAATGCAGCATTTGACTTATAGATAATACTTCAAATTGATAGATACATTTACCCAAAACATAATTAATTCAGGCGGGTTTAACTAATACATGCAATATTATCTGAACTGATACAATATTTTCGTTTCAAAAATAAAGATATTTGTTTAGTAATTAATATACATACTGTACGTATCAATATACACTAAACTAGCATTACTAACAACTGTTCACCAAATCATAGCGAATTATTCATAGCTACCAACCACCAAATAAGAGCTTAAATTTTGTTATTTGCAGAAATAAATAAACAAAAAATATGTAGGTTTTTAATGCTAAAAATTTTAGGAACTCTCTCACCAGGATTTATAAAACCGTAAAGTGGACTAAAAGACACATATAAAATTCCTTTTATTGTTAAAATTGTTTTATTTATCACTGCAAACCAACATATACGAACAAATTGATTCAAAGTAAAAAATTTAGTGTTAAACATTCACACAACTTTCTCTTGCCAATGTAAATAATTAACAATATGACCTAAACATTAGAAATAAAAAAAATAACCTCAATAAACATAACCTAATTTTAATCATGAATGAAAGACGCAAAATGAAAATCAACCTCAGTTTGGCTTAAAAATACAGAAAATCACTCTTTCATGCTAAACTAGGCTCTGTAGAGAAAAATGCTCTAAATAAAAGTTGTAGATATTTTAATTTCCTATAAATTTTATTACATATACTTTTGTCGTAAAATGAATACTAAGGATAAGCGCACACTGAAGGCTGGTCGCAGGTAGGTGGTACTGATTCACGGAGGCGAACGTGCATAGTGGGAGCATGTAACTACGCGCTTAACCTTAATTTAGTTGTCGGTATTCAACATGAGTTCCAGTAGCAGTAGTGATGATGATTTATTCTTAATGGAAAACGCTTATACAAAATTGTTATCTTTTAAAGATGATACCATTAGTGACATTAATAAGAACAGAAAATTGTTCGGCGTAATCTTTTTTCACAATTAATAAAAGATAGACAGGTTATTTAAATGCATGAGAATGACTCTGGAAACGTTTAATTTATATTGTCTAAAGTAGAACTAGTTTTCAAAAACAATGGTTTAACTAGCACAAGCAACCAATAATACCGGAAGAAAGACTTGTGATTAATTTGAAATACGTATTTAGAACATTTTGACTACTGATATTCAATATTATAAAGCATTGTTACGCCAGTAATAATCTTTTAAGTTATGTTTATAAACCTATGTTATAATTAACAAGTTGTTATTATTTAAGAATACATATTATACGACGCCAAGTACACTCAGCAACCTGCTAGCAAGCAGCAGGCAGGTTTATACAAAACAAACCAGTGAGCTGATATGCGCAGATTAAAATATAATGGCCATTCCTATTTGCAGGCTCCCGTTTGTAGGCGACCTGCAACCAGCGTTCACTGTGCGCTTACCCTCAGGCTGAAATCTTAAAAAATTGATGATTTTTAAACATTTCGTGAAAAAAAAAACAGAAAATCACTGATAACTGCTAAACGAGGCGTTATACAAAAAAAGTTGTAGGTTTTAAAATTCTCTACAACTTTAATTACATACATTTTTGCACTAAAATGCATATTAAAGCTGCATTCTTAAAAAAAAACATTTTTTTCTACAAGAGCACAGCCTCTCCAAGAATTTCAGCTGACATGGGACCTACCCTATCTTATAGAGCATAAAAAATGTAGTAAATGAGGTGATTTTTAAAAAAATCATAAGAGCCGTTTTTGAGAAAATTGCAAAAAAGTGAAAAATGACTACTTCTGGTAGACTGATTTTAATGAGAATGTTCGTGACAGGTCCTCTAGAGGGGTATCTAACTTAAGTTTTAAGTTTCAACTTTGTACGATGTTCCGTTCTTGAGATATTTTGTTCACACACACAGGCCAATCGCTAAAACATGTTTTTTGGGTTCAGGTGGTCTCAAAACGTGTAGTTCCGGTGAAAACTCGTTTTGAAAAATCAACATGATAACAATACTTTCCTTCCTATATATTCATACAGGCAAGAGAAAGTAATAATATGTAGGTTTTTAATGCTAAAAATTGTAGGAACTCTCTCACCAGGATTTATAAAACCGTTAAGTGGACTAAAATACACATATAAAATTCCTTTTATGGTTAAAATTGTTTTATTTATCACTGCAAATCAACACATACTAAGAAATTGATTCAAAGTGAAAAATTGGAGCAAAATGTAATATATTTTATGGCAGTGTTTTAGATTCATGATGGGGATTTTCTGACAATGATATTTTCTTTATTTTATTTTAAGCTGCATTATTATTAATGACTACTTAGGATTATAAAATGGTGGGTTGTAACATAGAATATTTTTTAAACTCTAGCCAGGAATCCAACTTGAAACCTTCCGTTTTGTTCTTGTCATGGAGGTATTTCACTGATGTAAATGAGCAATTACTTTCATGAACCAAACAAATAATTAAAATTGTCAGCTGTGATAATGCAAAAAATATTTCATTACTATCTTTAAGATAGAATTTGTAAGCTGCGCAACTGTAGAAGTATTTCTTTAATGACTTGAGACAGTTTTTCAGGAACTGTTCACTACTGATGACTACCTAATTTGACTGCCTTTTTTTAGTAGATTTTTACAGGTGACCCCTCCCTAGTGGAGTTTGTTTATGAATGGCTGTCAGTTGGCCACCATACAAAGTCCTTACCAACCAGTGTTACTTAACAATTTATAGTGACTCTACCAGCTGATATCTAGACTGGCATGAATTGTTATGGCATCAAAAGTATTACAAGAGTTACTTAATTACAACTTTAATAATTTAAAAAATAAGAGAATGTCAAGGAACAAAATATTACATTAATTTCTAATATGAATCTTTTTATATGATTATGATTTTAAATAATTAAAATTGAGATCAGCAAAGAATAAACTATAATTCTAGAAAAAGATTTTCCAACTTAGGCTAATTAATCTTCAAGAAATCTATTAATCTATTAGAAGTTTTTGAAAGTACTGAACCACACAATTACCAGACATCAGAAGAAACATAAGATAGTTTGACAAAGTGAAGGAAAATATGTATCTAAACAAATAAATAATTTCTGACAATGATAAAATAATTTAAAAATCTGGAGTGAAACACTCACAGAATTTTCTCTTGCCAAAATAAATAACATAACATGTAACCAAAGTTTAACCATGAGTGAACGATCTTCTTCTTAAAGTTCCATCTCCTATCGGAGGTTGGATATCATAATGGCTATGGTCACTTTACTGGCTGCTGCTCTGAATAGTTGCAATGAACTACAGTTGAACCATTCTCTAAGATTCCTCAGCCAGGAGATGCGTCTTCTTCCTACACCTCTTCTTCCTCGGATCCTTCCCTGCATAATAATTCTCAGCAACTCATATTTTTCTCCCCTGGTTATGTGACCCAAATATTCTAGTTTTCTTGTTTTTATACTCTTCATAACTTCCAACTCCTTATTTAAACGTCGGAGCACCTCAACATTGGTAACCTTTTGGACCCACTGAATTTTCAATATTCTCCTGTAACACCACATTTCGAACGCTTCTATCTTCTTTATGTGTTGTTTCTTCAATGTCCAAGCTTCCATCCCATATAGTACGATAGAAAACACATAACATCTTAGAGCCCTCAATCTGAGAGGTAACTGAAGGTCTTTGTTTGTTAGCATTGTCTTCAATTTTATGAATGCTTGCCTTGCAGTTTCAATTCGTACTTTAATTTCTTTACTTTGGTCATTCTTGCCATCAACCCAGGTTCCCAGATATTTGTATGTCTCTACTTTTTCTATTTGGGTTTGCTCTATTGTTAATGTTTCATTTCCATGTTCTGCTTTCGAGACAATCATAAATTTAGTCTTTCTCTCATTTATTCTAAGTCCATATCCAATGCAATGATCGTTAACTCTATTCACCAACTCTTGCAGCGACTCCAGGGTGTCTGCCATCACAACAGTGTCATCAGCGAATCTTATGTTATTTACTATCCTTCCACCCACAGAGATTCCATCACTCAGTTCTGTTATGGCTTCTTGAAATATGGCTTCACTATACATGTTGAACAGTAGTGGCGACAAAACACAACCCTGTCTTACTCCTCTCTTTACATCAATATTCTCGGACTTTTGTTCTTCGACCTTTATATTGGCCTTTTGATTCCAATACAGATTGATGATGATTCGCAAATCTCGTCTGTCTATATTTTTGTTTTTCAATAATTCTATTAGTTTTTCATGTCGGACCCTGTCAAATGCTTTTTCAAAATCAATGAAACAGGCATATATATCGATGTTCATATCTAAGCATCTTTGAGAAAGGACATTAAAAGTCGAGTGAACGATACAAAATGAAAATCAACCTGTCTTAAAAATATGGAAAATTAGTAATTGCCTCTAAACTAGGCTCTGTAGAGAAAGATGCTTAAAACAAGAGTTGTAGGATTTTTCATTTCCTATAACTTTATATACATTTTTGATGTAAAAAAATCAAAAATACTAAGTAAGGCTTATAAATCTTATTGGATTTATAAGCCTCAATATAAAATGCATACTAAGGCCACAATCTTAAAAAATCCCATTTTTACCTATTTTGATGAAAAAGTAACAGAAAATCACTAATTGCCAATAAACTAGCATTATAAAAAAAAAATGCTCAAAAGTTTTTGGTTATTAAAAATGTTCTACAACTGAGATTATACACTTTAGTCGTAAAATGCACACTACGGCCACAATCTTAAAAAAATCCATTATTTTACAGATTTTGATGAAAAGAACAATAGAAAATCACTAATTGCCGCTAAACTACACATTGTACAAAAACAAGTTTGAAATAAAAGTTGATTTCTACAACTTTGATTTTCTATACTTTTGCCTTTGAATGTATATTAAGGCCACAATCTTAAAAAAACATTTTTCTACGACAGCATAGCCTCCCCAAGAATTTTTGTAGACATGGCGCTCTTATTCTATCTTGTACAGCATAAAAATGTAGTAAATGAAGTGATACAAAAAAATTAGTAGGACTCGTTTTGGAGAAATATACAAGAAAGTGAAAAATCACATGAATAAACTACTATTTTTGGCTGACTGATTTTGGGCCTGTAAACATGTGTGTATCTGGTGAAAACTTAAATTCGAAATGAAAATAATACTTTCCTTTCCAACCCTATATGTTCATGTAGGACAAGAGAAACTAAAAATCATTCTCAACACAAAGAATCACTCTTGTTTTTCACAAGTAAATCTAAAAGTGAAAGGGGAACAACAAATATTTCACACCACGCCGAAAGTTTAGATTTATGACACATAAAAGCTATATTACAGTCACATATCAGAAAGGTTTACTAAGATCTGTATGAACATTAAACTGCAATAAAGCACAGAGTAAAGTAAGATTAAAAAAAAATTCATAAAATACTAGATGCCCAGATGTCAAAATATTGAAGCCTCATTCACGACTTTAAACACTAATGATATAATTAGCTGCCATAGTGACAACATTTACCATAAGAATGAGACACGTTTTTTCAAATGACAAAGCCATCAGATGTTGATTTCTGTAAAACTAACTTTCAAATGAGACATAAATAGGTATTATGAAGGCAGTTACCAATTCAGTAACAAACTGTTACAAAATATGAAAAATAAAAAAAATTATAATTTATAGTCTAAATCATAGATTTATTTTTCAATGATCAATATCTAACTGCTAGTTAAATTCATTTTTAATGGGATTTTGTAAATCCCTTAGTTATGGAAGTATTATGATTTTATAATTCAATGCTCCATTGAGTTAACAAAATTATTACTTTTTAAGTGACTACAATCTAAAAATACACATGTCGATCTACAACAATCATCAAAATATGGCAACATCTACAAAATATCTACAGTTAAATCAAATTTCAACAGCACTTTTAAAATTTCTTTCTTTAAAAACAGAGCTACAAATAATAACTACTTTTAATCAACATTACAGGAATTTAGAAGATAAATAAAAAGCATACATAGAGGAAATGATTTGTTAGTGTTAAAACATGCAACTTAATGACTGTGTATCAATACTGTACACACTACATGCTTTATAAAAATTAGTTACAGTGCAAAAATAATTTTTTTTTAAAACTTGGTTTTAATGACCTTCTCTTGCTCTTGTTGAAATCTGATACGGGCAGTGTGAAGATAGTTGTTTAACATCTTGTCCAGATATTCAAGCCTTTTTTCAGTATGAAGAGCAGCACACAGTACACCTCCTTTATTATTCTGACGCTGCGAGTTACTTCGTGATAACTTCAACCTTAACTTTTGACCCACTGACTTGCCTAAACTTCCAAATAGTCCATTTCTTGATTCAACTTCCTACAAATTAACAGATAAGTAAACAACTTAATGAAAAGAAAAAAAAATATAATAAAACGATTCACTGCTACTCTGGATGTACATCAATATTATCATGTAATTATATACCAGAAAAACCTAATATAACAAAAATTACAGGAATGCAAACTTTCCTATGATTGTGGGGCTGTCAGATTTGCCATTTTACCCATTTATCAAATTAACCAAAATCATTTACCTAAGCCAAATTGCAACTTTGGTTAACCATTATTGCCACCTCTTTTATTATCAATCGTGTATGAATAAGGAGTCTTAATTCTTTTAAATTTCCTTTCATTGATATTTTGTGCTTGTAGTAGTACTACTACAACCACCATTAGTTTGTTATTTGTCATTACGTTCAGTAAAAATAAATACAGATGTACTAGACAAATATTAGAATAATAAAAAAAAAGTTTAGTTTAAACCACCAATTTGAAAATGATTTAAATCTTAACCCAGTTCAAATTGTTGATCTATTTTAGGCAAAGCACAATTGATGGTGGGGGAGGCGACAAAACGTGCTGCAGCTAGATCAGTATAAGTTGGAAACCGGTAAATTGTACTTTTCTAGTAGGGAATAACCTTAATGCATCTAATAGTGTTTACAGAAATAGAATATCATAAAAGGGAAAGTTTATATTCCCTCTATAGTGTGTAGGTAGCATTTATTGTTTGTTTTGAATGGAAGTCTGTCCAGCTCATGTGTAAATCAACGCACATGCCCGTTCTTTAGTTTGGGTTGAAGCTAGGATGAAATGTTATGTTACGGCTAAAGGTATGTTACGGAATTTGCCTTTGGTGGTATTAGATGAGTTCATTTTACTGTTCAGGAAGGGTTTACCATCACCCAGTCAAAAAATTCAACACTTTGCAAAGTTGCAAGGGAATTGTAACTGCTTCCCTCTTACCGCACATACAGAATTGTTCAAAAAATGTTGTTGTAGAGAAAAGAATTTCCTACATGGGGGTGCTTACAGCTATAACCGAAATATAGTAGTGGCTCTGTGACATCACCGTAAAGAATGCAAAATACCATTCCTTCACCTTCCAAAATGGACTCATTTTGAACATTTTGTAACTTTGTCACATATTTACGGAAATGTAAATGAAAATAGGTATACATTTATTTATTCAGTAAACTCTTTACTACAAAAAATGTTCTATAATTTTTTTGCTAAACTGAAATTTAAGCCTTTGTATAGTAAAAAATCAAAACACAAAAATTTTCACGAATGAAAATTTCACTCCTCTAACGCAAAGAATTATGATGCGATTTTCATGTTATTATAATCAAAAGGGGCATACGTATTATATGAATCAGCGGTATTTTTTTCAGAATTTTTCATCAGTAATAACGTTATTTTTTTTTTTGTTTAATGTCCGACTGTTCTGCAATTACTGCTAATGCAGACGGTGAAGGATGAAATGATTTTTGTAACATATGAAAATATGCTGTGGCTTATCATAATGACTGCTCCTCTGTCAACTCATGTCAAAAAAAAAATTTGTTTGTTTTGACATAGTTTTTACCGATTTGTTTACATACAGCAGGGAGCTGTCAACGCTACTTGTTACAAAGTGACACTCAAAAAACGTTTTTCAAGCATTCAAAAATAAATGGCCAGGAAAAATAGCGAGCAGCATCATTTTCCGATATGATAATGCATGTCGCATAATTTTCATTTGTTAGGGAAGCTGAAGAAGCATCTTGGAGTAATGCATTCTGTCAACAATAAAGAGGTACAAAAAAAGTCAATTTTGATGGAAAATTCTACACAGAAGCGTTCAACAAACTTGTGTTCAGTTGGGGCAAATGACTATTACATTCTGGATATCATATAGTGAAGTAAAAACAAATATGTAAAAAGAATACTGACAAGATAAATTGACCACTAAGAGGAGGGGATACAAGTGCCGCTGTACAGTCGCTTATCGTTACAGGCATGTGCCCTCACAACCCTACGATTAAGCCCAAATTGGTTGTGTAGTAAACTAAAAATTACATGTTTGTTATATGTATAAAAGTAATAAAGTATGATTGTTAATGTTCAGAAAACTATTGGCGGTTAAAAACTGATGTCAAAATAATAATTAGTCTTTGTCAAACTGTGTTGAATTAATGTCTTTTATTTATAAATAAAGTAAAGTCATACATAAGGTGGAAGTGAGAGGGAGTGTAAACCGTTAAAAGTAAAGTTAAATGTGATTGGTGGAAGCTATTTTAATAAAAGGACATAATTGGCTGTTTCAAATTTAATGGAAACATTGAAGGCCAAAGTAATGACGCTAAGTTTGGTACCAAGTTGGGAGGGTAGTCCTCATCTGACCAGCGAACTGAAAGGACGTGTGAAAAAATGTATAGTGCAATTAAAAGTAACATGTTGAAGTTATAATTCTAAAGTGTAAAGTATATTAAAATACTCTATTTTAAATGTAAACAACTGGCGAATTCCAACTCATTTCAATCAACAGAAGTATGTACTGAAGGCCTGGGCAAGTACCAAAATTTAAAGTTAGCTAAAAACAGACATCGATTTTAAAAATAAAAAGCGCTTAAACATAAAGTATTATGTTTTATTTAAAAAAGAAATTAGATCTAATTCAAAATTTAAAACTTTTAGTTCATCATTCGTGTTTTATTATTCTATGTAATTAATTCATTAAAATTTATCAATCTTTTTAAACTTGTCATAAATTTTTATTTAAATCAACCTTTTGTACCAACTGTTTTCTGAACTTGCATGGCCAGAAATTAAGGTTACAATAAAATTCTATTCATTATTTATTTTAATATATATTTCTATATTCCGTGATAAAAGTCGGCAAAGCAACCAATTTGGGATTTCCTTGTAAAAATAGAGTAAAATCTCAGTTTGCATAGGAAAAATATGTTAATCCCTTGTGGGGTTAACTTAACCACTGTTTCTCCTATAGCAGTTGACCTAATGTGTATTTTGTTGAACTTGATCACAACATAACCATCATTTAATAAACAAATATTTATTTTGTAATGGCTATTTATTGTTTCAAAACTTTATTTATTTAATCAATCATACATTTCCTTTAATTTATTATTTAAAATTATTCCTACATAAACTAGACACGTATGGCGACTGTTTGATGCGAACCTTTTGACTTGTTGCGTGTTATACCGACCGTACTTTACAGGAGGTGCAGGAAATGTGTTAACTGCGCATGCCTGAACCAGCACTCAATCTTGCCAATATTCTACAATTTATTTTATTCGCGTTAACATTTCATACGAAATAGATATTTCCAAAATAAAAAAGCCATAACTTTTGGAACTTCCCTCACGCAAACAGCAGTGACTGAAATGGAATCAATTGGCAGGAGATTAATAACAACAAAAAAAAATTCACTGTCATAATCTTAACAACCTATTACCAGATTGACACTAATCAAGGAAAATACAACTGTTAAACTAACCCGTTGTAAGAGCTGATTAATAGAATATACAAAGCTTAATATTACAAACCAGACAAATTATTCAGGTAAGTCAGAGTTCATGACTGTGCTGAACTATGACAGAACACCAGATGAGGCTACGATGGAGTGATATATTGACTAGAGTCTAACTGTAACACCATTTAAAAATGAAACTCACTTGTTCATCAATATGAATGACATCCAGGTAGTCCTTTAATAGACCTATTGACTCAGAGTGGCCCAATTCCATTTTACCACCAAACTCTTCAGTACCCTCTGGTGGATCGATACTGAACTGAATTGGAAGCAACTCATGATTTGAATCCGTTAAAGGAATAGCGGATGATAAAGCTGTAAAAGAAAGCACATTAGTTATTACAACTTAAACAGATACACACTAAGATAAGATCATTTCTTATGTTAAAATCAAGGAAATATAATTGATTTTTCCAGTTTTAAAAGGAAGCTATTCCATACATCCGATACTGTCTACAGATTGAATTATAGCTATATTTACTCTAGTAATACGAGTTATTAATACAACTCTGAAAACTCAGAACAATGATAGAAACAATTGTGTTAAGGCTCATGCCTACATAAATATAAAGGCAGCTCGCTGCTGAAGCTATCCGCAAAGCTACCTATGTAATAGAAGTCCGCAGTTAGTTTCTCCGTCAGTTCTAGCATTTCTTCATCTTATTTCCATATCAAACTTCATCATCCGCATTAGCATTAACATGTAAAATAGTCAGAAGTAAAAGATACACAATAATACTATTTTGATATTATCGAGTACTAATCTTCCTTATCTAAATTCTAATTCAGGCAAATTAATTTAAATTATGGCTACTTATAAACCATAAAATATAATTAAGATTTCACTAAAAAGATAACCTACTACAAAATAAAATGCATAACATAATGGACCAAAGCTGGAGAGGCACGCGGAACTTGAAAGGATACAGGGTTTTGGTAATCAAGGACATTAAATCTACAGAAATAACACACACATTTCCACGTACATACTATCATTTACAATCTTGATTAAAACATAAATTACGGCAATTACATCAACAAAGAAAATATTGTAAATTTGATTAGACATAATAAAGATTTTTTTTTTAAATAATACATTTTAATGTAAATATTTTAAAGTTCACCAGTGACACAGTGAAACTGAAAAAAACCTGCAATTTTAAAAGTGCATGATTTTTACAGAAATGTTACCCTCACCAAAGTTTTGAGAAACCAACCTAAGCCAAAATATTGGTCAATTGCAATAAAAATATAGAGCTGAAATTTATCAAACTTATTGAAAAATTTTCTCAGGCAACAAGGACAATGTTTAATTCTTGAAATAAACTATACATTTTATGAACAGTGAAGGATCTCAAAACCCCATAAGTTAAAAGAAATGCTGTTGGCATGGTAACAATACGTGCAGAACTGAACCAACATTTTGCAATTTCTTGTAGCAATTAGTAGCCTGTCATATAAAAACACTTCAAAAAATAGAAAGGATATTTCTCCATTATCTCTGGTCTATTTAACACTTAGCCTGCGTCCATTGTCAATTGACGACTGATAAATTTTTGTGATTTTTGCAGATGACTGCCATTATTAGTTGTTTATAAAGGACTACGTGATGACGATACATCGTTTTGAACGAATAGATTAGATATTTTAGTGCTTATTTCTACCGTTAGATGTCTCTGTTTAACTTTTAGTTTCTTTGTATTGCATGTACAATGTGGTACAGTTCATCAAGCGTGTAGGTTATGTCTGTTTGTTTACATTGTTGTGAGTCCGGATTGTTTTTACATCTTGCGTTGTTGTCGTGATCTAACGGTGAATCCATAAACTAATTTTGATTCTTTTTTTATTTTTATGCATAGTGTTTGTTTTTAACATGGATTGTCTAACAGATAAAGAAATATCGGAATAATAGGTAATAGTGATGAATCCGATTTGATTGACGATACGGACTCCGACCCAGATTTGATTTACAAAATTAATCAGACGTATTTAGTGATGAAGAACATGTAATCACTGAAAATAAAAGTTATTGTGACAGTGACAATAGTGATGATTCTCACAATAGAGCTCCAGATGAAAGCAGCAATAACAGAAGAAAACATCATTAACAGAATGAACCAGTGACATATGTCTGGAATGAAAATGATCAGGCACCAACAATTCCTATTTTTACTGAAGTTAGTCGCCCTTCGTCAATTTGTTTGTTGGATAAAAGCTGTAGTGAACTTTATTTTTTTCATACTTTGTTGATGATGACATTATCAAACTCATGACGGAACAAATTAACCTATATGCTAGATATAGAATTGCAAATCTTAGAGCCCAAAATAATATGTTATTTCCTCGGTCAAGGTTTTCAGTTTATTATTAACAATATTGTTTAGTGAATTCATTAAGGCTTTTCTATTAAAAAATGTACAGTTTAGTGTGGTAAAATATTATTTATTCAATTAATTGTGGTGTGTAATAAGAATTTATGTATGGTGAAAATGTCAAAAACCAATGAATTACGAGGGCGGTTCAGAAAGTAAGTTTCTTTGTCGGCTAGTTGGCGCACGGGTGGGGGTAGCGGCATGATCCGAGTAGCGCTGTGTGGCTCCGTTTAGTGCGCGTCTGGCAGTGCCGCTGTGAAGGTCGTGACGTTATTTGTTGTGCTGCAACCTTGCTTTCAAAATGGCCGCCATTATCGAGTCTCCCGCCGACTGTGAAGTACGTTCGGTTATCCGATTCATGTGGGCAAAACAAATGCCACCAGTGGAAATTCATCGTGAGTTGTGTTCGGTATATGGAGAAAACATAATGAGTTACACTGCCGTGAGAAAATGGTGCCAATTGTTTAATGATGGACGCACAAATGTCCACGATGAAAAGCGATCTGGCCGACCATCTGTCATTACTGACGACCTTGTTGCGAGCATTGACCACAAGATTAGGGAACTTTCTGAGTTTTTTCCTAACATCTCAAGAACTCTAGTGTATGAGATAGTGACACAGAGACTTGGTTTTCACAAATTTTGTGCTCGTTGGGTCCCTAAACTTTTGACTGATGAGCACAAAAAGAAGAGAATGGGATCCGCTTTAACCTTTCTTTCGCGCTACCATGAAGAAGGTGAAGAATTCCTTAGTCAGATTGTGACAGGTGACGAGACATGAGTCTCCTATGTGAATACCGAACAAAAGAGACAATCGATGGAATGGGGTCACACGTCATCGCCAAGAAAACCCGTGAAATGTCGCCAAACATTTTCGACAAGAAAACTTATGGCAACAGTGTTTTGGGACAAAAAAGGGATTATTCTAGTGGAATTCATGGAAAGAGGGACAACCATAAACGCTGCAGTCTATTCTGACACTCTCAAAAAACTGAGAAGGACTATACAGAATCGTAGGCGGGGAATGTTGACTTCGGGCATTGTTCTCCTGCATGACAATGCGCGGCCGCATACAGCTGCCCGAACTCAGGACCTTTTGAACAGTTTTGGCTGGTACATCTTTGAACATCCCCCCTACAGTCCAGATTTGGCGCCCAGCGATTTTCACCTTTTTCCCAATATGAAGAAATGGCTGGGATCTCAGCGCTTTACAGACGACGAAGAACTGAAAAACTCCGTTAGCGGCTGGTTACGTGCACAGGCGGCAGACTTCTACGCGGCGGGTATTGCGAAGCTCGTAACCAGATATGATAAGTGTTTAAATAATTTTGGTAATTTTGTTGAAAAATAGTGTAAGAGTTGCTCTTTAAAATGTGTGTAATAAAAAATCTGTAAGTATATTCTGCATTTTTTTATTAACCAAAGAAACTTACTTTCTGAACAGCCCTCGTATGTTTGACTATGGTGTTTTAATAACTTAACATAGTGTATAGTGCATTACACCATTTTAAAGAAAAGATTTCATAGAACAAAACAATGTAAGTGCCAAATTTATAACTATAATACAAAATTTTTGGCATGATTTTAAAAACTAGACATTTTACAGAACTAAGTGAATAGAATAGTAGATAATGACTCAGGCTAAGTGTTAAATCAAGTGATTTTAACACCATACTTATTTCTAGAGTTCAAACCGATAATGTTTTTGAATTTTTGCGGTAATAATTTTTTATACCATGTTGAATTGCCATAAAGTATCAAGTAATATAAATCTGGGAGGCTGATTTGACTTTTGAAAAATATATTAAAATAACATAATTATTTTAAAGTTTTGATGGTGTTGTTACTCAGGTGGCAAAATTGAAAAGTACATGCAACCTGCTCCCAATGCAGCCTGAATCTAATCCAACTTATGAATACGATCAAACTTCTCTTATCTTCTATCTACAGATAGAGACCACCCATGTTTATGGCCAAGTTTTTAGACAAACTGATTTTATCTTGCATGGGGCTGAGGCTTACATATTTTTAAGCTCTCTTAAGTGGCTACCCCTCCATCTCAACCAATGACAGTCATGTCGTTGGAATTTAATTTTTGTTGCAATCATAGAATATTTATAGTTTAAGATCTATTGACAGACCACACAATTATAAACAGTTTGGGATAAATCAGATGACACAAGTACATTATATGCTCATCACAGTAAAAGTGATACTGATGTTATTCATGAATCATGTGCAATTTATTCGCATGGATCAGCTATTGAGATTAATGCGGACAAACACCGAAATATAAAACAAAAGTATTATTATAATTAAATTCAGATGACCTTGAGATAAATGAGTGTTATAAAGGAATTCAGGATAGGAATATAAGAATGAAAACATACAATACCAGGGGCTTGGGTTTCCATGGCAACTAGAGCTGAAAAGTGACCACCATCATAAGCTAACAGCAATGGAGATCGGTGACATTCAGACGGTGAACACTCAAGTGGCAGGTAGATACCTCCAAAAGGGATTGGAGCTAATGCTTCTCCATTCATGTCCTAAAAATAAATTTATATTATCAATTAAACAATGTTTGTATAATATTTAAACAAATTTAATACAGTCTCAATTTAACAATACAATTATCTGTACCCTTGGAACACCACATGAAGTTCTTAACACTTTGTAACAATTGTACAGGTTACAATTGTAACCTGAAATTATAATCTTGTTCAAGATCATAATTTCAAAATAGAGGGAATGGTGGGGTTAACTTTCAGTAAAAACATGAAACTATTTCTATTTTTACTTTCTCTTGGTCTATATAAATATAGAGGGAAGCAAAGTATCATCACCATGTTGATTTTTTGAAATCAACTTTTCACTGGGCATACACGTTTTCAAGCCCCCTGAACCCAAAAACATTTTAATTTTTTTGTCTGTAAGTGAACAAAATATCTTAACTTGTACAAAAAAAGAATAATGTACAAAGTTGAAAATTAAGTTAGGTACAACAATAACCACACAAACATTTTTATCAAAATTGGTCCACCAGAAGTAATATCTATTCGTGCAATTTTTTCACTTAGTTGCTATTTTATTAAAAACGACTGATAAATTTTTTTGAAAATCGCCTCATTTACTACAATTTTTAAGCTCTACAATAGAGGGTAAGCACCATGTCTACTGAAAATCTTGAGGGACTGTGCTATTATGGTAAATTTATTTTTTATTGTGATCTTAATATGCATTTTAGGGCCAAGGCATACAAACCTTACAACTTTTATTTCAAACATTTTTCTGAACACGTCTACATTTGCGGTACATGGGATAATGATCGAGGATCTACAAATGCGTAAGGTCTGTGCGAAGCTTGTTCCGAAAGTGTTGACAGAAGACCACTTTCTGACCCAAAGCAACACCTTGTGGTCCCCCAGCCCCCTTGGCTCTCCATTGGTTGCCAAAATTTCATTACGGAAGTCTCACTGACATTAATAACAGTAGCCTTACTTCATAAGTATGCTAAATTAAAATGAACAGAAAGTAAAGTAACTATAAATCAATTACGAGCAATCAAATTTTACAGTAATTTTCCTACAGCAATGCATAACAGGTTCTTCTGCTTAATAAATCAATTAGAAATATAAATTGTACTAATTCTGGTTATTATCCCATTATGAATTGATTATAAAATCTTCAAAGCTACTTAAAAAGTATTAATTTTATAGACATATTAACAAATTTAATATAGATAAACCACAAAATATCCAAATCACAAAAAAAATGTTATTTTTACTACCCTGTTCTATTGCTTTTTATTTTCATAAAAAAATTTATGGAAGTTAAATAAACCATATTGCTGATAACCTTTTTAATAGAAGGATTTTATGATACTGCATACTTGTCACATAATAACAATAATAACAGACTTTGTTACTAATCTGTTGAGCTAACAACTATTGTATTACCTTTAAAACCGTGTCTGCAACAACTATTATAGGTCTCCTAAGGACATGAGCTAAAGCAAGAACATGTATTTCTTCTAAGCTCTCATAAATATCACCACCAGACACATCCCCACTGTGGTCACTACAACAAAACCAAATAACATAATTAAGAAATATATAAAAAATAAAATAATAGTTTTATAAAAGGTGAAAACCCCTACTACTTCAATTAATTTCTCAGATAAGTCTAACACACTCTATTAGTCAACAAGGTAACATTTGTTTTTTTATAAAACTGGAATTCTTCAATAAATAATTTAATAAAAATGTTATTGTTGAACAGTATTTACAATTAGTAAACACTAATATGCTAGTATAATAGTAAATTATTTAAATTACATAAAACTCGCTAAAAATAAGATATAGTCAAAGGTTAACAAATGTGAAGCAGACATATAATTATCATAAGTAATTATTTCATGTACTATCCTAAGTCAACTGTCAAAGAAAAGTTATAGAAATGTATAATTTTGTATTATTATTCCCCATAAATTCTTACAAAAACAAGAAAATGAATTTATTGTGTACTTTTAATAGACAATATAAACAAAGTATGCTAGCATGATTTATATTAAAAACTAAAATTTTTTGATGTAGCTATAAATATCACAGAAGTAAAACACTACAAACTATACTAATTTTATTGTCATTGTATATGAATGGGCAAATCACTGAAACAGTGCCAAACATTTAGAAAATATAAAGTCAAATATAAAAAAGAGGACAGATCAAGGTGAAATTAAAAAAAGAACAGTTATTTTATTATAGACTAAACTTCTATTTTGGTAAACTAATAAATCTATAAGTACAAATAAAATTGGAAAATGTTACAAAAACTGTATATACCAGTAATATCTGAACTATCTGATATTTCTTTATCCCTTAAGACTCTGGAAGTAATAATGCCAAGGCAGTCCCCGGTTTACTGGGATGTAGCCAGAAATTGGACAAAAACATTGAATCAAAGAATTTAAAAGGTATAAAAATTTAATTATCAGAATTTTCAGTGATAAATACCTTCCTTGTACAATGATTAAAAAAACAACCGTATTTTTTTATACAACCCATTACCTTGCAACACTTAGTCTTCTAAGTCTTGGTTCAGAGGAGGCCATATTAACGATAGCATTCCATTCTTGCCTCCACTCAACCTCAGTGTAGACTAAACCAGCCTGGGCATTCAGCTGGCTCTGCTGTCTACGCCACCGTCTCCACAGAGCTTCTCTTCGAGGCGATGAACTAAGAAAAGCATGAAGTGCTTTTCTTAAAGTTAATAAGCGATCATGAAAACCCCACATCCCTAAAACATTAAGAAACAGATTAGAAATAAGAATAAAAAAATTTAAAGTACAGAATTAAAAAATTCATAAACATAAGACACTATACTGAAATCTTTAAAGATGAATTCAGTAAAACTATAGCATAGTATGAAGTTAATAAAACCATATAAATTTTGATTTTGGTTAAAAAACTTTACTGCCTTGTAACAAAGAGGAAAAATCATACACTGATTAGAATATTCATTAACTAAGGTATAAAGTACTTTATACAATTATACACCAATCTGACTTAAAACAAGCAAAAACATCATCTTCAGCAAGTACTTCATACAAGTATATAATGACATTATAATAACGAACTCCAAATGCAATGGCCCCCAAATTGCAAATGCAATTTACTGGTAAACATATTTCCCTTGGCAACTCATCAATGTCATGTGGGATCTACCCACCTAAGCAACAATTCAGTTTAATCAAGTAACAGTAACTTTACAAAAACTAAGACATGTTTTAAACAGTTAATATCTTAACTTGTTGTTCTGTTTCTTATCACTTAATAAACCAGTTATATGACTGAATCATTTAAGAACAGAAGAGGTAGAGGTGTATAAGAAACAGGTCAGAGTTGTCTACTCTGAGAGTGATGAATTTCACTGTACAGCCAGACCCTGAACTATTTAAGAACAGAAGAGGTAGAGGTGTAAAAGAAACTGGTCAGAGATATCTCTTTTGAGAGTGATGAATTTCACTGTACAGCCAGACACCGAACTATTTAAGAACAGAAGAGGTAGAGGTGTAAAAGAAACTGGTCAGAGTTATCTCCTCTGAGAGTGATGAATTTCACTATACAGCCAGACTCTGAACTATTTAAGAACAGAAGAGGTAGAGGTGTAAAAGAAACTGGTCAGAGATATCTCCTCTGAGTGATGAATTTCACTGTACAGCCAGACCCTGAACAATTTAAGAACAGAAGAGGTAGAAGTGTAAAAGAAACTGGTCAGAGTTATCTCCTCTGAGAGTGATAAATTTCACTGTACAGCCAGACCCTGTGGTGAATGAAGTGAAGGTGTCATTTGCAGAGCGGAAAGTGGATGCTTTTTTGAAAGCCTGGCATGCTGATATGCATAATCTTTCAACTCAGAGTGGAAGGCAATAGTAAACCACCTCACTCCTCGATTTTACTTAGTAACTAGAGGTTCAAACCAGCCTTTTGGCTGTTGACCTAAACAAAAACATCTTAACTTGGGCCCATGAATGAGATTACTACTGTTAATCTACTGTCATCCTCTTGGCAAGGAGAAATGGACATTAACTAAGCCTTGACACCTTAAAGGTTTGCGACAAAATATTACGTCGGAAGCATAATACACAAAAGGTGCTGGTGACGTAATATTACGTTTCTGTCAAAACAAAGTTATTTTTGTTTAGAATGTAATATTTCGTCGCCAACAGCCGGTAAAGCGTACCAGTCTTTTGTAGTAGTTTTCATCTGCTGGATCCTAGCAGCGCTTTTGTTTCATGTTAATCGTTTCATATTAAGTGAAAGTTCCTAGGCAACTAGTTGTTGTTATTGCAATCATATAACATAACTAATGTTGTCCGTTGCTTGCCGTGTGCTTGTATTAGTTTTATCATACAGTATTAATTTCATTTTTTATTTTATAAGGGTTAAAATAATTACAATAATAGTTTTTGAACTGTTAATTTTCTTAAATGTACTAAAAAATTTTGTATGATACAAAATTAAAAAAAAAATAAATAAATAATCAAAACACAGGAACATAGTCATAGTTGTTACAGGAACATAGTCGGGAAGTTCCCGGCACACTTACGAACAAATGCCAACGGGAAAAGATTAATAAACATTTGCAAAAATTTCAATCTAAAACTCATGTCTACAAACTTCACACGCAAGCCCAACAAACTCAAAACGTGGAGACTGCCGGGTAATCGGAAGGGAGAATTCCAACTGGACCACGTAGCAATCTCCAAAACATCCTCCAAAGAAATATTAAACGTAAGGGTCCTAAGAGGTCAGGATTTAGATTCTGACCATTACCTCTCAAAAATCAAGATTAAAATAATACCCAAAAGAACAAAGAAACATTTAAAAACCTACATTACCAAAACACAAGCGGATAGGGAGATACTGAAAACAGAACATAAAACTTCAAACTATCAAAAAGAAATGAGAGATCACCAACCTGAGAGCTTGGAGGAAATCAGAACCAACATGCTCAATGTTGCGGAAAGAACCGCTCCTCAAAAGTTCGCGAAAAGGCAATGGTGGAATAATAAATGCGCTGAAGCCTACGAAGAGCAAAATAGGAAGTATCACTCATGGAAATCCACCCAAAAGGAGTCCGACTAAAACGAATACAAAGAACGGAGAAGAACAACCGCTAAAATAATAAGAAAAGAAAAAAGAAAGCAACTACAAGAGATGCTAGACTCCATCGAGAAAGACTTCAGGAAGAACAACACCTCAGATTACTACCGTAACATCAAAACGTACAAGAACAAATACCAACCACCAAGCCTCTGCCTCAAAAGAACGGACAACTCACTCGCCATTAGCAAGTCCGAAAATTGCTCCATAATGGCAGAGTACTTCAAAGAACTTCTAAATTGTCCAAATCCCCAGAACCCCATACAGACCAAACCCAGCAACAACCCCTTCCCACCTAGCTCCCCGCCAACAAAAGCAGAAATCCAAACCGCAATAAATGAATTAAAAAATAAGAAGGCCAGAGACCAAAACGGCCTATTTGCAGAACTATGGAAAATCGCCCCAGATCAAACAATAAACCAGCTCCACCAAATCTTCACGGATGTGTGGGAAAACGAAGAGTTTCCTGGAACCAAGTTGGACAGAAGCGATTATTCACCCCATCCATAAGAAAGGGGATAAATCTGATATCAATAACTACAGAGGAATCTCCATCCTCGATATCACATACAAAATCTTCTCAAAATTACTCCTCCAAAAATTAGAAACCCAAGTCGACCACCAAATAGGAGACTACCAAGCAGGATTCAGGAAAGGTCGATGCGGATCGGAAAAGATCCTTAACTTAAAAATGTTGTGCAGAAAAGCAGCACTAAGAACGGACAATAACTACTACATAAGCTTCATAGACTTTGCTAAAGCGTATGATTCAATAGACAGAGAAGTACTCGATAAAATCTTGCAAGAGATGGGCGTAGACAACAAGACAAGAAACTTAATAAAATTGACTCTAACAGACACTATATCCAGAGCGCGCTTCATGGGCGAACTGTCGGAACCATTCGAAATAAAAACCGGACTCAGACAAGGCGACGGGCTCTCCCCAATTCTCTTTAACTGCGTACTAAATAAAGTAATTACAGAATGGCGGACCAAATGCCAAGAATATAACAAAGAAAACAAAATCAAAGAAGCCCCCTTCAGAAACAAAAGGAACAAGAAAATAAAACTGGATGTACTAGCCTTTGCAGACGACTTAGCTCTGGTAGCTTGGTCAGAGCAACAGGCAATCTTCCAAATAAACACCCTCAAAGAAATCGCCACCCAAACAGGACTAAACATCTCCTTCGATAAGTCCGTATACATGTCAGATAACAAAAGTAAAACATCCGCCCTCAAAACCCAACACGGAATGCTCAAAAGAGTCAACCACTTCAAATATTTAGGAGAAATTATACAACAAAACGGAAACGACGTACTTACATTGCAAAACAGAATAGCAAAACTAGAAATGGCCTACGTACAAACAAGGAACTTTTACAACAAAAAATGCATATCTAGAAACGCCAAACTTAGACATCTAAACACAGTCGTTCTACCACAAGTCTTATACGCAGCCGAAACCCTAACATTTCATAGGAAAGGATTATTAACAAAACTAAATAAAATACACAGGAGATTCGCCCAGACAATCCTAGGAAGTTTTCGACCCAGAAACCAAGATCCACAAGAAGAGAACGAACGAACACATAATGAATTTCCTAGGCGAAACTCTAACAACTAAGCTCATAAAACGTCGACTACAATATTACGGTCACATGATGAGATTCCAAAACAAAAATAACGAAACGTACAAAATGATCACATATCAAGAAAGTTTTAAAACCAAAGATAGATGGATCAAAGAAATCGAAGCAAACCTAAACACCATAAACGCTTCACGTAACGATGTAATAGATGGAACTGCCTTTAGAAGGAAAATAAAAGATTTTGGGAATTTCCCGACTGCAGAAACAAGGCAGAGGACGTGGACGCAGGAACAAAAGGAGAAGGTTAGCGAGAGAATGAAGGCGTACCATGTGAACAAGCGACAGCTTAAGAAATAATTTTACATAACCAGTGCGTTCTTTATATAGGACAATACAATAAAAAAAAATAATCAAAAATAATAAAAATAATTATTCAGTGGGAAAAAATTAAACAAAATAACATTGCTTTGGGTTTCTAAAATCAACCTTTCAGGGGTTAACAATATGGACACATGTTGTACATCACTAATAAGATCAAGGACACGGAATATATCAAAAACATGTTTAAATATAATGACCTTGAAAAAATTCCTCAAATATTGTGTACATAAATAATTATTATACAGTAGCTCATCTGAATTAAGTAACAATAATAATAATTATTATTATCATAATAAAAACACAGATCAATTTAGATACCTTGGAGCAATACAACACAAAATATAATTTTACAAATCACCTAAAGATGCAGCATGAAGGAGGCAGTTTCCATCACCAGAAGTAGAAAGAGGCCAAAGTCTCTGACAAACACCAGTCCACCAGTTAAGTCTATTAGCTTGTTCCAAGGATACCTGGGTTGAAATCGCCATTAAATCTTTTTCTAAAAATGCTCTGAATTCTCCTGAAAACATTACAAAGTTTTCTTAATATGTCACAAGAAACATATTTATCTTCTTAAAAAGAGATCTCCAGATTTTGACAAATCTTCAAATTACTAGTTGTTTTGTATGGTTCTACTTTGTATAGCAAAATCTTACAGTACAAACATGAAAATACTAAAACCAACATTACAATGACATAATTTGTAATTTATAATGTAATAAACATCGTGTAATGGTACTTACAATGACACTGTAATGGTATTATGACAATTTGTAACTTACAATCGTACTAAAGCATCAAATAAATGAGAATTAAGACTAAAAATATTTACAAAAGTATAATGCATTTGGATTTAACGGTACAGTAAGACCTCGACATGCGCAAATTCACGTTAGCGTGATTTTGTTGTTCATAATACATACTGTACAGTAGGAAAACATAACCGTTATGTAATGTTAAACTGGGAAACTTGTTGTAGTTGCCCTCCCCATTTTTACAATGAAATTTTATCTTGATTTTCTTCTGTTCTAAACATTAGTGCTGTTTAGTGTGTTAAAAATATAGGTCAAGTAAGGTTGCAAAGTTTAATTGTGCTACAATTTGCAAGTCTTTTATTTTCTTGTTTTTGTTGTTACTCTGCGTACAATATGAGTTTGAATAAAGATTAAAAAAATGGAAAGCGATTACTTTAGAGGAAAATTTAGATGCCGTTAAAAGAAACAAAAGGAGTGAAAAAACTAAGGACACAAATGTAACATAAAAGTTGATTTTGAGTTAGCAGTGTTTTAACAGTGCGTTTGTGTTTTGCCTTTGTGCTGTAAATTGGACATTTAAATTGAATTGTATTGTTTCTTAAATGAGATATCTTGGCTTCAACAAATTTCTGCATACTCTTCGTTAAGTTGGTCAGATTATTTTCATTATTTATTGCTAAAAAATGTATTTATCTTTTCAAATTTGTAACCTACAATTAAAACTGTATTTGGCTGGTTGCCAGTCAATAAAATTAGTTTTTAATACTATTAATAGTTGAAAAATAGTGTATTATTAAATTATTTTAATAAAATGTAGGCCCATGACTTTGCAGTAAAAAAATAAAATTGAATTGAAAATCTCTTGACAGATCAAATGCCAGTAATGCTGGTTCTCACAATTGGTGTGAAATGGCTGTCACTGCCTGGCCTTCCTGTATCAGTAAAGATGATTTTCCTGAACCAACATAGTGGGGTCTTTGACTCTCAGCATTAATTCCATGTTGGTTTAGTTAGTCTGAAGTCAGGAATTTGGTACAGGTGGCCATAGAAGATGAGTCAACATTTTGTATAAGCCATTGTGATTTTTACGGAGTGACGGTATACTTCCTCATTATTTCTGAGCCTGTACTCCCTGTCTTCCAGCCGGAGACCTAGGATTTCCCTTATGATCCTTCAAAAAAGGACACATTTTATTAATTCTAACGTTTTTAAAACAACATTTTAATTTAACTTAAAGTAATGGATTAAAAAGTTTGAAAAAATTTAGAACCATTAAAATGCGTCTCCTTCAAATTTCAACTGGTTCTCTTTTCACCAAACACTCTATTTTTGTTATAAGGAAGTAAGGCTTAACTGTTTACTGGATTGTAAATGGTAATATTTTCTTTTTACCTGAGTTTAGTTTAAGTCTCAGCTATGTTCTAAAACATTTTGTAATCAATCTAGTTAGTGATTAGATTAAGTAGCGTATTGTAATTTTCTATTTGTTATAACCTGTAATAATTAATTCAAGTTCTTTATTTATAATTATTTGTTATAGATTTAAAAGGAAGTTTCTTTATTTATAAATAACCAGATCGTGAAAGAACTTGGAATAAATGATACAATATCATCACAATATTTTGTCTTGTGTCGTTTATATTTTTACACTGAGAAAAAAGTTCTTACATAATAAGTAAAGCCACTATGCAATATAATTAAAGAAAACTATTTCCGTGAGTTTCTTTGACAGTGCGATTTCAAGTTAAATCCAAATACAAATTACACTTTTTTATTTTATGCTATAATTGACCAAAATAAAATAACATAGCCTACAGTTTTTAAATAATTATTTGCACAGCACTTAGGAAGACTGATTCTCTTAACACAATTAAAGCTAAAGTATTATAGTTAAAGGAAAAGTTACCAGGTTCTTGAACAGATATATCAGGTAATGTAAATGTATGTACAGGCGTTTCAACAAAGAAATCTTGATCAGTATTATCCAATACTATTTCTGATCTAACCTGTGATACCAAATTCACATTATCAGTAGCTCTTGATATTCCTCTGTTTAATTTTTTATCTGAAACAAGTCACTTAAAGTTATAAAAACAAATAATTTAAACACCAGAAATACACATTCACATTTCATTAAATATAATAAAATACACACCATCAGCCATTAAAACACGAAGTGATAAATAATCACAAGTTAAAAACCAAACATAGAAATAAAATAATACTCCCTGACAGCAGCAATGTCAGTAGAAACATGACATCTCTTGTATGCCATTTGATAAACGTGTGTTGAATGTACTGTTTCACAAATGAATTATAAAGATTAATTTTTATAGCATGAAGTATTAGGTAAAGATAAGAAAAACAGAGTCTGGGTAATAGTTGATAACATATTAATAGTCATTTATTTTATTTAAATCAAAAATACAAAGTAAGCACAACTTAGTGTCTGTTTCAGTCATAAGTACGTATGTATTCTTTAACTACCAAAAAGATATATTAACCAAACATAATAAAACTGCAAACACATAATAAGCCCTTGACATTAAAAGTTTATTACAAATACACTGACTATGGGACATTGCATATGGTTTTCTTTTACATAGGTGGTAAATTACTACAGAAATGTCAACCGCAAAGTATATTCTACAAATCCAATTACATGAAACTATTGATTATTTAAAAAGCAATAATTTTACAATATAAAAAGTAAATATTAAAAGTCTTTTAAAAACTCATATTAATATATATACATATATCTTTTTACTAACAAAAAGAAGTTAAAATAAAATAAAATTTTAACTATGCAAGTACACTGATACTGAAATAAAAGTGTTTAAAGATAAGAACACGTCAAAAGATAAAAACTTTCCAAACTTTTATTACGCCAATATGTAAATGAATGTTAATTCTCAATTTCACTAAGTAAAATTTAAAACTAACACAAGAATTATTAATAGATTTTTTTGGGTTTAACGTTCGGCTGTTCTGCAATGATTGCTAATGCAGATGGTGAAGGATGAAATGAAATTTTTGTAACGTATGAAAATATGCCGTGCCTGAAAGGGATTCGAACCCAAGATCGCATGATATTAATAGATAGTAATAAAAAATTAATTTCATTTGAGTGAAGTTTCTATTCCAATATTTTCCACTCTTATTAATTTCCTTATGTTTAAAAATTAATTATTTGAGAATATTAGGTAATTTATGGCCTTCTTAATTGGTTATGTCATTTACGAATACAAACATATTATTAAATATCTAATGCATCTCTAAAAAATCATTAAGCATTACGTAACGTTGATAATTTTTAAAAAAATACTTAATAATTTTAAAATACATAGATTTTAAAAAATACATTGATAATTTTTTAAAAATACATACAGTGAAACTTCAGGAATCCATACTAATCAGGGTTAGTATTTTTGTTCGGATTCTGAAAAATTTGGCAAAATACTCTCCATACACCAAATGCAAAAAACAGTATTGACTTAAAATGTGAAAGAGTATATATAGAAAGACCTAGTAGTGATACACATTACACAGTGCATACCAACAATTTGAAAATGTAGTGATCTTGAGCAAGAGTGATTCACAGTTACTTCAACACCACGATTCAATATGAAAAACTGATCTTCCAGTTCAGGCACAAATGGAAGACCTACTTCAACTCAACCAACTGATCCCTGGCAGTGAAGAAGCAGAGGATAACTGCCTCCGATGATGCATAGTAAATGATGACAATACTGTTACCTTGGTCAGGAATCAATATCAAGAAAATCCTGAGGGAATAAAAAAGAAGAAATCTTTACAGATTTTGTAACTCACACAGATGCTGCTCGGGTACTTGAACTGTTCCTACGCAACATACGACAGCATGATGCCACAATACTGACTGACATGATGTGTATGTGTAGCACTGGTGCAACACAACATAAGTCATGCAGATTTAGTTCCTTTTAAATTAATAAAAGTCAAGTCTAAGACTTTGTCTTTTAAGACAAAGTCAAAAGTCAAAAGAAGGTAACCGATTTTGTTTCTACTAATAGGTGGAAATATAAGTGCCTTACATGAGATATAAGGTAGTTTCTTTATACATTCTCCAATAAAAATGCAACTTATCAAGATTCACAAAAATATTTTTACTAGCTCGAAGCATCAGCCCTAGTAAACCACAAATGTTTAAGAATAAAACTTGAGAGGTTATCAGAAAGCTCTTAAGCCAACCTTTTGGTGAAGTAGTCAGCACACAAATTCTGGCTTCTATGGAGGGGTCCTCGGTTCAATTCCTGGTCGGGTCTGACATTTTATAATCATCCATTCTTATCTTGATACATGGTTCAAGGTTGATACCTTCACCATTTTTGCATTGTAATAATATATGCTTAAAATTATGTATATATAACAAAAAGCTGTACTTTATGCCAATGATTGGGCTAGGAACACTTCACAAGTCAGTGAATTCACAGCCTGAAAATTTAGTTTCACGTTTGTAGGTAGCACTCTCAATTGACCCAATATTTTAAAGGTACTTCAGTTTAAAAGTATACTTAACTTAATGAACGAGAAAACTTACAGTCATTATTATCGATGGCCTCACTTCGTTTAAGAGGAAACACTTGTGGTGCAAAAACCTGGGCACCTTGGGTGGTACTATTACTTGTTTTCATTGTACTTTGTTCAATTATATTGCCATTTTCTTCATCCTCTGTCATTCTAGGTGAAACAGTTGTAGTAGCTACAGGGCTAGGGTTACAAAACCCTACAAGTAACTGTGACTCCGCCACTGTTAGAACGGTGTTTGTAACTTTTCCTTAAGTAAAATATACTGCAAAAAAAAACAATTCCTAAATTGAATAAAGCCAAAACAATATGTTATAAATTTGTATTATGAAACTGTAGCTGAAACCTACAAACCAAATTACTTTCAAAACAATTCACTCCACCAATGAAAGGGAAAAAATTCTGTGTAAGGCTGAAGAAATGTTGCTGACTTTGTATTCTGCCAATCACAATCACATTTGTCCATATTTATCTACAGATGTTATAGGAGACTGAATTTTTGTGCACAATATAGAACAATTAGTTCCAAAAATTAGTCAATAGAAACACATACCAAAAATAACTTTTGTTTTGAATAAAGGTATCACCCTAAGGTTTTGTAAACAAAAGAACTATGATGGATATCTCTAAGTAAAGACCATTCCACTGATAAAAAAATATATTCTGAAAATTTCATAAATATTTTTTATTCCTTTTAAACTACATACCTTATACTACTTCTCTATACAATCGCGAATTTCTCATAGCGATGCACCAACTTCAATATACCCTTGTCATATTCTTCTGCCGCCAGTTCATTTAGCCATTGATTAACAGCATTTTTAAGTGCATCATCACTCACCAAAATTGCTTACCACCCAAAAATTCTTTAAATTTTCCAAACAAATGGTAATAAGAAAGAGCCAACACCAGACTATTTGGTGGTAAATTTGCCATCCAAATGTTCTCAGTAAATCACGTTTTGCACCTGCAACATGTGGTCGTCAATATCGTGCAGTCAGTACCATCAGTCAGCCGTCCATGCTGCTGATTTTGCATAGCATGCAATAACTTTCATAGGCTTTCAGACAACAATACAGTGTGTATATTACTAGCATGACCTTCACCAATAAAGGTTTGCTAACATCAAGGAGAGAAATTTATCAACAGTCTTTACTTTAGAGATAATCCTAGTAGGTCTTGCCAACAGTTAGCAACTCTGTTTACTCTTACTCTAATATTATTAATAAAAGCAGCGCTTTTTTAACAAATACAGTGACACACATCAAAGATTAAACTATCTAATACAATACAATACAATGTTAGGGCCAAAATGCACCAGGGACGAAACTGTCCAGTGTGAGATACCTTAAATGGAGTAATGCCAAACAAAACACCATTTGATCTATCAGTACACAAAATGGATTAATGTAGAAGCAATTTGAAAAACAATTATGCTATTGCCAACAGAGAACAGACAAAACCTTTAAGATACTACATACTAATAGTATGTACCAAGGAAATTAGCTACGGTAGCTGTTGAAAGACTACCACACTGAGTCAGTTAAAAATATATATATAGGCCTGTATACTTGCACTTCAACCCTCTTATACTGGAGAAGTAAAAATATTAACAATTTTTTGGTATTATTTTCAACAGAATCAAATGCATTAAGGCTTACCAACCAATATACTAAATACATTGTGTATTATATGAACACTTGATCAATAAATAGATAAGCAGTAAGTTAGGGTGCATCAGTAATTTATTGTAAGTTTGTATTTTATTAATTGATTAACACATGGTTCACTTTTTATACAACACACATATACAAATTTCACTAATTCAATGAACGCTGAACAACTATTGGCTATCTAGACATACTGCATACAGGTAAGACTACCTTAAGATTATGCTCCTCATAAACCATATAAAAAGCCAACACTGACCTTATATACTGTTATTTATAACTGGGGTTAATTAATTTTCGTTTATTTAATTGCATGAACCACAATAATGTACTATTTTAATTACGCATAAATTTTTAGCAAATAATGCACACATATATGGTTACAGATATGTAGCAAGGGCGGGAATTATTCCAACTGGCCTAAAGCAAATATCAAGAATCAGTTACTTGTATGTTTATGTTTTCTTATTAGTAAACACAATCTGAAATAGGCCTTTTTAAGGTAATCAACTGTTATGATCAGCAGCAACATGTGCATGATAAAATGCGCATTTTAATGAATGAAGAAGCCATTTCAATAAAACTTACGTATACCACAAAAACTGTTACTTGAACAATAGGCAGAAATAAACAAGCACTTTTAATTAACTTAAAAACTGTAAGAGACGAATTTGACAATGCTGAGACTGTTATCAATATTTTGTTATGCAGCCTATCACAATTTTTGGGTTAACTTTAATAAAATTTGAAGGTCATCACAGTTCAACGAAATTTAATTAACTGCTGATGCTTACTTATAAAATATTTATATACTGTTATTGTGTAAAATCAAAAGAATTGTTATATCAGGCATAATAATTAATTCAGTAATTACAAACGATAACTTAACAAAAAAATAATTACGCACTTTACAAAATACGCAGTGTTTACATAACTGACAGCGTTCCACCACACTGGCTTCTGTATCCCAGTTTCAAAATGCTTCCACTGTGGTCAAGTTGTTTACAATAAAAAAATTTTCGAAAATTGTTGAAATTTTGAACAGATATTAAAAAATCTGTAATTCAGTTATACTTCGCAAACTAATACTGTATCATTTTACAGGAAAATTGTATAATATATTCACCCGACATCTCTGAATGCGATATCAAGTTATCACTGAACTACTTACTGATTGTACTATCTGGAGTAGGCAAAGAGAATAACTTTTATGGAAATGTACCTTTGAGTATACTACATAGAGGCAACATAAACGGCAAAAAAAATGGTAACATTGTGCGAGAGAGATAGACCGCGTAATATTGAGTACTCTCTGTCAAACATACAATTTCGACTTTGGTGGGGCTACAGAGAGTGAGTGAGAAAGAAGATTTGTTAGAAAGAGACAAATAGCGTAATAACTTGCTCAATTTGTGAACACAGTAACTATAGGTCATGTTGTCTCCGTATAGTATATGGTTGTTACCTATAAATTATTTTGAGACAGAGAATTTTGTCGCAAACTCACTCAAATTCATACATTAGATTGTAAATAAATTTAATGTTTAAAAAAATTCATACGTTCGATTTTTTTATAACCGAGTCCATTACAAACTCATGCACATTAAGAGTCGATTGAGAGTTTTGTGAAGCTAATTTTTATCTAGCTCAATCAAATGAAGCTGTAGATAAATAATATTAGTTATTGTATACAAACACAGGTAGCGCACATATTCGAAAGAATTGGCTTCAGTCTTGGAAACTCCTTCACTCTCAATCCACTCAAATAAAATTTCAGAGACCACTCAGATTAACTCGTTAATACACAGTTGGAAGATGAATGGCTGAAAATGGTTAACATAGATACTCAACTGTATATGCGTACCTCTATCATTTTTTCTCAGTTCTTAAACAATTTTATTTCGATAAACGTTACTGGTGGCTCTTTTGTTGTAAAATCACACACTAACATGATGGATGGTAAATCACACACTAACATTCTTTCAGTTAGCTGGTTAGTCAGTAAAGAATAAAAGCGCATTGTCTATAAGTTAAGAACGGGCAAATGAAACTTCCCTTCTTGTAAGTAGTGTATCTTTTCCGTCGTACGTATAGTATACTCAAATCGCTTATGATACTGCCATTATTGTATTGTTACTTTTATGAAGCGACGCGTTATTTAATTTTTACTTGCTTTATTACAATATGATGTTTAATGGATTTTACTGTTGAGAAATTTATTGTTAACTTACACGATGTTTCAGTTTCTTCCACGAATGATGTATAAAATCTCACAAGTTCAATTTTTAAAACGTTGGGTTACGTGTTTTCTTACTTGATAAAGTAAATAACATTACTAGGTAAGAATTGGTTAATGTGTGTCTGAAAAAAACCATTTATGCATAAATTGATTTCATTGTTTGTTTTTTTTAAAATTATGACAATATACAAATTTAAAAACAATTATGTAATGAATTCTTTTACCAAATTGTATTGATTGAAACAGACTAATATAAATTTAAACATGTATCATACATATTATTTTATAATTATTTTCAAAACTTTTAAAAATCTCAGCGTTTTTGTATTTTAATATTTTAAAACAATCTAAATTTATTTCTTGAACATTAAAAATTATAAATTTTGTTGTAATCTTTATTATTTCAATGGTTTTTCAATTACAGATACAGTGTATTTGAAATTGTAGTCACCTTAACAAAAGTTATAGCTGTTTTAAACAACTATGCCTTGCTGCTTTTTTATCTAAGTTGATTAAAATAATGCTCATATCATGTTAACGTTTTTATGAATTTAATTGATAAAGGAGTCTGATTCGATTACAATTTATTAAATTTGTTAAATTAAAGCATTATTACTTTTTGCCGCTGAAATAGAAATATTAATTCGGAACGCTACGTTAACAAGAAGCCATGGCAGCCGCGGGAACGATAGCTTTTAAAATGCGCTTACAAGGGTCGGAGAAGAGGGCAAGAAACCATTATATTGTTCGGCGGAGGAGAAGCCATGGCAGCCGCGGGAAATGCGGGTGCTTTTAAAAAAATACGGTGTTATGTTGGTTAAGAGGTGAAAAATAATTCTGCTCTTTATGTAGTGCGCGATCTAATCTTTTCAACTCTTTGACCACTAACATAACCAATCTTAATATTACTATTATACATTATCTTTGGTACTGATAGAATAACATCATTCTGTCGGTGGTATCGACCGTGTCATCTATCGAACGTGTAAGGGTGCGATTATGTTCGACTTAGTTCTAGCAATGTCACGGGTTTTCTCGACACAATTTTGTTCTATTTTCAAATTTTTTTAAATTGTAAACATGAAATTTAATATTTAGGTCTACTAAGTTGTATAGAGTCATGTCGGTCATAAACGTTGAACAATCGTAAACTATCGCAATAATAAAATTGATCAATGATACAATGTTACGTCATATGGTCAGTGTACCGGCATTATATTTTTACTTAGAAGATCACGTTCATAAGAGATTAACGTAAATCATTTAAACTATCCTCGTCATAATTTATCCCTTGATGATTTAAATAAAATACCAGTTAATTTCATATTTTACAGCCGTTCAGTTCTGTTACATTCATCAATTTCTTTTTACAACACGATAACTTCTTGAATTTTTATACAATAATTCTAAGACGTTAGGTTACCTACACTGACTATACACATTGCCTGCAAATTTAAGAAAGTATAGGAGGGAAGTTACGTTAGAAATCGGATGAAACGGTTCCTGAAAGATTGCTAAAATAATACAAAATTTGTATTATTTTTTCGAAATGGATTTCTTGTCAAAAACAAATCCACATAAAAGTGATAATTCTAACAAAAATATTTACAATGATGAAACAGCCGTTGAACAGGAATTGCAGGATTTATTAGCAGACAAAATTCCAAGTCGATTTAAAGTTGCGAGGGTTTCAGTAAGCGAGCTGACTCTAAGTAATAGGGAAATTAATAGACTAACACCAACTATTGCTGGAGAGAATCTTCAACATAGTTCTACTTCACTGTATGATTCAAGAAATTCCAGAAGTCTTGTTCAGCTAACAAGAGAAGCGTTGCCGAGGGCCGAGCATTATCGTGATATTATATCAGTTAATCATGCTCAAAGACCGACTCTTGAGGAATTACATGAAGCAAGATTTCTTGAAGACGTAAGTACATATGTAAAACTGTTAGTAGGTAGTTTCACTTTTAGTGAGTCTCTGATCTCCATTACACACAGAGATTCTATAATAAACTTACTGAAAATTAATCACTCACTTGTATGTGTTTCAATAAAATTACAAGCTTTTTGAAACTGTTTAGTTTCTTCTTAATATTTTTTTTAAATTTTGGGTTTAGTTTGGTTTTTAACTTTGACTCTTCATTAGTCTGACTAAAAAAAGCATATGATTATAGTCGAAAAGGATGGTTTCACCAGCTTAAAAGTTACTGTTAACTTTCATAAGTTTACTATTAAGTTCTTTTGACCCATATTACAAAGACCATGGTTTGAGCCTTAAAACCTTTCTTCATGGTTTACATTTTTAAATCTGTAAGTTAATGTGTATACTTTGCAATCTGTTCAATTTAAGAACAATAAAATGAAATGAAATGATGTGATGATTGTATGATGTGTAAATGAGGTGTAGTCTTGTACAGACTCAGGGCGACCTATATTATAATTAAGTTGTTATTTGTTTCTTTCTTTGGTTGGTTTAAATTATTTTAATCAGATTTTATACCAATTTTATTTTTGGTATAGACTTAGTTGGGTTTTCAAGGCATCAAACAAAATTTCTTATGGTTTTTATGAACATTTCCTGTGATTTTAAAATATTATTTGCAACCCCCTACCATTTTCCAAATCACAAATATTTTATCATTATCATGAAATATGCTACATTTTCAATACAATGAATTTGTCTATACTGAATTTCTTTACATAGTTCATCTCTGAATTCCACTCCCACTCTACTCTCAAGCCGTTTAATTCAGGTATGCAGGCAACTTCTTTGTTCAAAACTTGGCCAATGACAATATCTCGGTAATCTTTTGTGATTTGCATCTTCAGGGTGTCCTGTTAGCTCTTCAGCTGTGTAATTCTCTTCTACAGCATAGAAATTAATTAATGTGTCAGTGACAGTTCTGTCTTGTCATTGTCTTGGCTAGAATTTGTGTGTTCACTTGTAAGTCTTTTGATCAGTGAATGCAAATTATAAGAGTTATATTGTATCAAAGAAAACCACAATTAAGTACCTCAGCTTAATTGAACTGATCCTTGAAAAATGAGTATAAACAAAGTCACACAATAAGGAATAAGAAATTGATGTGTTTACCAAAGAAATAGGTATTTAGATGGTAATGGTATGATTGACACATCAAAAATAAATAGGATAAAGATATTTTATTAATTTTTATAAGAACTTGATTTCATTTTCACTTTAAAATTTTTACAATAATTTTTAATTACTGATTGTTTTAAAGTTTGAAGTTTTCTTGTATAATAAAAAAAAGAATAATGAGATGGAATCTATTTTGGTTGTACTTTAACTAGGCCTTATCTTGAATAATCATGAGGATAATATTGAAAAAATCTGGTGTGAAGTACTCACACGACTTTCTCATGTCAGCATAGATAATGAACGATAAACCTACGTTTCATTATGAGTAAACAATGTAAAATGAAAAACAACCTCATTTTAATCATGAGTGAATGATGCAAAATGAAATACAGCCTTTGCTCGACTTAAAAATACAAGAAAACCGGTAATTTTGTCTCTAAACTACGTCTCTGTAGAGGAAAATGCTTAAAATACCAGTTGTAGGTTTTTTAATTTCCTATAATTTTAATTATATACTTTTTTGTTGTAAAATGCATACTAAGGTCCCAAATCTTAAAAATTCCAGTTTTTTACAAATTTTGATGAAAAACCAGAAAATCACTAAACTAAGTGTTGTACAAAAAACGTTGTACAAAAAATTGAAGAACAACTTTGATTAACTTATAGCCTGAACACTTTTGTCGTAAAATGCATGCAAAAGCCGAAATCTTAAAAAATTCCATTTGTTTGCAGATTTTGATGGTCAAATATTTTTCTGTTTTTTGTATGTATTCACTTTTGTAAATTATTACAGGTACATTTACTTTATCAGCTTTTACAGTTACAGCATCTTCATCTTGCAATTTTTTCTTTAAATTTTCATATTTTTTATTTATTTTTTTATTATAATTATTTAAATTTTTGTTTTTATAATTTATATTCAATATGTTACTTTTCACATTACTTCTGATTATATTATGATTTTCTACTTCAATTTTATATAAAGCAGATTCAATGTCTATTATATTGTGTTTAAGATCCTTAAGTATGTTATTTGTGCTGTAATTATGTTTTATGCCTAAATTCAAAATCTCTTCATCATTTTTATTAAGTTTTATATTTGTATTGTTAATGTACGGATTGCCAAATTTTATTTTATTATCTGTCATTTTATATTTATTGTTCAATAATTTATTGAATTTAACTTTGATAGTTTTTATTTTATTATTGATTAAAGATTTGTTATTTACACTGGTATGATAGTTTATAAGATTGTAATATATAGATAACCATATAATTTTAAAATATTTAAATGCAATTCGTACAGTTCTATGTTTGTATAGACTGTATAAAGAGACCCAATGTGATGGGAACTGTGCGGTAATTTCAAGTTTTAAAAATATAACGTATTAAGAATTAATAATAGATAGAGAACTAAACTGGAAATTTCACATTTTAAATCTAAAGATAAAGCTCAATAACGTAAAGAGAATTATTTATTTTGAGAGAGATTTTGTCCTGTAAATGTTTTGAGATCCATATTTTTCTTTGGCTTAGAGTATATTAAATTATACTTTGGTGTGTTGGGGTAGGATCTATATTACTAATCTCATGCCGTTTATCATTCAGCAAAAATATGAAGTCAAAGAGTTATGTATAAAACAAGAATTATTGATTTTTCTTGGCCATTATTTTCAACTACACGTCTTACCGCTGAGACATCTCAATGTTTTTTAAAGTAATGGCTGTTTTTTATAAAAGAAGTGGAAATTAATAAGAAAAATAAGTTCATATAATAATAGATTAAGAGTTACACAAAACACTATAATTCCTAGAACATTTTTAACATTTTATAAAAAAAAATTTGAATTTAATGCGCTCAAAATATACAACTCTTTCCCTTGATTTAAAATTAACAAAACTTACAATAAATTTAGAATACGTATAATTAAATATTTTTTATTTACTGTAAATAGCATAGAACAAATTTATAAATAATTGATTCTGTCGATTGAAATAAACTGGATAGTTATAATTTAAATTGTCTAAAAATAGCACTGCATTTATTTATTTGAAATTATTGGTTTTTAAAAGTGTTCATACGTAATATTTATATTTTGTCAGCGGAATGCTAATATTACTGATGGAACCTCTAAATAGGCATTGGCCTGGGGCCCTATTTTTACTTGCTGAAAAAATTTGAACATTACTCATTATTTGTCTTAGAAGGTCAGGTGCAGGGGCAAACTCTAACAACTCAACCAATTTTAATAAGGGTCATACCAATATTCCTTGAAGACTTAGGAATATAATTTTAGATGCAAATCAATTTGAATAACTTTAGAAGTTTATAAGAAAATTACAAACTAACTTTTGAAATAAATTGATTAAGACATTGCACTCTTTTTAGCCTTTCAAATTGATCATGCAGATCTTATGCCATGTTGATTGGTATTATATCCATGTAGAGTTCACTATTCACTGTTCACTGTTATTTACTTATCGTGGCAACATCTAAATTCAATATCCTGCCCTATTTATTTTATTATGTAATAAGAAAAATTCTATTGTATATATTTTATAAGAATGTTGTAAACTTCTTGTATTAACTTAATTTAATATTAAGTATTTAATTGTGTATCTAGCTGGGAATAATTTTCAAGTAGGCCTATAGCATTTTTTTTGGCAGACTACCCTCCTCCATCCTACTGACATGACCAAAGCATCGTAAATTTGTCTGACTAATGCTAATTATCAGACTAACTATTTGCATAATTACATAATACCTAATTACATAATTTATCATTCCATCTCTTTCTTGTCTTTCCTTGCTCACTTCTCTTAAATATTAAGTAAGATATTAAGACTTAAGACTTAAATATTAAGTACTTCTCTTAATATTATTTCTGCTGCTTGGAGTCTACCTTTTAGCCTTCCTACCTGTCCTTGTTTATGTTACATAAGTGAGTATTGGCACATAATATTCATTACATATATTTGTTTACAGTTCACTGAGAAATCTTGATCCCAAACTAAGCTTTTCACACTTTGGAAGAAACCACCACTTGCTATCTGACCTTTTTTCTTTACTTTTTATCTAATTTACTGCCTGTGAGAAAGCGGTCCCAAAATATGTGAATTCTTTAACTTCCTCTAGCAACCTACCATTTAGTCTTAATCCATTTTCTGCCTTCCCTCCTCACATATCTTCTGCACCAACACTTCACTTATTTCTTCACTGGATTGCAAACCATACTTAACAATCTCTTCACGACAGCTTCTCCTCTGTCTTTCCCCATGTAACCAGAACCAGATCATCTGCAAACAACTTCCAGTATTTTCTTTGATCTTCCTCTTCACTCTCTTGTGAATCAAAAAACTATTCAAATTTTGGCACAAAACTTATCTTCTCATCTCCTATTAAAAAAATAGAATATTCTATCCGAGCAGATTAGACGCAAAATGTAACTAATATATTATGGAAATGGAAAATATGTTGGTTCAGAACTCTTTCTGACAATATAAGAAAATATAAAGATGCTGTACCTTATCATAAGAAAATATGCCAAGTAGATAAGTTTTTGTCTATTTGATCCCTTTTTTGTTTTATTTAAAATCACATCAACAGCTACGTCGTTAGTGACTACTGTGGATTTTCAAACTGTAACAGTGGGTTTTAATCTGTTAAGATTTCAAGGCCCTAGCTGGGAACAAACCAGGGACTTTCTGTTTTGTAGGCTAGTATACTAACCACTGCACCATGGAGGCAGCCTTATTTAATTTTGTTTCTCTGAAATTTACAGTTTTTAAAATATAATATTTTATTTATAATATCCATATTTCATGAGCTATTTTATTCCTAATGTTATTTGAGTCACAGTTAGAAATATAAGAGCTGGAATTAAAAAGAAATATGAGTGAAGTGTTTGAAAACAGCATATTAGAGAAAAGGTGGAAGGTTTAATAATTAATATGATCTTTTAAAATGTAAAGAGTAATTTGGAATGGGTAATGAGGACAGCTGTTGAGATAGATTTAGCAGGATGAATAACATGTGTTGTATACTATATTGCCTACTTAGAAGATGGTACAAGGAAGACAGTATTATGATGGTCTATAATAAAACCGGCATATATTGAATAATTGCATGGCCCCCGTCTGTGCTTGTGCTGTTGGCCGGATGGTACTTCTGTGTAACCTTGTCTTCAAAATAAAACTTGTGACCATTCAATGGTCACCCTGTCATATTGTTTGCTTGATAGTTATAGAATAGCCTTCTATACACGGTACCTTCTGCTCAATTGATAAATGACGATTTCTGCTGTCACGCTTCTTCATAATGCTCAAATGAATTGTGTATTTTCTAAATAGGCATATACTTGTCTTCCTCTTACTACATCCTTTCATACAATACAATAAGTGTTCAACTCTCATGAAAGTGCTGCTATATAAACTAAGTTCTCAGTTACTGAAAAAAATTAGTTCAATGCAAATAAAAAAAAGCAAACTGGTCTAAACTAGTTGAACAAACCACTGTCATACTCTTTATTACTGAAAGTAGCCACAATAAAGTAAGGTGACCGATTACTTTCATACCGATGTATAATATAAACTATCAGTAGCACCTATGCATATTTTTAGTAAATACATGTTCCCAAATTCTAATTTTTTTCAATTATTAAAAAACCGTATTTTTATTTTTAGTAAATACATGTTCCCAAATTCTAATTTTTTTCAATTATTAAAAAACCGTATTTTTAAAGTGCATTGAAAAGTGAAAATCTGAATAAGGTTTTATATAGAAGTACCTTAGTTGTTTTTATTAATACCGAAGATCTACAATAAAATTATAAGTTTCCTTTAAAAATGATAATGTTGGCCTGGAAAACCTAGTCATTTTTTACATTTTCCCCTGGTAAAACTTAGTTTTAACACTTCAAAACTATTGCATACGTTTGAGGAAAATAGCGAAATTTTGATAGAAACAGCTCTGTAGGTTTCTATGAAAATTTACAAAAAAACTCAAATTAACCAAAACACATTATTATTATTAACCCACCGTGTTGGTCTAGAGGTAAAGTTGTCACCCCGAGTCAGCTGTTTAACAGCTGATTTTCAGAGAGCAGGTTCCTGGTTCTAATCCTAGTAAAGGTAGTTACTTTTATACGGATTTGAATACTAGACAGCGGTTAACAGTGTACTTTGATGGTTGGGGTTCAATTAACCATACTCTCTCAGGAATAGTCGGCCTGGGTCTGTACAAGAACACACCTCATTTACTAGTCATACAAATTATCCTTATCTCATTGGGTCATGGGGTTGCTCATTGTTCTGAATCGAACATATTGCAACGTGTACGCAATAGGGATTAAAAAAAATATATTATTCTACTTTAAAATTAACGATGTATTCTAAATAGGTACGCTTACTCTATATCTGTATGAAACTTTTTATTACTACTAATCGTATAAAATAATAAATTAATATATTTGGCCGGCCTGTGGTGTAGTGGTCAGTGTAACTGGCTTTTATACCGGGGTCCCGGGTTCGATTCCTGGTCAGGTCTGGGATTTTGTCGTTTGTAAATCACCTCATAACCATTACCTACGTAGCAGCTCAAGACTTATGTAGGCGTCATCACTCAACAAAGAAAAAAAATTTGTGACCGATGGGCCACTGCTACCCCTTCTGAGCCAAAGTAGCCCCGGTTTACCGTAAAGCATAATCCTGATTTCAAGGAAAATTAAATTTTTCGATTTTATTTCTGTCCCTTTCTTCTTATATCAAATTTCTTTCTTTATAAAGATATATCTTTATTAAAAAAAAACCTGTCAAAATCAAGGACACTTGCACTCCTTAGAAAGTATATTTTTATTTTATTTGCCATTCCGATCGAGAAAATTATTTCGACTCTAAATAATTTTGCATAGAATAAAAATAAACCGATGCTTTGTAAATGAGCATAAAGTATCTCATTTATTTATTGAATTGTCTCTTTAAAATTCAAAGCTAAATAACTGATTGGTTATTAAGCGACTACATTAAGTACTGTGTTAGGCTTTGTGTGAATAATTTCAAAACCTAGTCGGGAATCAGTGTCGGAATCTTCAGCTTAGCAATCAAGAATGGTACAGATTGTGGCAACGAGATGGCAAAAAATTACTTCGTGGTTTATATGTGCCATATTTTGCTAGTCTGTGCTCATGCACAGTAATTGGCATTCTCTCGTTTGTTATAACTTCAGGTACATTTTTGAGTAAGCTAAACGGTTTCTCACATGAATCATTTTAACAAATTATTCTTTTCGAAAGCACATGGTTTCATAATAAAACTATGAATAAACTTGCAAATTTATTGCTCAATTGTGGTTATAAGAGTGCTTACGGATGCTAAATTTTTTTGTTTCTTTAAGAATAAAAAAAAAAGATTTCACATGTTGCAGAAAGATACATTAACAACGTAAGAATAAAACATAGAACAAAAAAATAATAAACGATATTCTTAGTGTAACAATAAAACAATCATAATTAATTCTAAATAAAAAATAAAAAAAATCTACCAACTAATTCCACTAGAATAAAGAAGGCCTCCAAGGCAAGTTTCTGAAGTACTAGGCTAACATTTCATTTAAATTTGCTGTTTTACGATGTCTATGAAAAACTAGGTTTTCTAGATTTCCCGGTGGAACTCTCTATTATTGCCTTATTACCTAATTTTTAATGTTTCCTCGTTCCAAAAATTAGGGTAATTTATTCTCTTCTAGAATTTTCCATAGAACATTTTGTTAAGAAAAATAAGGGGTTTAACGCCTACCATTGGATTCTATTGCGAGGCTAATAAATCTATCTTTTAAAAATTATTCACGCAAGCCTGATGTAAGCTCTAATTTCCGGTCGTTTAAAGATTTCTTCTCAAAATAGAATCGGAAGATTGAGGATAATAATAGGTGACAATAGTGCGGTTCTACAACGAATTTAAATAAATTGCGACAAAACAGATTGCCGTATAAAAAAGGATATCATTGTAATAGGTGTGGAAAAAGAACAATTGGTTATTTTTAGTTGAACAAAATATTAGGGTTAATTGAAATTATGATGTGTCTAAAATTTAAAATTAGACTATGAATGGACCGGCCATTTATAGTGCACAATCACTTACGCTACTTAGGTCAGGCCTATACTATACGGGTCAGTTTGTCCGACGGTGACAATGAAAAGATTAATGGCTTCCTTATAACAAAGAAAGCCAATGTACCAAGTCGCACATGTACGCTTATTGCACGCACATTAAGCATGTTGTATAATGACACTATTAGTGCTAACTAGAAGTAACTATTTCCTCGATTTTAAAAGATTAAATTAATTCTCAAAAAGATCATCCGTATACCAGGGAATTAATCTTTCGGATTCATACGTTGTAGAATAAATCTTTGCCCATCTTCATTTTTTTAAAAACTGGTAAAATTTACGATACGTCATTATTACCGGACCTACAGATTTTTCTAATGAAAAATGTATCCGCAGAAGTCTGCTTTATGGAACAATCGGGAAAAATTTTATACTAAAACATTTTTGCACAATCAGAAAGTTTTTCAATAGAATTTCATAGCAGTCCACTTTGTTATTCTTAAGTGAATATATTTTTTTAAAGTTTATTTGATAAACTTATATAATATATTTATATATTATATATTTTTTAAGTTTATTTAATAAACTTAAAAAAATACATTCACTTAAGAATAACAAAGTGGAGTTTTTTTTTAAGTTTATTTAATAAACTTATATAATATATTTTTTTAAGTTTATTTAATACACTTAAAAAAATATATTCACTTAAGAATAACTAAGTGGAATGCTATGAAATTCTACTGATGAAGAGTCGCATCAACAGCTGGGTCGTTAGCGACGACGGAAGGTTAGGGAATTGGAAAGGTGGGTTTTTTTGACAAAACTTGCGATCAATTTACGCTTAACTTTTAGAAAATGTTTATGATACAATATAATAACACTGACATGAGTAGGGAAGTGTCCACCGACCCTTCTCTGTAAATTAAACACAAAAAGAGTAGACTATTCATACATAATTACTACCTGCGGTAGTTATGTAATGAAATGAAAGAAAACATAAAATTAATATTTACACAAATATAAACAAACATTTAATTGTAGGTATTAGAAAACAAAACAAAAAAAATTAATAATTAAATAACTTAAATAAAACAAAGATTATTTTCATTTTTACGGTAGCTAGAAGAAAAAAGATTATATTTACGGTAGGCAGGGTTATAAAAATGTATGGTTTATGATGGTATAATTACATTATAATATTGCACACAACTTTTATTTAGTTATTAAGAATGTACCACTACTTCATAACACCATATTCACAAAATTTCGTGTAGGCTGAAGGTGTAAAAAAACTTTAATCTCTCCCAACTATAGGCCTACCTAAAACATAGATTCTTTACAATCTCCTTATAGTATTAATAAAATTGTTTACAATTTTGTAGCCAATGGATTATTACGGCTGTAAAGGCGATTTTGAAAACTTTGTTTAAAACATCTGATTTTTTCGTTAATCGTTGCCAAATTTAAATACTCGTGCATACCCTTATTAGTAACAAACTAGTTGGGGTTAGTGATGATTCAGAAAACTTTATTTTGAAACCGCTGCAGGATTTCTAAGTTACTATTACTACTGGTTTTCCCATAATTGAATCCCGTAGCTTCAAATGAGTTTCAAAATAGCTTTATAAACAAAAGTTTATTTTCTGTAAATAACGGAAATCGTTCCATCAACCGCTGCATCTTACTTAATCGGATATTTAACTCATATCTTTTAATTCTGATATGATTTCTCCACGTGAACCTTCTGCTCGAAGTACTTAGCACCTGTACTCTGGTATGCTTTTGTTGTTTCAAAATACTGGAGGACAAGTTTTCTTTCGTAAGGAAAAAGTGATGTGGTTGGATTTACCCGTATTGGTCTTCACTTTTCACTTGTTTAACTATCTTCTAAGAATGATTTGATAATTTTGAACGGTATCCGAAGCAATGGCAGGGTCTTCACTGGTCGATAAGATTGCTGTATCATCAGCAAACGTTGCAATGATCGTACCAGGAGTTTCAGGTATACCAGATGTAAACAATGTGTATAGCACAGGTCCTAAAACCGACCCCCTGAGAACGCCTGCCTTAATATGAAACTTTACTTGAAATATCCTTCCACTCAGATACGATTTTAAAATGATTAAATTAGGATATGGCAACGATATTTTGAGATGAGAATTTTAAAATGTTATGTACTCTCAACCCTTCTGTATGGGGCGGAAGCGTGGACCCTTACTGATGCCTCATGTAATCGCATAGATGCATTTGAGATGTGGTGCTATCGCCGCATGCTCAGAATCTCATGGACACACCACGTGTCAAACGATGCGGTACTACAACGCATTGATGGACAACTAGAATTCTTACAACTTGTCAAGCGTAGAAAATTGGAGTACTTCGGGCACATCATGCGAAACGAAAAATATCACCTTCTTCAACTCATCCTACAGGGGAAGATAGAGGGGCAACGATCAGTAGGGCGAAGACGGATATCGTGGCTGCGGAATTTGCGGGCGTGGACTGGGATGACGTCAACAGCTCTGTTCAGAACGGCAGTGAATAGAGTAATGTGGACCAATGTGATGGCCAACATCCATAGAGGATAGGCACTTCAAGAAGAAGAACGATATTTTCAGTTTATAAAAAAGGCCTTCATACCAAACTCTATCGAAGGCTTTTTCGACATCTAGGAACACTACAGAACGTATTCCCTGCTTTCCAAGCATTTTGTAATTACGCCAACAACTTCTATGCTCTGCTCTTTCGTTGAATGACTACAACGGAATCCAAACTGGTGGTCTTGTATCAGGTTGTTTTGAGCCAGCACTACTTTTAATCTTTGCAAAAATAATTTTTTTAACACTTTCGATAATAAAGGCAAAAGACTTACAGGTCTGTACGACGATAATTAATTAAGTTGCTTTCCAGGTTTGAGTATCATCACCACTTGGGAGACCCTCCACTGAAAAGTACATTGCCCCCAATGTACCATTAAAGTGTTGTTAATAAGTGATGGCTCGCTCAGGAATTTTCTGTAAAACGGTTGCAGTTATTAGCTCAAAACCTGGAGCCTTACCTTTTGGTAGACTTCTTTTTTCTGATTTAAATTCTTGCTTCGTAAATGGTTTAGTAGGAGGACTTAGCTGTAGTGCGGGCTGTTGAGAAAGTCACGTATATCTCCGTTGTCTGTGCCAATTAAACGCATGTTTGCTTGAAAGCTCTCCGCTAAATGTGATGCAAATACCTTAGTCTTGTCTTTGTCGGAGTTTGCCTATTTTCTATAGTCCATTCTTATTGGTGGAACCGGTGATATTGGCCTCTTAAACCGCCCTGTTGATTTCCACAAAGAGTCCTCACTCCTTTGAGTGTCGTCCAAATTTTCGACGTATTTGAAAACTCATAATTTTTAATATTTCTTATGAGTAGTTTTAACTTCCTTGACGTCCCATTGAAATCATTTTTGTCAACCGGAGTTCTGCTATTATGCCATAATCTACTCAAATGTCTCTTAACAACTTTTACTAGTACCTCATCAGGATAGTTCATGTGCTTACATTCACTCTCAATTAGAGAAGTGTTAGCTCACACTGCTCGTTGTACAATATTAGTAAAGTACTGAGTGGCAATATATATTTCTTCACCTGTCTTTAACGATACATTGAGATTTAAGTTATCATCTACCATTGATGTAAAGCCATGCTAGTCTGTATGATTATTTGTTAGAGATGGTAGTTAGATGGTACATTTTTTCTTTATAATTTCCGTGCTAACCGTAAGTATGATAGGACTGTAATCTGATGTTCCATCAAGACAACCGTCCACATCGGTATAAAATCGCCATATTCTTTTCGAAACAAAGAAATCCAGCAAATTCAGAAACCTGGCAGAATCAGAAGGCCAGTACGTTGGCTTTCCATTCAAAATTGCCTCGTAACCATTTCCATCTGTGCAGACCTCCAACTCTCTTCCCCTAGGAGAAATGAGTCTCGAGTCCCAGTATGTATGTTTACCATTCCAGTCACCTCCTGATAGAAATCGAGTACCTAAATTTTTAAAATAATCTTGACACATGTTTCTGGTGATTCGGAATCTTGGTGGACCGTAAACCGCTGACACGACAAGTGGGCTCTGCCAATCACTAACGCAAACAGATACAGCCTGCAGGTAGTTGTCAGTAAACGGTGGCAGTTCGTAATGACTGATGTTAGATTTAATAATGGTTGCACAGCCTCCATGTGCCCTGCCATCCGGTGGTTTGCGCAATATAATGAGTAACCAGAAATCTTAAAGTTATTACGATCCGTAAAATGCGTTTCAGATATCATGATATCAATTTTGTGCAAGTTCAAGAATAAATCATTGTCTTGTCTCAGAGAGAACCCGGTATGTTTCATTATGCAATTCAGGAATCTCATTTGCAAAGCTTGGTAATAACGTGGTCAATAATCCCGTAAAGTTGCCCATTTGCTATATCAGCATTTTAATTTGCTTATTTAATTTAGTTTTGGTCTTCCTGATGGACTCTTTGATGCGGCTGTTTCACAACATCAGCAAACGATCAAATATAACCATACGAAGAATGAATGAAGGAGATCTTCTGGCGGTAATCTCGCTGAACCTTGTTGAAATTGAGGGAAGTGTTCAATGTTTGTATCAAAAGTAGTATTTCTCGTACGTAGGTCTACACCCCGATTTCTCTTGACTGTGAACTTTTTAATTTCCTCTACAAAATTTCTTGATAGACCTGACAGCTTCTATAGTTGGCTGGGTGATTTTCGTGGCACAACGTGCACGTTGTTGGAGTATTTTTGTCGATCTCAGGTAGTCTTTCGTTCTATGACTCTTGGCAAATTTCACTCATTGCAAAGGTCTCATGCAATTAATTCTCGTATGCCCATATTGCTGGCATCTCTTACATTGTAGGCCTACTATGCCTGAAGTTGTTTTTTGGTTGTTCGAACTTTATAACACAACTGTAGAAATATATTTAATGTTATTAATGTCTTTATATGTGGTCACACAGTTTGAATTAAAGAAAAAAAATTAAGGTTCCTTTGTTACGCGGTTACGAGCTTCGATAACATCACAGCGAATTTTATGATCAAACTTTTCAATTTTCCTTAATTACTAAAAAGAGGTGCGAGTAATGTAAGCTTTTAGAACCACCCTGTAAGCTTTTTCCTTCCAAATGTTAAATGTGGATGCAATTAAATTATTTTCACGTGCAATACCAACAATTTTTTCTTTCTCTTGCCTGTATGAATATATAGGAAGGAAAGTTTTGTTTTTATGTTGATTTTTCGAAATCGAGTGTTCACCATATTTACATGTTTTCAGACCCCCTGAACCAAAAAAAAAAAACATGTGTTAGCAATTGGTCTGTGTGCGAACAAAATATCTCAAGAACGAAACATCGTACGAAGTTGAAACGTGAAACTTAAGTTAGGTACCACTAGAGGACCCGACTCGAACATTTTCACCAAAATCGGTCGACCGGAAGTAGTAGTTTATTCGTGTAATGTTTCACTTTCTAGCGATTTTTCAAAAACGGCTCCTACAATTGTTTTTGTTTTGCTCACATTTTTTTTGTTCTAAAAGGTAGGGTAGGCGCCATGTCTGCTGAAATTCTTGGAGAGGCTGTGTTCTCGTAGAAAAAAATGTTTTTTTTAAAATTACGGCCTTAATATGCATGTTAGGGCAAAAGTGTAGAACATTTTAAACCTACAATTTTTATTCCAAACATATTTTTTGTATAACGCTTGGTTTAGCGGTAATTAGTGATTTTCTGTGTTTTTTTCATGAAAATCTGTAAATAAATGGATTTTTAAAGATTTCGGCCTTAGTATGCATTCAACGACAAAAGTGTATAAAGTCAAATTTGTAGGAAATTAAAAGATCTACAACTTTTATTTCAAGCATTTTCCCTGCAGAGCCTAGTTTAGCGTGAAAGAGTGATTTTCGGTATTATTAAGCCAAACTAAGGTTGGTTTTCATTTTGCATCATTCACTCATGATTAAAATTAGTTTATGTTTTTTGTTTATTTCTAATGTTAGGTTATATTGTTCATAATTTGCATTGGCAAGAAAAAGTTGTGCGAGTGTATCACACCAGGTTTTTTTTAATAAAATTTAATTTCGTGATCAATCATCTGTTTTGTTTACGTTTTATTTTTTAATACTGAAACTGTTTGCCAATCAGGTGTTAATTTTTTCCCGACATAGTGCCTTTTAGATTTTGGCGCGCTAACCTTTTAGGATCCCTTAGAAGAGAAGAAGAAGGTGGGTGGTCATTTCACACCTGCATATTTCCTATCAACAATGTAAACAATGTAAACAATGGAAACAGCTGTTTCTTGTGGCATTTGTTTTTCTAGGCAAATGAATTTATTTTTTGTGATTGTTTAAGTAACTAAACAAGAGATTAAATGAGACAATGAAAATCGTCTTTCCGAGTTAAAGAAACAGTGCTAACTAACACTTTTACAATAAGTAACGAAAATAAATGAACCACAATAAAAATTCAGGACAGTCTAGGTCTATTCACAACAACATTAAATCTCAAATACCGCAAGATAACATTTGTATATAGTTTTGAAATTAAGAAATAGCTGAGTTTAACAGTCTATAATTATTATAAAAAATTTAAAAAAATTATTAACGCAGTACCTACTCACAAAAATATTGTGATTACCAATCACATTATTGTAGTGTAAATCACTTATTTTACTAATAATGACTCTTTAACCCTTTCAGTACCAACAACCGGAAAACAGGACGTGTACAGTTCAGCCGTTCTTATTTTGCTCCTTACTGTCAACAAACCAAAGCCACCTACTACAGGGTGCACGCTAGAGTCCGCGACTTTACGGATGTATTCCTATCAAGTTAACTAATTTATTAATTATAAGTACTTAAAGAACTAAAAACATCAGTCATGATATGATGTAGGCCTAACAATTTCATTTAAAAAAATAATTTTAAAAGTATTTTGTATTTAAATACTTTTGGAAGTATTTTGTTGTTACTTTTTAATCAGCGTGTACACATTTTGATACAGTGCGCATTCTCAGTGACGTCATTATTTGTTTACATTAGAAACAAACTAAGAGAGGCTGGACTATATTTTATATTTTACGTAGTTACAACATCCAGTTTACCGTACGTCCGTAAGTCATACATAAAGTGCCAACGTCCAGATAACCGAACATTTCCAATAAAACTTTTAAACAAAAATTAATGGAATAATGTATTTTGAAACCGCCTCCATAGCGTAGTGACTAGCGCGCTGGCCTACAAAGCGAAAGGTGGTTCGATTCTTGGCTAGGGTCTGGAAATTATAACAGTTATAACCACCTTTAAGGTACCATTGGCGTAGTTGGTAACGTGCTCGCCTCTCATCATGCGGTCTTGGGTTCGAATCCCATTCAGGCACGGCATTTTTTCATACGTTACAAAAATCATTTCATCATTCACCGTCTGCATTAGCAGTAATTGCAGAACAGTCGGACGTTAAACAAAAAAAAAAAATCTCATGCGTTCTTGGGTTCGAATCCCATTCAGGCACGGCATATTTTTATTCGTTACAAAAAAATCATTTCATTCTTCACCGTCTGCATTAGCAGTAATTGCAAAACAGTCAGACGTTAAACCAGAAAAAAAGAAAAAAAAGAAGGTACCAAAACGCACAACAGTTGCTAATGACCAAGCTGTCGATTCGACTTTAATAAACTAAAAAAAATATTTTGAATATATTTTTTTGTGTCAGAACAATTTCTTTTTTTTTATGAACATAATAAAAATTAATTTTAACAGGAAATTTTATTTTTCTGTAACGTTGAAATTTCGGTCGGCAATGGCAGGCTTTACCCCCGCAAGTTTGCGAAATAAGGGCTGTCTGTTTTTGTACACCCTTTTCCAAATTAAATGGCACTTTAGATCAAACTTTTAAATATTGTTTCGGTGCTAAAAGGGTTAAATCAAAAGCAAAAAATCTTTATGTTTCATTCAATCACTAAACCACAGCCTAATGACTAGACATTAGCCGGGCACTTAGAAAAGTGGTTAGTTTATTTTCAGACGTAGGCTAAAAACAAAACAAAAAAACAAAACTAAATACAGCTGATCGCACCGCGGGTTTTGGCACGTAATAATCTGGAATCTCTGAGAACAAAAATATCTGCGATACCGAAAGCAATGGCTGTGATATTTCCTGTTGTGAGGGTCAAATATAATCATTAGAATCAGCTGACATACAGTCTTTCAAAAAATTCTGTAAAGTATAGATTATTAAAATAAAAATAGTAGGCCTACTCACATTTTATAACAAGGAACTGATACAAAGAGCTTATTGACTAGTCCTCACCACCCAAAACACTTCAAAACTCTGTAAAAACTTCTAGATAATCACCATTTATCTAGAGAGAAATCAAACACGTTCGTTTCTTATAAAACCGGAAGTCGAAGTCTCAAAATAATTATTAAAACAATATTCAAAAAATTGTCAAATTTTTGCGTGCTAAAATCTGTTCACATAGAACGAATAAAAGTTACGAATAAAAGTTATTGCCGGCCGCATTGGCGTAGGCCTAGTTGGTAACGTGCTTGCCTCTCATCATGCGGTCTTGGGTTCGAATCCCACTCAGGCACGGCATATTTTCATACGTTACAAAAAATTATTTCATCCTCCATTGTACAAAAAAATAGTTACACCCCAACGTCGTCGCTAATGACCGTTGTAGTTGATGCGACGTTAAATAAATAAAAAAAAGTTACGAAAAAATAATTTTGTTTTACTTCAGTTAGGCAGGAGGTCCTTCTCGTGGTGCAGTAGTGCTTAGAGTGCTAACCGTTTTACACTGCAAAACGGAAACTCTCGGTCGAATCCTGGCTAGTATTCGAGAACCCACTCTGGTCGCTAATTATTATGAAGTAGTTGAAGAGAATTAAAATAGTCTAAAAACTAGACAGTACCTATATTTAACGATTTATAGAAAAGTTTGGGCTTCATTTTACGCGCGCGTAAGAGAAGCCTTAACGGATGACCAAATCACTTCGTGTAAACTCAGACCTACTGGGAACAGTGAGTACAGTGAGTATTTTTACTAGACTCAAAAATACGACGTTCTAAATACCAATAAGTTCTACGGTTTACTTAGAGTTTATTTAATTCGATAAAACAACTTCATGCAGTTTATTAAAGATATTCAGCCAAATTTAGCAGGACTTAAGAAGATTCAAATTTGTTCGTTAATATGAATGTATTCAGTTATCATAATAGACTATAGGTTCAATTTTGAATTTTTTCAATGTTCAATTTTGTATATTCTATGATAAATACCTATAATTTTAAAAATAGATCGTAGGCCTAATTTTTCTGATTCGTTAATTAGCAAACCAGATAATAGTGAACTGTTTACATGTCTTTCTCTAAATATAGCCTACCATAAAGTTTTACACCAATAAAGCCACTGTGTTTTAATGTTTTAAGTCTTACGTAGGTATAAAAATAGGAGTCAAAATTATAATTAATTTTAAGTTTTAATCACGGTACAGTTTACACTACCTTTAGCATATTCAATAATACGGAAGCGTGCAAAATCCTAGTTTATAACAAATTCCGTTTTAAGATATAAATAAATTATGTTAAGTTTTTATTTAGTTATCGGGCAACTTTTGACGCCTAATGTTGTTCGTTCATGTACTGGTTAGCAGCCAACTGGTTTCCATATTCAGTCGTTCATCTAACCGATGTAACTTAACAATTCAAAGCGACTCTCTATGAGCAAACTTACTGACTTACTGCGCATATATGTCTCGCTAATCTTCAAGCAGTACGTCATACTCAATTTTTGTCCTATTTTGATGCTGCATCCGTAGGAATTATAGTTTTACGTGGTTAACGTTGTAGGATGCTCAAAAAAGAAAAAGGTCGTTGGGCCAACTAGGGTCACCCCTCCCCAACGCATCCACATCCCAACTTGTCGTGGATCTATGTGTTGGTCTTATCCTCCTAAACAAGAATACCTTCTGATAAAAAGGAAATAATACTTAAAAAAAATCTTCCGGACTTAGGCTAAAAATTATCCCGGTGGAATAATAGCAGTAACACAAGACAATATTCTCGGATTAAGCTAAACTAGCGCGCGAGAGCGTCCTTTACTGACACTTCAAGTGGATCTGCCGCCACATGTCTCATTTTTAGAACTTTGAATGTACCGATTCTTATTTTAAAGTGATTTTCCTACAATTTTTGGTTGGTGCACTTTTTCAATTAATGCAGCGGTTCCGATGGTTTTTTAGGTTTAAAAATTCTGAAAGATGTATTTTTAAACACAAACCTAAACCTAAAGATGTATTTTTAAAAAATACATCTATCAGAATTATTAAACCTAAAAAACATCGGAAACGCTGCATTAATTTGTTTCGTTCTGAGCATCCGTGCTTCCATTTCATATAAGACAAACGTGAAGATTTACGTTAACATCTCAGAAGCCTGGTTAGAATTTCTAAATTTAAATTTATTGGTAACCATAATAAGTTTCGCCTTGGCGCAGTTGGTCACGTGCTCACCTCTCATCATGCGGTCTTGGGTTTGAATCCCACTCAGGCATGGCATATTTTCATACGTTACAAAAAATCATTTCATCCTTCACCGTCTGCATTAGCAGTAATTGCAAAACAGTCAGACGTTAAACAAAAAAAAAAAAAAAAACAAAAATATTAAGTTTCATAAAAGAATCCTTGCTATTTATATTCATGATCTAATTTTTCGTATTTGATCGTAATTTTCGTTATAGTTTCTAAGTTACCTATTTAAAGAAACTGACTTTTTCAATTTGACGAAAATCGCTGAAAGTTTAGTCAAAACGGACAAGTGAACCGGCAACCACAATCTCCTAACCTTACGCCTATGGGACCTTTCCTATGGGATTGGGTGAAGTCAATTTTTTATTGGACAATGCAAGGAATCGTATAATATAAGCTACAGAAACTTTTAATTATACCTACTCTTATCCTCATGTTTTTCGCATTAGAGAATACCGATTCGTCGAGCGAAATCCATCAATTCGAAATTCAAATGGGGGGCCTTTTCGAGCAACGTTATTGTTCGAGCAACACCTTTATTCTTTTAATTTCATTTTTCATTTTGTTCCAAATTGAGTTGTAACAACATAAGAATAGTTAATAAACTTCTGTTGTCAAACTACGAAAAAATTATATCATTCTGTTGGAAAATAGTAATAATTTGTAACAATTTAACTTACTGGTTTTTATTACCAATAATAGTTAAATTTTATTAACTTGTATTTCTTCTTAAATTTAGTTTTATTACTTTGGCAACAAATTGAAGTAGGCCTACGGTCGGTTTTAGGGCTACATAGCAAATCCAATGGAAAAAAACCACTCGTGGATCGGTCGAAAGAATGACCTTTATGAAATGTAATCCAATCGATCCCGTCGTTTTTACTCTAATGCAAATAACAATTACTCAGACGAGTGGACGGACATGATTCTGAAGGCTACCTTTTTATTTAGGGGGTCGTGTAATGCGAATACCAGTTGAAATGTAGGGATTGAAAATTTTCCCAAAACTTTTTCACAGTAGCCTAGTGGCTCTTATAACACAGAGTGCGGAAAGTAAAATCCAGTGAGTTTAACTATTACAAACAATCAAGGCAAAAATCAAAATAAAAATCAAGAAATAACTGGAAATTTGAAGAAAACTGATGAACTTGTTAAGTAATACTGAGCCCGTATATAGCCGTATTACTTGATAAAATTTTTCATCAAAATTATTCATTTGTATGCATAAATATGTTGTAGGAAGTGTACAATTATTGTCACTTGTTACAGTTGCTTTCTAAGACACAATCAATGGTTTCCTGTCTCTCTACAAGTTTACTAATGACCGTACGCCAGCTAACAATACTGTGCGAGATGAATGCAAACAAGTGCACCAATTATTAATGTTAAAAATTGTGTTTACCGTTTATACTCGATATATTGCACACCCTCCTTTGATTCAATTTTTTAATAACTATTCGTGATGATAGATCAAGTCATTAAAAATCTTCAATGTAGCCTACTTTTGTTGGTCTAATTACACATATTTTCCGCCGAGATTTATTAATCAGTTAAAGTATCGTATTTCAGTAATACGCATAGAATGAATATTAAATTCATTCATTCGTATTAATTTTATTGAACATTGTTTCAAAGTTGTTCAAAAGAAACAAAAATTGAGAAATTCTTTCTGTTATGTTTAATTGTAATACGGAAGATAGGCTATCATTCAGAAAAAAAAATCTTTGTAATTAAAACTTGAAGCGTACTAAAATAAACTAAAATGAGGCATACTACTAAAATATCAGGGAAAAATCTTGTTTTTGTTGAGTTTGGCGTACAAGTTTTATTTATAACATTTGTTTCTTCTGTACGTTGAAACCACCCCACCGGGTTGGTCTAGATGTAAAGTCGTCGCCGTGAGTCAGCTGTTTAACAGCTGATTTTAGGAGACGAAGGTTCCTGGTTCAAATCCTAGTAAAGGTAAAGGCCAAGCCATTGCTGTGAGCGCTGGACTACGCATGCGCATACTTGACTTAGACCCGCATATCTCTCCGACCTACAGTAAGATGTACAGTCAGTGTTGTTGAAAATTGACAACACCCATTGTATTTTGTAGGCATGTTGTTCCATTGTTGATTACATACGCTGCGCTATTGCAATAGGTACATACAAGACTATACTAATGCAGACACACGTTTTGCCCAGCGCTCTCCTTACGAAAATCAGGCTACAGTTGCTTTGATACGGATTTGAATACTAGACAGTGGTTACTAGTGTACTTTGATGGTTGGGTTTCAATTAACCATACGTTCTCAGTATTGGTCGGCCTGGGTCTGTAAGACTATACCTCATTTACACGTCATACACATCATCCTTATCTCATTGAGTCATGGGTTGTTTTTTTGTCATCAGTCTCTTGACTGGTTTGATGCAGTTTTCCAAGCTGTTCTATCTTGCGCAAGTCGTTTCATCTACATAGCCTACCTGTAACACCCTACATCTTTTGTAATTTGCTTTATATATTCTAATCTTTGCCTCCCCCTACAATTTACTCCCTCAATATTACCCTCCGTTTTTGATAGCCCAATACCTGGATGTCTTAAGATATGCCCCACTAGCATATCCCTTCTTCTGGTTAAATGCTTCCATATACTTTCTTTTTCATCCACTCGCCTAAGAACCTCTAAATTACTTATTTTGTCCACTCACCTTATCTTTAAAATTTTCCTATAACACCACATTTCAAAAGCTTCTATCCTCTTCCTTTCTACAGCTTCTATCACCCATGGTTCACTCCCGTATAATGCTACACTCCAAACATAATGTTTTAAGAAATTTTTCTGTAAATCAATGTTTGTAGTCAGTAAGCTGTTTTTTTTTATTTTAAATGCTTATCTAGCTTGAGCAATTCTGCATGCTTGAGCAGAATTGCTCAAGGGTTGCTTATTGTTCTGAATTGAACAGATTACACACATTAGGGATTAAAAAAACTGTATGTCGAAACCGGCCTGAATGATTCCTTTTGCCTCAAAGAACGGCAAGTAATTGTTAATTACACCTGATTGACTATTGAAATTTATTTATTGTTTTTGTAGGACTGTATGAGGGCTAAGCCTGAACAACAAACTTCGCCTGAAAAATCTGCATCTAATTCCAAAAAAGGAAAAGTTATTAAATTCGGATGGGTAGAAGGCGTTTATGTAAGTATTTAATTTGAATTATTTTTGTCGTTATTTTATTATAAACTACTTGAGCAATATTCTTACAATGAAACCTTTATAAAATAATCATGATTTATTAAACCAACCCTAATTCCTTGTTTAATGAAATCATTTTCAATTATTTCTCTGTTAGGAAAAAGATTAATTATTTAGCTCTGAAGAACTGAATAACAGTTTACGGTTATTTTAATATCTGAGTGTGGGAGTACAGTATTAAGAATATTACAAAATTAACAGTATTTTGAAACTCCTGGAAACAAAATTGTTTAAACATCTTCTTAGTAGGCGAACCCCACACAGCTGAGATGTAACCTATATTTTTTTCTTTGTCTCTTTCTTCTTCTTCTTCTTTTAGTGCGAAACCGCTATCGAATGTTGGCAATCATTCTAGCATGATACATTTTATTAGCTGCTGCTTTGAAGAGTCCTGCAGTAAATGTTGCAAACCAGCTCCTCACGTTCTTTAGTCAGGATATTCGTCGTCTTCCGATGCTTCTCTTATCCTATGTACCTTTCCTTGCAAAATTCATTTCAGCAACCTGTACTTATCGTCATTTCTAATGATGTGTCCTAGATATTCAAATTTTCTTCTTTTTATTGAACGCATTATTTCCTTTTCTTTACCAAGTTTTCTGAAATATACTGATGGTTGAAATACTATAAAATATCACATCCGTGATATTTTAAGAATTATTCTATATGTCCATAACTCGAACGCTTCCAGTCTCTTTGTTGTTGCTTCCGTTAAGGTCCAAGATTCCACTCCGACAGTAAGATGGAGAATATGATTGTAGCATCGAACAAGTCTGATTTTCAATTTCGAATTCAAATTATGCGTTTTGAACAGCTTACATTTTCTTGAACGCTATCCTTGCTTTTTCAATTCTGGCTATTATTTCGTTAGAATGGTTCCAGTGTTCATTTAACAGTGTGCCAAGATATGTGAATGTTGGCACTCGTTCCACTCCTTTCCCATCAATGGTACGTTGCACTCCGTCAAATCTCTCTTTGCTAATTACCATAACTTTTGTTTTGGTGGTGTTAACTTCCAGGCCATATTTTCTATTAATTTCAACTACCCTTTCCAGAAAGGGTTATAGTCTTTGCGCAGTGTCGGCAAAAATGACATATGATGCATGTTAAATGTTGATAATTGCAGAAGAAAAATGACTGGAAGAGTTAATGTAACACCAGCACATGACCTAGTGGAGCACCTATTTGTGAGTGATTTTCTTATTGCTGATTTTTGCTTATATTCTTTCTTCATTACAAGCTTTATTTACTTTCAGTTACCTGTTAAACTCCAGAAATTAATAATTTTTCCCCCAACATTCACTCTTCACCTCGGATTTGTTTTTAAATAAGTTATTTTAATCTTTGATGTTGTTACGTAGGACATGGACTTAGAACCTGCTTATACGTTCTACAGATATGTTCTGGTTTAACTGATAAGATTTTTGTCATGTAAAATGCAATACAAGATTCTTTTGATTTCCGTTGTCTACAAGCCTGAACTACAATGTTATTTGTGTAAGTAGTAGGCTACAATACATAAATCTAAAAAATTTAGCTGGTTAGCACCTAGCCTACCTATTTTTTCCTACGTTATTCTTGTTAGTAAACATGATGCACTTTTAGTTGTAGTAATTGAATATTAAACTCTTCTCATGATGGATATTATATTTTGGAACATATTTATAGATGCGATGTCTTCTAAATATTTGGGGTGTTATGCTGTTCCTCCGCTTATCATGGGTCATTGGACAAGCTGGAGTTGGTGTGTATTATTTTCAAATTATTTATTTTTATAATAGCTTCTAAATTTTGAATTGAAAGATCGTATATTTTTCTTATTGAAAAATACCAACAATATGAAAGAAATGTCAGTAAATCAAGTGGTACCCTTATGTCCTCAAATTGGAATCTAGAAATAATTTTAGCTAAGTGCTATTGAATGGAGCTTTGTGACTTCATGCAAAGAGAAACTACCAACCTGTCAAATTTCAAGGATGTAACCAGTTCGTTATCGTTATGCAAATCAAGCGCTTTGACTGATCAGTTTCAATCAATAATTATTGTTTCTTGTGGCATTTCATATTTCAAATACCTAGTTATTTGAAGCATCACTTACCCTACCAAACAAAAGAATATTAACCAATCAGAAACAATAATGTTATACAGTGTCGTTGGTCAAATTTGGAGTTTTTCTTTGCTTGAAAGTCCTTATTTCCGATTAGTTGATAACCTTGCTGACTGTGACATTTGTGACCAAATATGGCTACCACTGTTCGTGAATTTTTAATGGTTCTGTATCAGTAACTTTTATTTATTTTTCATATTGGTAGTGTTATTAAAACATAAACGTAAAAACTTGTTACTTGTATTAATTTTACAGATTTCACAGATTTTACAGATCAACTACCTCAGATAGCTGAATGATTAAACTGTGACCTAATTGCCTGCAGGAATGACCATAAAATCCGAAAATATTGTTTTGGTTAATAATTGTAGATCTTATTTTCTACAGTTAAACAATAAACAATCGCTGTAGATATTTATTAACATAATTAATTATTAAAACTGAGTCAAGAACAGGTGCTGTATTCTAAAAATTGTGAGGTAGCTATTTAAAATTGAAATAATTCAAATAAATCTTATTCATAATTTTAGGAAGATTCAGATAACTTAGATATTTCTTTAGAGATAACAGACTACACGATTGCCATTTATTTTGTTCGATCACTTCAATTGTACGATAAAGTTGGTTTGATACGTAGGCCTACTCGTAATTAGACCGTCCAATACACAATTCTGATTAATGAGCATTTTATCCAGTAAGCTACTAAGGATTGTACTGATTTTTAAATTAGGTACTAATTGTTTTATTTCTGTACAGAAGTGTTAGCTGATTTAGGTCTACTTATTAAAATACTAGTGGGCTTCGCTTACCAACCTCGGTCTTTTGGAGGTTTACAACCTCCAGTGAAATCCCGTAAGCTGTGCCTAATTCAAATTAAGATTTTGAGTGGCTTCGTATGTTTTACTAACACTACTCATCATCATTTTACTGTTTAATCAATATCAATTCTGAACAAAGCTAGATAAGTCTTTCATGCGGTCTTGGGTTCGAATCCCATTCAGGCACGGCATTTTTTCATCTTCTTCTGTTGGTGCCTATCCTCTGTGGATGTTGGCAATCATATTAGTCCACATGACTATATTTACAGCTGCTCTGAATAATTGTACGCTCGTCATTCCTGTCCATTGCCTGATGTTCTTCAGCCACGACGTCCGCCGACGGCCTTGAGATCGACTACCTTCAATCTTGCCTTGCAATATAAGTTGAATTAGTTGATATTTTCTGTTTCTCAACACATGCCCTAAATAAGCCATCTTCCTGACTTTTATGTTTGGCAGGATTTCCATGGCTTTTTGCATACCTACGTTGCAAGACGGTGTTGTTTGTGACATGGCAGGTGTACGATATCCTGAGCATTCGGCGGTAGCACCACAGTTCGAAGGCCTCGAGTCGTCTAGATGTTGCATCGGTTAGGGTCCAAGCTTCCACTCCGTACAGAAGAGTCGAAAACACATAGCATCTCAGAAATCGTGATCTTATACCAATGTTAAGGTGCATATTACACAAAATTTTCCGGAGACGATGAATACTGCTCTTGCTTTCTCTACGCGGCACCTAATTTCCTGCGAGTGGTCCCATTCCTTGTTTAAATTACATCCTAGATAGGCAACTTTGTGTACTATTTCAAGCGTCTCATCATTTGATGTAAATCGATGCTGTATTCCATCATTTTTGCTTACTATTAGTATTTTGGTTTTCTTGCTGTTTAACTTCATGCCGTATCGTCGACAGGTTTCCTCTACACGATTTATTAATGCTTGCAACCCCTCTGCACTATCCGCTATCAAAACCGTATCATCCGCATACCGTAAATTGTTGATGGTTTGACCATTAATTTGTATGCCTTCTTCCATTTCGTCGATAGCTTCTCTGAACAGCATTTCCGAATACATATTGAACAAGGTCGGCGACAAAATGCATCCCTGACGAACTCCTCTTTTCACACTAAATTCGTGAGAGGTTTCATTGCCTACACGAAAGACTGCTTTCTGTTGTAAGTACAAATTTCTAATTAGGCGTAAGTCTTTATCATCTATTCCTGTATCCCTCAATATTTGGAGCAATTTGTGATGCTGCACCTTGTCAAACGCCTTCTCGAAATCTATGAAACATGCGTATACATTGCAGTTCACATCTCTAGCTCTTAGTATTAAAACTTGGATGGAAAAAAGAGCCTCTCGTGTTCCGAACCAATTTCTAAATCCAAACTGAACATTACTAATGTTTTCTTCTAGTTTCATATATATTCAAGAATGTATAATATTAAGCAGAATTTTAAGTGCATGGCTCATTAAGCTAATGATTCTGTGGTCTGAACATCTAGTGGCGTTTGCCTTCTTAGGAAGAGGCACAAAGGTAGAGAGTAACCAATCTTTCGGAAGCTCTCCAGTTTCATAAATTTTGTTCAAGAGCATTGTGACGACTTTCAGTTGTTTATTTCCAATTAGTTTTAATATTTCACCATGTATGTTGTCCGGGCCAGGTGACTTATTATTTTTTAGCCTTGTTATCGCGTGTCTTACTTCGTCAAGTGTTATGCCTGGTCCTGAAAACCCACTCACTTCTGGTACACTCTGCTGTTCTCCCTCAAATAATTCCTCCATATAATTCCTCCATTTTTTCATACGTTACAAAAATCATTTCATCATTCACCGTCTGCATTAGCAGTAATTGCAGAACAGTCGGACGTTAAAAAAAAAAAAAAAAAACAAAAAAAAATTGATAAGTCATATATAAATAAGAGAGCTTTGAGAAAAGTCGAAGGTTCTGGACTATTCGTTATGTTTTAATGTCTAATGGTAATAAATATAGATATCATCAGGAAAACGAGCATTTTCAGTTGAGCTGGCACCGATGAATTTCAGCATACAGGCACACATACCGCCGGCACGACACGATGATAATTTTTTGAAATCATGATTTCAATTTTATATAACAGAAGCAAAGGTCAGTCAATGACATCTTTTAAATAATATTGTAACGATTACAAGGTGTAGGCTACACGTTAAACACATTTTAAAAGTTTGTTTAGAATTTATTACTAAATCTATATAAATAAAATTGTGTTATTGTCTGTACAATTTTTCAAAATGCCCCAAATTATGTTTCTTCGCCAAATCCACTAAGTTATCACCGAAAATAAGTTCAGCTGAATTTTTGTCAGTTTGTATGTTACGGCATCACGCAAGAACCGCTGAACCAATTTCAATGAATTCCGGTATTTAGGTTCTGGACTCTATCGAAATGAAAATAGGCTATAATTTTTTTAATATCACTAAGGGATGGGGGAGTTCAGAAAGAGGGGTAAACAAAAAATTACGAATATCTCCGTTAAAAGTCAATCTATCAAAAAATGTTATAAACTAATGGAAATTACGAAACTTTTAAAGACAAATAAGTTTGATTATGTAAAGTTTTTCATTTTTATGCATAATAACGAATATATTATTACCAATTTAAAAAAAATAAACATAGCAATATTTTAGAAAACAAAATGAACCGAACAATACACATAGGTCTACGCGCTGCTGGTATTCATTCTGAACCTCTGTACCCTACCCCTTCCACCACTACCCAACCTTACACGACACCCGTTCTCGGTCACATTGTCAAAAACGAATGACAGTCACCTTAGTAGTTAACCATCGTGGCGTGTTCCAATTGTGATTTACTTTTCATTTCAAATTTTATTGCTCTGTAGCGAATAATTAAATTAGCTACAGTTACATTTCATACAGATTCGTGTGAGTTAAACTTCAAAACATCAATTTTCATTGCTCTATGTAAATAGTAAATTTATTTATTTTGTAAAATAATTAACTACGCTCTGAAAATAATAAAGCGCTGCGTATCTTGATTTAAAAACACCTAGATCTCGCTTTTATTTTACGTGCAACTATTTTGTTTTGTCATTAATAATAATGCTGACGTTGAAAGGAGATGGTACAAATGGATAACAATGAATGATTAAAAAATATATGACCTGACAGGGATCGAACTCGGTACACCAACAGACTGTACACAGTACCAAGAAAACCGTTCGAAGAACGGGCATTTTAGCTTGTAATATATATAATAGTGTGCTAGACTGTAGGTGGTCGCTTCATTCGGTTGACCTCTAGGTGCGACCCTGCTGTAAAGTTACAGAAACTGCTGAAACAGAACATCCTAGTATTTTCTGCGATCAAGTCTTTCGGGTCAAGGGCAATTTGAAAGTATCTTCAGGTTAGGGCGTAAAAATTTCCTGCACTTTTTGCTGCTAATTTTATTAGCCCACTCCTGTTGCTGCTTACTGGGATCAATACTGTCAACCAGTGCCCTACAAACTAATTTTAATTCACTGTGAAAAAAGAGATAAAAATTAAGTTAAATATTTTAATATTTATTTGAACTTTACAAAGTTCTAATGATTCAAAAGTCTAATGATGAAGTATATCATTACCTTTTGTAAACTTTATACGTCAGTGCTTTCTTGCCTTCTTTCAGGAATGGGAATTGCTGTTATATGCTTGGCAAATATAGTAACTTTGGCAACAACATTATCAATGTCTGCAGTTAGCACAAACGGTCTTATTGAAGGAGGTAATAATATTTGAAGTAGTATTGTACAGTGATAAATTTTATTGTGTTGATTTTATTTTGAAAAAAAAGTTAAGTAGGTCATAAGTCCTTACTGCCAAATTTTGTTGTAAACGTGGGATGTACGAGTGGTGATCTTGTACATTTGTGAAATCTGATTTCTACAGATTTAGATTCCTTTCACTATATTATGAAAGGAATCTTAAGAGCGAAATAACAATTAGGTATTACTGATGGAAATAATTATTATTTCATTGGAAGATAGCATTTTAAAAATCTTCCCTGATATTACTCTGTGTTTACAACCATCTATCTAATTTTAAAGAAGGTCATGATACTTTTTGATTTTGACTTAATAAAAAACTAAGCTTATCTCAAAATTGATAACGAATGTTTTACCCTATAGATCATGGAAATTATATTTTATAATTTATTCTTATTTATAGTTGATATTACAAACTCCTTTATTGTTAATACTTAGTATATGCTGTGGTTACAAAATATTAGTGTCATTTTTTACAGAAAAGTAAAAACATAAATGAGTGTGTGAGGAACTTGAGTGAAAAGTAAAGTAAAAGAAAAAGTAAAGTATTTGTTCATAACATGAAATTCATTTGAGAAAAATCTTTTCAAAATTTGGGGGAAATTACACCCTCCTATAATGTAGGAAGCCATATTAACTCTACTATTTTTTTTTTGCCTTGATCTGTTTTTGAATACGTCTTAAAGAAAACAACTACAGTAATAATAATAATAATAAAGTATGGTATTTTACTACTAATTCTATTTTTCATGTAAGGAATTACAATACACCTTACTGTTATAAGTGTGATTGATTTTTAAAACCTGTTAGAAAAAAGCCTTGTCTTAAAAAGGTTTCTTACTTATTTAAATTTAAATCACTGTTATTCAAACTCATTGGTGCAATATAAGTAAAGTAATATTTTGCTTTATAATTAAGATCTGTGTCGGAAACAAGTTACTATTTTTGTAGGCCTATATTTTAAAATAATTTAATAACAAAGGAATCAAATATTTTACTATTTGTATTTCCTGGTCTTCTGGATTAATTTGTCAGTTTCTATATTATAAAAAACTAGTGATTGCACATGGGCTGTAATGAGCGTATTGACATCCTCTGAGGGATTCATTATATTTGCTGTTTTATTGACTTAACTCTTGCCTTTCTACTCCTAACGAGCAAATTATCAGAATTTAAGTACTTTAATACTAATACTTGTTCTTGAATTTAATTTAATTTGAAACTTGAATTTAATTATTTAATACTTGTTCTAGGCTTACACTTTTGGAATATGAATACCGATTTTTAAGAATGTAGCTCTTCGAAAGTGTATAGAAATAATACGTATTGCATTGGTGCAGTCACTTAGTTTTTATCCTTTAGGTGTCATAAGTTAAAATTAAATCGTTTACTTTTCAGTTAAATTTCTAAGGAACAAATATGGCAAATTCCAGCTCTCTAGGTGACTGGGAAGTTATGCAGTAACTAATTAGTGAGTGAGTCAGTCAGTGAGGGCTTTTGCATTTATAGATTGAAGAGTATCAGGATAAGTCAGGTTTTATTCCTGACTAGAGTCTAGGAATTATAATATTTTAATTACTGGTAGGCTGATGTAGTTGCTTACCAAAAGGCAGTTGACATGACTTTTAATTAACTAAATAAAAGTACATATTTAAATTATTAAAGAAAGTGTATTATTATACTAGTAACCACAAAATTGCGAGCTTCCTAGTAAACCAAGCAGTCGTGTACCTCCACCCGTCCTGCCTTACAGTGTTGCCGATTCCACCCGCCCTAAATAAGTTTGTTATCTTATACTGTTTATGATAATAAGATAATAATAAAAGATAAAATGTTTGTTCCTACTCTGCCAAGTACAGCAACACTGCATTACTGTCTAACTAAATTCAGGCTCGCAATTTCATGGTTACTGGTATAGTGTAGCCTATGTTGTATCTAAAATGAAAAACCTTTAAAAGTCTTCAAATTGTGAAAAGTTGATGTAATTTGCAAACTGTATTTACTTTGCAGGTGGAATTTATTACATGATCTCACGATCTCTTGGACCTGAGTTTGGTGGTGCAATCGGTTTAATGTTTACTTTGGCTAATTCTGTGGCAGTGTCTATGTACATAGTTGGATTTTGTGAATCATTACTGGATATGTTAAGGACATTGGATATAACGATTATTGACAATGGGGCAAATGATATACGCATTGTCGGTATTATAACACTAGTTGGTATTCTTATTCTGGCATTTGTCGGAATGGACTGGGTTACAAGAGTAAGTTTACTTAATTTTAAACCATTCCATTCGATTTAGTAAGTACTATCCTCAGTTAATTATCCTAAATACAGTCGTGGACAAAATTAACACATCACTTTAATATATTTTAAATTTCACAGTAAGTTTCACAGTATTTTGATGAAGTAGGTATTAACCATATGATCTGGCCAGCCAACAGCCCAGACTTAAATCCTATTGAGTAAGTGAAATATGCTTAAAAAAAGAGTTTGTCAATAAATACTGTGAATCTTCAACAGCGGTGTCATGTGGTGAAAGAAGAATGAGAGAAAATCGATCAGGAAGAAATCCAAAACTTGATTTGGCTTAGACAGATACTAGCTGTAATTAAAGCAAGAGGGGACTGTACTTGTTACTGAATTACTAATTCATTATAAATTACATAATAATCATTTAATTTTAATTTTTTCCATTATGTATGAACTAAATATGGAAGACTTTTATTCCATACTGAGTGTAACCCTTCGGTTTTCGTTAAAACAAAAGAATAGTTACAAAGAACAGTTACAGAAATGAACCTGGCACATTGGAGAAAAGATGTTTTCACACTTTGCCCAAAATCTTACATGATGTGTTAATTTTGTCCAGGATTTTATAAAGGTTTGTATAGACTAGTAACATGATGGAATAAACACCACTATAATAAGAGTACCTACACATAACTCTGTCACAAGTTGGCAACAATAATGTGTGGTGTTTTGAAACCTTATTAAATTTGTAGCCCTGAAAAAGATGTTTGGCTGTTGTTCTGCCAGGGCAAGCAGAGTAGCGTGGCCCTGAGAAGGGCCATGAAGGGCACATGGTTCTGGTAGTGACTGTAATGAAGATGTCTGAGGTGGTAGTGGCTAAGGTGTCTTGTCAACTGTTGGAGACATTTCCTTTCTCTTGGAGTCATCAATGAGCATTCATCAATACATAAAACACATTGTGTACAGGGAAAGGACAAACGGAACGTTGGCAGACGTCGGGTATCCTGGTTGAAGAACCAAAGAGACTGGTTTGGTTGCAATAATACGGAACTGTTCCATTCAGCAGCGAATAAGGTTCACATAATGATGATGATTTTTGAACTCTGATAGGAGAAGGACTAGAAGAAGAATATTATTTAATGTAAAGTTTAAGGTGTAGACATGTAATCAATTTTCAGTGACTAGGGAGAGTCCTCCCTCCAGTTATATAAAATTATATGTATTTGTCATTATAAACAATAATATTGTACTGGATTATGATAATTGTATTATACCGTATCATGCACCACATCAACTGGATAGTTTTCCTTCTACTCACTAGGATACTGAAAAATATTGTACATTTGATATTTGCCTACATGCTTTTATTCATTATGCTAATTCTTAATTAATTAATCTATTTATTTATTTTCCTAATCTTCTTAAGAGTTCTACATTACAGAAAAATAATTGGTTTTAAATCTCAGCCAGGTTCTGGTAAATTTAGTGCATTAAAACCCTCTGATACTGTTTTATAACAGACTGTACTAATGACCTAGCAAATTGATGTGATTTAAAGTAACATATTAGGATGATCTTTAATTTTAGATATTATAAGATATTTAATTATAGATATTATTAATTTTAAATATTAAGATGAATCATTCACTTCTCGTTACTCATGTAGTGGATTATTAAAATTATGATAATATTGTATTCTTAGTAATAATTTAATTCATGCATACCCTGTAGAATTTATTTCCAAGATTCTCTTTTGAAATGCATGCAGAATTTGAAGTAAATTTAAATTGTTTCGTTGAGAACTGTAATTATTTGCTGAAGATCAACTTAGTCAGTTGTAACATAACACATTTCAGAACAAATTATCACAATTTTTCTTTGAGATCTTCCTTACTTCTTGATGTAACAATTTGTAAATTAGTCCTTTAAATTTATTTGAAGAAGTAAGTGCAGGATGGTTTACAAACGATATAAAAAAAAATACTATATACAGTATTATTTTCAAAAGTTCTCAAAGTAAAAGTTAACAACACAAGAGAAAGATTTGTTTTCTTACGAAATTAAACTTTTGGAGGCTGTCACACTACAACACTGAATATTTTTCAAAGACACCAGTCAAAAGCACTTAGAGCAATAACAAACGGACCTTTTTACGTAACCAATCATACCCTTTACAAAGACCTGAAAATACCAACGGTTCGAGACATTGTCAATGGAACATACAACTCATGACACACAAAGACAGTTGATCACATACATCCAAATATCCAATCTCTTTCAACTAACGATCTCCCTGTTAACAGACGACTGAAAGAAAGGTGGACTAGGGATCTTCACCGACCACCATAAAAAAAGTCAGTTTAACTTGTCATGCCTGTGTCATTTGATATAAACAAAAATCATTTCATACAAAAAAAATCATCCATCACAGTTTATAAATCAATAAAAAGTCATATCAATAAAAAGTCAAGTTTATAAGTCTTTGAAAAATATTGGCACCACATTCCTTAAAAAAATTTCACGCTGAAATCAGTCACTGGATCGATTCAAATTCATGTCACATTCCCGCCATTCCTCATTCATTCCATCTCATTTACTAGTTGTGCTTTAAAAAAAAAATGTACAGTTATAAAAAATAAATAAAGTTGAAGCCAAAAAAAAACTTTTAGGCTCTCTTAGAGAGTCAATCGGTACCCCATCAACTGCTAAGTCAAAGGTGTTGGTTTGATTCCTAGTGAGTGAAAATTACATTGTCACACTTTAGAAACAACATAAATGCTAGTAACTGCTATGTTTACAAGTTTTTATAAATTAGAAAGAAGTTGTAATTTTTACTTTATTGTATGACAGACTCAGATGGTGCTACTGATGGTCCTTATTGCATCGCAAATTGATTTTGTTGTCGGCAGTATCATTGGGCCAAAAACAACTACAGAAACTGCTAGAGGGTTTGTTGGCTACAATTGTAAGTGTATTTTTTATTATTTTCTTATAATGAATTATAAGCTTGCCTGTTGATTTTAAAAATGATTAAGTGGATATATAAATGTACATATGGTTCACTATGCCCAAAACGGGCAGGTGGAGTGTTATTTTAATTGCACTCTATCTGGTCCAGGGCTAAAAAAAAATAGTTCTGTTTCTTATCAAATAGTCAGCCACTTATATGACTGAACTATTTAAGAACAGAAGAGGTAGAGGTGTACTGTGACACTAGTCAGAGTTATCTCCTCTGAGAGTAATGAATTTCACTATGCAGCCAGACCCTGTGGTGAATGAAGTGAAGGTGTCATTTGCAGGGTGGAAAGTGAGTGCTTTTCGGAGGGCCTGGCATGCTGATAAGCATACTCTTTCAACTCAGTGAGGAAGGCAATGGTAAACCACCTTACTCCTCGTTTTTACTTAGTAAAACCTCTAGAGGTTCAAACCAGCCTTTCGGCTGTTGACCTAAACAACAATGGTTCACTATGAAGAAATACGGAATTATTATTTCTTAAGTTACTCATGAGTTATTTTAGAATAAAAATGGTTTGCTGCATCAGTATTGGAAGTTTCAGTATTTTTTCTGTCTGGACTGATCTGGTACAGACACTCTTTTCATGGAGTCATTATAGGCCTACTTTTCTGTGTTTAACAACTTTTCAATAGTGCTAAGTAATAGTGATAAATTCTAGAGGTTCTACTAAGTAAAACCAGAAGTAAGTTTTTTGGAGCATAAGAGAGTCAAAAGATTCATAAACTTTTAGTGTGCTGCATATTTCTTGCTCAATTAGCTGGATGGGCTATTGTGGTGCATTCCGTTTCTGTACCACATTATTTTTCTGTGTATCTTACTATCTTTCAGATTATTTAATTTGAAACCCTGAATAGACAACCAAATTACTTCTTACTAGGGGCTATGTCTCCATACAAACACATCCATAAATTATAGCACTGACAACATATTTTAATGCCCACAATGCCCATAACAGGCAGGTGGAGTGTTAAATTATTTGCACTTAATCTACTAATTCCAGGGCTACAAAAAATAGTTCTGTTTCTTATCACATGGTCAGCCATTTATATGACTCAATCATTTAAGAACAGAAGAGGTAGAGGTGTAAAGACACTAGTCAGAGTTATCTCCTCTGAGAGCTATGAATTTCATTACACAGCCAGACCCTGTGGTGAAGAAAGTGAAGGTGTTTTTGCAAGGTGGAACATAGATGCTTTTATGAGAGCCACCTGCTGATAAGCATACCTTTCCACTCATTAAAGAAGATAATGGTAAACCACCTCACTCCTCGTTTTACTTCGTAAAGCCTCTAGAGGCTCAAACCAACCTTTTGGCTGATGACCTAAACAACACCATATTTTAAATGGATAAAATTTACTGACGTATGAGTCATGACTAAATTAAATTGACATTTGCTCATGATGATTGTGTTTTATTTTTTTGAGTAAATTACTGAAAACACATTGAAAATTATAATTTTACTATGAGTGATTTTAGTGTAAAGTAGAAATGGTTGGACGAGCCAATAAGGGCCATAAGGACATTTTTCAGTAATATAATATAGTTACTAATAAATTAAATAAAGGAGTTCAGCAAGGAGACTTCTCCTCCTGAGTTGTTAATAAATGCTTTCAAGTCGTGTTCAGAGTCGTAAATTGGGATCACATGGGAATAACTAATAAGCCATGAGTGGCTAAACCGCATGAGCTATGCCAACGATGTAGTCATCAAATCAGATTATGTTGCAAATATCAGTGAAATAACACAAACTTTGAATGGTAAATCACATAAGTAGGCTTATAAATAATTTAGAAAAACTAAAGTAAAAACAGACATAGAAAATATAGAAAAATAATGATAGATGACCAAAGAGTAAAATGGGTAAATGAATACACACATCTTGGATAGTAATTAGACCTTACAAGAGTAATTAAATGGCAGAAGTCTACAGAAGAAGACTGATGAGATGGGCAATGTTTGAAAGATTCAATGGTATTCTGAAAAACAAGAACATCACACAATACGTGTAAACCAAAGTATTCGATTTGTGTGTGCTCCCAGTATTAATGTGTGGTACACAAAGAGTGTTCACTAAGGAAAATATTAGAAAACTAGTAAAAACATGGTATGTCATGGAAAAATCTATGATAGGGTTGACACTGCAACCTCAAAAATCAAACACTGTGAGTTTGAATTAAGAAACATTAGCAATACTCAAGATGTTGAAGAAACAAAGGCTCAATAAAAATGGAAATAGATGGGCCATAATGAAAGACACATGGGTGAAAGATGGAATTCAGTTATTAAAAAATGGAAACAATGGATTTAAATAAGGGTAGATGACATCAAGAGAATGGTGAGATTTAACTGGAGATAGTATGCAAGAAACAGGGGACATAGAGAAATTTGAAGTATGCTTATGTTCAATACTAGATAAGCAGGCTATAAAAAAATAAACTAATATTTTTGTTTGATGGTTCTAACAAAATGTTTTTTTGTTATTGTTCCAGTAGAGGTATTCAAAACAAACTTATATCCTGAATTTCGATATTTTGAAGGTGTGGAGCACGATTTCTTTTCAGTATTTTCTGTATTTTTTCCTGCAGTCACAGGAATTGTTGCAGGAGCTAATTTATCTGGAGATTTGACGGTAAGAACCACTGAACTATTCCATTTAATGATTCGCTGGATCATTAAAAGCATGGCAGGTAGTAATTACGGATGAAACATGTTAGCGGGTAGGTTGACTAACAAGACTAGATTATCACGAGGTCTGAGTAGTCAAATAACATTTTTTGACTGATTTTGTTTTCATTGGAAGTAAATGGGTGGATCATGTAGAATTGTGTGACTGAGATTTTCTTTTCTATTGGATCAGGTTAAATAATCTTGCTGAGTACTTTAATGATAATAAGCGACTACTCAATACTAAGGAAACTTGCATAATACATTTTTATTTTAAGAAGTAAAATATGGCCTCATTCCCCAGTAATAAAAATGTCAGTAATGAAATGATAACTGGAACACCATCAACAAAATTCTTGGGAGTCCGAATAGAAATCAATTAAGGTGGAATGAACATCTTAAGGATTTTAAACTTTCATTGGCAAAAGGAATTTACAATGTAAAGAAGGTCAGTAAATTAAACTAATTGAAACTGGCACTTAATGTATGTTATGGTTTATTTTATACGCATATCGTATATTCCATAACATTTCGGGGGTGGGGGGGGGGGGTCTTATACTAGTAAACTTGAGGAGATCTTTCTGATGCAGAAATGAGTAGTGAGGTACATACATCGTATATGGGATAGGTCGGGAGAAGTCTTATAAAGACTATTTTAAGCAAAAAAATTCTCACTGTATCGTGCTTATTTATTATGGGATCTGTACTGAGGCCAGTCAGTAAAACGTGATGGTTTGATGGAAAAGCCTCGTGACTATCCCACAAGAAGACACCATACTGATTTTGCTGAATTTCATAGGTTGCTTCTGTAAAAACAACCATTATACATCGGATCAAAACTGATGTTCCATCTTCCACAAAGGTTGTTTGTGATTGATTGGAGAAAAGATTTAAAAGAGAGTTAAAGTCTTACCTGGCTGAAAATTCATATTGTATGATCCAGAAATTTGTTAACGATAGAGTTTGTGTTTAGACTTTGTGTTTTCTATCGTGTGACTGATACTGAAAGTTTGTTTTGTAATGTTTCTTTTTAATACTTTTTAAGAGATTAAATTTTTGATACTGACGTACCCACGGACTTAGCGTAAATTCAAAAATCTGTGTCTAAAGAGGGGATACGGAAAAAAGAGAAACAGAGAAAAGTGAGCTAGGCCCAACTCCCACTCCAAAGCAAAGACTGAGCTATATTTAATAAGATGCGCGCAGCAGGTATATACTATATATGCAGATAGAGATAGAGAGTGTAAGGAGTGGGAGGCGACCCTAGCTCGATTTTTAAATTTATACAACCTTCTCTTTTCTCCAAGTGGCCGGAGTTGGACACAGTTTCGTTGCGTGTATTAAGATACGTACGCTCCGTCCCTATCATACTAAGTCCGTGGACGTACCCTATATACGCTTTTTGAGTTTTGTAGGGATAAAATTTTAAATAAATAAAAATCAGCTGGCCTAATTTTATGAGAAGAGTTTCTTGCCATGTCTTAAATTATTTAAATTTCTGAACTGAATCAAAAATAAATATAACATTAATACACTTTATTTTTTCTGGGCACATTTAGGTTAACTTTCACATCTGGTTACATCTAATATAGTTTGTGTATTCTCTGAGCCTTCCGTGGTAGTTTCTGAACTGTTAAGTTGGTAGCTTCCAGTTTTTGGCAACCATAAGCCTTAAAGATCTGTATCATTAGACCTTTCCATCCAAGGTAACAATAAACATTTTCAACTATGTTTTTTGGAACTACATTTTTTCAGTAATAACTTTAGATTGATACCTTTCTTTGGGAAAGAACTATTGTTGTAAATGCATTCATTTGCTTAAAGTTATAACCTATGCAAATAAATTCTTATCTTTTTCAATCTCTCAGAAAAGTTAACTTAAATTGTGTGTTAAGAGTAACTTATTGACCGCGTAAGTTATCAGCAGTCAGGGAAAGCTAAATTAATAACATGATATTAAAAAGTGAGGGTAAAATAATACAAACAAATGTGTCGATTGTTACAGAATATTATATAGTCAATTAGTTGTGATCTGGAGTATTTATAGTTTACTATAGTATCTACTAATATGAACATTGCTTTACAAAAAAATTTGTAAGAGTAGTCTGTACAGTTTTTTTAATCTGTGTGTTTTATAACAGGATCCTAGCAAAGCCATTCCAAGAGGAACATTATTAGCAATAGTAACTACATTTGTTTCCTATTTGAGTTACGCCTTGATGATGGGAGGATGCGTTTTACGGGATGCATCAGGAAATGAAACTGCCCTTGAGCAACAATTGAATATGGGATTAAAAGGAAGAGATGCGTGGTCTGCCATAGCAACTTGCAATAACACCTGCAGATATGGTTTACAGAATGATAATCAAGTACTTAAAATCTTATGTTTCTTTTATTAATAGTTCTATGTTGGGTTTATAACAAACTTCCAATCATGTTATAGATAATACGTAATTACTGGTATAGTTACTTGCATCATGAGGTTGACCTTGTTTGCAACAAAGGGTAAAAGGGAAAAAATCGGTGTGCATCCGCGACTGTTTTAATTTCAGTTCAACAAACACAACAACTTATACTATACCCAGAGCATATACAATATATATCATGTGGAACCTTTTGTAGGTTAACTGTATGATTATAACTGTTTGTTACCGTTAATAGAAATGTTAGTTTCTCGAAAACATGAGCAGACTATTCACAGTGCTGAACGAAATCTAATATGCTGTGTAATAAAATGCTGTGAAGTGTAAGCTAACAAAATGCCTTTTTGTGCCTCTTAACAAAAGCCACGAGTGAGTGGATAACTACTGTGATATTTCTCTTTCCACAGTTCAAAAAATAAAAAATACAATTAAAGATGTGAAGAAGCTATTCTTTAACAGTTTTGTTGACATGTGGTAAAAAAGGAAACAGTTAAATAGATACTAGTGAGACTGATAGTGAAGATGTTGGTGACAGTGATAGTAAATAAGGTGATTCATTCGTAGAAAATTTTGTTCCAATGGAATAAGGTAGCTGGTAATTACAGTATATCAAACATTTCTAGTCATGTAATTAAGCTATAGGCAATATTACAGGTCACATTTATTTCTTACAAGGTTTATGAAGAAAACATTTTCTCGGAATAAACCGCAGCTTAGAAAATGTATGTAGAAACTGCGTGGTAGTGTCTCACTGTTGACATTGGTAGCACTGCAAATTTTCACTTCCATTCCTCACAGCAATCTATACGCAAAAGGCAATCTCGTGACTTCAGTATCTTTAGTAATTTTTTTTAAAATTTGGGGTGGTGGCTCTTGAATTAGATTGAGACAAAATTTGATGAGCTGCTCAAAAACATTCGTTTGTGAAGAGAAAACATTTAACGTAAAAAGTAGTATGATCACGAACATGGCCAATGCAGTTGAACCTACTAATTCTGTTAATAAAGGATGGGTAATTTTAAGTATTTGGGTCTTATCTGTTAGACGCCCCACACTCTGTTAGCGTAGCTACAAAAACTGTAAATGCAACACGCAACACAAGACACCATTAATAACACTATTAATAATTGTAATTATTATAATTGTTATAATAACTGTAATATATGATTTGAAACACCTACATGCCTTTCTCTTGCCAATGTAAATAATTACCAATATAATCTATTATTTTTAATCATTAATTAACATTATAGAATGAAAAACATGAGGCTTACACTTTTGTCGTAAAATGCATAAAATACAGAAAATCACTAACTGACGCTGTTGTAAAAAATTGTTTCAATTCAAAGTTGTAGATATCATAACAAATTGGTGAATGTTGTAACATTTTTTTTATAGTTTAACACTGTTAATGTTAGTGATAAAATAGTTCAATGTTAATATTTTTAAGTTGATCGTCATTAGCATCTGGCCTCCTGCGTAAGTGGAACTTCGTCAGTTACAAACAAGGTATGTATCGTCAATGCATGTGAAGTATATAAATAACCCCTGTACATCATGCAACCCGCAATTGTGTGTTGTGCTGCATGTTGCATTTGCAGCTTTTGTAGGCGCGTTAACTTAGTCCGGGCCATCGAACAGATAAGACCCAATTATTTAAATAAAATTACAAATTATCTGACTGGGAACGCAATTGACGACGAATATATGTTACAGAACCTTAGACGACGAAGATATTAATTTTTTAAAAGTTTTATAAAAAAATCGCATATGAAATTTATCGTTTTGCTCGTAAAAACGACTCCCGACAATATGCAGTACTACTGTTTGGAATCGGTGATTTAGTACAGATGGATCTAGTTGAAATGATACCATTTGCATCAGACAATAAAAGCTACAATAGTATATTCTAACATTGATTAATTGCTAATGAAAAAAAGCTTGGACAGCACCTGTAAAGAACAAGAATGCGACAGATGGGAGCGCTGCCTTAAAATATTTTTTTAATCGAATATGGAAAGAGAGTATGCATTGTTCAGACAGACAGTGATAAAGAATTTTTTCAACAGTAGTGTGAAATCTCTGTTTATTTTTTATAATGTTAACTACTACATTTCTTATTCATCGTATAAGGCTAGCATTGCTGAACATTAAAAAACTGGATGTGGTGTGAATTTTCAACCCAAAAAAATTACAAATGGTTGGATTTACTACTGAAATTAATCAACAAATGTAATTCATAAAAACCATAAAGTGATAAAAATGAGGCTGGTTGACGTGAATCAGTCCAATCAGGCGGTTGTCGAAGAAAATATAAGTAGATATTTGTTGGTGGTGTCAACAAATAAATACTTAAGAAATAAGTATTAACTTAAGAAATACTTAATAAATCCTGGTTGATATACATTAGTTAATACAATTAGTTAATACATTAGTACTATTGAATTCAGTAGTATTTTCTATATTTACAATATATATTGTAATATTTACTGTATTGTCTGTCATCTTACCATTACTTAACTTTATTTATAAAATAATATTTCTCTCTTCTTTTATTTTTAGGCAATGGAATTAGTCTCAGTGTGGGGTCCATTAATATATGGCGGTTGCTTTGCTGCAACTTTATCATCGGCTATTGCCAGTCTTGTTGGTGCTCCAAGAGTTCTTCAGGTTAATATTACAAGAATTTTTGAAAGTAAATCTGTAATTGATCAGTGTACTAGTCAATGTAAAAAAAAAATTATGGTAAATATTTAATTAGTGGTGCTACAGTGGTTTCTTGAGTTCTATTCATGGCATTTTGTAATGTACTCATTTTGAGAACTCCTCAAGGGTGAATTTGAAAGCAGGCCAAATAAATATATTACTTGATTTTTATAAATTCCTGCACCACCTTCAACTTCGACTGGTGGCCAAAACTTGAATATGAACTAAGAAATAATAAAAAAACTGTTGGGCGCCAGCTCTGTCAGCAGAGCATGAGAAAATAAATAAAATAACTTATCTCCTTACTTAAAGTAAATAATTAATGAATGATAAACCACTGACTAAATTAACCAACTACAAACAAAATTATCCTTAAATTACGTTAACCTATTGTAAAATATAGCCAACCTTTTTTACCACGACGTTAATTTTAAAACAAGAAATTAAAAACCCTTAATAAAATATACGAGTGATTTACCTCAAATTAAATATGTTTCCCCATATCTTCTTCTTCTCCTCGTTCTCCTGGTCACCCTTGTTCCCCTTATCACTTCTTCAAATTAATGAATGTAAATTTTCTGGGTCCAAATCACGAAACCTCTGGTTGACAAGTCTCCCTCCCCCACCAACCGCTCAACCAACCTGGAGAGCCAATGGGAAGGAGAACTACCACAATGATTGGCTGAAAGTTGGTAGGTGGAAGAAAGGCCTAAAAACGCAAAGGGAGAAATACACCGGCCTAATGAATATAAGATGGTTGACCGTTGGCTATATTTACAACTTATTTATTTATTTATTTATTTATTTATTGTCTAACTTCTACTCTAATGTATTACTACTCTAACAATGGAGGTTTTTTCCAGGCATTATTTAATGGCTTGTACTGAGTAATGGAAGTTATAATAATTGGGCATTACCATAACTTCCATTGTTTGTACAATATTGTACTTTTACAATAGTACATTCCTGTGTTTTTCTGCTGTATTAAAATTAAAAGTTATTAGTCTACAATCTGTTTTTTTTATCTTTTAATGAGTTATTCCTTATTCAATGAATTCATGAATTAACGGTTTTTGAAAAAAATATTATCAGATAAATTAAAAAAAAACAGGCAAATAAATAATTAAATTTTGAGACATGAGCCTTTACATAACACCTACAATTAAATTGTAGGTCTTTTAAAATAATTGAATGAATTAATATACTAGATCACGTTATTTCTGAGGTAGCTTAGGCACCACAGTTTGTTTTTTAGGTTTTGTTTTATTATTACACACTGTTTGTTTTAAAAATCACCCAATTTCATTGCTAAATATTTGTATTTTTTTGGTATGAGTAAATAGGATTTCGAACGATACCAAATCTGTTTGTATGTGGCTATAAGCTGATACTATGTCATGTGCTCAACTGGTGTAAACTTAAAGTTTCTATGAGTTGACCAACTGGGTTGACCTGAAGGCAAGCATGCCTTAGTAATTAAGAATTTTTGGATTCTATTAGGTTGTATCTGAATTTTGAATACATGTTTTAATTTTTTTCAGGCTCTTGCTAAAGATAAATTATATCCTTTCATCTGGTTTTTCTCTAAAGGCTATGGAGCTAATAATGACCCTATCCGTGGGTACCTCTTAGTGTTCTGTATCGCATTTGGTTGTATTCTGATTGGTAAGTTTCCATTGGTTCAGGTGTTAAGGTTTAGTTTCTGTTAACTGCCTTCTAGATCAACTCGTACGTTAGTAAATTTAAATTTCTAATTTCTTTGAAGTAAGAAGTGATGAAAATGCATTACAGGCTTGATGATTTTCCCTACTGTGACAAATAATAGGCAAAATGTTTGCAATGTCAAAGAAATTTAAGTTTAGCGTAAAAAATGTTTAATTTGGGCTTAGAAATTCATCTAAATACTGTCTAAGAATTGTAGCAAAAATAACAGGTAGCTGACAAACAGTGCCTACCACCAACTAAAAAATTATATTTTGAAAACAAAATCAGAATAAATAAATAATAATCATGGGAAACTTTTGTTTTTCACTTATTTCCTTTAATCTTATCAGCAAAATATATTTTATGACTTTAATTTACAGAAATTCTGAAATCCTTTTTTTAACTCAACATGTAAACTGGTTTTCTCAAAATGAAATTTTTAAGCTAAATCGTATTTTTTTTGGTTTTGTTTTAGCTCAGTTGAATGCTATAGCTCCATTATTATCCAATTTCTTTTTAGCAGCCTATGCACTCATCAATTTCTCAGTATTCCATGCTTCAATATCAAAATGTCCTGGATGGCGTCCTGCTTTCAAAGTAAGTTAGAATAGCAAGTAGAATAGAATAGCTTCATGTTAGAATAGCGTATAATTATATGAAATGGTCAGTTTGGTTTAATAGGCCTAATGCTGTGTTTTAAAAATGATGGCTTTATCATTCTAGATCCCTGAAAAACCTTCAGAATTTGTATATTTGTGTTCGTTTTGTACTTTATGTAAAGCAAACAGGTCTCTAGCAACTGTTTTGTCTGCTAGACAAAATAAAATCATGTTAAACATTTTTTATCTCGCCTAAAATCAAACATGGGACTTAGTAACTGAGTACATACTTGCTGATCCACTAAGGTAGCCTTTTGTAAAATTTGTGGTAAAAATGTTTTGAACGTGTTTCACAAGGTGAGACTCACCAATTGGTAAATTTAAAAAAATATTCTAAAGCTAAAACACGGAGGCGACCAACACTTGGTCAACACAAAGTATGGAACAGCCAAGAGAAACTATACCCAAAACAAATACACTAAGCCAACATTAAGCATTAGCCCAGCTGACCCGCTGTAAAAATAGCGGAAAACAAGATTACCAAATCTAATGGGTCACACAATAACTTGTTAACAGAAACACAGAATTAAGCAGAAACAAATTGGCGTAGTTGGTAACGTGCTCGCCTCTCATCATGGGGTCGTGGGTTTGAATCCCACTCAGGCACGGCATATTTTCATACGTTACAAAAATCATTTCTTTCTTCGCAATTACACCCCAACATCGTCGCTAATGACTGTTGCAGTTGATGCAATGTTAAATAAATGAATAAAACAAAATTACTAATGAAGTAAAATCATTAAATAAAAATTTAACCTATTATTAATTCAAAAATAAAATAAATTAGTGAAATGGCCAATAATTGGATTAAACTTTAAGTAAATTTAATATTACATTGTTACTACAAAAAGAACTTAACAAACAGACAAATAGGCCTAATTTGATTAAGTATTAAGTGAATTTAATCTAATATTATTATTATTATTATTATTACAAAAAGAACTGAATGAACTGACTAAAATTTGAATAAAAAATAAGATGAATTTACTTGATTTTTAACTACAAATAGGACTTAATGAACAAACTAAATTTTGAATAAAGGAGTTTAGTGAGTTTTACTTTATCTTAACTACAAAATACCTAACAAAACACTTTCAAATTTTAATAAAGAATTAAGTGAATTTTACTTTATTTTTACTATAAAACTTAGTAACTGAAATTTTGAAATCAGAAAAACTGGATTCATTTGACTTAAAAAGAAACTAACAACTTTCCTAATAGAAAACAAAATAAAAATGTACATTGGCTTAAAGTCCCTGGATTAACATTATAAAGGAGTACTTCCGGGGTACCTTGAAAGATTTTTAAATGCGAAAAGAAAAGGATGTGTAAAAATGCCTTCTTTCAAAAAAATGTACATATGGAAGCAAGAAATTAAAGTTAAGGTGGGTGTCTAAAATACATATTTATGAGCTAGACACCCTAAAATTGGTCCTAGAAATGGAGTGTAAATCTTAACGTCAATGACTGGAAAGTATTAAAACAAAATAAAATTCATAAAATTTGAAACTGAAGGAACAAAAAATTAAAGTTATGATTCAACCTTTCTCTCTAAAAAAAAATTTAGTCCGCTAAAAATTTAGTAAAATGAAAACCTTACTAACTGAAAAAACGAACAGAAAGATCTTTGGAACATAAATAATAAAGTTACACATCACATTAAAAAAAATTCTTAAAGGACTGAACTCTAGAGACAAGTTTTTTTAACATGGAATTTTGGAAAAATGGATTAGTCAACCAAAATGTGTTAACATAATAATAAGACAAAAACAAGTTGTAGAGAAAACTTGTTTTTAAGAGTTTTGTCATGACTGCCTTGAATGTACAAAACTGCATTTCTTTTAGAAAGAAATTACATGAGGTAAAAAATATAAAGAAATATAGGAAATCATAGGCTAAAGCTTTAAAAACACCTTAAATCATATATTCATGTCAAAATATGTACAAAGACGAAAGGTTTATTAAATCTAATAAGATTAAAGAGAAACCTAACTGGGTGAACTTCATGTATTAAAGAGAGATGAGAAATCTTTGTTCTCACAGGAAAATAACATAGACTACAAATAATTACATATAAATAACTTAGGATTTACAAGTGTAGAACAGAACCAAATGACAAAAGTGCAACAAAAGACCAGATGTGAAATTTAAATTGGAACCATCATACGATATTCTTAACAAACTTTAAGAAAAATTAGATAAATAACAGAGTAAATAGAAAGTGAAATGGAAATCTTAAGAAATAAATTTTTTATCAAGTAATTTAAGACTGGATTCTAGATATGTACCAAATTTTAAAAAAATTTTTTTTATTCCTAATTTGTGTACGTTGCAATCTGTTCAATTTAGAACAATACGCAACCCCATGACCCAATGAGATGAGGATGATGTGTATGACGTGTAAATGAGGTGTAGTCTTGTACAGACCCAGGCCGACCATTCCTGAGAGAGTATGGTTAATTAAACCCCAACCATCAAAGTACACCGGTAGCCACTGTACCAAATTTGAATGCAAATTAAGAAAATCTTACTGTTAATTAAAACATTTTTGATGGTAAATGTTTATTCGTATGCATCATAAACCGCTCATTCAAGTGAACAAATTGCAAATTTTCTATATCTTATGTTATTCTTAAGTCTGGCTTTTTTGCAATTCCTGCTAACGCAGATGATGAAAGGTGATTGATGAAAATGAGTGATGAAAGAATGTCAGATCTGACTAGGAATCAAACCCGGCACTACTGGCATAGAAGCTACTTGCACATGTTTTATGGTGAATTTTTGATTAATTGTGAATGCTGTTTTTTTATCACTTGTTATTACATCGTTAATTATCATCCTTAGTGTACAGATGCTTCGTGAACTTTGGATGCTGAACCACCTGCTGATCTGATTGTTGTTTATTTAAATTCCATTATGATAAAAGTTTTTCAGACTATAATGATCAAAAAAACAATTGGCTCCCTTTAAAGGTGCTCTTCTGGTAGATATTCCCTGAATTAATTCATGGATTCTAATCATTGAATTTATCTTCTTTGAACTTTTAATTCACTGTTCTTTGTAAGTTATACTTAATTATAAAATATAACAATTAATTTTTTTAAATTGAGTACATATTATGTATATTTTTTTCAGTATTACAATGCTTGGGTCAGCTTAGTTGGTACTTTGTTGTGCATTGCAGTAATGTTTTTAATATCTTGGTGGACTGCACTTGTGACATTTTTTGTAGTTGTTACCTTGTACTTGTATGTCTCTTACCGTAAACCAGGCAAGTAGATCAATTTTTTCCTATTGTAAATGAATTTAATTTATTGGGTAACTCTGAGTGAGGCAAACACTTTTTTAGTATAATGTTATGTATCACAATTTTTATAAGTCAGTCTAAGTTATTAATCAACTGGTATTGTAAACACCTCTGAAGTCAAAATTATTGTACAAAGTGTGTAAATATTTTTTTCTAAATCGTAACCTATATTTTGAAGAATAACCATCAAAGCACAAGGTGGTTAATAAAAATGTTTAAGTACATATCATTATATAATATCTTATCTGATTTTATGGACAATATTGGAAGCAGATAAATTTATTTAAAAAAATTAACGATGCAACCTCATGGAAACTCACTAATCTGACCTATGTGGGACAGGACTTGTTAGATCATAGAGATTAATCTGATTACTGGATGTTAGTGAAAAATATAATATACTTTACTAATCAGCATGCTTTATTTAATTATATCAAATGGGTTTATAAAATGTAATTAAATAATGTTATACACTGAGCTAATTATCTACACTAGAATTTAAATAAATAAATGGTATGGTGAGTAACAGCTACAGGTAATCCATATGAATTGTGAAGCTTTCGACCTTTTACAAGGTGCTTATATGAAAAAATAGACCTTCTGTCAATCTCGCATGTTTTCTCTGCCTGTTGGTTAAGTGTACCTGCACTTTGACTTCTAATGACACTTTTAAAAACTAGTAAAAGTTTCTTGTTTTTTTAAGTTTATTATCTTGATTAATTAATTTCTATCACTAAATTTATCGATTCATTACCTACTCTTAACATTACGTATTCCTTAATTATGTGTAATAGTGTAGTACCGTAATACTTTTTTATTAATTAATTTCTTTACAAAAATATATTTTTTTAAACTAATAAGATTTACATTTTCTGTTGTACTTTCATTTAAGATTGTTAAAATATGTAGCTACAGAGTGATGCATAAGTTCCGTTACCCCTTTATAACTTTAAACCTCTTAAATAATTTTAAACGGGTTTTACATCCAAACTTTCAGGAACTTTTTTCTAATCAATTGCACTATCTTTTGGAAGTTTCAATCACATTTTACCCTTTTTGGGGGAAGGGGTGAGGGGTGCAAGTCAAAAATTTTAAATAGCAATCCCTATTGAGCGATACATCATTTTAAAGCGCTTTTTAAGATGAGAAAAATGGTGTAATGTTAACCCTTCTCCTATTCAAAAATGGTGGAGCCAAACTTACCAGATTTATCCACTTTTCTAAGTATTGTATTCTTTACACAATTTGGTATTTATTCATTTTCTGATTCAGAGGAGTGGCAAAGTTTTTCTAATTTAATTTAATTGTGATTTAGAAAAATTAACTCTGAGAATGTTTTATACAATTCATATTATTTCCAGCAAACAGAGGAATGAGATTATAAGTTAGTCTGGCACAATAAACAAGTAATGCATGACTCATTGTTTACAGCTCTACTCTCTCTTCTTCCCCATCCTTGCACGTACATGTGTATGTACGTTCTCCAAAACTTAAGCTTTCAATAAAAGTACAATTTAAACAAGAAGAAAAAACAGAGTTTGGTTTATCAAAGAATAACTTAGTTTTAGGTTATTAAATAGCATTTTTGTTTAATGTGTTAATCTATTCCATTGCAGAAGTTAATTGGGGTTCATCAACTCAAGCTCAATCGTACAACTTTGCTCTGAGGTCAGCACTTGATTTGAACAAAGTTGCTGAACATGTTAAAAATTATAGGCCACAGGTTCTTATACTATCTGGTTTACCAAGCTCTCGTCCAACTCTAATAGATTTTGCTAATCTTATTACAAAAGGAACTTCTCTTTTGATGTGTGGTCACATAATCAAGGTATTGTGAAATTTTGGTAATTTATTTATTAACCGTATCATGTATTAGGCCTACTTGGTTGTAATTTTATCTGCTTGTTCAAATGGTAACAAATTATGATTAGCAAACTTCCCACAAAAAAATGATATTGGTGAACAAACCAACTAGAACGGTAATTGCGACCGTCCTGCCCAGAATGATGTGAATATGGAAGAAACCATTATCATGGCTACTTAACGCAGTCTGAGCGTTAGTATACAATGCCTTTCCAAGTGATTTGCTGTGTCCCAGTCTATGGTGTGGAGGACTCTGTGTAACAACAACATGTTTCCTTGCTGTAAGCAAAGAGTCCAAAATATTCAACCATCAGATTCTCCTCTTTGTTTCAAATTTTGTCACTGGATAATTACGAATTGATGTCATTTTATTTTTTAACTGATACCAACTGCAAAGAATTTATTTACGAATGAAGCTCAATTCACTCGAAATGCCATCAATAACCTTCACAACCAACACACTTCCTGGTTGGTTGGAACTATATTGTGTAGAAGACTGTGAATTGTCAAAACATATTTTAATCTTGATAAACGGTAATATGTATGTTACCCACTGAAAAGTTGAGTACATTTTAATTGTGTTTTTGGGCTTTACTTAAGTTTGAAGCAAACGTTGAATTACAGTGCTATCAGAACCATTGTTTGAATAACCATTCCTTTAAACCATAATACTTACAAATTTTTCAGGGCACTCATTCCCGAAGAGTTCATGAAGCACTGGCACAGAAAGCGCAACGTTGGCTGGAACAACACCGTATTAAAGCATTTTACACAGTAGCTGAAGAGGGCAAAGGAAGTTTTGAAAGTGCCTGTGAGTCACTTATGCAGCTCACTGGACTTGGTAAACTGCGACCAAATACAGTACTTTTGGGCTACAAATCTGATTGGCAAACTTGTGCTTATGAAGAACTATTGCAGTATTTCAATATCATACAGTGAGTTTTTTATTTTTTTGTTTTATTGAAATAATTAAATTTAAGTCTATGTTAAATCAGGTCTGGTGGTCACTGTATAAAAGATTATAACTGATAAGAGTATACATTTTAATAAAGAAAACAAATGGTTTTGGCAAAGATTGTTTAATATAAAATTTTTATGTTTTAACAGTTTTCATTGGCAAAAAATTGATGATATTTTTTCTTTCTTTTAGTGCTGCATTAGACAGTTACCTAGCAGTTGGCATTCTTCGACTACAAAATGGTCTCGATTACTCAAACCTTGTTCAGGACAAAGATGTTGTTCTTATATCATCTCTTGACAAGAAAGATGCTGAAGATAAATTGAGACATAATGAATCAAGTGTACATCTTCCACTAGGTAGAACAAGTGAGCTGCTTGTGCCTTGACCTTCTTGAATCAGCTTGAAATTATTTGCATGTAACTAAATTTATTCATCATATGCATGATACTGCTAAGTACTATTATATCAACAATTATTCCTCTTTCTTCTTTTGGGTAACTTATGATTTGATATATTGGAGAGAATGTACATTACATATGACTGTAGTTTTTCCTAATCATCATTAAACATCCATGGTTCTTAATTTTTGCCATAAAAATCATTTTTGTGATTTATTTTGTATATGAGTTAGATGGTAACAATTAGTTTATCTTGTCTTAATAATATAACGTGTTATTAGTAAGTCTAAATTCTACTTTCTAAAAACAAATCTATAAATTTTTCATAGTTAATATGTCAAATTTGGCAGTTTTACATTTAGTGCGCCTTGATATTATAGCAGAAAAAAAGTTACAAAAATTTATCTTAAATTTTCTCATTGTTTTAAATACCTTTATTAAGTAAAGAAGAGGACCCATGTTTAAGTGTTTGTGTCTTTATGCACAAATTGTAATCTTGAAGCATTTTTCAAGTTATCACATTTTTTAAAAGTTTGATAGTTCAATCATTCTGCTTTGTCATTTAACTACTATGTTCTAATACATTTGTTTTAACCATGTATAATAGTTTTTTTACGAGATTTTTACGGTGTTATCTCAAAATATGTACTTCTGATTACTGTGCCTTACCTTGGAAAGGAATGTAAGGAATGGGTACACAGTATGCACAGATCAACCGAAAGGTTCCTATACTTTCCACACTACTACAAAAAAGAACTTGATTGTCAAGGCATTTGGAGGTCTAAGAGATTACAGTAATGTACTGTCTGAGTTGCAGACTAAACAATCTTTTCATAATGAACTGCAGTATACTCATAGTTACTATAGCAACCTAATGTATAATTAGCTTATACTATAATGGTTGGATGAAAATTATTTGCTCCTTAAACTTCACCCCGCAAAGCATAATTACGCAGTTTACTAAAATTCAGAATTTTGTATAGTTTCATGTAAATAAAATCAACATGTCCAGTAGCATGCTGCTGTGCTAACTTATGCATTGGCTTTGTTGGACTTTGTCCCATAGAATCTGAAATATTCAATAGCTTTTATTTGCCCAGTTTACGTGGTCTTCCACTTTGGTCAGTGTCTTCAAAAAGCTTGTTGCCCGAAATTTTTGATCAGAGTTCGCACTGCATTACGGTGTGGAACATTAGTCCCTGGAAATTTTTCAGATAACTTATGCTTCACTAAATTACTATACTTGTCACCTTCATGAAATACGTGATTAATGAGAAAAATTTATTTCTGTACAGAAAGAACCATGCACAGAACGACACAATATTTCACTACAATGGCACAAAATGAAACCTGTTACACTTTCAATCACAACTCAGCAACTGACGGTTTTGTGTGCCCAGTGACAACACAAAGCAACTGATCTAATGGTGAAAGAGTGCACCAATGCAAAGCAACGACTGCACAGTAACTTTCCGAACTCTCTGTATAATGTAATGTAGGTTAATACAAGCACTTATTGGCTTTATGAATACATTTTTCATTCCAAGGAGATCACAAACTTCAATTTTATAGCATACAATTTTTTAGAACCACATTTTCATTTCTGGCAGGAAAGGAATGTTAGCCTATTCCTTCTCCAACTTTTCTCCCATTTATAAAGTAAAAGAGTTTTATAGCCATTACAGTAATACAGGAAAAACTAAAACTCAAAGTGCTGTGGGATGCACCCTTCAAACCCAAAATCTACTGTTCCCAATAATGTGCATCTGACTAATGGGCAATTCACACTGTTAAAGAGAAAAAGATGGTATGGTAGAAAGAGAGAGACTGCTAGTGGTGGGGATAACTGTACGCTGGCAATGCATTGGTTCTTTAATATCAAGCACCATTGGAATGTAGTGGGAGAAAAGACAGTTGCATGCACCTACGAATATACTAAAGCGTATTTGTATACTGTTTGCATGTACAGTTTTGGTTGTTTTACAACAGGATGCCTACATGTTGGGCTGAATGAATAAGATAATAACATAATAATGAATGAATCAAAGAGATAGATGCATCAGTTAAATTTTTAGATTTATATTTCTCTAACCCCATTATTTCATCTTCTGTTATTTGATAAAACTTTACTTATTGTTGCATTGTTTAAACTACCATTTTTGTAAATATTTGGTTTTTTGTTTTGGGACTAATGACCTTATAAGTCAAAGTCTCCAATCATGTTTTAAACTTTGACTTCACTATTTTCAGAATAATTCTTTAGTTTAAATTCCATGAAAATACATAAATTTAGATATGAATTTTTCTAAAATTAGATGAATTTATTACAGGTGTTTGTAGTTTGATACTAATTTATTTACAAAATATTTTGAAACCCAAAATACTCAACATTAGTTAACAATTTTAGACATGTGACATAGTGGTCAGCGTGCTGGACTATAAAATGGAAGGTTCCGGTTTGATTCCCAGTTAGCATCTGGAAATGGTTAGACATTTGTAACTAAAGAAAGCATTTGTGACTAAAAAGCCACTTGTTGTACGTCAAAATATAACATTAAGTGTTTTAATTAAAAAAGCCCGACGCTGAGCAAGCCAAAATGAAACTAGCTAGGTGTGGCTTAGTGTAAAATGACAGTCACAGATTACACTAGACACTAGGTTTATAACTAGAAAATAAATGAAAGACAAATGAAAAATGTTTAATAAACAAAAGAATAATGAATTATGAATTTACATAAATAAATTTACACAATTTGACTTTAATGCTTTAATTATATTTAATTGGTGACACTTTAATTAATTAAATAAAACGAAATTGATTTTAATAGTACTTATATTAAATAAAACTTTACCCTATCTTTAATGTTCTTTTGAATTTTAATGAAACAGTCCAATTTAAAAAAAAAAATATCGACGAATAAAATGGTGAAATGAAATTTGAAATCTTGAATTTAGAAGTTAAATATTAAAATTCTTGAAACTCTGAGACTCTCAGGGCATATAAAATATGTTAAGAGAGTAAATATAATATTTGAAAATGCTTATCTGTTTTTTAACTCTTGATATTTTTTGTTGAAGATCTCGGTATGCTCAGTTAACAACATCCAGAAACGAATTAACTTGATTTTGTAATTATAAATAGCTTTAAATTATCAAAGTTCAGTCTTGACTAATAAAATACTCTTTAATAAAAATGATTTAAAGACTAATAAGATGTTCTTTAGATGTGTCCTTACAACAACAACTAGTAACAGCACCTCTCTGGCTGACATCTTACCCAAGAATGAGACACTGATGCATGTAGAGTCTTTTATAGATTTTTGTAAATTGTTCATTTTTTAATGTTGTAAACTATGTTTAATGTTGTTTACATTGGATAATTAAATAAAATGTTCTTTTAAATATTTTTAACTTTAATTACTATTCATAAGTTTGATCAAATTTTTATTTAATGAAATATTATTTTCAGTTTTAAATACTCCAAAAAATTAACACTTTTAATAAACTTTAATAATATTAATTATTATTTGTATGTTGATTCAAGAAACATTGCCGAATGATATAAAATATTATTTAATTGTGTACAGAATTGTTTTTTAATTGAATTTTAACACTTTTTAATTTTTATTGTATAAGTTATTCATAAGCTTATGTTTACTGACCTATGAAGAAAAACTTAGTAACATAAATAATTATTGCATTGCAACACATTAAAATCCACTGTTTCATTATTCATAGTAGTTGCTATCACAACTGTGGTAGTGATCTGACCCAAACTTAACAAATTGTACAAAACTAAGAAGTAATGTACGCTACATTTCTGTGCTATTAGATAAACACAACAAAATAATCCCTTGTTAGATACTATCCCTGTAATTGAATGTAATATTTTCTAATTGCAGTAAATTCAGTATCCACGTAAATGTAAGATATTTTTTTATTCCTTTTGCTTGTACAAGAAGAGAATTACTTGAATGCTGATATTTTTCTCTATTCAGCTATCTTTAGATCATGTTTTATAAGCCAGAAAATAAGTAGTTCTTAGTCAAACAATAGCAACCATTTTGAATCACGATGAAAATGTTGTCATAATAAATACAATCGAACTTCTATAACTTGAACGTCTAAAATTCAAATTTTCTATATCTCGAATTGAATTTCAGTTCCCTTCAACCTTCCATGCATTTACTGTGTAAAAATCCATCTATAACTCAAATTTTGTCATTTCTCTAAGTCAAACTATTTATTTAGTTTCTTTTTACGAAATTATGTACATAGTTCTCAAAATACCATTTTTGGTTTTTTGAAAATTGTAGGTACAGTGGTGCTCATTTCATTTTAAGAGGAAATGTTCAACCATGAAAGGGTACAGACCCTCAAAGTCATCTGGTTGCCTTTGTAGGCCGAACAAGCGTAAACCAAAACAATTTCTTTGCGTAAATGAATTTCTTTGAATTGACGAATCTTTGGTGGACCGCAGAACAATAGAACCATAGTCTTTCAGTACAATGTACCATATTCAGCATGTACTGTAATAAAAATAGCGTAATTTTGGAATACTGTATATCGTATACAATTTGTAAAGTACTTAACACTAGCTTATAGCTAAGCTAAATGCAATGTACAGTACTGTATTGCAAAATTACGCATGTCCAGTAGGCCTACATATTTTACATATTGTAGGCTACTGTATTAGCCTATGTAGAATGTTCTGTGTTTGTTATTTTTTAATAACTGATTTGTTGTTATTTTTCCATAACTCAAAATTTCTGTAACTCAAAATTTTTTCCTCATCCCTTGAGGATTTGAGTCATAGAAGTTTGATTGTATAATAAAATTACAAAGTAACCAAATGCTATGATAGTCTATAATTATTATTTTAATAATCAAGCCACTACAGTATATATTAAAATAAGTAATAATTATAACAGATATCAATGATTTATATTCCACATACTTATGCTGTATAAACAGTTTGGTTGTATTTGTAACTTACACTTAGTTATTTATCATTGTACAGTAATTTATTTTTTAATATAGCCTACATTTTATCTAGTACCTATGTTCTCTACTTGCTATACCCTACTTTTTTAAAACTTTTATACAGTTAAATATTGGATAAAGTTGTTTGCTGATATACTCGGAGAATAATATTAGTCATAATTTTGCTTAAACACCTGCTATACAAATGTTTTAGTGTAGCTTGGACTAGATAACTATGAAAAAATTTAATATTTTCACTGGCTGTGTTTGAAGAATCAGTAGTTAGATAAATCAAGATTTGAATTCAGTATTTTCCTGGTAGTTTACTTCTTTGTACCATCACAATTAAATGATGTTTTTCAATTAAATAATTTTCCAATTTTTTGTCAGAATATCGTTCTTATTTAATCAAAATACATTTTTAATAACCTTATCTTTAGCCAATGTTTTATATCTGTTTCTACATAAATTAGTGCATTCTTCAATTGAATTTTGTATTATAAACTGAAAAAAAGTTAAGTTGCTTTTATTGCTAATCGAGAAATGATATTGTGCTCTAGTTACACTAATGCTGTTGAGAATAATTGTGAATTTGAACTTTATTGGAATGAATATTATTACTTACCATAATTCTTGGAATATTTACTTAAATTTAATAAAACTTTACTTAATTTTGGGTGTTACTTATTTTAAATATTCACTCTACTTGGAATTCGTGAATCTTTGAGGTTCGACATTACAAATTAAAAAGTTATTATTTAAATTAGTAATTTTTGTAGCTGCTTACAGTAACTGTAGTTATTTAACTTTAAAATATTAATTATTATAATACGGAATCTGTGAGGCTTTTTAACTCTAATTGTTAATCTAATATGTACGTAAAAATAAGATTCTTTCACTGATTCACTCATTCATTTCATCTTGAACTGTAAGGATTTCAAACTTAGAATTTGGCATGTTTAGGTCATAGGTGCTTGCTTAGAAACAATTGCATTTATACAAAAAGAAAATGGTAAAACTTAATTTTTTTCAAAATTACAGCTTTCAGGTTTATTTTTGACCAAAAAGGAAGTAGCTTAAAAATAAATTATAAAGAAAATTGCAAGACAACTTCACGAATAAATTTTAAAATGCATCTAAAACCTACTACAATTAATCCTAGAGTAAAACATAGCTGATAGCGTTTCAAACTTTGAATTGTCATCTAATGTTAGTTATAGTAAATCAACAAATAAATAAAAATATAAAAAAAATACTTAGTTAATGCATATGAAAAACCCAATAAAATAAAAACTTTTATTTTTACGAGTTCAGGAAAACATAAAGAATCACAAACACCATAAAAACAATCAAAAAATTTAACTGATAACAAGAGCACAAAAAATTAGCTGCCACTTTCACGTGAACCGGAAGTTGACCCCTTGAAGAAGTTTTAAGGTACTTTTTTTAGGTAACTTTTCAAAAGAGTATTTTTAATCATTTTGATTTTGATTGTTTTAATATTTTTAAAGCCTGTAATAGGTATTAATTTTGCTTGTAGGAAAGTGATTTTTCAGTTTTTACTAATTTCTTTCATAAAACTTTCGTAATTATTAATTTTATTATGTTGAACAAAATTTTAAAAATAATTTTGTAGAATGAAGTAATAGTTTATCAGTATACTGGATTAGGTAAAAGTTCATGTCTTATTTGTTTCTAAACTTAAATACCCTATACCCTTAGTGTTGCACATTCAGTTTATATTATGTGCAATGCCCAGTTTGAGCGAAAAATTATAAGTTTGGTCTTAATTCAGAAAATTAGATCTTTCAATCGCATTCTTATTCAAGTCAAGAAATTAATTATTTATATTATTGAAGAATTAGTATTAAAGAAAGTGGCTAATTAATTTTCATAATGTTTACTTGTTGCAGCTATTTCAGAAGATCCAGGCCCTAGTCCACCTGATTCTCCTGTTCCTAACGAATTGAATCATATTGTTTGTGCCGATCCAAGTGGGGAATCCCAGCAATCCAAAACAGATGGAGGTCTCGTTGAAAATGGTGATACAGCAAGAAACAATACTACCGATAACACTGAAAACAATTCAGATAGCCAGCTGTTTGTCAGTCCAACTGGTGAACCTCTTTCGCCTAACTTGCTTAAAGACATAACACTGTTCAGGAGAAAACAGGAGAAAGGGTTTATTGATGTTTGGTGGCTGTTTGATGATGGAGGTAATACTTATTGGATTTTGTTGAATTAAATTTTTATAGGCATTTAATGAATAACTTATAACATAACAATAAATAACTTAAACCAGTTAACTACTGAAATATATAAATATAGTATAAAAATATATACATATATTTAAATATTTCTATTTCATATAGTGAATTAATATAATAATTTCACTAACCTTGTTTTTAAACTGCGTCACCTTTATTTTAATTCCTACTTACACGTGTTTCGGTGGATCCACCATCATCAGAGTAAATGAAAAATTGAAACTAAAAAAATGTTTTCTCATTTATTTAAAATTTACAGAAGATGATACATCTTCAGTCACTTATATAAAACTGATTTAAAATTAATTTATTTTAATTTATCCCTTCTCATATTTACTGTAGATAGCAGCAATACCACTTCAACATCACAATCATTCACTTAGTCAATATCACTTCATCATTCCTAAATTTTATCTGTTCATTCAAAATGTCCTGCTTTTGCTCTTTTAAATATTTATAAATATGGAACATCTCATATTTTTCAATTTTATTTTTATTCTCTATATTACATTGTTCTATTATATTGAAATGTTCATCTATTTTACCAAATTTATGTTTTTCTTCTTTTATATATTTAAATAACTCTCTCAAATTAGCAATTTGATTTTATTTACAAAATAAGTTTGCTTACCATAGGGTTAGACACCACTGTTGGACAAAAGGTTTCACATTTGATTCTTTATTAGTATACTGAAGAATTTTATTCCTTAAATTGCACTACAATCCACTATAGTTTATAATGACCAACTTTAAATAAATAAAATAAAAACTGAATAATTTTGTAGTATCTAAGTTTTAAATAAAACCATTTTTAAAAAATACTTTAACACTTGTGGTTAAAACAACGCAAGTGAATGTTATTTATTTTATTTTTATTTATTTATTTATTTAACTTCACATCAACTGCAATGGTCATTGGCAACGATGTTGGGGTGTAACAGTGTGAGGATGAAATGATTTTTTGTAACGTATGAAAATATGCCGTGCCTGAGTGGAAGTGAATGTTGTTAATACATAAAATAAAATTTAATAGGTATGATAAAACCTCTTCTGTATTTCAAATTTATTTGTGAAACAAATCCTACATTAAATTACAAATCTGAATAGAAGTACAATGAATTTATTTTGAACATAGTTTTTACAAAAAAATGAGTAGGCCTACAATTTAACAAAATTTGTAAAACATGTGTAATAATGTATATGACAGTGAGCTAAAATATTCTACAGCAATCCTCCAAATTGAGTTGATTATAAATATTATGTTTACAGGCCCCCTCTGTAGTATAGTGGTAGCATACTAGCCTACAACATGAAGTCCCGGGTTCGATTCCCATCTAGTGTCTAGAAATTTTAACACGTTAAAACCCACAGTAGTTGCTAATGACCAGCTGTCGATTTGACTTAAAAAAATTCAGTTTACAGGTGTTAAGTTTTACAACTTATTAAGAAATTGGATTTTAAAATAAAATTTAAACCTTATCTCTTAACTTGGTGTTTTACTACAGCTCTTTAAACATTACACTGAAAATATAAGTCCTTAGAGTTTTCATGTTGTTAATATGGTTAAAAAATAAAAATACTCTGTTTATAAAACTTGGTATAATAAAGAAGCTCGCTCTCTTGCACCATAAAGAGTTTGGAGCTATCCAAATTGGCAAACACTTCTGCCAAGAACAAGGTCCAGATTGTGAGGTGCGACCTCCACATGGTGGCCTGGAGATAGGTAGAGCATCTGCTTAATTGAACTGAAGTGGAGAGCCTACAGCTCTCAGTGTTATTGCTAATTTGGCTAGAGTGAGGTACCTCTATCCCACCGTTTTTACTCTTCAGGTGATTTTAGACCACATGATGGAATGTATCTGAATTGTAGTCTACTATAATCAGGTGGAGCAAAGTTACTCTATTCCACTGTTTTTATTTTTCAGCTTACTGCAGAAAAAAACATGATGGATCTCTTAAATAGGTAGTAACCAGGTAGTAACCACCCTCACAGGTGGGAATCCACCATAGCTTAATGTGGCCTACACAAGCCTTAAAATTTTGGAAAGCCTGTACCAACATGCTCGAAGGAGTCAGAGCCTACTGGAATACCTATAAACAATGCAATGAGAATGAAAAAAAGTAACTTACGGGCCAAGAGCAGCTTTTTTTTTTGAACAATCAACATACGTACACACCTCTATCAACGCGGACAACCAGAGAAATCCAGTAAACCTGAAGACATTTTGGGAGCAGTTAGAGAATAAAATACAGAATGCATCATGCAAGAGCGTCCGAATTATAGTTGATGATTTCAACATACAAATCAGAAATAAACAACAGTTCCAGAAGATTGTCGGCGTTTATTCAGCACAAAAGAGAACAAGCAGAAATGGTAAAATACTAATTGAATTGTGTGAAATGTTTCTTCTTAATCGTATTTCCACTGATTTCAAGAAACTCCTGAATAAACAGAAAACATGGCATACTCAGGGAGGAAAGCTAAATGCATTCCAAATAGATCACATTGCAATCTTGGAACAAAACACAGAGGAAATTATAAAATGTTTAGCAAGGGAAAGGTCTCAAGCTCTACCCAAAGGTGTCAAAAAGCTGATGCGTAAAGTCAGAATTTCAAAGAACACTTCAAGAAAGGAAAATAGAAACCTGGGAAGGAATCCGCAGCAGCATAGTTGACATTGGCAATAAATTGGCTTCGCTGGGTAGAAGGTGTAAGCAATGATGATGGACTAAAGGCTGTGACGAGGCAATCCACAATAGGGCAACGTTCAAAAAATGGCCAAGAAAAGATTCAAGGTGACGAAACAAAATTTCATCTGCACCAAATTCAAGAGAACTTCAGAGCATAATCACAAAACTGAAAAATAACAATAGTGCTGAAGAAGACTCAATCAGTGCAGAAAAGTTGAACAATAATGGAGAAGTAACCATCCAAACACTTGGCAAAAAAATGGAAAAGGTCTTAAAAACTGAGAAGATTCCTGTGAATTGTAAACAGCACTGATAAACCCCAAAAAAAAAATGAGATAACCATAAACCATAAACCATAAACCATAAACCATAAACCATAAACCATAAACCATAAACCATAAACCATAAACCATAAACCATAAACCATAAAAAATGAGATAGAATGTATGTAAACAATTCCCATGGAATTTCCCTTTTACCAGTTTTATACAAAGTAGCCTACTCTCTGAAGAACTTTTGACTAGTTTAGAAGAGCAAGTAGATCAGAACCTGGGCGAATATCAAGCTGGGTTCAGGAAAGGAAGGTCTTGCGCAGAACAGATATGGAACCTAAAACGAGTACTAGAAAGTTATATTTCAAGAGATATAGTGGTAGTGTTTGTTGATTATAAGAAAGACCGATTATTCAATTGACCGAGAAATGCTACTGAATATTTTAAAATAATTTTAGAAGGTGCTGGAGAAAGTTATTCAGGAATGGAAAATGGAACTTCCTAATAAAGGATTGTTAATTCTGGTATGAGAAGAACTTTACAAGGAATATGAATGATTAGAAAAGGAAGACTAAAATTTTACGAATACCTGTATAGAATAGATGACAACCGGTTGACAAAATCGATTTTTAAGATACTAAACACAGACCAAGGTATTGGATAAATGGTCAAAGAAGTCAGAAGGGATATTGAAAAAATGAAATAAACCGAGAATACTTAATCAACTGAACCAAATTCAGACAACAAATTACGGACTTTAAGGGCATCCATGAAGATCACAAACAAAACATTGGATGGTCAGAAGAAAGGAGAAAAGCCTACAGTGAATGAATGCTGAGCAAAGGGCTGCAAAAAGAGCTTCTAAAAACATCTAAAGCCACCTCATATGGTCTAAAATTGGCCCTATACGAGGAGAAAACATGGTAATTAAATAAATAAAATTTTAGAATCAAAAGATCAATCACTTTCAGATAATATCTATTAAGTAAATTAAGTTATACATTTAGTTAAATAAATCTGAAATATTCCATCCTTTTTGCAGGACTTACTTTGTTGATACCTCATATTCTTCGAACAAGATCACAATTTGCTGATTGCAAATTGAGAATCTTTTCTCTGGCTAATCGCCAGTCTCAACTTGATCGTGATCAAAGGAAGTAAGTTACATTGTTAACAAAATTTTATTAAACCTAGTAACATAAGTAACTAAAACATGAGTTCATGAAAAGTCCCGATTATCATGAGTACCACGAAAAATATCTTACAAACCTTAAAAAAACCAATTTCAATTCAAGCCAACAATAGGGAAAATACAGTAGTCTGTACAGTTTTTTTTTTGTTTTACGTCTTACTGTTTTGCAATTGTTGCTAATGCAGTCGGTGAGAAGGATGATAGATGAAGATGAGTGATGAAAAAATGTTAGATCTGATCAGGAATCAAACCCCGGACCACAGCGCAGAAGCCAACTGAGGTTTCTACACCGGGGCTGTACAGTGCAAAGGTCGAAAATTACTGACCAGTTTACTGTGCATTGTAATCCTTCTTGGAATTTGTGGATGAGTGGCAGGATCTTGATCTTTTATTTTGGTCATAGCTTTAAACTCATGGGAAAGTACAATCTACAATATAGAAAACGTGTTTGCTAAGCAAACTTGAATTGAAATAATGTGTTTTTTACATATTCTGGCACATGGTTTTTTAACCATAGTTGGATATATCAATTTCCATCGCCTCGATTATTGGAATGAATGTGGTAATAGGAATGGATGTGTGTACAGAATTTATATAAAATGTTAAGATTTAAAATTGTGTTGTTTTTGGAAACAAAGTATTATTGTTATAATAATACTTTATTTGATATAAAGCAAGAAGCAAAAACGAACGACTGGTGTTTTTTATAAAGGCATAACAGAGCACTTTTTGTACAGAATTGTTTTTTGTTTACTGTTCTTTATTTTAGTGGTTTAGGCATAGAGCAAAGGTTTCTTCTGTACTGTGCAGATGTGAAAAGTTTTACATATTATGTTTTTTGTACAATGAAACATAGCTTTTATGCTGAAATATTTTTTCGTGTTTGTGCTTTATTTCTAGTCTTTTTTCAGTTTATTCGCAATTTTCTTTATCCGCAGTGCCCTTGCCAACCAATTTCGCGGATAACCAGGGATTTCAAAAATAAATCTTTATAATGCATCCTGCAGTTTGAAATATTTCTATTTCATATAATGAATTAATATAATAATTTCACTAACCTTCTTTTTAAACTGCGTCACCTTTATTTTAGTCCTACTTACACGTGTTTCGGTGGATCCACCATCATCAGAGTAAATAAAAAATTGAAACTAAAAATTTTATTCATTTATTTAAAATTTACAGAAGATGATACATCTTCAGTCACTTGTATAAAACTGTTTCATTTTTTTATTTACTCTTACACAATTTTTAGTTTCAATTTTTTATTTACTCTGATGATGGTGGATCCACCGAAACACGTGTAAGTAGGACTAAAATAAAGGTGACGCAGTTTAAAAAGAAGGTTAGAGAAATTATTATATTAATTCATTATATGAAATAGAAACCAGGGATTTACTGTACATATAATAATCCATCTAGGGTTTCTAATCAGGTATTGGGTCTGCAGATGGTCTGGTATGACCATCTACATCTCATTGACTTTTGATAAACTAAAACAACATGAAATTTTCTTGTCTGAGCCAACTGGCTATGGTAGACATTTACTTTTTCAATAAAATGTTTCTTTAATTTAAGTTTTCCCACGTTGATTTTAAAATAACTATTACAAACTTTGATGTTTTCCAATTAATGTTAGCAATGACTCAGAAACACAAGCGCTTGTTTTTTATTTAATGTATCAGTGATATTTTGTTAAAAAATTCAATTTGAAAATGTGTAAAAATTCAAGTTGATGTGTAGATTGATAGTTTCCTGCTTTATCTATTTTTCTTGTTGAAAATGTATAATTTCTTTTTTCAGCCTTGCCCAATTACTTTCAAAGTTTCGCATTGACTATAGTGATTTGATTGTAATACCGGATGTCAACAAGAAAGCACAAAATCACACAAAAATTGAATTTGAAAACCTTATTGAAAAGTTTCGACGAAAAAGTGATAATGGAAATGGTAGGTTTACATAGATATATTATTCTTCCTCTTCAATATTGTCTGTTCCACTTCATATATAATTCATTCTGTTAAGTATTTTGGAAATAATTTTCCTGGAATTGACTTTATTTTTCAGTTAAGCTTCACACGACTGAAATATGCTTGGTAATTAATAAAATTTGAAGCTTTTTGAACAGTTGTATATATTTTTTGACATGGATAAATGAATTAACTTTATTATAATAAAATTTGTGGAATTGTAATGTAAAACATAATGTGTTTTCCTTATCATTATTAACGAGTTATTTTAAACAGTCAATGTTTTACTAACAAAACAATCATAACAACAAGAATAATAAAACATGATCTCACTGATTATTTCTTTATACTGAATAATTTTTACTGACAGTTATAATTGTCTATTAAAGTAAATGAAGTGAAATATAAATATTGTGAAAGTTAAAACTTAAAATGAATGAATGATGGCAGGTGTAATTAAGTTAATGTTTGTCTGCGTACAATTATTAATTGAGTGGATTTGAACCAATATTTTTTGCTACATTTATAAAAAAGTAAGTATAATATTGCATTGTATCTGACAGTCGATTATGTATTGTTTTCATATACTCAAAAATTACATATTCTTCTGTTTCTTTCCTGGCATTTTAACTCAATGCCAGTCCTGGCCTCCTTCATATACCTCCAGACATCTCTATCTAACACTACACTTCTCCAATTCCTAATTCCCACAGCCAATGCATCTCGTGTGAACACATCAAACCGTTCAGTCCTGGGTCTAACCCTTCTTTGCTTACCGTATTTCACTGATCATAACCTGTCTTGTTGGTTGCCCATAACAGGCAGGTAGAGTGTTAAATTATTTGCACTCGATCTGTTAGTTCCAGGGCTACAAAAATTAGTTCTGTTTCTTATCACATAGTCAGCCAATTATATGACTGAACTATTTATGAACAGAAGCGGTAGAGGTGTAAAAGACACTAGTCAGAGTTGTCTCCTCTGAGAGTAATGAATTTCACTATATAGCCAGACCCTGTTGTGAATAAAGTGAAGGTGTCATTTGAAGGGTGGAAAGTGGGTCCTTTTTGGAGGGCCTGGGATGCTGATAAGCATATTCTTTCAACTCAGTGAAAAAGGCAATAGTAAACCACCTCACTTCTCGTTTTTACTTGGTAAACTCTCTAGAGGTTTAAACCAGACTTTTGGCTTTTGACCTAAACAACAACCTGTTTTGGAGGATAGGCATTATTTGTGCAAGCAATGTGTCCCACCCATCTTAGTCACTGCAATTAGTGTTCCACTTGAATGATCACTGCTTAACCAATTGTCAAAAATATTTCTTATATAGGTAGATTAACAATAATTTCAGTTTTTAATCTTGGATTTACATGTTTCTTTATCTGAACTTATCTCTTCTTGTTGAAATAAAAGAGTTTTAATAATAATGAGTTTAAAAGAAATAATCCACTCAACTAAAGATTAGATTGAATTAATCAATCATATTTAGTTAATTAAACTACTACATTTAAATTATTAATATATTTTTTTAAAAATTCTTGAGGACTACCAATAAATTAATACCAGTCCACTGGAAAAAAAAACACATGATAACCTGTCCAATAGTTTCGGAGAAAAGTAATGAGCATATTACGTAAGAGTACATAACCTCTTTCACAAAACGCATATATTTCAGCTGTTCCAATTCGGGTAACAAAATCAATAAAGATATTTTTTCCAGTTTCCTACACTTTGATCAAGTGTAGGTTTTGAGGAAGTGAAGAATTGGCATCCAACTTTGAGAGTCATATCTAAAAATTTGGTGCAGCTACACTGGATGGTTTTCTTTCGCCCATTATGGTTGGGTGGTTGAAAACAAGGTATAACCAGATCAATTTTTTTGGAAGTTTGCATATTCAAATTGAAAAATATCTTATTTAAAAAATATTGTGTTCGTTATTGAATGCAATGTATTAAAAATATAATTATTGGTAGTAAAACAACAAAGTATAAATATAATGAAAATAGTACAACCTGATTTTGTTGGACTATTCTCTACACATTTTCATCAGTTCAGTTTATATTAGATCATTCAATGGTCTTCAAACTTTTTGTGGACGTTATCTGGCTGACATTAACTTCTACTTAGAAGGTAATTTTTAAAATGTGTTTGGTTCATTCATCTATTGTTTTGGTACAACCATACCTACGGTAAAATAACCCAATTTCAGTATGTTCAAAAATATCTGTAACGATTTCTTGTCCAACAAATTATTACCTACTTACAATTAATTTTTTAAATTAAATTTTTGATATTTATGTTTTATTAAATTATTCTGAAAATATTTATCACTTCTGATGTCTTTTCTGAAATATGTCTATAGGCTATGGTAAACTAATTTCAGTAGGTTCAGAAATATTTATAAAAATTTCTTGTCAAATAAATTATTATTTACAGTACATTTTAAATTACATTTTTAATATTTATGTTTTGTAAATTCTTCTGAATTAAAATATATAAATATTTTTTAGTGATTTTAAGTCGAATCAACATCTTGGTTATTAGCAACTACATTGAGTTGAGGAATGGTGGGTTTGAACTTGAAAGCAATAGTAAACCATGTTTACTATTTTCCAGGCCCTGGCCAAGAATTGAACCCGGATCTCTGCTTTGCAGCGTACCACGCTAACCGCTGGGCTACGTGTGGTTATTAATTAATACCTATTTTATTAATATTTTTTCAGGTAAAGTTGAAGATGCATACATAACAGATTCTGAACTTTCTCTTTTGAAAGAGAAAACCAATAGACATTTGCGGCTGCGTGAATTACTGTTACAACATTCAACTGAGTCCACATTTATTGTTATGTAAGTAGAATTCAGTTACAACTTTACTTATTTTTACTGAAAAGCATTTGCATTTATCATTCTTGATAAATTTTAATTAATTCCTATAAATTAGACACATGTTGTACTATGCTATAATATTCAGCATATGATTGCCAGCTTAAAGACTGATGGAGTTAGCCACAGTATTGACAGATTGTATTTTCCATTTGTTGCTTGTATGATGAAACAACAGTACTTATCTATAGCACAATAAATTACTGATGTATTAGTTTTGTTTTGATTGATTATACAGTTTACTTGTCTATTATGTAGCATAGCTTACATTACTGGCATTTATATGCGGCAACACTGAAAGACGAGGGGTGACGTTGAGTAACGCTAGACACTGAAGCTCACAGTGATATGATGTATACACTAATCAATTTAAAAGTAACTTTTTATATCCTGTACTGGAACAAACAAGTCAATTTTGGTTGTAGAGTTAACTAATTTATTCAGTTGTGATAAATTTTTACACACATTAGATTTCCATGAAATGTTATTAATATTATAATAAAAAACTTATGTCTTCACTAATCCATGTATTACATTCAAATTTTCTTTTCATTCCTGAATGTGTCAAATTATCATGGCTCAATTTAGGATAATCAGGGTTTTACTGTAGTTTCATTCTTAATTTTTTAGTGGAAAACTTTTTTATTCTTTTTTGCCTGTATGAATATATAGGAAGTAGGAAGGAAAGTATTGTTTTCATGTCGAATTAAAGAAATTGAGTTTTAACCGGATATACAGACTCCCTGAACCCAAAAAACATGTTTTTACCGATTTGGTGTGTGTGTGTGTGTGTGTGTGTGTATGTGTGAAAAATATTTCAAGAATGGAACATTGAATGAAGCTGAAACTTAAAAATTAATTAGGTACCACTAGAGGATCCGACACGAACAATTTCATCAAAGTAGGTCAACCAAAAGTAGTTGTTTATTCGTGTAATTTTTAACTTTTTTTGTGATTTTCTCAAAAACGGCTTCTATGATTTTTTAAAAATTTGCATCATTTACTACATTTTTGTGCTCTACAAAATAGAGTAAGTGCCGTGTCTGCTACAATTCTTGGGGAGGCTGTGCTCTCGTAGAAAAAAATGGTTTTTTTAAGATTGTGGCCTTAGTATGGATTTTATGAGAAGAAAGTATATAATCAAATTTATAGGAAATTAAACAATCTACAACTTTTATTTTAAGCATTTTTCTCTACAGAGACTAGTTTAGTGTGAAAGAGCAATATTCCGTATTATTAAGCCAAACTAAGGTTGGTTTTCATTTTGCATCATATTCACTCATGATTAAAATTAGATTATGTTTTTTGAGGTTAGTTTTTTTGTTTATATCTAATGTTTTATTACTAATTTTAGGTTATACTGTTCGTTATTTGTACATTATTAGCAAGAGAAAGTTGTGTGAGTGTTTCACAGCAGATTTTTTAATTATGTAAAATTTGTTGTAACAAATTATTCAGGTTTTTTTATTGTAACTGTTGATCAATTTGTTTTAATTTTTTCAGGACACTTCCTATGCCTAGAAAAGGAACTGTTTCTGCACCATTGTACATGGCTTGGTTAGAAATGTTAACAAAAGGACTTCCTCCATATTTAATATTGCGTGGCAATCAAACCTCTGTTCTTACTTACTACTCATGATTTTATGTTTTCCTTTTCGTTTAATTTAAAAATTGGATATAGCTTATGGTTTTAGGTATTAATGTTTTCAACAATTCAGACTTTGTATAGGTGTGAACATTTGAATGTTAACAGTACAATGCATATTAACAAAACTTGTAATATACTAGTATATAGTATCTATCGAATCGCAATTTCAAAATTCATCATCTACATTGAAATGTAATTTATAATTTTGTATCACTTTTTAACAGTCAATTTAGTCTTAATTTTCAGATTAAAATATACAATTTAAAAGAAGTAACTGATTGAAGAATATAAAATGAAAAAGTCCTCAAACTAGTGTATATTAAGAAATAAGAAATAATTTTGACAATTTTCTCTGTGTGTGTGATTATCTACAGTACTGCTCAAATTAATTGGATCATTAATTAGAAAACAACAAATTTCTTTTAATACGCAATTTATTAATGAAAATGTATAAATAAGTATCATAAGTAGTTGATATGTCCTTATTTGTTCTTTATAACTTCCTGACAACATTTACGAATTGATTCAACAAATTTCTCACATGTTTTTTTTTCAGTTAATCATGAAACCTTATCTCGATCAATGAAGAAATTAGAGAAGGTTTTGTTTTACATTCTTCTTTGGGAAGATTTTGCTTACTAATTGACCACAGATTCTTGATCGGGTTTAGGTCTGGTGAGTTGCCAGACTGGAAGAACGTTTATATTATTTTCATTGAAGAAGTCTTTGGATTTTTTAGATATATGGTGTAAGTGCAAGATCTTGCTGGAAAATCCCATCGCTAGCTGGAGACAATTTTTGTAAGGTTGGAACTACTCTTCTTTGGAATAAATATATGTATTTTTCAGAATTCATCATTCCTTCTACTGGAAGCAATCGTCCTGGTTCATGAAAGGTCATACAACCTATAATGTCTATTACAAAATATGGTAAAATTCCCAAAATGTTCCAATTTATTTGAGCGGTATGTATCTGGTTGACGTAATTAGTTGATTTTTGGTGCAAAATTAAAACATAAGGAAAAACAAGTTGACATCTGGCATTAATTACCTGCTTAGATTATTCAGAAAGATGAATGCAGACAGAAATCTTTCTTACAATTTAACATATTTCTGTTGAGGAAAAAACTTGGTTATAATATGTATGATGAAAAGATTATGTCTTTAAGCCAAAAAATCTTCCTATTTTCAACACATTTCTAACTATAATTTCTTTAGAATAAAATATTTATGGTATACAGTATATATTTTTATGTGTTGGCCTGTTATTTGACCTTGTAAATGACAGGCCTATAAAGCTTTTCACCATTGATGAGCTCTGCTAATCCACACGTTTAGACCAATCAGAGTGTTTGCCACTGTTGTCAGATTGTATCAGCTTGACAAACATTACATGTGCTTGCATATAGAGCCACAGTAGTTCACTCATGTCTTGCATCTTGTACTAAATACATCGATTAAAGTGCATGTTAACATGCAGTTCTTTATAATAGGTATAATTAGCTGGTTGTATGTTCAAAGGTTATAATTATTTTTGAAAGTCCAAAAAAAAAATGCCTGACGAAATATACAACAGTTACGAGAGCAAGTATTGGCAACACTACTAGCGAGTCATTGGCTAGTTATGAATTGGGTAGGGAGGAATGCATTAGTTCAGAGCTCATCAACACTGAAAAATAGTATAGTTACTATATAAAATTTTTGTAACAAATACATCTGGTAAAGTGAAATTAATTAAATATAAAATTGAACATATTTTATGGTCAGAATTTTTTATAACTATGATGTTACAGAAGTAAGAATAAAAGTAAATACTCAAAATTGTATAATCAGGTTTTAAAAGATCTGTATCATACGGTTACAGATTATTTCCAAAGGAATTATTGTAATGTTAGTAATAAATAGTTACTTATTTATTTATATATTTTGTTGTTATTTTTACATAATTTTCAAGTCAAATCTTTTTAAAAACTATTTCAATGGAAGAGCCATGATAAAAACCAATTGAATCCACTTTTTGAAAATAAAATAGTTTTTAATGCCATGAACAAGGTACAATGAAAGGTTTGACTCCATTTTACTAAAATGGTTAATTGTATTAAGTTAACTGGCTGCAAAAATATCCTGAGAAGAGAGCTAATGAACAGCGCCAAAGCTGCTACTGTCATAGTCATAAATTAATTAGTTGTTGAGAATCAGCTGATTGTGTTTCATTTACTTAATGTATACCTTTTTAAATATATTATGTATTTATAATTGTTTTATCTATAAACTAAAAACCAAATAAAAACTAACTAACTATAAACTAAAACTAAATTATGAATTGACTCATTATAAAAGTTTCTGAGAATAAGTCATAATGAAATCTTCACGGCTTCAGTTAAAATAATGTAGTGAATAATAATCAGTGCTCAATGGGTTATACTGACAATAATTTAAGATTGACTTAATGTCACCGGATGGCGACATTAAGTAACGAGATAAAACCTTTACTTTCTGGTGGCCCCGAAAAGGGCTGTTTATGTCTGTTTCTGCCGGGGTGGACAGAGTTGGTTAATGGCCCTGAAAAGGGCCAGTGAAAACCTTTACGAGTTGGTCTCGAAGGAGACCGTGTAGGCAGCGCGTGGCTGTGCCAAGAGCTGTGACTCAGGTTGATGGCCCTGAAAAGTGCCGGTTAAAACCTTAGTGAATTGGTCTTGAGAAGGACCAATGAAGGCAGCACGTGGCTGCGACGGCTGCTGAGTTGCTGGCTGCTGCAAATCCCAAAGCATCTTTCTTCTTTCTCTTGTGGATATAGTTGGTCGATCTTGGTTGGAGATGTAGAGCGCAATGACAAACGGCTCAGTGCAGTGCACTTATATAGTCACCGAGAGCACTGTGGTGGGGGCGATTATTGGCTTCGGCCTGGTTGAGAAAGGCCTTTGTCGGTTTGCCGCCGAAGGGTCTGTCAGTACGCCGCCAAAGTGTCTGCTACGCCGACAAGGGTCGGGAAAAGTATATAAGGCTGGCGAGATAGTAAATGCTTTATTAGAAGGGGTGGCGGTGACATTAAAAATCTTCTTTTAATAATTACAAAAGTATAAATCTAATAAAAATTCCAGTGAGATTTATAATACAGTGCAGTTTTAAAAATGTTTAATAAAATGTAGGCTACTGATACCTGATATTTATACATGCAAAACTTAAGAGGCCTTTGGGCCAGCCCAGTCAGCCAGCTGGTAAAAAGTCGCTATTAATTCTTAAGCAACACTGGTTGGGCTAGCGACATTTCTTTATATGGTGACCAGCCGACAGCCATTCCTAAACAAACTTCACTGGGGTCCCGGTTCAAAAAGTTCATGCCGATTCGCGCCAAAAAAAATACAGAGGAAAGGAGCGATCAAATTGGGTAGTTGTCAGTAAGGTACAGTTCCCGATAACAAATAAAAGCTAAAAAACAACTTGAGAAGAATTTTATTATGGTAACTAAGAGGATGATAAAATATGTACAATACAGTATAGGCTTGTAACACAAGATAACAATCCAGTAAGACTATCTGGCATTAGGGAGATGTGACTAAATGTATTATTGTTATAGAAATTTGTTTAATTTTCTTTATATTTTTGCTTGACCCCCAAGCTATATAAAAATACTAGGTTATAGGGAGATGCTACTAAATGTAGTACACGTATTATTGTTATAGAAATTTGTTTAATTTTCTGTATTTATGCTTGACCTGGCGTCGGAGAAGGGGTGATTTTCAAACTTTCAAAATCGAAAAATTTTGCAGCCATCTGGGTGCCATGCGCAGAAAACCTTTGTCAAACATTAGTATCAGTCATAATAGTAAGAGATTAGGAATTATAAAACTCAAGGCGGTGATGACAACGTTGCCTACTGAGCTACACTGAAAATAAAAGTCTAGAGATGTGAAAATGTAGTTTGTTTATTATTTCTTGCTTAATCATGTGATAAAATATTTATAATAACAGTTTTAATAAATAGCTTTCACAGAGCAATAAACATGTAATACAAACTACATAGCCTATATAAATGCATAATTATGAATGGTTTACACAAAAGTAGAAATTGAATATAAATAATAATATATAAATGATGGGTGTTAATCTGTTTCTATTAATTTTAGTAACATGTGTGTGTTAATTTATTCTTCTTATACAATTTTAAATGAATTTAAATTTCATCAGCAGAAAGCAAGTATTAATAAAGTACATATAAACCTTTATATTTGTTTTTAGCCCCTCCATAGAATAATGTCGTTATTCCATAGTAATGTAAAAAGCATGAAGACATGAGGAAACCGAGGGAAAATGGCTAAAATTGGCAGAGATAGAGACAAACAATAAAGGTTAAAACAAGATGTTTATAAATAACAAATATGAATCGGATGTAAGCATGGATCACGAGTCCCAACTTTAGTCTTGCATTGGTCGTAAGAATTATACGTATATGTACCAAATGCACAAGCATGGATCACGAAGTCCCAACTTAAGTCTTACTTCGGTAGACCATAAGAAAAATAAATATCTTACAGGATAGCCTAAAAGGGAAATTATTATAGAATAGTAGAAGGTAGCATGTGCAACAAAGTATTCTGGTAACCAGCTCGAATTAATAAACAAATGCGCATACGTGATACGGCTCATACACGTGTGGCTGTTGTATGACAGAGTAGCTTGGCATATGGAATCGGTCACATCGAAGCATTGCATACGGAATCGATTGAAAATTGAAATTTCTGGCCTATAAATGAAACACTAAAAAAACATAAAGAAAAAATACAACGAAATCAACTGTAAACCTTTAAATATTTGAATGGGAAATTTTCTGTCATTCATAGCACAGTAACAATCCTGCACCTCTTTTTCCTTCTTACTAAGGCAAATACCTTATAAAAACCAAGGTACGAACGTCCTTTTATTAGAAACTTTTATACTATTTTATTAAATAATCCAGTGTCAGTAAGTGCAAGCAGAAATCTAATTGTAAGGCGATTTCCAATTCATTACGGTTCATTTTTGGTTCTGTAAAACCCCTGTTTTTTTTAGATAATTTCTTAAAAAGAGCCTATTATTTGGGGTAATATTTGAAAGATGTTACTTTGTCAGGAAATAACTAAATAATTGCTTCGGTACAGATTTATGGCATACGGAAAAGTTTGGAAGTGTGGCCTTTACAGTCTGTAAAATCATACCTATCAAGATTATAATAATTTTCTGATTATACTGTTGCTACTGCATTTAAGCGATTACCGTCGCCCAACTAATTTTTTATTCTTCTCATCTGTACGAGTGAGGTTAAAGGTTATAGTTCACACAGGTTGTGTTGAAGATAAATTTTACTCATAAATTTCCAGTTAACTAAATGATCCTAAATTAACGAGTTACTAAATTAACGTTACTTTATAAGAAAATATGCCTGATCAATTCCGTTTAAAAACAAGATTCCTATTTTGCTTTAACAACGAGCATCAGTCGAAAAACAATGGTGTAAAGAATTGATGATATAATGGCCGATGTAATTTTAAAAAAAGTTCTGACTATATTCCTGCTTAATACCTCCTTGTATTTAAGATGCATAAAATTAATTTCGCCCGTAATAAAAAGATACAGTGTTAACCATTTCTTAGCCCTCAATTTGCTACTTTCAGGCTTAAAAATGAGTACTGTTTTTATAATGTGTTCTGCCAATTATATTACTGAAGCATTTAAGAACAGAAGAAATAGATGTGTAAATGGAACTAGTCAAAGTTATCTCATCTGAGAGTCATGAATTTCATTTTACAATCAGATCCTGTTGAGAATGAAGCCAAGATGTCATTCAGAGGGTGGAGGGTAGATGATTTTCGGCAGGACTGGGATTCTAATACGGATAATTATTAACTCTGCGAGAAGGCGAGTTAAACAAGCTCACGACTTTTCTCACTCAGAAAATATATTAGAGGTTCAGACCAGCCTGTCGAGTGCTTACCTATAAAATAAATTTCATGGCAAAAAATTTCAGCAGCTCAGCATCTACCTATTATTAGGTTCAGTAAAAAAATATTTTTGTAATAAAGAATATTATTAGCCTACCCTTCTTAAGAAAACGCATGCATTGTTCGTTTGGGAAAAGTTTAAAAATCGCATCTGATAATATTTCATAAAATTATAATGTTTAACAAACGGCCTACATTAACTCATATAGGCCTTACACTCTGTAAAATCATACCTATCCAGACTATAATCATTTTTGTGCTTAGCTTTCGCTGATGCAGTTTAGCGATTGTCGTCGCCCAACTACTTTTTTATTTTCTCATCTGTACGAATAAGGTCTTAAAGGTTATAGTTTTATAAAGCTTGTGTAGAAGATATAAATTTTACTCATAAATGTTTAGTTACAGTAACTACAAGATCCTAAATCAACGAGGAATAAACTTCACGAAACGTTACATGACAAAATAGTTTTTACCTACAATATTATTGTGTTTAACAGATACGAAAACGTGTATCAGATGCAACCGGTGTACAACAAACGAATTATAAAAGCTCCGTAAGTAAGGCGGGCAAAATTGAATATGATGCGCGTGTGACGTCAACGGCTCAGATAATATCTAACCAATCAGAGTTTAGTATTTTCAGCCATAAGAAAGCACACATTCTAACCAGTCAGATGTCTTAATTTGCGAGATTCTGATTGGTTAATATTGTCCAATCAGAGAGGTCATATTATTGTACTACGTCAGACCGATATCAACTAATCAAATAAAGTGTTTCGGCGTTACGTCATTCGTAAGGATGATGCTTTCTGATTGGTCGGTACTTTTACTGGGCGTCACCGTCGAGTGAGATTTTGACAAGGTCCACCCAATGTAAACGTCTAGTTAACGGTAGGGCAGAACATAAGTAAGTACCTTCTACTCGAGATTTATAATTTGTAGGTCGGTATCAATTACCAAATACCTAATTCCACATTATAGAGATCTTTCGGGTACTGAAAGAAATTGTAATTGTTTTCTGTTACTGGAGAATTTTTTCACGGGTTTTTTAAATACCAATGTTCATTGAAAAGCAAGAAAAAGGAGAAACAAATGCAAGTGATTTATTTATCCGTGTTGCTCGATTATATAAACTTAATTTTTGGCCAGTAAGAAATCATATTTATAGCGAATGACATATTACAAATTTTAAAACAAAAATTTAGAAACATAGGAAGAAATTAAAATTTTTGATTCATAATGTCTTGAGGATCATAGTCAATATCAAACCGGATAAGAAATTATACCTGATTAATTCCGTTTTACAACAAGATTCGTATTTTGTTCTACCAACGAGCATCAGTCGAGAATCAATTAACATAGGTGTAAGGAATTTAAGAATATAATGCCCGATGTATTTAAAAAAAATTTCTGACTGTATTCATACTTAATTCCTGCTTGTATATAAAATGCAAAAAATTAATTTCGGCCGTAATAAAAAGGTACAGCAATAAACATTTTTTGTCCTCAATTTGCTAGTTTCAGACTTAAAAATAAAAACTGTTTTTATAATGTGTTCTGCCAATTATATTACTAAAACATTTAGGAACAAAACAGGTAGATGTGTAAATGAGACTAGTCAGAGTTATCTCATCTGAGATTCGTGATTTTCATTTTACTATCAGACCTTGTTGAAAATGAAGTGAATCTGTCATTCGGAGTGTGGAGAGTAGATGATTTTTGGAAGGACTGGCATTCTATTACAGATCATTATTAACTCTGTGTGAAGGCGAGTTACACCAGCTCACGACTCATCTCATTCAGAAAAGATTTAGAGATTCAAACCAGGCAGTTGAGTGCTTACCGTTAAAACAAATTTCATTGCAAAAAATTTCAACAGCTCAGCATCTGTCATTAAGCAGCATTAAGTTCAGTGAAAAATTGGTTTTATCATAAAGAATATTACTAACCTACCGTTCTTAAGAGAACGCATGTATTGTTCGTTTGCGGAAAGTTCAAAAATCGCATCTGATAATATATTTCATAAAATTGTAATGTTTAAGCAATCGGCCTACATTAACTCATATAAGCCTTACACTCTGTAAAATCATACCTATCCAGACAGTAATAATTTTTATGCTTGTACTTTCGCTTATGCATTTAAGCGATTGCTTTCGCTCAACTACTTTTTTATCTTCTTACATGTACGAATGAGGCATTAAAGGTGATAGTTTTATACAGCTTGCGTAGAAGATATAAATTCATAAACTTCCATTTAACTATAAGCTCTTCAATCAACGAGAAATAAACTTCATAAAACGTTACTTGAAAAAATAGTTTTGACCTACACTATTATTGTGTTTAACAGATACGAAAACATATGTATCAGATATCAGTGGTGTACAACAACCGTATTACTCCGTAAGTACGGTGGGCCAGGTTGAGTGTGATGCGTGTGCAACTTCAACGGTTCAGATAATAACTAGCCAATCGGAGTCTAGTATTTTCGACTAACGAGAAAGCCCACATTCTAAATAATCTGATGTCTTCATTTCCGCCATTTTGATTGGTTGATATTGTTCAATCGGAAAGGTTATATTATTGAACTACTTCAGACCTATATCAACCAATCAAATAGCGTATTTCGGCGTTACATCATTCGTAAGGTTTGTGCTTTCTGATTGGTCCGTACTCTTACTGGGAGTCACCGTCGAGTGAGATTCTGACATAAGTTCCACCCAATGCCAACGTCTAATTAACGGTAGGGCCAAACATACTCGTATGTAATTACCTTCTATTCGAGATTTATAGTTTGTAGGTTGTTATCACTTACCAAATACCTAATACCGCATTATAGAGATATTTCGGGAACTAAATGAACTTGAAATTGTTTTCTGTTACTGGAGAATATTTACACGGTTTTTTTTCAAATCACGAATGTTCATTGAAAATTAAGAAAAAGGAGAAAAAATGCGAGTGATTTATTTATTCGTGTTGCTCGATTACAGAAACTTAATTTTTGGTCAGTAAAAATCATATTTATAGCGAATGACATTTTACAATTTTAAAACAAAAATTCGACGGCTGAGAACCAGAGGAACGTAACTGCAAAAATCGGTTTTTTTGTTTTTTCACTATTCCTACATAACTTTTTATGCTGCACAACATGGTATTAACGACATTTCTCTATCTTCTAATTTAACGGATATTTGGTAGTTACGTTTTTCTAAAAAACTTTGTTGGCTCAGAACCAGAGAAACGTATTGGTAGATACATTCCGTGTCTCGCATTGCGCTTCAGAACCAGAGAGACGTATCTGTCACTTATGCTTGTCTGGTTCTGATCAAGTATTGTTTTTAAAACCAGGGAGCCGATGTTTGGGTTATAATACTTTAATAAGGCATTAAATTCCATTCATGTGTGTTTTTACAAAAACAATAAACAAACTACTACACACTAATTAGCCTGTGTTTGTCGCACACACAAAATAATTGTGTACACGAAAAGTAATCTATGACTCATTCTTTCGTATTATGAGTAATTCAGTGTACATCAGCGTAGAACGTTTAAAAACGTATATTAGTTATTTTCATGCGGCTTTAAGCTTCCTTCGTGGTTTTTTGAGTGTTACTTTTCTGTAATTGAATATTCTATACAAGAAAATTTCGTTCAAGGTTTAAGATAAAAAAACGTAATTTAAATTAAGAAAAATTCACAACTAGTAGCACCAGTACAATTAAATAATTGTTTGTACTGTAGTTTGCGCCAACGGTAACGGCATTTTAAAAAATAACCGAGGCACAAAGCATGAATATATTTAAAAAATTTTGGGGGTTAAAACACTGACAAACAATGACAATTATTGTCACTTCTCATAAAGGAGATTCCGACAGCACGGGTTACCAAAATTGGTGATTCAATTTGACATCTAACGAACAAGAGGTTGAGACAATAATGTACGAGGAGCATTTAGCCTGAAAGAATTCGGCCAGAGATTTTTAAAACAAAATTAAAGAAGAAACAATTGTTGCAAAATGCCACCTTCTAGAATTTTATTTAGAAGTAGTTAGATACTGTCCATCAGTTAATGCAAAAGCAATTGTTTATAAACGTAGAGTAGTTGTATATAATTTAACTAGTTTTACTGTTGCTTCAAAAAGAGCAACAAATTACATGTGGCAAAAAAGTATAGCTGGGAGAGGTTCAGCAGAGGTAGCTTAATGCGTTTTCAAAGAACTAGAAAAAATTGCTGATGGGCTGCCGGTTTATTTTCCGATACTTGTGGCGGACAAATCAGAAACAGTAATGTCTCTGCAATACTGGATCATATTGTTCAATCTTGCAACATTAATTTAATAAAGCACTGTTGTTTTGAACTTGGAAATTCGTGCGATTCTGTTCATGCAAGCATTAAAAAGTGTTCAAAGAACATCGATATTTACGAACCCACTGGTTGGTGCACAGTTGTCCGAACAGCTTTAAACAACTAGAAAACTTGAAGTTGTTGAAATCTGCCAACAAGATTTCCTAGATGTTTCTAAATTTAAGAAAAAAAAGTTAAAAAAACGAGAAATGCCGGTAAAAATCAGGTCCAGTGGTTAGCATTGGTAATTTTAAATACCTTAAAAGTGACTGTTAATATTTACTTTCCGTATATTCAAGGAGCTAACAAATTCAAATAATTTGCTACTCGCAGAAGGATATCGCAATCAAAATTAGATGAACGTTTTGAATTCAAACCCTTGTACAATAAACCATTGAAAATTGTTGGAGAAAAAATTAAAGACTTGTTAGATCTCTGCGATTCTCGGATAATAAAAAAACACTACATTAACTTTTATAATGTGTTAGAAAATGGCAATGTAATTCCAGAAATAAAGAAGGCGACACAAAAACAAAAATAGGAAAATTGAAGAAATCGTAACATAATTCTTGCAAAAATACCAAGAAAAGCAAAGAAACCAAATATTTAAAGTAAACAAATTTTCACCCTCATTTTTTCGAAAACTGAGAGAGTAAATAATTTTGTTTCAATTTCAGATTGTTCATAAAAAATTTTAATTTGGAAATATTTTCTTGTTCTAATGTATAAATTTTTGTATTGAAAATATGTTAATTGTAAGGCTTTTTTGTTTAAACTGTGTTATTTTGTAATTACTTTATGTGTTTCATTGTAAAAAGTGGTCATTCTATTGACCGAGAAGTCGGTGGCCTCTGAAAAAAGTCAAAGTTTTAAGTTTTCATAATGTAAATATTTTTAAGTTTATTATTTTCAAAATTTCTAAAGTTTTCGTGTCCTAATTATTACATTTTCATATTTTAAATAATTTGAGAAATTTTTTGATTTTTAAATTGTTTATTTAAAAGTAGGCCTATTCTTAGCTGTTATTTTGTAAACAATTATATCAAGCAAAAATTTATACATAAATTTTTTTTTGGGTTAATTCCGTCAGTAGCTAAATAAAAATAAAACGGAGTTTTAATGAATAATAGCATATGATTAACATGTGTGTTGAAACGTATGAATACAATTCTCACTCTAAATTACTTTGTAGTTGAGAACCAGAGAAACGTATCAGCACAATCACTAAAAAAAATCGCAATATCAAGGGTATTTTCAAAAATTAATTTTTACATTAATTAAGAAGCATTAGTAAAGAGTTTAAATAACGTTATATTGATAAAGGCTTTTGAAAAAATATAACGGTTTTCCCAAAAAATGATGAAATCCACCTTTGCGAACTTTCTTTTTGCTCTCCTGTAAAATTAGTAAAATGCAGATACGTTCCTCTGGTTCTCAGCCGACGAATTTAGATACACAGGAGCCAAGTGCAATTTTTGATTCATAATGTCTTGAGGATCACAGTCAATATCAAACCGGATAAGAAAATATACCTGATTAATTCCGTTATATAACAAGATTTTTTTTTCTCTACTAATGAGCATCAGTCGATAAAAACAATAAACAATGGCGTAAGGAATTGATGATATAATGGCTTATGTAACTAACAAAAATATCTCGCATTCTTTATAATTATTCCTCCTTGTATTTAAGATGCATAAAATTATTTCGCCTATAATAAAAAGGTAGTGTTAAACTTTTTTTTTGCTCTTGATTTGCCAGTTTCACACTTAAAAATAAGTTCTGTTTTATGACATGTTTTATATTAATTATAATATATTATTTAGTATTATATTACTGAATCATTTAAAAACAGAAGAGGTAGATTTGTAAATGACACTAGTCAGTGTTATCTCATCTGAGAGTCATGAATTTCGTTGGACAATCAGACCCTGTTGTCAATAAAGTGAAAGTGTCATTCAGAAGGTGGAGGGTAGATGATTGTCGGAAGGACTGGCAATCTAATACGGATACGGAATTATTAACTCCGTGAGAAGGCGAGTTAAACCCGCTCACGACTCATCTCAATCAGAAAAGATGTTAGAGATTCAAACCAGCCTGTCAGGTGCTTACCAAAAAAACAAATTTCATTGAAAAAAATTTCAACAGCTCAGCATCTACCTATTTTTAAGTTTACTCAAAAATTGGTTTTGTAATAGAGAATATTATTAGCCTACCCTTCTTAAGAGATCGCATGAATTGTTCGTTTGCGGAAAATCTGAACAACGCATCTGATAATATTTCATTAAATTGTAATGTTCGAACAAACGGCCTACATTACAGCAACTCTATATTCAAATGGCTTTTACTGTAGTATTCAAGGCCAAGCCAATTTCTGTGAGCGCTGGGCTACGTATGGGCATATTTGACTTCAACCCTGTATACTCTTTCGACCTACAGTTAGATGTACAGTCAGTGCTGTTGAAAAGTGACAACACCTATTGTATTTTGTAGGGATGCTGTTCCATTGTTGATTACATACGCTGCACTATTGCAGTACATACAAGACTATAGAGAATTTGGCCGCCTCTATAGCGTAGTGGTAGCACACTAGCTTACAAAGCGGAGTACTCGGTTCGATTATCTGCTAGCGTCTGGAAACTTTTCACAAGTTAAAGCCTACCGTTACATAATCCACTGTAGACGCTAAAACAGAGTTGTTGATGCGACACTAAATAAACTAAAAAAAATAGAATTCTTAGAACTAAAGGCTAAACTATCGATTTATTAGTAGGTCTACTGTATATTTTTTCGGTGTGATTTTTTCCGTGTGTTTTAAAACTACAGATAATATACTAAAAAGAGGATGTTGCTTAGGTCAGCAGCCGAAAGGCTGGTTTGAACCTCTACAAACGAGGAGTGAGGTGGTTTACTATTGCCTTCTTCACTGAGTTGAAAGAATATGCTTATCAGCATGCCAGGGCCTCCAAAAAGCGCCTTTGTTTCACCCTGGAAACGACCTTCACTTCATTCACCACAGGGTCTCGCTGTATAATGAAAATAATTACTCTCAGAGGAGATAACTCTGTAGTGCGTTTTACACTTCTACCTCTTCTGTTCTTAAATATTTCAGTCATATGATTGGTTGACTATGTGTTAAGAAACAGAACTATTTTTTGTAGCCCTGGAACCAGCAGATCGATTGCAATTAATTTAACACTCCACCTGCCCGTTATGAGCAAATAAAGAGGATATAAAAATTAAATTTAAGTATAGGCTACTTAAACCATTTCAAAACCCAGATAAGGAGTAATGAATGAAACGGTTATTTTTTTCAACCGACCTTTTTTGCAACTATTACTGATGAGAAAAGATAGATGAAGGTCAGTGACGATAAAATCCAGACCTGACCGGGAATCGAACTCGGGACCCCGGCGTTGAAGCCAGTTGTACCGACCAGTACACCACGGGCCAGCCAAGAAATAAGTACTACAATAAGCTCAGTTAACGGATAAAATATGGTATTATACTGACAACGTTTTAAATTTATTTTTTAAATGACATAAAATATTAAAAGACGGTAGATTCTACTAAATGTCGTAAAAGTGTCATGTATGAAAGTAATGTATTTAAAGTCAACAAAGAAATGGACATTGTAGACATTTAAGCTGTCACGTTTTCAGTTCAGTCTGTAGGTCAAATAAAATTTATCGATTTAGTTTATTACTATGATATATAATCAAGTTTGTAATAGAAAAATAAGAACAATGAGATGAAACGTGTGAACAGCATTAATATTTCACATATATTACCATGAATATCGTAATTAAATAATTTTATAAAAGCGTTAAGGCATCAGCTTTCCGCAGGTATGAGTTTCACGATTTGCGCGCTTACCCAATCGACGCGACGTTGTCAGTTAATCCTCGTTAAAGCTTGGATGATGTAGGTTCAGACCAAATTTTGTAGGCGTATTTTGAAAACCAATACTTTTATTTTACTTGGCTTGTAAAATTTGCCCGCATAACCGATGTTTTCATCAAACATGCAATTAGGATTTATCATGATGAAGGTCTTAAGGTCTGGGCAATAATACGAAGAATCCTTATGTGAACATAAAAAATTTACAGCGTGCGAATGAATAAGTGAGGCTGTGAGTATTTCCTTTTTCTTTTGACAAAAATGTGAATAAAAGAGTAATTTTGCTTTCTAACTTAAAATTGATAATTTAAAATAATAATATTTAATAAACACGATAATAAAACAGAAATCGGAAAATATATTTATTTTAGTTAGTATTAAAAAAACTCCATTTAATATGTTGATTAGAATTATGTCGAGTAATCAGTATGTGAAAGGTAAAAGCGTCACGTCTCTTTCATAGGAGATGGTCAAATAGATTTTAGTTTATAACTTACGCCTCAAAGGTGGTCTCTATTGTAACAGAAAGGGATTTATAAATTTAATTTCTAGGTTATGGCGTTTTCAAGATAACGTAAGGTAGATCTGATATGACGTGATGTCCATAGTAACAGAGACGTATTTCCATAGTAATGCTACCGATTCATCATTCAATGACATGAACGTGAGTTCTTCCACAAGGGTCAGCATTCTGTAATTCATCATTGAATCTCCTTATCTACTAAGTTAAAAAACATCTATGAAATATCTTCCTGGTTTTCAGGAAACTCCTAAACGGGGATTCTTTTGATACAACATTTTAAAATGATGAAAATGCTAAAAATTTATGATTTCTTAACATTCAACACTGGAAAGAAACCTACATTTTCATATTTCAAAAAACCGGTTCCAGAAAGCATAAATTAAAAAAATCACAACGCAAATATTATTAATTCAATACTTTCATCAATACTAGTTTAGAAAGTTTTGAATCACCTTCAAAAGTATTTAGGTACTGATAAGAATTTTTTATTAGTTGGTAATTTTTTTAACATTATTTTCCTTGTACACGAATGCACATATACAACTAATGTATAGGCTTGTATAAAATAATAACAATAAATTAACTGTTTAGAAAGAGCATCACTCAGCAGCGAGCCTCCAACACTAGAATCCAAAATAGATTGTTAAAATTTGTAGAAATACTCATTTCAAATTAGCATTTATAGGCACCATCGTCGTTTCAGACATTACCCAATGGAGTTGGTGAATTTAGCGCTCTGATAAGTCTGTTATCAGAGATTTATTTCTGATAAGTCTCAAGTATGATTAAAAATCTTTCCAGTATTGTTATATGGCTAACACTCATATTTTATCTACGTCGACTTCATCAGTTTACAACGCTTACGAAATAAACGGGTTAATTCATCGTTTCTCGAGTAAGTAAGCCTACTTCGTTTATTTACATGTGTGCATGTTTTTACTTTGTTGTTTAGGTTATCAGCCGAAAGGCTGGTTTGAACCTTTAGAGGCTTTACTAAGTAAAAAACGAAGAGTGAAGTGGTTTAGCGCGCCTTCCTCACTAAGTGGAATAGTAGCCTACGCATATCAGCATGCCGACCCTCTGAAAAGCTTTTACTTTCCACCATGAAAATGACATCTTCACTTTATTCACCACAGAGTCTGGCCGTACAATAAATTCATTACTTTCAGAGGAGATAACTGACTAGTGTCTTTTACACCTCTACCTCTTCTGTTTGTAAATGCTTCAGTCTTATAATTGGCTGATTATGTGATGAGAAACAGAACTATTTTTTGTAGTCCTGGAACTAGCAGATCGAGTGCAAATAATTTAACACTCCACCTGCCTGTTATGAGCAGTTATTACCTTATGAGAATGATCTATCCTTTATTTGTTCCTCATTTGTAATTTCAATACCTTCAGTTTATTCCGTTGTTTAATGCTTATACCTTTCATCCTCACCTTTAAATCCTTACAACTTTCTTTATTGACTTATGAATTAATAAAGTGGTCCCTCCGGAATATTTGTTACTGACAAGATTAAAATTTCAATTCGTTGCTTTCAAATGATGAAACCCCAGCCACCATTTGTGATATTTTTATTTATCTTCGTTCCATTAAACGTCGTTATATGTATATATATACCTGTATATTGTTATCACCTGTAAGTACTAACTTGGGTCACCTCCGTAGCCTAGTTATTACGGCGCTGGACAGCACTGCATACTGCAAAACAGAAGGTCCCAGGTTTGTTTGATTCCATGGCTAGGGTCTGAAATAGTTACATATTAAACTATAGGCCTAATATAAGAAAAATTAAAATAAATTAGAAATTTCATTAAAACAGTTCCTGATTTAAACTTCTTCTCATTACTATGTGATTCTGTAACCAATAAACAAAATTGCTTTTATCTTGCAACTTACTAGCTCCTTCAGTCTCTGAGCCTAGTATTGAACTTATGTTGAAACCAATGGATAAATTTATTAGAGAATAAATTGTATGTTTGTACCATTCTAAAAGCATAAATCCTTGGGGTAGATTCAGATCCTCGCAGGAGTCTGTCCCAGAATCTTCGGCTTAGTAGTTTAATGTGCTATCGGCGTAATAATGTTGAATGTGCGGTATGAAGTAATAACATATCAATGAAATTGTAATTATTGGCTGTAAAAATAGCAAAAATTATAGTTATTGGCTGTAAAAATAGCAAAAATTATAGTTATTGGCTTACCTACCCCTAAAAGTTTTTAAAGGGACCCGGAATGCCTATCTCCGTAATGTTAATGTAAGGAAAATTTTCTCAAAAACTGTTAGAGTTATTCTGTCCAATTTTCTTTTGGTTACTTTCCAGGCTAGTTTACACCCACTGATTTAGTAGCATCTTGATGTATTGTCAGAAAGATACATTTTTTAAAAAATTTACACTTTTAAAAATCATAAATGTTTTCCTATTGAAGTGGAAAATAAATATTTAAACAAATTATTTTACTGTAATATTAAATCAGTACATTGAAATTCTGGTATGAAAGGCTATGCTAAATTTTCATTAAAATCCATTCTCAGTTGGCTGAGAAAATGTTCCTTATGCGTCAAATATGCTTTTTACGGGCAACAAGAAAATACTGAAAGAGAACACATTACGCGTTAAATAATTCAATTTATTATTATTTACAGTTCAGATGTTAATAAAATATCACAGGTGGTCAGGTGCTAACTTAAAATTTTAAAACAAAAAATATCGCACAAAATAAAAAAACTATGTATTTGTCTGTTGTCATCAAAAATTGAGATGTTTGTAAATGGTAACGTTTAAAAAATAACGTAAGGATTCAACTTATTTTTAATTTAAAAAAAAACCCCAACAAATTATAACTATATCGTTGGATGCAAAAAAACTCTGAATTTTAATAATTTGCAAAAAACTAGAAATTTGAAAATTTACAATTTCTTTCGTTCCGAGTACCCTTAAGTAAGTAAGGGTATTTACTATTACTATTTTTTGCTATTATTTTCTTTCAGATAGCATTATCAAACGTTTTTAAGGATGTAACATTTTATATTATACAAAACGTAACTTCTGCAAAGCGTAAAATATTATCTAATTACTGTTTTCTTTGAGAAGTTTTAAAATGTTTTTTCAAAAAATCGTCGCATCATTAATCTGAAAGTAGGTAAACGCATTAAAACCACAATGTACTCATTTATGTAGAAGAAAACGTGTTCTCTTTAGTTTAATGTAATAAGTTTTTGTTTTCCAACAAGCTGTATTAAAAAATTAAATATTTTAGAAATTCATTCTCTGAGTTCAAAGAAAATAGCAAGTATTTTGTCACATCTTTTTTCTAATAAGATAAACTCCAGCGGAAGAGAAAAGGAAAAATCCGTGTATCGTATTTCACAGGAGTTTATTCATGGTGAAAACTAAACAATTTGACTACTACAGAAAATCTTAGTGTATACGTTCGATAGTGTGTGAGTTCTACGGTATACTGACTCTCTATAATGTTACTCGACACGTTGAATTGTATGCGAAGAGAGTGAGGTAATGTAATCCAATTTCTTGTGACCGAATTTCAACTCCTTTGATGGCTAGGAGGCGACAGGGTTTATTCCTCTTACGCCCTTACGGTTCTTGTATACTGCACTACACATTATGGACCCTTCCTCTATCCTTCCGTAGCTTCACTCACAAACTCTGATCTAATGGAGACTATAAAGTTCCACCGAAGTGTTCCAAGGAGGGTTTTGAACGGTCAAACTACCCTCCTTCCTATATATCTTTCCGAAATTTCTGAATACAGCATCTTCCAACCCCATTTCCTTACGCAATCAATATTTTTTACACTCGTCTACTATGAAAATTTGTTGATGAATGAAAGCGAAACAATTTCACTTGGAACTAGGTCAAACAAGATTGCATTCTTAGTACATTTTTTAAAAGTAATATGTTTTTTGTAAAAATGGGAATAAGTAAATTATTGATACTTTCCGTGTCAATAAAAGTAACAAGGTTTAAAAAACCGTATTTCATGAAATTTGAAAAAGACAAGTTCTATTAGGTTTACTTTCTTGAACACATTAAATTGTAGCATATTTTTGTCTTCTATTTTGTCTTTTTAATAAGACCCCTTGGTTGCGTAATTGGTATCACACGGACTGATAATTCGAAGGTTCTGTAGTCGAATTCTGTCTAGTGTTTGAAATAAAACGTATAAGGCCTACGTATAGTGTTATTACAATTTTACATTACCCCATATAAACTTGGTAGAAAATTAGATTAAAATTATTAATACGCACATGGATGAAATCAAAAGTGGCCGACTCCGTGACTCAGAGGTTAGCGTGCCCCGCTGCTACGTAGAGGCACCGGGTCCGATTCCCAGCTAGGTCTAAAAATTATTAAACGTTCGACAAACCCACTGTTCCTTAACCCAATTAAGTCACTATTTACCAAAATGTTGTTGACTATAAACTAAAAGTAAAATATTGTATGTATCGTTATTTCTTATTCAAGTAAGGAATTAATATTTTCTGGGAAAAATCGACAGTTTCACTACTTCTGCTTCTTGAGCGAAATCAAAAATATCATTTACTTCCTTTAATTTTAATACTTTTTTAACTTTGTTTATTTATTTACAATGTATAAAATACAACCAGTGAATGTGATGGTTTTAGTTACAAGAAATTGGTGTTACGACATTAAAGAGACCGCCACTCAATAGTGCCACTCAAATGGCGGATAAATTTTAATACTTAAATATTTTATTACATTAACTTATACTTCTATGTATTGATTATAAATTATAATTGAATGCTTGTAGAAAACGGAAAAGTCCGTTTTTGACTGGCTGGTTTTCACGTCTGGTAAAAGACACGTCAATTTTTTCAACCGTAAATTTTCATGTTGTTTCTCATTTTTGAATGTATCAAAATATTCCTATTTAGAAAATTTTTAAAACGCAAAAAGTCTGGAAACGAAATTTTGATTTTTTAACTTAAGCAAAGGAAGATTAAATGAATTAGAGAAATTGATCCTTTGTTGTACTAGTTTGCAAAATCTTTCTGGGTTTAGAACAGAGTTTCTGGGTTCAGAATAAAGTAAAAGTTATGCTGATATCGCGTCATGTATCCGATTTATTGTATTTATTATTTTATATTCAAGTGTCTAAAGTCCATCTTAATCAATGTAATTAACAATATGTTGAAATGAGATAAACGTTTCCAGACTGTACCTGTAAGCTGAATCCGGAACAATTGGCTTACTGTCCAGTTTAACTAAATATTTTGAACTAAGTTGTTATATAACAGAGGCGACCGTTTAATTTGTAAAATTAACTATTGTATTGTGTTTAAAGTAAGTAACATAATCAACGATAATAAGCTATCCTAGTATTAACACTATACTTCTTATACGGCCTGAAAACTATCATAATTTTTTTTTGTAATGGGTTCAAATTACAAACAAAAGAAAAACAAATAATGAAAATTGACACTCTAAACGTATGCTTAAATCGTGTAGCGAGTCGTTTTTACGATAAAAAATATATTATTTACTTTTGCAAAGTAAAAATGTTTGCCGATAACATGTTAAATTTTAATCGAGGTTTCATATAAAATATGCTTTTTATCAGTTGAAATCCTTTTAAAATAAAACTTCTAAAAACCCAGCAATTAAAAAATTAATCGTTTTTATTCTGTACAGATCATATGTGCAACCAGGTGCAAAAATATTTATTGGTCAGAGGATTGAAACAATAACTTGAAAAGTTTTGTGATTTACCTCGTAGTGATTTACTCCTTTTCGGAACTGCATGATCGTACTCACTGGGATTGTGAGTTATCTGTTATCGGTTTTTGCCCTTTTCAATGCTTCCTTTTTTCAAAATAGCAAAACGATATCCGTTAGAGCAGCATTTGGACTCCTCGGACAAGATGCTTTCTAAGAGAAGTGTTCTTTGTTACTACGAGCCTGTGAATCGGACGTCAGAACCACCAAATTTGCAAAAAGCAGGGATGAAACCAAAGCTACAGCAACTACAGATACTGACGGTAGCAGCCGGCACTGAGCTCAGCGAAAGTACACGTAAAGTGTTCCAGCGCCTACAAAACGTTCGATTGAAACTTAATCCAAAGAAATGTAATTCATTCCGACAAAAAGTTCAGTACCTGGGCCATGTCGTATCAACAGCGTATGTAAATAAATTTTGTTTGTCATTAGTCTCTCGACTGGTTTGATGCAGTTATCCAATCAGTATATATTGCACAAGTCGTTTCATATCTACATACCTGTAACACCCTACATCTATTGTAATTTGCTTTAAATATTCTAACCTTTGCCTCTCCTACAATTCACTTCCTCAATATTACCCTCCATTATTGATAGACCAATACCTGTATGTCTTAAGATATGCCCCACTAGCCTATCCCTTCTTCTGGTAAGATGTTTCCATGTACTTATTTTTTCATCCACTCATCTAAAAACCTCTAAATTACTTTTCTTGTCCACGCACCTAATGTTTAACATTTTCCTATAACACCACATTTCAAAAGCTTCTATCCTCTTCCCTTCTACAGCCTTATCACCCATGTTTTACTCTCGTATAATCCAAACATTGTGTTTAAGAAATATTTCCTAATCTCCATAAATCAATGTTTGTAGTCAGTAAGCTGTAGTTCATTTCAAAGGCTTTTCTAGCTTGAGCAAAGCAACTTTTGGTATCACTTGTGCTTCTTTCATTCTTTTTTATTTTACTCCCTAGATAGCGGAATTCCCCAACTTCCTGTATGTTTTCGTTGCCTACTTTTAAATTTCCTATCTCTTCTAAACCACACTTGCTGGTGCACAACACTTTTGTTTTGTTCTTATTAATTTTTATGAAGTAATTCTTTCTCATAATGTCCTCTATTCCATTTAAACTGTCCTCTAGTTCTTTCTTTTAAAATCTTTTTCTTTTCTTCTTTCAGTTTTCCTTTTTTTTCTAGTTCTTTCTTTTAATTTAAATTAAATATAAAAATACTTGAAGAGCTAAGTCTGACCGGGGTTCTAAGTTTACTTCTTGTAAATAGTTCGAATGTGTCAATTCATTAATTTATTTTTATTAATGACCTAGTAAAATTATAGAGATGTAAATCCCGATCAAATATTTTAATTTAAAAATGTTTTAGTGGTAGGTAATATTTATTATAATATTTGACATACGTTTGATGAACTCTGAGTAAAACGTGAAAGTTTCTTGTTTATCAATTCTGAATTCGTTGTTAAACTGAGTTTCGTAAAAATGATTAAAAGTTTTTTTTGAAAGTTACCAAGTTTCTTTTCGTAAATTTTAAAATGTCTCAGACGTACAATGGCGGCATTCAAAGAATAATAATTTCTTTAAAGTGATCTTAGTAGGAATGTCTTTTTTGAATGCAGCTATATCGTTCGGATAGTGTATTTCTGTATTCGGAGTAGGCATGTTTCTTTTTGTGTACGAGCCAGATTTATTACATTTTTATCTAAAAGCCTCTTCATTACCCTGTGATTCTACAGAGTAAATTAATTTGAAATGCAGACTAATTAGGATTTATACATTTCTTGTTTCCCAATAAATATTAAAAAAGAGTAAATATTTAAAATATTTTTAAATCTTTTAAATTTTTAATTAAATTTATTTTAATTTTTAAATATTTAAAAAAATTTTTTTTTTTAAATATTTAAAAGAATAAAAATTATTTGAAAAAATCCTTGCTATACTATTTATCTCTAAGGAATATAAACGAAATTATCTCCTTAACAAAATGTAAGTCAATACTGGTTTGACGGACACAGTACATTTAGGATTTATGATCGTTTCTCTAACACCAAACGTACAAATCTGATCTTTAAGAGCTGTAAATTGAAATTGTTATAACCAAGTCTTTTGTACGCTCAATATATGAAAAATGGGTGAGTTAAAATAGGTTTATTAGATATTTTATGCATTCTGTAAATATATTTGTCTGTCGCATGATTTGAGGTAAAAGTTTCTTGTTGGAGCACTTTATGAAGCCGGGAGCTTGGTTGGCACTCCCTGTTTTCTGCTTATGTAAGATACATCTGCCAAAGCGCCTACACCATAATCACTGTATGAGAGGTACTTTACATTAGAAATTTATGGAAACGTTGCATACGTTATATATCTTTCTATCTAATTTTTTTGGACTGAGTGGACGCTCCCAACTTAATTGTAGTTTTATTTTCGCTTGTGCTAGCCTTATGAAAGGTTTCATAACCTTTAACTTTACAAAAATTGTGGTGACCTTTAAGGAGGTTTACATTGCAAAAATGGTGGAGCCGCACACTCCATATTTTACTTTAGCGTACTCAAAACTGTGTGGACAGACAACATACAATTTTGGCGTAAAATTGTTACAGTAACATTATTGAAGTAATTCAAAGCTTTCAGTCAAAAATACTTCAAGGCATTATATACTCCCCTCGGTACACACCCAACACTGTAATACACAGAAACACGAACAAAGTTACAGTACAAGAAAAAGTGTAGACTTCTGCAACAGTACCAAACACGACTTAATAATCACCAGAATCCAGAAGCCACCAATCTCCTAGACAGCAGTGAAACACACTGAAGACTGCACAGACTACACCCTTCAGAATTATTTGATTACTTTCATAAGAACAAACCTGAAATTTTTACAGAGATACCAATGGTATTACTTTAAAAAAATCATTATTCATACTTGCAGCGCATCTACTTAATTGTTCTACAAGAGCAGACTGTAGACTGAAAGTGACATAAAAAAATGTTAAAAGATACGAGACTGACATGTAACTAAAATACGAAAAAAATAATTTTGCTGAATCACAGGTTAAGGGTACCCGGAACGGAGAAAATTGAAAAATTTTTACATATCCGGTTTTTTGCACATTATTAAAATTCAGAGTTTTCTGCATCCAATGATGTATAATTTGTGGGGGTTTTTGTAGTTTTTATCCCCCCAAAAAAATAATATTAAAAATATGTTGAACCCTCACGTTATTTTCTAACGGTAACCAGTTTTTATAAACACATCTATATTTTAAATGACAAACGATAAATTTTTAATCTTTTTTTGTTTTAAACTTTACGTTGGCATAAGACCAGCTGTGAATGTAACTAACAATTAAGGAATTTCCAGATTATGATCCTGGAATGTATTAGAGGTGATTATTTTGCAGTATTTATAATGTGTTCTCATTTACTTTCGTCTTGTTTCCCGTAAATAGCAATTTTTGACACATAAGGAACGTTTTCTCAGCCAACTGTGAAGGGATTTTAATGAAATTTAAAATAATGTGTTTGAATATTTATTTTCCACTTTAGGTAAAAATTTTGATTTTCATAAGTGGTAATTTCAAAAAAACATCTTCTTACCGTCCTTACAATATATAAAGATGCTACTAATTCTGTCGGTGTAGAATACCGTGAAAAGTAACCACAAAAAACTTGGACGGGATAACTGTAATAGTTTTTGAGAAAATGTTCCTTACATTAACAATACGGAGATAGAGATTCCGGGTACCCTTAAAATCCATGAACCAGACAGTTTGATAACAGAAGTCGTGGATATCTTTCCTTTTCAGGCCAAAAACTACCCCAAATCGTACTCTCAGTTGAGTTATTTACATAATAATATTTGCGCTTTCGTTTACCTCTTTATTTTTACATAAACTACACCAAAAATTGAGGGCTTTTTTAAGGCAAAAATCCAGGGTGGTTATCATCGCCTGTAATATTGAGTGCTAAATTAGACAGCGTTTAAATCACCGTGTTTTATAATTAAACTACTTATAATGTGGTTAAAATGCAATTGTTATGAGAAATTCAGTTTTGTATCAATTGAAACGTTTATCGGCTCTTACTACTGTAAACTTACCCCTAAAAAAATCCTCTTTATTCTGACATTGAGAACTTTAACCACTACAAATAAAGTGAAATCAAATCTAGAAACAGTCTGTTATTACAGATTAAAATAACATTAGTTCGACTTATTTAATTATATTACGTTAAATAGTTAGTGTTGTTTATAGGTTAGTATAAATAATAATATTATATTGTATTTTGAATTTTTTCTATTCATAATTACAATTTAACCCACCGGGTTAGTCAAGTTGTAAAGTGACCACGAGTCAATTTTTTAAAAGCTGATTTTCGGAGATAAAGGTTCCTGGTTGAAATCCTAGTAAAAATAGTAACTTTTATACAAATTTGAATACTATTCAGTAATTACCGGTGTACTTTGATGGTTGGGGTTCAATTAACCATACTCTCTAAGGAATGGTTGGCCTGAGACTGTACGATACTACACCTCATTTACACGTCATACAGATCATCCTTATTTCATTGGGTCAAGGGTTACTTAGTGTTCTTAATTGAAAAGATTGCAACTTACACACCTTAGGTAATTAAAAAAAAATAATTACAATTAGGTATGTATTCATCGTTTATGTATGATGCAATCATTATTAAATCGTACGCGTATGGAAACCAATGTTAGGGTAAGCACACAGTGAACGCTGGTTGCAGGTTGCTGGTCACTGGTCGTAGGTGCTGATTTAAGCTGGCGAGTGCGCATAGTGGGAACATGTAATTACACGCTTAACCTTAATTCAGTTGTCGCTATTCAACATGAGTTCCAGTAGCAGCAGTGATGATGAATTATTTCAAATGGAAAACGTTTACACAAAATTATTATCATTTAAAGACGATACCTTTAGTGACATTAATAAGAACAGAAAAGTGTACGGCGAGTCTCATCGTCTTTTTCCACAATTAAAACAAGATAGAGACAGACTTTTTAAATTCATGAGAATGACTCTGGAAACGTTTAATTTTATATTTTCAAAAGTAGAACCTCGTTTACAAAAATAATGGTGCAACTTGCACAAGCAACCAATATTATCGGAAGAAAGACTTGTAATTACTTTGAGGTACATATTTTGAACATTTTGGCTACCGATATTCAATATTATAAACCATTGTTTGGCCAGTAATAATCTTTTAAAGTTATTTATATAACCTATGTTATTTATGAATACGTATTGTACGACGCCAAGTACACCTAGCAACATGCCAGCAAGCAGCAGGAAGGTTTTTACAAAACAAACCAGTGAGCTTATATACACATATGACCAGCGCGCAGCTTTCTCCACCAGCGTTTACTGTGAGATGTCCGATTAAAATATAATGGCCTATCCCTACTTGTAGGCTCCCGCTCGTAAGCGACGAGCGACCAGCGACCTGCAACCAGCGTTGACTGTGCGCTTACCCTTACGCCTACTAATATAACATTTGAACGGTGCTGGTATAGTTTTATGAATTTTTACTTTCTCTTACCTGCAATAGGAAGGAAAGTATTGTTTTCATGGCGATTTTTCGAAATCGAGGTTTCACCGGATATACACGTTTTCAGATTCCCTGAACCCAAAAAACATGTTTTATCAATTGGTCTGTGTGTGTGTATGTGTGTCTGGGGTCACGCCCCAGACCACACAGAGCGTGCCCATAGAACTGCAGTTTAGCTACCCTATCCTAGCCTGCTTTCTAGGTAACGGGCGCTGGCTGTAGCGCCTCCGTGTGCTACTTGTAGTACATGGGGGTGCGACAGAATATCCATGTGTGGTAGAGCCAGGTGCAAAGCGTTAGCTGCGTAACGAGCTCGACGGTGACTCGTCCAACGTTTACACGAGTACTGAGGGAAGTGGGGCGACCTGCGGACGTGACCGCACCCACTCATTCGGGTAGGCCTCTCAGTAGCTGTGGGTTCCTGGGTAGCTCTTCGGAGCCACTAGGCTGCTTAAATTCCTTTGGAATGGGCGTAGCTGGCCAAAGGGGTGTCCGGCAACGGATAGATGAATACGCATGTGTGTGTGTGCGCGCGCGCGCGTGTGTGTGTGTGTGTGAACAAAATATCACAAGAACGGAACAATGTACGAAGTTGAAACTTGAAACATAAGTTTGGTACCACTAGAGGATTCAACACGAAAATTTTCATTAAGATCGGTCTACCGGAAGTAGTATTCGTGTCATTTTTCACTTTTTTACGATTTTCTCAAAAACGGCTTCTACGATGTTTTTAAAAATTGCCTCATTTACTACATTTTTTTATGTGCTGAAAGAACGTAAAATTATTATGTTTTTTCATTTTTGTTACTAGGCGCCATATCCCCTGAAATTCTTGGGGAGGCGTGCTTTCGTAGAAAAAAATGTTTCTTTTAAAGATTCCGGCCTTAATATGCATTTTAAGGCAAAAGTGTATATAATACAAACTGTAGACTTTTAGAAACCTACAAATTTATTTCAAACTATTCTTTGAATAACACTTAGTTAAGCGGTATTCAGTGATTCTCTGTTTTTTTTCATGAAAATCTGTAAAAAATGGATTTTTCAAGATTTCGGCCGTAGTATGTACGACAAAAGTGTATAATATATAATCACATTTATAGGAAATTGAAAGATCTACAACTTTTTTTTAAGAATTTTTCTGTCCAGAGCCTAGATTAGAGTGAAAGACTGATATCCCGTATCATTAAGCCAAACAAAAGTTGACTTTCATTTTGCATTATTCACTCATGATTAAAGTTAGGTTATGTTTTTTGAGGTTAGTTTTTTTTGTTTATTTCTAATGTTAAGTCACATTTTCATTACTTGCATTGGCAAGAGAAAGTTGTGTGAGTTTTTCACACCAGATTTTTAACCTTAATAACAGTACTGGGCTCACTCTTCTTTTCTGCATCTTCTTTTTGTGTTGTCGCATGAAAATGATAAATTTTTACTTTAATAAAATTTTTATGACGCAGAGTTCTTTTAAATTTTCTGTTTTTTGTAATACGGTATTTACGTTTATATTCATTTATTTTATTTATCACGGTGTTACAATACACCAGAGCATAATGATGTCTTTAGTTTGTGATTAGTTCTTTTAGCGATTTATCGTGACCTGTTTTATTAGTTTTAAAATAAATTAAAATTTATTTTTTAATACAGAGCTACAAGTTTAGTCATTACAATTAATTGGAAAGAAAAATTTAATTTATAAAAAATAATTTCAAATTTTCTGAAGTATAAAAGTACTGTATAGATGTTATTAGTTTTATAAACTTTGATTAAATTGATTGCTGAGCAATTCTTTTATCTATTGTGAAAATTGATTTTAAACTCTTTCCATTTCTTCTTTCCAAGAGTTATGTGACTGGAGTGGTAAAGATACTGATTGATCTATCTAACTGAAACGTTCTCAGTTCTGGTTTTTCATTTTTAGAATTGGTTTGATATTTCTTCATTGTAACTGTTCTTATTAATAAATAGTGACTAGACGAAAAAATATGTGGGCTAAGTTAGCACGAATGTGATTAAATTTAATTAAATCAATATTTACGATGATAAACGTGATGTTTTCTGAATAAAAACAGAGTACTAGGTAATTTGAAAGTGATTGAAACGCTTTGAGAGTGATCAGTTTGAATTTGTTAGTAGATTTTTTTAGTACTCGTTATCCGTAATAGAAATTGAAATTCTACGGTTTCCATTTTAAAAGAAAAATGAATTAACTTTGAATGCAAAATTGAATACAGACACAAATATAATAAAAATAGAATTTTTTATTTAAATACTTAGAACTAGACATGAAGAAGTTGATCACCCTCGTGACACTTCATATTTGTGTGTGTGGGTGTACAATAGTTTATTTCAAAATTATCTCTGTTTTTACAAGTCTGCCACATTACAATTTGTTCACATGAAAAAGAACAATCAGTAATTTTGATAAATATTAATTAACATGATTACAATTTCATCTGTTAATGAAACTTAGTAATAATTAATATTTTAAAAATTTCAATGATGATTTTGAAAATATATCAGTTAGAAAAAGAAAAAAATGATAATAACTTTGACATGTTCATTAAAACCTATAACCTAAATCGAAAACACTATGTCTTTTCAGTCTTGAAAACCCGGTATCAATGTTGTTTAGCAGATTCAGAGCCAGGAAGTTTGGGTGATGGTTGAGTCTTTGTTCATATTTATGGCTGAATTTTGATATGGTTTGTTTCACAGTGTTTATATTAAAATTGGCATAAATATAGGTGTTTTGATGTTCGAAGGAATTGGCAGGGTCCACCGCAAGAATTTTGACTGAAAACGTTCAAATATGTTTATGTTTGAAGTGCTGGATGTATCGCAATTGAAGCCCATTTGTCTACATGGGTTTTAAAAGGAATTTATATAAAATAATTTTGAATCGTTTGACAAAGGTGAGTATTTTCACCTGTTCAAAAACAATCTAATAATATATTCATATATTTTTTAATATATATTATTTATGCATTAACATATATTATATATTTATATTAATGTATTTATTTATTGGTCACCAATTATCCAGTGCAGTTTACGTACTGTCAGCTCAAGGTGTTTCTTTTTAATTTTTATGTGATATTGCCATGTGAGGCGACGATCTAAATATAGTTCCACGTATTTTACTGTTTTGTTGTTTGGTAGTGCAACGTTGTTTAACGTTACTGGTGTGCAGTCATTTTTCCGTAGTGTAAATGTGATATGTGATGATTTTTTTCCGTTAGCTTTCGTTCTCTACTTTATTAACCATTTTTCAAAAGATGTAAGGAATTTCTCCAAATTATCTGACATATTTTTATTATGTTTAACTATATTTTAATCTCGCAGTAAAATCTGCTCCATTTTTTTTAACCTCCTTTGGAGAACGTCAGGTAGGTGTAGTGTAGGCTATAATATTCTTTTAATTAAATCGTTTTTGTGTTTGTTTGTTCTTCTATGTAATTATCTGTAATACCCTTTGATAAAATTAATAACGTAAGGAATTCTTGACTCGTTGTGCAAGGTTTCGTTACGCACATAACAAAGGAAGTTCGTGATAACCCTGAGTAATTTAGATTGATCTGTTTGTATACGAGACAAATTGCCACAAGCAGTGGAAGCATATAATATTTGACAAGCGTCTGACCAAATATGTTTCAGAAGATACTTGCACACAGAAAGTTTCTGTTTTAATGGTAAGTTTTATCTGTTTTATCCGATAATCATTGTTTGCTTTTTACTTTCTCTTGCCTATATGAATGCATAGGAAGGAAAGTATTGTTTTCATATCGATTTTTTGAAATTGAGTTTCCACCGGATCTGCACGTTTTCAGACCACTGAACCCAAAAAACATGTTTTTAGTGATTTGTCTGTGTGTGTGTGTGTGTGTATGAGTGTGAACAGAATATCGCAAGAACGGAACATCGTACGAACTTGAAACTTGAAACTTAAGTTAGATACTACTACCAGACCCGACACGAACATTTTCATCAAAATTGGTCAACCGGAAGTAGTAGTTAATTCGTGTCATTTTTAACTTTTTTGCGATTTTCTCAAAAACGGCTCCTACGATTTTTTTAAAATCGCCTCATTTACTTCACTTTTTATTCTCTACAAAATAGGGTAGGCGCCATGTCAGCTGAAATTCTTGGGGAGGCTTTTTTCTTGTAAAAATTTGTTTTTTTAAGATTGTAGCTTTAAAATATTATGTATTTAAGCGCAAAAATTTTTTTAATAAAAGTTGTAGAGAATTTAAAATCCTACAACTTTTATTTCAAATGTTTCTTTGTATAACGCTTAGTTCAGCGATAATTAGCGATTTTCTGTTTTTTTCTCACGAAAACATGTAAAAGAATAGATTTTTTAAAGATTTCATTTGCGACAAAAGTGTATATAATCAAATTTATAGGAAATTAGAAGATCTAGAACTTTTATTTAGACCATTCTCTACAGAGCCTATTTTAGCGTGAAGGAGTGATTTTCCGTATTTTTAACCCAAACTAAGGTTGGTTTTCATTTTGCGTCTTTCACTCATGATTAAAATTAGGTTATGTTTATTGAGGTTAGTTTTGCTGCTTGTTTCTAATGGTTAATTACTAATGTTAGGTTATATTGGTTATTATTTTCATTGTCAAGAGAACGTTGTGTGCGTGTTTCACACCAAATTTTCAATTTGATGTTGCTCGACCAGATTAAGCGTTTGTCAAGTGTAACCTAAATATTTAACTTTATTCGTTTTTCGAATCTCTGCATTGTATATAAAAATAGGCTGACACGTATTAGGACCGAGAGAAAATAGAATATTTACAGATTTGTTAGGATTTACTTTAATTCTCAAATTTGTTAAGCCAGATCAAAAGTTGTTTGACAAAGCGTAATGATGAAGGATCAGGAAAGCATCATGGTAGCTACAGAGCTATAAAGAATGGTCGTGTCACTAGCAAAAGTTGTTGTAAACATGTTAGAAAGTTCTCTATAAAAACCTTGGTTAGGAAGAACTGGCATGTCCGCCGTGAAAAGTGTATAGATTAGAGGGGGAAGACTTACTCCTTGGGACTCTTGGAAATTTTGTTTAGAAATTATATTTCCTTTTAAAATGTCATTGTATATAACCCTAACATGTTTTTAAAATCCCTTTTGTACTCTATTTCTAAAGAAAAAAAGAGAACACTTACCCTAGAACATGGCTTCTATCCATGGTTGGGTAGGTCAATTTCCTCGACCTCGTACATTGTGAAAATTGACGTAAATGAATTTATATAGCTTTTGGAAAGAATGTGCTTGGGTTACTATTACGGAAATATATGAAAATAAAGTTTCCTTATTGTTTTGTTGTTTATTGACGACAAGATGTTATTTTCTCGAACATAAAAAACAAAGATCTGTCAAAATAGACTTTATTATTAGAAAACAAGCAAAATGAAGAATATTTTTTGTCATAAAACAGAAAACCCTGATGCCAGATCCAGTCAAATGCTTGGCAACATCAAAAAATATTAAATTCACATAGAGCCCTTTTTTTTGAAACCTGAAGCCGTGTAATCAGTTTCTCACGCAGTTGGTAAACAGAAATAACAATATGCAATAATAATATTGTCATTGTTTAATGTTACTTTTAAATTGTAAATAATAAAACATTGAACCAATACGCCGCATTGGCGTAGTTGGTAACGTACTCCCCTCTCATCATGCGGTCATGGGTTCGATTCCCACTCAGGCTCGGTAATTTATAATTGTTACAAAAAATCATTTCATCCTCTATTATACACAGTTACACTCCAACGTCGTCGCTAATGACCGCTGCAGTTGATGCGACGTTAAATAAACAAATGAAAAAATAAATTGAATTATTGTAAAAATAAAACTTAAAAACAGTAAATAAATTAAACTGTTTCCCCTATCAATTCAGGCCAAACTTTTAACAAATAATTAAAATTAAATTATTTACACGATGAAACTCACAACATAGAAACAAAAAAATACCTCGACAGACTTGAATGTCATCAAAATCCTTTTGTAATTAACCTTTTCGATAATGGTGACTACTAACACAGACTGCAACGTTTCAAAATTTTATAAATACCGAACATACCAAAAATTAAAAATTAACAGTGCCAACTATCACCAATAAAGTTTTTCTTTAATTTTTTTGATTAGCTAACAAAAATTTCTAGAATTTGTATTTTATAATAAACACATTCAAAATTAACTTGAACGACTAAAGTTGATTTTTAAGTTAAGAGTTACGCTAGTAGCTAGTAGAATCTATCAAGAATTATTTCCTAATGTTACAAAATTTACTTGTAGTTAAATAATTTAACTGATTTTAAATAGTATTTACGTATAGAAGTTAAAAAACAATTACAGGAAATATAACAATATGGCAGTTTTAATCATTTGAATTGATCCTGACTGGAAATTTAATTAATGAATTACAATCGCTATAAATTCTTATAAATTACCTTTACCCATATCCTCTACATTGAAAAAGAAATGCATATAAAATAAATTTTAAAAATTTTGTCGATTTTACTACACTTAAAAATTTTGCATAATTAGTGATGTACTCTGCTTAATAACTGTAGATAAAAAATAAGCGAATTCACAGCTAAATTTGAATACTAAAGGGTTATGAGTTACACTTTGAGATGTAAAGCGTTAATTAATTAAGTTACAGAATAACACTGCTACATTTTCTTCTGAGTAATCTCTTTTCTGATAAATTAATTCAGTTACAGTATCCGATAACAAGCTCTCGTATTTGTAGCGACAGTAACAGTTTTTGTAACAGTATCGTTAACGAACGTTGCTACATTAATTATTAAGTTAAAAAATGGAATAATATAATAAATGCAAGAATTCGTAAAGAACTTGAAAGAATATTTTCAATGAATTTGATGAATTAAATATCATATTAGTGTGCAAGAAAATTCATCAAAGGAATCATTATTCATTCCATACAACCGCAAGAAAAATCTATATACTTACTATCTGTCTATCTACGAATGAATAAAATTAAATATTTAAAATTTTTTATAGATGATGGTCTATAAGTTACAAGTTAATTACATTTTTCAGTAGATGCAGGTTATTTTTTAGTAAAGTTTTATTTGATTACACAATAATATGCAAATTGATTCGTACAATCACCCCTTCACGTTAGCAACAAAGCCTTACATACAGATTGGCAAACACCTTTCGTCCAAAATTGCATTGATGCAAACCACCTTTACAAGTCACTACACGATAACCCCTTGTTCGTTCATTTTTCGTCTTAAATTTGCCCGGAAATCCCGCAAGACGCATGAAAAGACATTGGAGTAGAGACATTTATCTGTAGAACTTTTTTGCAACAGTTATAATTTTATGTAGTAGTGTAGAACTTGGCTCAAAAGAAATGAACCTATTTTGATGTGACAAATAGCATAGTCTAAATATCCAATAAACCATGTGTCGTAAAAAATATCTGGAAGACTTAATAGCAATTTTAATGTTATTTTAAATAATATGTTGTTTATTATTCACTTCTACCCAAGAATCAAACTTTAAACTGCAGTTTTTGAAAAAACAATTTCTGCAATGAAACCAGAAAAATTCGAAAATTTTTCTCGTAGATAGGTACTATCATGATATAATGAACAAAAAAATACAGTAAAAGGGTAATATCAATCAAATTCATTAAAACGGTTCATTAGAAAATTTTATATTCATTTTTGCGTTGGAGTGAGGAACCTTTGTTAATTGATACATAATTAAACACTTGTATACTCGATGTAAAATGTAAAGCTTGCATACTTCCGAAAATTCATTTTTCGTCTTGTAATCCTCATTTCCGAGATACCATAAAATCCCTTGCACCATATTTGTCATCATCTTATTCGGTTTCCCGTCTTAACTTTTTGATATATTTTCATACTCGCTTTTATATCATCTAACTTTTTTTTTGTAAAAGGGATGGGAAATATGAAAACCATTTGAAATTAAGAGAACAAAATTTTACTAATTGCAATACTTCATACTCTTTAAAGTTGCTCGGAGGTAAAACACCGTAAGTTAAATATTAAACGTTAAAAGGTGTCACAGTTAAAACATTACATTTGTGTGCACGGATACGAACTAGTTTAGTTATTAAATGGTTCATTAAGCACAAAGTAGTAGTAGTATTTGTATGGGTGCAATGGTACAGCTGAGGTGCATCTATAAAATATATGTTTATTTATTTTAATCCGTTATTTTAACCATGTTACACTAATGTTTATTTAGAATAACTGTATTTTATTTTTAAATTAATTTGTTACTTTTGTTAATTAATTGAATTTATAATTTATTTTTAATAATGTTAATTCACATTTAAAATAATATTGTTTAAACTTGTTGATTAGTGAAGAAAAAACTAGATTCTGGGACGTTGTAATAGGAGCTCAAAGAGCATAATAAATTTCATAAATTCTAAGGAAAACTAATTTATATATAATATGGTAAAATGAGATACATACAAAGTATTCAGTACAATAGATTATTATTTTAACATCATTATAAATTATAAGGATTAGATACCAAAAAAAAAGATGAGTTCCTCATAACCTATTCCATTATTTACTTTCTCTGGCCTATATGATATAGGAAGGACAGTATTGTTTTCATGTCAATTTTTCGAAATCAAATTTTACTGGATGTACACGTTTTCAGACCACTCGAACCCAAAAAACATGTGTTTTTAGTAATTGGTCGGTGTGTGTGTGTATGGGTGTGTAAGAACAGAATATCTCAAGAACGGAACATCGTACGAACTTGAAACTTAAGTTAGATACGACAGAGAACCCGACACGAACATTTTCAACAAAATCGGTCAACCGGAAGTAGTACTTTATGCGTGTCATTTTTCACTTTTTTGTGATTTTCTCAAAAACGGCTTCTTTTTAACCGATTAACGGATCCGATTAAAAACGGATTTTTTTAAAAAATCGCCTCATTTACTACATTGTTTAGCCTATGCTCTACAAGATAGTGTAAGCGCTATGTCTGCTAAAATTCTTGGGGAAACTGTTTTCTCGTAAAAAAATGGTTTTTAAGATTGCGGCCTTAATATGCATTTTGCGACAAAGGAAAAAGTGTACATAATCAAAGTTGTAGACAATTTAAAAATTTACAACTTTTTTCGAACATTTCTTTGTATAACTCTTTGTTTAACGGTAATTTGTGATATTCTGTTTTTTTTTACGAAAATCGGTAAAAAATGGATTTTTTAAGATTTCGGCCTTAGTATGCATTTTACGACAAAAGTGTAACCTATATGACAAAAATTATAGAAAATAAAGGATCTACAACTTTTAAATAACAATTTTTCTCTACAGAGCCTAGTTTAGCGTGAAAGAGTGATTTTACGTATTATTAAGCTAAACTAAGGTTGATTTTCATTTTGCACCATTCGCTTGTGATTAAAATTAAGTTATGTTTTTTGTTTATTTCTAATGTATTATTACTAATGTTTGGTTGTATTATTCATTATTTGCACTGGCAAGAGGAAGTCGTGTGAGTGTTCACTCCAGATTTTGATTTATTTTATTATTATAAGCATTTTAGGTTTATTTATGTAATATATTATTCAACTAAGGCAATTGTTACATGGGTTATAGTGGTTTACATAGGCGTACGATTTAATAATGATTGCAGGCTTCTCCAGCTGGGCACTGATTTGTTGAACTAAATTACCAGACCCGCTATTATCCGTTTTTGACAGATATCACTAACCAAAGCACTATAAATGTTTTACTTAGCTATAACACAACCCAACTCCAAATTTCTACCTATCTCAAACGTAATTATCCTAAAATAAATATCAATCAGAAAACTTGTACAGAGTTACACTGTTAATAAAACTGTAAGAAAAAATTTTATTAATTCGTAAGTCAATTTCTTTAACTTGTTCATTATCTGATCTAGAGAAAATATATTGGTTCATTTTTTAAAAATAACAAATGGTTTCTTTCGTTATTATTATTATAGGATAATTATTATCATATTCTTGGCATACAATGACCAATATTTGACAATTACAATTAGCGATTACAATATTCAATGTATTTATTTTATTTGATAATAAACATTTCTTCATTTAATCAATGAATGTCATTGGTAGAATCTAATTTGAACATTTAAAATAATTAAGTTTACCGTTATTAAAAAATATTACTTGAATTTTTAAGAAAGTCTAATCGCTAAGTTATTAATAAAAATAAGAAAAAGTGAAGAGAAATGTTGTTTTCATAAAAAAATCAAACCCGTCGTACATCAACGTTAAAAACATATTCATTCGAAATGGCGTACTGAATTTAATAAAAGCGTAATTCTTAGTATTGGAATATCGAAAGGAAAAGATGAGGGAACATTTTCTATTCTTTATGGAAGTAAGGTGAAAATAATAGCAACGTGATACAATGGAAAGAGAGCATGTATCAGATGAAATCTATTGATTGTTATAAAAGTATGCAGAACAGGAGGTTAGAACATTAAATAAATGTTGTACTAAACAAAAACAGACTTATATAAAACCTAGAATATCAAAATAAAAGATATATTATACATTCTATTTTATAAACATAGTAGGCCTATATCTTTTGTTATTACAGCTTAACCATTTGCTTTATGAATTATTATAACATAACACAATTTCTCTTGCCAACGTAAATAAAACCTAAATAACCGATTTTTAATCATTAGCAAGCTATGTAAAACGAAAAACATTACCTAATTTTAACCATGAGTGAATGACGCAAAATGAAATAAACTCTGTAGAACTTAAAAATTCGGAAAACCAGTAATTGTCTCTAAACTAGGCTCTGTAAAAATATGCTTTAAATAAAAATTGTAGGATTTTTAATTTTCCATACTTCGGTTATACATCCTTTCGTAAAGTACTAAGGCCGCAATCTCATTCTTTCAAAACCTGATTTCGATGAAACAAAAATCACTAATTGTCGATAAACTAAGCGTAGTACATAAAAATGTTTGAATAAAAAGTTGTAGGTTTTAAAATGTTCTACAAATTTGAGTTCACTTTTGTCCTAAAATGCATATTAAGGCCTCAGCCATTAAACAAACAACTTTTTTCTACGAGAGTACAGCCTCCTCAAGGAATTCAGCAAACTTGGCGCTTACGCTATCTTGTAGAGAATAAAAAATGTAGTAAATGAGGAGATTTTTAAAAAAATCGTAGGAGCCGTTTTTGAGAAAATCAAAAAAGTGAAAAATTGTACGATAAGTGACTATTTCCGGTTGACCGATTTTTATGAAAATGTTCGTGTCGGGTCTTGCAGTAGTACCTAACTTAAGTGTCAACTTTGTGCGTTGTACAATTCTTGAGATATTTTGGTCACACACTGAACACACACAAACAGATCAATCGCTAAAAACATGTTTTTTTTGGAGTGGGGTTTCAGGAGGTCTGAAAACGTGAATAGGTATCCGGTGAAAACTCGATTTCAAAAAATCGACATGAAAACAAAACTTTTCTTCTCTGTATACTTGTATTCACAGAGAAAGTAAAAATTATTTATTTAAAAAATGACCTTAAAAATCCACCTGCTGAATACTGTGTAACTGGCAAAGTGCCAAGAAAGTTTTCTAAAGTGTTGTACTGTTCACACAAATTTTTAAGTAGTTTCACATACTACTTGTAATATCGCACTCCAATGCAAAGAAGACTGTCCCACATAATATCAATTTTAAAACAAGGTAAACAGGAACATATTAGACATTCCTCTAGTTTGTTCAAAACTCATCGAACTAATTCGAAAGAAACTTTCAGTTTGTTCGTTTTTTCATTAAACTTAAAAGTTTTCCTTATGATTCATTCAGGCATGGGAACAGTAGTTACTTTCTACTAGTAATCATGTTTGGTATTAAATAGTATATTGAATATTTAATAAACTAAAATTTTAGCATAAAAGTAATAGTAGTACTATACTACTTTATCGTAGTAAAATGCAGTTTCTACACACTGCTTCTAGTGCCATAAATATCACTTGCTAACAACCATGATTTTTGTCTTAACTCTTCCAATTGCTGAGGACTCAGAACAATCCAAAACTTGATATGTCAAACCAATGTTTTTAGTTTTTCAGAATTCACTGGTCGAAAGCAGTATTTTACGATGAGTTTCATCACGTTGTCGCCACCGGCTTCTAGTAGCGCAGTCGTTTGAGCACATAGGACTGGCCGGACCTCCGGCGGCGTAGTTCAAAATAATGAAAATATCGAAGGGGGAGGACGGGAAGTCGTCTTCGCCGCTGCCTAAAAGATTAGGAGCAGCCGCCGACGCAGCGACCACCTTTTACCGCTGCCTCCGAGGAGGAGCAGTCACCGGTGAAGTGAATCGGGGTCGTCTGTACCGCTGCCTAATCTAATAGGAGCGCGTCGCCGACGCAGCGTGCACATTTTACCGCTGCCCCCGAAGGGGAGCAGTCGCTGGTGAAGCGAGGGTAGGGGATGGAGGTACAGATGACGGAATGAAAACTCAATGTTGAGATGTCAACTTCCCCGTATCGATTCTCGGGGAGCAGGACGTTGGGTATGCGCGTCATTCGGTCTGCAGATTAGGTCTATAACACCATCTTTGTTTGTTAATGATGTTTTGACATCGTCTTTTGTGACATGACAACGCCATACACCCGGCGGTCACTCATTCTCTCTCTTTCTACCTACCGACAAACTGCTTTTTCTTCGACTACCTGCTCAAGCCATCAACCCTTTACACATTTTCTGTATTCAAACTACATTTGTGAGTTGCTGTTCGTTCATACATTAAATAACATGATATTACGAACCTTTTTAATGTATATTTTTGTTATTGAAGCCTATATAAGACCGCAGAAATTGACTACCAAACAGTTTTATTTTTCAAATAAATGTCGTAAAACTTCAAGATATTAGTGGCTACAAATATTGAACTTAAATATTGAATAAATATCTATATTATTAAATATATATATATATATATATATATATATATATATGGTAGTAAATAGTAGCCTACAAGTCAAAATTCTAGAAATATGAAGGTTGAAAAAGCAGTCTATATTTTATAGGATTTTATTTCAATGGATCGTCACTGTTAACAGTGCATCCCATAAATATAATCTTTCACAAACCAATGTGCACTTAATTTCATAACGATTTGAAAAATATGGGAAATATGTCTGGTTTTTAACTTTTCTGTTCTGATTTTTATTTGTGGGTGGATGATGTTGCTCTGGATTACAAAACATCGATTAATATAAGTATTGTGACACCTAACCCTATGTTCGTTCTGGGTCTAGGTGCGAGTACAATAAAAATATTCAGACTTTCTTAGACGTATAACAGTTAGTTATTGGCAAAATAATAGTTACAATTAATTATTAAACTTTGATTATTAACAAATTACAATCAAGTTACCTAAATTAAATTAATTACAAAAACCTAAAGATCAAACTAGCAATAGCAAATAATTTTATATTTGATAATTACCTTTTACCTACAAAGAAATACAATATATATATATATATATATATATATATATATATATATATATATGTACTACTATCATTTTCGCGTCCATACATTGACAATTTCCTAACAATCTGGAGTCCGAGTGCAATTTGGCGTCCGTATACGGACGCCAAATTGTAATCCTTAATAAAAACTTAATAAAAATTTATTGTGACATGGTTTTCGGACGTAATTTTTTTAAACTAAAGTACATAGTTTCGGGCAACTATATTTATTTTTTGAGAATTTTATTGTTACTCAGAGAGACACAAAAAAATAAATAAATTTTGGTACCGGATGCGAAATGGCGGTGTTTTGAAACTATTTTATACACCGTACCTTGGAGAGTTTCTCACCAGAGTGCTCTCGCTACGCCCCTATGTAAAAATATACGTATATTATGTATATTCTTACAAGGACGTCAGTTTCACATCTGCTATCAATTTCGCGTCCACCGGTTAAGAAAATAGACAAAACAAGTTATAAATAAATATTGTGTTGTGTTAAGAAAAAAAGTTTAAAAGAATAATAAAAACAAATTTTCATTAATCATCGAATTACAATTCTTTCAAAACTCACAATCTAATTTACTAAACATTCAAATAAATATTATTCGGCAAATTATTTGATATAAGTAATACAATTAAATTAAAAATAATTATATATTTTTTGATAGAATTAAAAAACTCTCTTTTCCGATAGACGATTTTTTGGGTTGACAAACTATCCTGGAAGGAAACCGGTGCTGCGCATAGTAGTGTCAGGATTAAATTATTGTTATGGCTGGCAGGATATCTTTCTAAACGCATTGTATACACAACGTATATTATACGCAATTTTGAAGAGTTGTTCTCCGCCGTGCTGTCGCCTTCCATACATGAGTCCATCGCACGCCGCTTTGGTTTCTTTTTTCAAATTAGGCATAAACCTACTGTCAACGAATCCATGAACAAATCCTTTAGTAATTTGTTTACGTCGTTCGTTTAGTAACCAACGGGTTGGTCTAGTCTAGAAGAAAAGTCGTCGCCGCAAGTCAGCTGTTTAGCTGACTTTTCGACAGCTTTTCTGACAGCTGATTTTCGGAGATGGAGGTTCCTAGTTTAAATCCTAGTATATAGTATAATTGGTTCTTTTATACGAATTTGAATACTAGACAGTGGTTACCAATGTACTTTGATGGTTGGGGGTCAATTAACCATACTCTCTCAGGAATGGTCGGCCTGGGTATGTACGAGACTACAGCTCATTTAAACGTCATACATATCATTGGGTCATGGGGTTGCTTATTGTTCTCAATCGAACAAATTGCAACCTACACGCATCAGGGATAAAACAAAACAAAAATTTGTTTAAGAATTTTTAACATTTTATTTCACGCTTTTTTTAACATTACACCACCTGACAATTGTCAATCAAATATTTCCTGATTACGCTTACGATGTGTAAAAAGAATGCGCATTTTGCTGTTTGCCCACTCTCACTGCAAAATGGTTCAAGTACACTTCCATAATGCTATTTCGTATCATGTAATATGTCGCCCCAATTACTAGGTTTAGCAGTTTTACAGTAAGTAAATAAAACATTAAAGAGAAAAAACTTTTTCTAAAATATAAAAAATTAAAAATGGACTAGGAGTAGATTATTATTAGCCTTGTTTTTTGCTTAAAAACAATGCGATAAAAAATTAAACTAAGAAATTCGGGAAATAGCAAACTTTACTAGACAGACCTGAACCAAGTAGGCATATTTTAATATTTATTCTGGACCGATTTTCTTTCATTATAAAATTCTGGACAGAGATTACAGATTTCAGAAAAAAAATGTTAAGGGTAGAATAAAGTACACCTATTCAGTTTTTTCCTTTTTCTCTTACAACATCTGAACAAACGACATTTTTTTTAAATAGCCGGAAAAAACAAGGGCCATGGATTTAGACAAAAAAGTTTAAATATTAATGAGTGGGTGACCTAAAGTGAAGTTTGTACCATCCAGTTCACCTCGATTTTCTCACGAGTATGAGCTTAACAATCGTAATATTTATGGAACGTTCCGAAACAGCAGAACGACTCTCGATAGGGATAACGATAAAGTTTAAATTGAATTTCTTAGAGTATCGCCACCATTCCTAAGTTTTTCACGATTTTTTCGCTGATTTCGGCAGACCAAACAAAACAATTTACAGAACAATCCAGAACAAATGAGAGCTATCATTTAAAGTAAAAACCAAAAAGTATTGAATGCATGGGCTTATACTTGCCACTCCAAATTTTTCTTTGATTTTCTAGCATATTTGAACGGGACAAACGAAATTTTCGCGAAATGATCCGGAACAAACGAAGGGCTGTCAATCTATGTAAAAAACTTTAAAATATTGAGTCGAGGGGGATTAGTGACAGTAGCACCACCCAGTTCTTCTCGATTTCTCGCTTACTTGAAAGGAACTAAAAAAATATTTTGCGAGACCATCCGAAACAAACGAAGGTCTGTCCCTGAAGTCCGAAAAAATTTAAAAAGTTGAGCGGGTGGAGGCCAGTGTGAAGTTAGCCCCTCCCGGCGTTTTTTCACTTATTTGGACGGAACAAACAAAAAATTTTCCGGAATAATCCGGTAGAAACGTAGACCGATCAATTTTACAAGTTAATTTTTGAAATTTTTGTATGGGGCCAACTTTGCAGTCCTGGTTTGAACTTCTACAGGTTTAGCTAAGTAAAACAAGGAGTGGGGTGGTTTACAATTGCCTTCCTCGCCGAGTTGAAAAGCTTATCAATATGCCAGGCCGTCTAAAAAGCACCTATTTTCCACCCTGCAAATGACACACCTCACGTTATTCACCACAGGGTCTGGCTGCATAATGAAATCCATTGCGCTCAGAGGAGATATAACTCTGACAAGTATCTTTTACACTTGTACCTCTTCTGTTCTTAAATACTTCAGTCATATGTTTGGCTTACCATGTGATAAAAACAAAACTAAATTTTTTTTAGTCCTGAAACAAGCAAATCGAGTGCAAATAATTTAACACTCCACCTGCCTGTTATGTGCAACCCCTTACAGTACTATTATTTTATTAAAGGCAGTTGCCTCTGAAAATCAAAACATGCATTTTATTCGTCACTTGGGCGAGTAAATTTAAATCGATAATTCAAAGGATACCCAAATCGAGAAAATGTTTCCAAACGGCGAAAATATTTTTACAAAAGATAATAAATTGATAAGAGAGTAGATTAGTCGATTTTTTTAAAGTAAATTCAGTACACTCGCAAATGTTCAACACGAGTCCTGAAAGTGTAGGTCAACAGAGTCTGTAATTTCCCGATACCGAAGAAGCTTACTGAAATTAATCATTAGCAAAAACAAACCCCTGTTATTTATTTTTTGATTTTTGTAAAGCTTTTGACCGTGTCCCGTATGATTTGCCCATTAAAAAATTGAGGTGTATGGTATTAGAGGGACATCAGAGGGTCGAATTGCCATCCAATCATTGCAAAGTTAAAACAAAATATACATAAAATTTTATACAAGTTAAAAGGGGAGTTCAACGAGTTAGAATTTTAAGACCCTTGCTATTTTTAATTTTTGTTAACGATCTCGCTGAATTTCTTGGCTCCTTCAATGATATATTATTTGCTGATGATACGATAATATCTTTCGAAGATGAAAACTATGAACAAGGTTTAAAACTAACGAAGCTTGAAGTAAGGTTATAGACTGGATGCAATAAATAATCTAGTTCTCAACTCAGATAAAACTGTGGCCAAATGCTTCACTGGTCGTAAGGAAATAAGTAACCAAAGTAAGGATATCTCCATTAATGACAATATATCAAAATCTTTTGTAACAGGTAAGTTACATAATTTTTAGAATTAATATTAGGTAGCAAACTATCCTGGGACAGGTGTATTAAGGAACGTATCTGCTATATAATCAAATCCTACTGCTACGCCCTAAAACGCTTAAAAATAAGGTACTTAGCGTACCAATACCTTTGAGTATTTATCATGTTTACAAATTCTGATGGATTTGTTTTTAATTTAGTCACACTTAAACTTATTCAAATGTATGTTTAAAAAATCAAATAATGTTCAAATTATTCCGTCATATAATTACTTTTTATCTGGTTTTTTGTTAAATATAATGATTAAAATTTTTAATGATCAACTATCAAGTTAACTTATGAATATGGACACTGTTTACTATTAAGAATTCGTTTCTAATCAGTTGGTCCTAGCATATTGTTTGGCTGTCTTGGTCAAGGTTTCACATAGTTTTTCTTGGCCTCTCCAAATGAATGCCTTGTCTGTCTCCTTTTTGTCTTCTGTGCAATAGTATAACCTTCCAGTTCCTTATCCCAAGCATTTTGACTTGTCAAAAATTATGTACATTATTTTACGTAACAATAAGGTTTATTTATTTCATTATTTGTAATATTGATTCCTAGATTGGGTGGTTGGTTGACGATGTAAATAAAGTACTAGAAACCAAAAGAATATCAACAAAAAGTGGCCACCATGGCTTTTACAACACTAAATAATTTAAAAGAAAACGCAGAGAAAAATATCAGGGTTTGGAAGACTGACTGAAAGTTGTTTAGCCGAAAAATAATCTTGGAAATGGCCTGTTAAAGGATAAACTTCAACGTGTACAAAACAGCTGGATACGAGAATTATTAGTGTAATGTATAATTTGTTGAAGATCAAAGATTACCATTACTTGAGGAACAAGAATAAAAATACAAACTATGACTAAGCCGGACTGCATTTCAAAAGTTGTAGAAATTTTACTGGCCATCGTACTTTTGTATAATTTATAAAATCATTTTGATTCAGTCACTAAAACATGGAAATATAAACCTAGAGAGAAGCGAGGCTTGGGAAGACCTAAAAAGAGATGAATACTGGAACAGGCCATTGAGCCTAATCCTAAGCCTAAGCCTAATCATCAGATGATGATGATGAAATCATTTGAACACCGAAAAGACAATGGGTGAATGGTACTCCATTTGAATATTGAACAAATTATGTCGCTTTACAATTACATAATTTTGTCAACTAAGTAAATATTTTAATTGCATTGTCTACTAATTGATCATATTATAGTAATTACAGTCGAACCTCCCTGATTCGAATCTGATGGAACCGGCTGATTTCGATTTACAGAGGTAAAACATTGAAACAAAAAATGTACTTAAAAATTGCGTTTTAATAAAATTCATGTAATTCCATAAAATATTAAATTACAAAAGTCAAAATTATTAATAGACCACCAATTTGATTGAGGAAAGTTTTTTACAAATATTATTTTACTTGTGTTGTTTAGGTCATCAGCCGAAAGGCTGGTTTGAACTTGTAGAGGTTTTACTAAGTAAAACGAGAAGTGAGGTGGCCTTCCTCACTGAACGGAAAAGTACGCGTATCAGCATGCAGGGCCCTTTGCAAAGCACATGTTTTCCCCTCTGTAAATGATACCTTTACTTCATTCACCACAGGGTTTACTTAATACTGTGATTAAGAATTAAGGGCATGTTTTGGTATTACAAGCTCTATTAGTACTCAAAAGCAAAAGATTATTCTACTTATAAGAACGATATGAAAAATTATTGAAAAAACGACATAAAAAACAGAGTAAAATAAAATCGGGATACGCGTAAACAGTACAACTATACCTACAAACAAAAAGTTAGGTCAGCCTACAGAAAATGAAAAATAAATTGGGTACCGAAAATTGTAGAAATTTTAACGAGTAAAATATTGCTTAATCTGAATGAATACAGCTACGGTATTTTTTACCCTGTTTGTACGAAAATCATACACCAAAGAAGGAAAGACTGCATTACTAATTTAGCCCAACTAATTTTTTTTTTTTGCTTTCGTCTGGTTTCCTCTGACTTAAATATTAACTGAATTTTCAATATTTCCTGATGCGTATTGAAGCTTTGAACTACGCTTGTTATGCCCTTATTTGGTCGTAAGGTTTTGTGACAATAATGTTTTGTAAGAAGTGTAATTGTTTGTGTTTCTGCTTGGTTTCTTCTAACTCAAAAGTTAACTGCATTTTCAGTTTTTTATAAAGCTTTTTGTAGTTTTGTACTACGCTTACTGTGTCCTTATTGTCGTGATTTAACGCATGCTTCATTAAAAATCGTGTACAATGTGTAAATTGGAAATTTTGTAATTTTTTTATTAATAATGTATAAAAAAATGTATTGTTACAATATATATGACCACGAAACTCTCGAAAATTTTCGAATAGGGAGGTAATTTAATTCATATTAAGGACGATTTTTGAAGGGGATAGCATACAATTATATTCGATTTAGGGAGGATTTCGAATGAGGAGGTTTGACTGTATTTGTAACAATTAGGATATTTTAAATAATTAACTCTAACAAATAAAAAATATACTTTCTTTAATTATTCTGGTTTTACATTGATTTAAAATAAGTACCTATTTAAAATACATGTCAAAATAATAAATTATTTTGATGACTGGATTGGATTCCGTCCGAGAACGAATTGTTTTCATACGATGGTCTTGTGTGGAGAAGTACTAGGGTGAGATGTGAATATCTAACTACAATCATTACAACACGTAGAAGTGGCAAATGCTACAGTACACGTGCCGGTACGACATGGCAACATCGTTTACACTGTTGCAGGCTATAAGTCATAATAGCGGGAACGATGCCGGACGCGAAATTGTCGGTAATTTGTACGAACGCGAAATTGTCGGTAATTCGAAAGGAGTCTGAATTGATAGCACAGTGAATAAAATTCAAAAATGCTCAATTTCCAATATCAGGACAAACCAATACCAAAACTCAGGGTGTAAGTGTAACAAATACCCTATATACTCTCATCAAAGTTGAATATACTCTTCAAATAAGCGATGTGCGAAATGCACGCTTTTTGAAAAGACGCGGAATTGTTAGCGGGATGTATATATATATATATATATATATATATATTTAATATTTAATCTTAAATAAGTTATTAAATAATTAAATATTAAATTAACACTTACACGCGGCGTACACATAACCTCATCTCATTGGGCCATACGATTACTTATTGTTTTCGAGTTGAACAGATTGTAACGTACACATTCACGATATAGAAAAAAAATAATGTAAAAACTAATATTCCTTGCTTTTTCTCCCTAAAAAACAGTACGTGTAAACTGTAGTAATCGTGTATTGTGAAGAACATTAATGTATCTTAACAATCAGTATATTTGTTTTTGAAGTGTGAATATTTCAGCCTTATAATGATACATCCTAATTTAAAACAACTGTGGATAAAATTTTCATTGATGGTATCATGGGTTTTGTTTTTAATAAGCTTAGCGTAGTTAAGAGAGCAGTATTTTGCGCATAAATTTATTTAAGTAATATTTGATTAGTATTTTACCTTAACTTCTAGTTTTTTATATTCATCACTTTAAGAAAAGTATTTACTTCTAAAAAAACTATTTTGAATTGTCACAGTGATTCCCAAGTTTTAAGCAAAATAATACCGCGTTGGCCAAGATACACTTAATTTCAGCTATATTTTTTTATCAGACATGTTCAACAGTAATCAAAATTTGAAAAATATACAAATGTCCTTCTTCCTAAAATATTGTCTAGACAAAATGCTGCAAATAAAAGAAAAACATTTCGCTTGCCTTTCTAGTTCTTGTGATGTTATTAGGGTCAACAGCCGAAAGGTTCGTTTGAACCTCTAGAGGTTTTACTAAGTAAAATGAGGAGTGAGGTGGTTTACAATTGCCTTCCTCACCGAGTAAACAAGTAGCCCTATGCTTATCAGCATGCCAGGCACTCCGAAAAGCATCTACTCTGTACCCTGAAAATGATACTTTCATTTCATTCACCACAGGGTCTGGCTGTATAATGAAATTCATTACTTTCAGAAGAGATAACTGTGACTAGTGTCTTTTACACCTCTACTTCTTCTGTTCTTGAATAGTTGTCATATAATTGGGTGACCAAGTGATCAGAAACAGAACTATATTTGTAGCCCTGGAACTAGCAGATCGAATGGAAATAATTTAACACCCCACTTCCCTGTCATGGACGTAATTCATATGTATCGCCAATGAAACGTGTTCTATTCGATGACGCCATGAAATATGTTAATTTTACTAAAATTGGTTTCACAATCCGGCTAATTTTTTTTGTGTTTTTCTTGTAAGGCCCATTGGACCACTTTAATCAAATAATATCAGTTCCTCAATTTCCTCCTAATCCTCTCCCAGTAGTTCTTCATTATCTGGGATCTAGCAGCCCGTTTAGCATCTGAAAAAATTCTAGGGTTCTGTATTTTTCTAACCGTTTTTTTGAACTTGATATTTATGTGTTTGATTGCTTTCAGGTTATCGGATTTTTTTCAAGGTCCTCCAATAATAGGTTCAGCTCCACTAAAACCTTCTTCACTTCACGAATCCAAGCCGGCCCCGACTTAAGGTCCCACATATATTCTATTAGTTGTCTGAGGATTCTTGTTTGAGGTGTCCAAGAAAAAAGATCCGTGTTTTGCGCATTGTGTCTGGTACAGGTTCAATGTTTCTGTAAACTTCTCTGAAGTTGTACCAGCCAAAAAAAGTGGGTGTTGGATGCCAGAAAAAGTGTGAAGTTTTTGGATGGTACCATCCAGATACCATCTCTGAACATTCGTTTTCCAATGCAGGTTCTTAGCATCCTTTTTTCCAGCATCTGAACTTTTCGAATCCTGTTTCTCTTAGTCAGTCCCGTCAGGGTTTCGCTGCAATAAGTGACCTCTGGTTGCACAACAGTTCTGTAATGCTGTATTTTAGTGCCGGTGGACAAAGACCTTTTGTTGTAGGTATTTTGGGTGCATTTCTGAGCTTTAAGGAACGTGTTGATACGTTCCCTCCATGCAGAACTTTCGTTTCCGTTATGGTTTCTCCAAGATACTTAAAGTTTTTACGATTTCTATCCAGTTGTCATTCACTTGTACTTTGCTGACTACCAGAGGGTCGATAGCCATGATTTTGGTTATTTCATATGAGATCTTTAAACCAAGTTTTGCAGCCAAATTCTCTAGCGATACAATTTGTTTCCGTAGCTCTGCCATGCTTCCTCCCAGCAGTGCCAGATCGTCCGCAAAACCTAGGCAATTCACTTTGATGTGGCTCTTCTGTTTTCTTCCGCATTTAATATTTTCCGGATTTTCCAGTTTCCATTTTCTGATGATGTATTCTAAGGCGCAGTTGAACAATAGCGGTGACAGACCGTCTCCCTTTCTGAGTCCTGTTTTAATCTGAAAATCCTCTGAATACTCCACAAAATTTTACCCTAGATCTTGTGCCCGATAGAGTCAGCTCAATCAATCGGACTAACTTCGGATCCAGTCCCATATTTCTCAAGATTTTGAGCACCGATGTTCGGTGTATACAATCATACGCCATTTTTGAAGTCTATTAAAGCGATCATCAGTTGTTTGTTTCTTCCTTTGTAATAGTCCATTATTAATTTTAACGTTAGAACCTGGTCTGCACAGCTTCTACAAGGTCTAAAACCTCCCGGATACTCACCTCATTCCGCATCTAGTTGACCCTTAATTCTGTTGTAAATTATCCTCGAAAATATTTTATAGGTGCAATCTAGTAAAGAGATTCCCCTGTAATTGTCGGCATTTGACCTCTCCCCCTTTTTGTGTAATGGGCAGATTGCAGCATTCGTCCATTGCTCTGGTAGTTCCTCTTTTTCCCAGATTGTTACAAGGTTTTGGTGTAGAGCCTCATGTATGTTTTCAGAAGCGTATTTCCAAATTTCTGTTGTTGTACCGTCTTCGCCACTGCTTTTGTTGTTTCTCATTTCTTTAATTGCTGCTTGAACTTCTGCTAGGGTCGGTGTTAAAATGTTGTAGTTTGTAATAATAATATGCACTTAGAAGAACTATGGTTATTTCTAGCTCAACGACGGAGCAGAAATAAAATATTGAGAGCGTTTCGTGTTAGGGTGTACGCTAAAACTGATAATTTTATTTAGCAAACTAATAGAATAATAGATTTATTATTAGTTAATTAATTGATTAATCGATTAGACTAAAAACTAATAGATATAAGATAATTATATTTTGTTTGTAGGAGAGTGTTAGCAAATGAGAAAATTGTTAACCATTCAATAATTTTATTGTTCGAAGACGTTTGTTACAGTAAGCCTATGTCTTTTTTATTAATAAAATAATACAAAAACTATATTGAAGTGCATAAAATACGGGAAAATGAATATTTTCTAATAAATTAGACAAACTTTCCTTCATTATTTGAAAATTTAACTAGACCTGCAATCATAGATGCTAATAAATAGTATTGTGCTGACGAAGGGACAGTAATAATAAAATACATAAGTAGTAATCGGTGATTGCAGAAACAACATAAGTCACAATTCTTAAATTTTACAGGAATGAGAAAAAACTGTTTTCAAAAAAACTAAATATCATTTACATTTCGGGTTTGGTGTAGTTAACACTACTATTCTTTCTTGTCAATTCAAGCATAAAAACGTTTTTGTAAATATATATGGTGGGTTGAGAATTTTCAAAATAATTTATTTTAATGACTTACGTAGTTTCTACACTCAATGACCTTAATTTTCAAAAAATGATTATTATTATTATATTGATTAAAAAGTATTTTATTAATACAATCAATGTAGATAATATAATCCAATTTATCTAAAATTGAAAAAATATTCAAATCACACATACCATAATAATCACACAATAATAGCAGTAAAAAATAAAAATCAGCTGATCATTTACTGTTGTCATGAAAGATTGAAATATCACTGCTAGTTCATACACTGTCACAAAAAAATAAAATGCCCAATAATATACATTATCATAATAAAAATTACTGTCTCAAAATAACTCATCTTCGTTATCGTCTCGGTGATCCTCCTGTGTTGATAGCCAATTATCACTATTTTCGTAAAATTTTAGGAACTCTTGCAGAATGTACGGTTTCAGCTTTGCAATATCGTCAAGTTTGTTTGTAATAAAGGTCTTTATTTTATTTTTGTTCAGTTACAATTGAGCTATTACAATATTTTCCCTTAAATTCTAAAAGACAATACTCATGGCCGTAGCCGTCTGAGAGGTTGGATCACACTTTTTCTTTTTTTTCCTTTTAAATAATAACCATTTAATAAACTACTATTTAAAATAATAATCAAAATAAAATATAGAAAAATAAAAAAAAATGAATAAAAATAAATAAAAATTATATTAACTAATGTATTGCTGTATCAGAAATTACATACACTAAATTAATAATTAAACTCTTGAACCAATTCATATCTGTATTTCCAGGCATATTTCCAAAAGTAAGCTATTTTTTCCAGTTTTCGCCATTCAAACACCTCACAACTTCATCCACTTGCAGCTCTAACTTTCCGAATCGTTTCTTCCTAAATTCCTTCAAAACCGGGCATCTAGCAACGAAATGCATTACGTCCTCTTCCTCGTTTTTGCTACACAGGGAGCATAATTTAATATCTTTCTTAAAGTCGTATTTATTTAACTTTATAAGCTCCATTCTCGCTTTGAAAAACCATCTTATCAGAATAAAATCGCCTTCTCCGTACACGTAATCCAAATCAAACCTCAATTGGCTGGTCAGTACTCGCGTGCTACTATTATGCCAGCCCGTTTTGATAGCATCGTTCCAGCTGGACTAAATTCCTCTCAAAATATCATCCACCCTCAGCCCATCTATTGAAAAGAAAGAGACATCGATACTGTAACGATCACTTACTCGTTTCCATTCCTTTTGCCAAGCTATATTTCTCTCGATGATTGACTAATGATGGAGTCAAGTTTGTTTATATTAATTGGTATCTTCTCACTAAATGCTTTCTGTGTTGGAGTGCAAGCATGTTGGCAGTATCCTCCTGCTTTTCGTACATCAAAAACAGTGTTTTCAACGCACAATCAATAAACTCTTGCGTAATGATTTTTCCCTTACAAGGCGAAGAATATTCATATTTCAGATACTCTGAGGGAGCTAATGCCTGTTTCAAATGTTTAGGGACCTGTTTACCATATGAGTCAGTAGAAAGACAAACACGTTTATAATTTGCTGGCCACCACTTCTTGAACTCTAAAGCGTCATAAGTGTTGAGAGTTTCTACATTGAATTTATCACTACTGGCTTTTATTATGTTAATGTACTGTTGTGTTAAGTAATTTTGGTCAAACTTCTTCAATTTCTTCTTTATTATAACAAAATTTCTGTCATTGGGCAATTAGGAATGGCCTCTAATGGGAAAGATATGGATAATTTTATCAAAACGCACAGTGTCAACTAGGCCAAGACATAAACGCATCACAGTGTGATTTTTGTTTTGCCCTGGGCATCCGTCAGAAACCAAGTACAATGTTTTTGTTGTTGCTGGAATGTTGTTATTTACATATTTTAGTAGCATTAGACAAATTTCGTTAGTCCTTTTTTGCATCCTCCTTATGGTAAATTAAAAATTAAAAAATTTGATAAAATACGTCTTGAACTGGCAGGTGTGGGAGTGGCAAATTTTTGATAAAATCAAAACTGATCCGGACCAAATCATCTTTTTCTTCGCATAATTTAACTATTTCATCTATTTTTGAATGAAATTTCCTAGCGCGCCGTTTGTAAACAATACTTTCGGCTACAGCAGATCGACTGATGAGTAAACAGCGCTCCACTACTCCGTGGTGATTGCAGAAACTACACAAGTCACTGACTTATGCAGAACTTTATGACTTTGAGTGACTTGCGTTGTTTTTACACTCAACGTATATGAAAACGCATATGAAAAATCATTCTAAATGAAAACGAATTGTGTTGTTTATACACACAATGTATCGACATGTAATTTAGCAGATGTGAATGAAAACTCATTTTGAAAAAAATTACTTACGTCGTTTCTGCAGTCACTGATTCTGCGCTGACGCAGGGAAAGCAATAATAAAATACATAAGCAACTATAAAGAACACTAATTTTTTCTCGTAAAGGGCCAATTTTAAACCACGTGAGGTGATGTAAGCCTCTGGAACCTGTTTTCGCAGCCCACATTCTCAGCATTTGCTCACTGTAGGCTTTTCTTCTTTCTTCTGTCTACGCGGTGTTCTATTTTTGCTCTTCATGGAAGCCCTTAAAGTCCTTAATTACGTAGTTGCCTGAATTTGGTTTGGTTAACTAAATTTTCTCGGTTTATTCCGGTTACCCCAATATCCTTTTTGACTTCTCTAAACCATTTATCCGACACCTTAGGTCTAGTTATTTTTAAGTGCCTTAAATAATTGTTTTGTCAACCGGTTGTCATCCATTCTGTATCTACAGGTGTCCGTAAAATTTTGGCTTCCTTTCTCTAAACGTTATCATTATTCGGTCGTTTCCTTTGTACACTTCTTCTCGACCTTTTAACCTTTATTGTCCGTCTACTATCTTCTCGAACCCATTATCTTGCGGACGATCTATCTCTCAAATTTCTCTGCTCCTCTTAGACCAGGCTTCCCGGTCATTTTAATACACTCACTTGCGTACAGACCCACAGGTTTTATCGCTGTATTATGTCTAATCCTGGCTTGTCTGGAGAGTGCGTTCTTCTTATAAAAGTGGCGAGTTCCTCGAAGTAAACCGGCCATTTTTCCTCGTCTGTAGTTGTTCGCTTCCTTCTCCCTTATCTTTGGTTATCTTCACTAGGTACTTAAAGCTATCAACTTTCCTAATTTTCCGTATTGTGTCAGGTGATGCGGGGCTGTTTTGATGTTTTATATGTATTTAGTTTTTCGAAGGAAATTTGTATTTCAGCTTTAACTGGTTGTATTCTGTACTTGGTGTTTATCTATATTGGCTTTATCTGTTCTTGGTGTTTCCGTGTTTCTAGAAACGATTGCTAGGTTGTCTGTAAAAGCAAGATAGTTTATTTTTATACCGTTCTTTGGTCTTCCGTAATGTTAATGTAAGGAACATTTTCTCAAAAACTGTTCGAGTTATCCTGTCCAATTTTTTTGTGGTTACTTTTCAGGCTATTCTACACCCACTGAGTTAGTAGCATCTTGATAATGTATTGTTACGAAGATAAGACATTGTTTTTGAAATTACCTTTTTTGAAAATCATTACTTTTGCCTATTGAAGTGGAAAATAAATATTTAAATACATTATTTTACTGTAATATTAACTCAATACATTGAAATTATTATATGAAAGGCTGTGCAAAAATTGCATTGAAATCCATTCGCAGTTGGCTTAGAAAATGTTCCTTATGCTTCAAAAATTGCTATTTACGGGAAACAAGAAAAAACTAAAAGAGAACACATTATACGTTAAATAATTCGATGTGTTATTTTGTACAGTTCAGAGGTTAATATAACTTGTTATATTCACAAGTGGTCTGGTGCTACATTAAAGTCTTAAAACAAAAAATATCGCACAAAATAAAAAAAAAATGTAATTATGTTGTGTTTATCTGTTGCCATTAAAAAATAGAGATTTTATGCAAATGGTAACGTTTAAAAAATAACGTGAGGATTCAGTATATTTGTAATTACAAAAACAAAACTGCAAAACCCCCGACAATTAGACCCGTATCGTTGGATGCAGGGTACTCTAAATTTTAATAGTTTGAAAAAACCGAAAATGTGAAAATTTTCCAATTTCTTTCGTTCCGGGTACCCTTAATAATCCTTTATTGGCAAGTTCCATTTATTATTTCTAAATAACTTTCTCCAGCACACGGGTGAAAACCTCGGTGACAGTCCATCACCCGGCCTAACGCCTGTTGTAATTTCAAACTCTCCGAAGATTTCTCCTAGAAATTTTACTTTTTACTTTTTTGTGGCGGTCTTAAGGTTTCTTTAATGATTGTCGTTATTTTAATATCCATTCCAAATTCTTTTAAAATATTCAGTAGTGTTTGTTGGTCTACTGAATCATAAGCTTTCTTAAAATCAGCGAACACTACCACTATATCTCTTGGAATATAACTTTCCGTACTAAAATTAGGTGGTTTATCTACTCTCCGTAGGATCTTCCTTTTTTGAACGCGGCTTGATGTTCACTCAGTTTCTGATCTACTTGCTCGTCTAGACTAGTCAAACATTTTTTGGAGTGTAGGCCTACTTTATCTGTCACGGGTAAAACGAAAATTCCGCGGTAATTGTTTACATCCGTTCAGTGGGTGTATCAGTGACGTTTTCTATTCACATGGAATCTTCTCAGTTACCCAGATCTTTTCAGTTTCTTTTCCAAGTGCTCTGATGGTTACTTCTCCACCATGTTTCAACATTTCTGCACAGATTGAGTCTTCTCCAGCAGCTTCGTTGTTTTTCAGTTCTGTGGCAATCCTCAAAAGTTCTCTTGTCTTTGGTTGAGATGAAGTTTTGTTTCTACCCCTCGAATCTTTTTTTGATATTTCTCTTCGGGCTCTTCACCTTTCCGCATTTGTTCGTTCATGATTTTCTTAATGTTTTCTTTCCAGATTGTAACATGATCTCTTTGGAATTTACCAAATTTTTATTCCGGAGTTCGCCATGTTTTCGGTTTCCTAGGGAGTTTCATGAAATTAGTGGACATCTGTTTAAGATTAAATGTTTCACACAATTCAATAAATATTACCATTCCTGTTTGTTTTCTTGTGGGCTGGATAGTCGCTGACAATCTTCCAGAACTGTTGTTTACCGATTTCTGCGTTGAATTCACCAACTAAAAATCGGACCCTCTTCTCTGGTGCTTTATTGTTTATCTGTTCCCAGATTGCTCCACCTCTTCTAAATTTCTCCGATTGTCCACGTTGATAGTTGTGTGTATGCATCACATATATTGAGCATCTCATATTTCCGCATTTTATAGTTAAAGTACAGGTCCTTCAGAAGGTGAGTGAAATTTTGTTGTTGAGTCTATGATCCGTTAGTTCCGCAGAATGTTGTTCCGAGTTGCTGTAGGTCAGCTCCTATTCTTGGTTCAAGTTGTCCTGTAAACATCCTAAAGTTTCCAGAATCAAAAGTTTTTGCGGCAGTAAAACGCGTTTCTTGTAAAGCGAGTATTAGAATATGTTGTTTCGCCATCTAACCCAGTGTTCGCTTTAATTTACCTGTCTGCAGAAGTGTCCGTATGTTGATTGTTCCAAAATAATGCCACTCTTTAGTTCGCAAGTTGTTTTTCTTCATTCTCGTTAAGTTTTTCATAGTTATTCCAGCAAACTCCAACTCCTTCGTGCATGTTGACCGAAAGCCTTATTAAAATTTATGAAAAAGGAATATTTAAAGTAAATTTGAAAGTGAAGTTTATCATATGTTTCATTTAAGTGCTACGTTGTTTTCAGATTACAATAGAATTAGTTACTTACAAAAATGTAGGCTAATAAAACTGATGAATCGTACATTTGTTGTTTGTTCAAACCTTTTGAAAACTTCTGTTAAAATGTAAAAAAAAAAATTAATATACAGTTTAGAAGTTTTATTTAAACAAACATTTAAATTGGGATTTACGAGGTAAAAGTTGTATGATATAAAATAAATATTCATTTTAATAAATTTCAAACAGAATTTTACCGGTATTTCTTTTGTATTTACGTTCATATTTATTTCTTTAAAACTTTTGATCTGTGATCGCTTATAAAATAATCAATTAACGGTCTTCTATGATAGTTTGTACCCTACATAGTGTAAACTTAATAGTGTTAAATGAGCTCAGGGGATTTTTTGTAGAATATGTTATTAATAGTTTAATTTTTCTTTAATAAAGTAGGAATATTCTTGTGGAATATTGTCGTGGTTTTAAGAAATCTTATTTGGTTGAAAATAAATTTTTATAATATTTCAGATTTTTAATTATTTAGAAGTGTAAATTTTATGACTAAATTTTTAAGTTTCAGTAAGCTACGTGATAAAATTATTAAACAATATTTAGTAGTTAACCATATTTTCCGGACTATAAGACGCACCTTTATTTTTCAAGGCAAAAAACAAACCTAATTTTTATCAACAGTGAATGATGTACGGGTAAAATGAAAACCAAACCCAGTTTGGTTTTATAATACGGAAAATCACTGTTTGACGCTAAAGTAGGCTCTGTTAAAAAAAATTCTTTAAACAAAAGTTGTAGGTTTTTTAATTTTCTATAATTCTGATTATATGTAGCTACACTTTTGACGTAAAATGGCATAGGCCTACTAAGGCCGAAATCTTTAAAAATATTGAATTTTTCTTTTAGATTTTGATGAAAGAACAAAAAATCACTAATTGCCGCTAAAGTAAGCGTTAAATACTACAAAAAAACAATACAAATAAAAGTTGTAGGTTTATAAAACATTTTTATTTCTAGGAGAACTTCAGCAGACATGGCGCTTACTCACTATTGTTCAGTATAAAAGATTTAGTAAAAGAAGTGATTTAAAAATAAATCGTCGGATCCGTTTTTGAGGAAATTGCAAGAAAGTGAAAAATTACATGCACAAACTACTACTTCCGGTTGACCGATTTTAATGAAAATGGTCGTGTCGGGTCCTCTAGCGGTACTTAACATAACTTCCAAGTTTCAATTTCGTACAATACTCCGTTCTTGAGATTTATAATATTCACGTGCGCGCGCGCGCGCACACACACACACACACACACACACACACACCAATCGCTAAAAATATGTTTAGTTGGGTTCAGCGGGTCTGAAAACGTGTATATCCGGTAAAAACTCGATTTCAAAATATCGTCATGAAAACAATGGGCGAAGAGAATAAAAAGTAGTTGGTGCTAGTACTACGCATTTTTTAAGTAGTTACTATGATATTTTAAGAGAATAAAAAATGTTAGTTTTTGTTCGACTAACCTCCGCTAAGTAGTTACTGGCCAACTTAGTTGTTACTATAATTTTCTGGGTTTTGTAGTATTTCGTTTGTAAGTACAGTACTAAGAACGAAGAGAATAAAAAGAATTAACTAACTTCAAAATCTAGTAACAACTAAGAAATTCGTTACGTAGCTCACCTTCGATCATGCTCACCTTGGTGCTTACGAATTTAACCATTGCAGAGAGATATCTTATTTTATAAATTTACATCATGTTAAATACTACCGTGAGAGAAAAGATGCAAGTTCAAGTAAATATAAACGTTGGTACATTTTATAAGCGAAAGCATTGGTTTCTTATGGGACCGTTTTCTTAAAAATACTGAAAAACTTAAGAGGGTGCTGTAACTTCCAGAAAGAGAATGGAAAATTTTTAAAGATACATCAGGGATCCAGGGTCCAAAGCCGCATAGCAGAAGACTTTGAAATTCATTGTACTACTCTACGAAGAAAATATTACATATGTAATTGACAATATTTTCGCGAAAACTCAAGATTGGATTAGATTTCCTACTTCAGCAGAATGAATGATTGAAGCTAAGTTATTATGGCAAAAACGATTTTAAATATAAACAGTGGTTGGTGCAGTAGACTACACACGTCTAAAAATACTAAAACCACAACGATATGGTGACGAGTACATAAATAGGAAGTATCTGCAAGTTAAAATGCTCAGGTTCCTAGGGACTGTGCTGAATGAATTACTAGTGTGAATGCACAGTGGCCCGGTAGTGTACATGATAGTAGAATTTGGAAACGTAGTTCAAGATACCAAATAATTTTGCAGTTTCATGGGTCTGCTTAGAGACAGTGGGTACTGGATACCACCTTGGTTGATTACCAGTTTAAAAATCATGCTTGGAGTCCGGAACAGAAATTTAATAACTTGCATTTCACAGAAAGAGTTGTAATAGAACGCATATTTGGGCAGCTGAAAAAATATTTCTAATTCTTGGAAATACTGTGGAATGTCTCTGGAAAAATATTCCAAAATTAATTTTGTGTTGCACGATATTCCATAATGTTGCAAAATATTCAAATGATAATTCTGATTATCAATTTCCTGTAACAAAGAATTTCAACCCTGATGTTTTAGAACCTGAGGGACAGGACGTTAGGATCAAATAGAGAGGTGAACTGAAACGTTTACAACTTTCTCCCTCCACTGCTTTGCTTAATACTAACTAAACACTTAGTAACTACTACTTAGGTACCTACTACTAATGTTTTTTACCGGTTACAACTACTCATGGCTTAGTTTCTACTAACAAGTACTACGTAGTAGATGTTTATTCTCACCAATTTAAGTAACTACTATTCTAACGTAGTTGCTACTTTTTGTACTTAGTTGGAACTACTTAATACCAACTACTTTTATGCACTTCACCCAGTACTTTCCATCTTACATATGCATATAGAGCTAGAGACAATAAAAAACTAAATCGAAATGGTTCATCCGTACAGGAGCTATGGTGTCACAGACAGACACACACATACACCACGCGACGATCGAATTTTGGTAATTCAGTTTTTTTTTAAACGCCTACACTTGTTTTATTGAATCGTAGCTAAGTACACTTTCAATCAAGTCACCTTTCAAAAAAAAAACTAAATCAAAATCGGTTCATCCTATCGGGAGCTATGGTGTCACAGATAGACACACACGTTACAGTTAAAAGGGTCGAATATAAAGATTTCTTTCTAACTTTTTATAATTTTTTGTGTAGGGGCTTTTTTATTTTTTTATTTAAATTTTATTTGTTAAATATATAGCCTAGGCCACCGCGGTTTTTTATTTTTAATGAATCAAGCTGAGAACACTCTCGATCAAGTTATCTTTAAAAAAAAAAAAATCTGGTGTGAAACTCACACAACTTTCTCTTGCCAATGCAAATAATTAACAATATAACCTAACATTAGTAATAAAACATTAGAAATAAACAAAAAACTAACCCCAATAAATATAACCTAATTTTAATCATGAGTGAAAGACGCAAAATGAAAATCAACTTCAGTTTGTCTTAAAAATGCAGAAAATCACTCTTTCACGCTAAACTCGGCTCAGTAGAGAAAAATGTTCTGAATAAAAGTTGTAGATATTTTAATTTCCTATAAATTTAATTATATACACTTTTGTCGTAAAATGCATACTAAGGCCGAAATCTTAAATTAATTGATTTTTTACACGTTTTCGTAAGAAAAAAATACAGAAAATCGCTAATGACCACTAAACTAAGCGTTATACAAAAAAGTTTGAAATAAAAGTTGTAGGATTTTTAGTTCTCTATAACTTTTATTATACATTTTTGCGCTAAATTGCATATTAAAGCCACAATCTTATAAAAACAATTTTTTACGTGAAAACAGCCTCTCCAAGAATTTCAGCAGACATGACGCCTACCCTATCTTGTTAAGCATGAAAAATATACTAAACGAGGCGATTTAAAAAAAAAATCGTGGGAGCCGTTCTTGAGAAAATCGCAGTAAAGTGAAAAATTACACGAATAAGCTAGCTACTACTATTTCCACTTGTGGTGCCTAACTTAAGTTTCAAGTTCGTACGACGTTCCGTTCTTGAGATATTCTATTCACGACACACACACACACACGCACACACACACACACACACACACACACACACGCACGCACACACACACACACACCATTCGCTAAAAACGTGTTTTTTTGGATTCAGGGGTCTGAAAACGTGTAGAACCGGTAAAAACTCAATTTCGAAAAATCGACATGAAAACAATACTTTCCTTCCTATATATTCATATAGGCAAGAGAAAGTAAACAAAACCGAAATCGGTAATATTGTTAGTAGGGACGAGAAAACCACTTTTTTGTTGTAGGCCTACAATAGTACTTTAATTCAATAATGATTTAATTTGATATAATTACAGTAGTTTAAAAATTCTATTTTAATGATACGACATTAACATTGACTGAAATGTATGGAGTATAAAAACTACACTAAGTCTAACATCGGTTCTAATACAGTCGAACTTCTATAACCTGAATCCTCAAGGGATGAGAAAAAAAATTCAGAAAAAATACAGAAATTTTGAGTTATGGAAAAATAACAATAAATCAGTTATTACAAAATAAAAAAACACAGAACATTCCACATAGGCTAATACAGTAGCCTACAATTATGTGAAATATGTAGGCCTACTTAGGACATGCGTAATTTTGCAAAACAGTACTATACGGCGCGTTGCATTTAACTTAGCTATAAGCTACAGTGTTAAGTAATGTATACATATTTTATACACTATAGACTACAGTATTCCAAAATTACGCTATTATAATTACAGTAGACTACATGCTGAATATGGTACATTGTACCGACAGGCTATGGATCTATTGTTCTGCGGTCCACCAGAGATTCGTCGATTCAAAGAAATTCATTGTTTTGGTTTACGCTTGTTAGGCCTGCAAAGGCAACCAGATGACTTTGAGGGTCTGTAACCTTTTTTCGTCGAACATTTTCTCTTAAAATGAAAGAAACAGTACTGTACCTACAGTTTTCAAAAGACCAAAAATGCTATTTTGAGAACTATGTACATAATTTCGTTAAAAGAAACTAAATGAAAAGTTCGACTTGGAGAAATGACGGAATTCGAGTTATAGATGGATTTTTACACAGTAAATGCATGGAAGGTTGAATGAAGGGAACTGAAATTCAATTCGAGATATAGAAAATTCGAGTTTTAGGAATGTTGGTTTCATTATCAGAAATTCTATTGAATGACATGTTTTACCTGATGTACGTAAGGCTAGTTTCCTTTGTAGTTTAGTTATTTCTAGGTTTGCTGTTTATTACTCTCTACCCTTTCTTCAGGAAGGAGATAGAGGGTACTTTTATTGCTTCCCTGTCATAAATTACTCAAGTATCGGTGACTTATCAAAGGGTAGTTGTAGAAAATTTTATGACCGCTCACCTCCTTATTATCATTATCGTCCATTGTGCTTAATTTGCAGACCGAATGACGTGCATACCCAACGTCATACACCCGTTATTTCTAGGTTTGCTGTTTATTACTCTCTACCCTTTCTTCAGGAAGGAGATAGAGGGTACTTTTATTGCTTCCCTGTCATAAATTACTCAAGTATCGGTGACTTATCAAAGGGTAGTTGTAGAAAATTTTATGACCGCTCACCTCCTTATTATCATTATCGTCCATTGTGCTTAATTTGCAGACCGAATGACGTGCATACCCAACGTCATACACCCAGAATAACTAAACTACAAAGGAAACTAGCCTTACGTACATCAGGTAAAACATGTCATTCAATAGAATTTCTGATAATGAAACCAACATTCCTAAAACTCGAATTTTCTATATCTCGAATTGAATTTCAGTTCCCTTCATTCAACCTTCCATGCATTTACTGTGTAAAAATCCATCTATAACTCGAATTCCGTCATTTCTCCAAGTCGAACTTTTCATTTAGTTTCTTTTAACGAAATTATGTACATAGTTCTCAAAATAGCATTTTTGGTCTTTTGAAAACTGTAGGTACAGTACTGTTTCTTTCATTTTAAGAGAAAATGTTCGACGAAAAAAGGTTACAGACCCTCAAAGTCATCTGGTTGCCTTTGCAGGCCTAACAAGCGTAAACCAAAACAATGAATTTCTTTGAATCGACGAATCTCTGGTGGACCGCAGAACAATAGATCCATAGCCTGTCGGTACAATGTACCATATTCAGCATGTAGTCTACTGTAATTATAATAGCGTAATTTTGGAATACTGTAGTCTATAGTGTATAAAATATGTATACATTACTTAACACTGTAGCTTATAGCTAAGTTAAATGCAACGCGCCGTATAGTACTGTTTTGCAAAATTACGCATGTCCTAAGTAGGCCTACATATTTCACATAATTGTAGGCTACTGTATTAGCCTATGTGGAATGTTCTGTGTTTTTTTATTTTGTAATAACTGATTTATTGTTATTTTTCCATAACTCAAAATTTCTGTATTTTTTCTGAATTTTTTTTCTCATCCCTTGAGGATTCAGGTTATAGAAGTTCGACTGTATTAGAACCGATGTTAGACTTAGTGTAGTTTTTATACTCCATACATTTCAGTCAATGTTAATGTCGTATCATTAAAATAGAATTTTTAAACTACTGTAATTATATCAAATTAAATCATTATTGAATTAAAGTACTATTGTAGGCCTACAACAAAAAAGTGGTTTTCTCGTCCCTACTAACAATATTACCGATTTCGGTTTTGTTTACTTTCTCTTGCCTATATGAATATATAGGAAGGAAAGTATTGTTTTCATGTCGATTTTTCGAAATTGAGTTTTTACCGGTTCTACACGTTTTCAGACCCCTGAATCCAAAAAAACACGTTTTTAGCGAATGGTGTGTGTGTGTGTGTGCGTGTGTGTGTGTGTGTGTGTGTGTGTGTGTGTGTGTGCGTGTGTGTGTGTGTGTCGTGAATAGAATATCTCAAGAACGGAACGTCGTACGAACTTGAAACTTAAGTTAGGCACCACAAGTGGAAGTAGTAGTAGCTAGCTTATTCGTGTAATTTTTCACTTTACTGCGATTTTCTCAAGAACGGCTCCCACGATTTTTTTTTTAAATCGCCTCGTTTAGTATATTTTTCATGCTTAACAAGATAGGGTAGGCGTCATGTCTGCTGAAATTCTTGGAGAGGCTGTTTTCACGTAAAAAATTGTTTTTATAAGATTGTGGCTTTAATATGCAATTTAGCGCAAAAATGTATAATAAAAGTTATAGAGAACTAAAAATCCTACAACTTTTATTTCAAACTTTTTTGTATAACGCTTAGTTTAGTGGTCATTAGCGATTTTCTGTATTTTTTTCTTACGAAAACGTGTAAAAAATCAATTAATTTAAGATTTCGGCCTTAGTATGCATTTTACGACAAAAGTGTATATAATTAAATTTATAGGAAATTAAAATATCTACAACTTTTATTCAGAACATTTTTCTCTACTGAGCCGAGTTTAGCGTGAAAGAGTGATTTTCTGCATTTTTAAGACAAACTGAAGTTGATTTTCATTTTGCGTCTTTCACTCATGATTAAAATTAGGTTATATTTATTGGGGTTAGTTTTTTGTTTATTTCTAATGTTTTATTACTAATGTTAGGTTATATTGTTAATTATTTGCATTGGCAAGAGAAAGTTGTGTGAGTTTCACACCAGATTTTTTTTTTTTTAAAGATAACTTGATCGAGAGTGTTCTCAGCTTGATTCATTAAAAATAAAAAACCGCGGTGGCCTAGGCTATATATTTAACAAATAAAATTTAAATAAAAAAATAAAAAAGCCCCTACACAAAAAATTATAAAAAGTTAGAAAGAAATCTTTATATTCGACCCTTTTAACTGTAACGTGTGTGTCTATCTGTGACACCATAGCTCCCGATAGGATGAACCGATTTTGATTTAGTTTTTTTTTTGAAAGGTGACTTGATTGAAAGTGTACTTAGCTACGATTCAATAAAACAAGTGTAGGCGTTTAAAAAAAAACTGAATTACCAAAATTCGATCGTCGCGTGGTGTATGTGTGTGTCTGTCTGTGACACCATAGCTCCTGTACGGATGAACCATTTCGATTTAGTTTTTTATTGTCTCTAGCTCTATATGCATATGTAAGATGGAAAGTACTGGGTGAAGTGCATAAAAGTAGTTGGTATTAAGTAGTTCCAACTAAGTACAAAAAGTAGCAACTACGTTAGAATAGTAGTTACTTAAATTGGTGAGAATAAACATCTACTACGTAGTACTTGTTAGTAGAAACTAAGCCATGAGTAGTTGTAACCGGTAAAAAACATTAGTAGTAGGTACCTAAGTAGTAGTTACTAAGTGTTTAGTTAGTATTAAGCAAAGCAGTGGAGGGAGAAAGTTGTAAACGTTTCAGTTCACCTCTCTATTTGATCCTAACGTCCTGTCCCTCAGGTTCTAAAACATCAGGGTTGAAATTCTTTGTTACAGGAAATTGATAATCAGAATTATCATTTGAATATTTTGCAACATTATGGAATATCGTGCAACACAAAATTAATTTTGGAATATTTTTCCAGAGACATTCCACAGTATTTCCAAGAATTAGAAATATTTTTTCAGCTGCCCAAATATGCGTTCTATTACAACTCTTTCTGTGAAATGCAAGTTATTAAATTTCTGTTCCGGACTCCAAGCATGATTTTTAAACTGGTAATCAACCAAGGTGGTATCCAGTACCCACTGTCTCTAAGCAGACCCATGAAACTGCAAAATTATTTGGTATCTTGAACTACGTTTCCAAATTCTACTATCATGTACACTACCGGGCCACTGTGCATTCACACTAGTAATTCATTCAGCACAGTCCCTAGGAACCTGAGCATTTCAACTTGCAGATACTTCCTATTTATGTACTCGTCACCATATCGTTGTGGTTTTAGTATTTTTAGACGTGTGTAGTCTACTGCACCAACCACTGTTTATATTTAAAATCGTTTTTGCCATAATAACTTAGCTTCAATCATTCATTCTGCTGAAGTAGGAAATCTAATCCAATCTTGAGTTTTCGCGAAAATATTGTCAATTACATATGTAATATTTTCTTCGTAGAGTAGTACAATGAATTTCAAAGTCTTCTGCTATGCGGCTTTGGACCCTGGATCCCTGATGTATCTTTAAAAATTTTCCATTCTCTTTCTGGAAGTTACAGCACCCTCTTAAGTTTTTCAGTATTTTTAAGAAAACGGTCCCATAAGAAACCAATGCTTTCGCTTATAAAATGTACCAACGTTTATATTTACTTGAACTTGCATCTTTTCTCTCACGGTAGTATTTAACATGATGTAAATTTATAAAATAAGATATCTCTCTGCAATGGTTAAATTCGTAAGCACCAAGGTGAGCATGATCGAAGGTGAGCTACGTAACGAATTTCTTAGTTGTTACTAGATTTTGAAGTTAGTTAATTCTTTTTATTCTCTTCGTTCTTAGTACTGTACTTACAAACGAAATACTACAAAACCCAGAAAATTATAGTAACAACTAAGTTGGCCAGTAACTACTTAGCGGAGGTTAGTCGAACAAAAACTAACATTTTTTATTCTCTTAAAATATCATAGTAACTACTTAAAAAATGCGTAGTACTAGCACCAACTACTTTTTATTCTCTTCGCCCATTGTTTTCATGACGATATTTTGAAATCGAGTTTTTACCGGATATACACGTTTTCAGACCCGCTGAACCCAACTAAACATATTTTTAGCGATTGGTGTGTGTGTGTGTGTGTGTGTGTGTGTGTGTGCGCGCGCGCGCGCACGTGAATATTATAAATCTCAAGAACGGAGTATTGTACGAAATTGAAACTTGGAAGTTATGTTAAGTACCGCTAGAGGACCCGACACGACCATTTTCATTAAAATCGGTCAACCGGAAGTAGTAGTTTGTGCATGTAATTTTTCACTTTCTTGCAATTTCCTCAAAAACGGATCCGACGATTTATTTTTAAATCACTTCTTTTACTAAATCTTTTATACTGAACAATAGTGAGTAAGCGCCATGTCTGCTGAAGTTCTCCTAGAAATAAAAATGTTTTATAAACCTACAACTTTTATTTGTATTGTTTTTTTGTAGTATTTAACGCTTACTTTAGCGGCAATTAGTGATTTTTTGTTCTTTCATCAAAATCTAAAAGAAAAATTCAATATTTTTAAAGATTTCGGCCTTAGTAGGCCTATGCCATTTTACGTCAAAAGTGTAGCTACATATAATCAGAATTATAGAAAATTAAAAAACCTACAACTTTTGTTTAAAGAATTTTTTTTAACAGAGCCTACTTTAGCGTCAAACAGTGATTTTCCGTATTATAAAACCAAACTGGGTTTGGTTTTCATTTTACCCGTACATCATTCACTGTTGATAAAAATTAGGTTTGTTTTTTGCCTTGAAAAATAAAGGTGCGTCTTATAGTCCGGAAAATATGGTTAACTACTAAATATTGTTTAATAATTTTATCACGTAGCTTACTGAAACTTAAAAATTTAGTCATAAAATTTACACTTCTAAATAATTAAAAATCTGAAATATTATAAAAATTTATTTTCAACCAAATAAGATTTCTTAAAACCACGACAATATTCCACAAGAATATTCCTACTTTATTAAAGAAAAATTAAACTATTAATAACATATTCTACAAAAAATCCCCTGAGCTCATTTAACACTATTAAGTTTACACTATGTAGGGTACAAACTATCATAGAAGACCGTTAATTGATTATTTTATAAGCGATCACAGATCAAAAGTTTTAAAGAAATAAATATGAACGTAAATACAAAAGAAATACCGGTAAAATTCTGTTTGAAATTTATTAAAATGAATATTTATTTTATATCATACAACTTTTACCTCGTAAATCCCAATTTAAATGTTTGTTTAAATAAAACTTCTAAACTGTATATTAATTTTTTTTTTTACATTTTAACAGAAGTTTTCAAAAGGTTTGAACAAACAACAAATGTACGATTCATCAGTTTTATTAGCCTACATTTTTGTAAGTAACTAATTCTATTGTAATCTGAAAACAACGTAGCACTTAAATGAAACATATGATAAACTTCACTTTCAAATTTACTTTAAATATTCCTTTTTCATAAATTTTAATAAGGCTTTCGGTCAACATGCACGAAGGAGTTGGAGTTTGCTGGAATAACTATGAAAAACTTAACGAGAATGAAGAAAAACAACTTGCGAACTAAAGAGTGGCATTATTTTGGAACAATCAACATACGGACACTTCTGCAGACAGGTAAATTAAAGCGAACACTGGGTTAGATGGCGAAACAACATATTCTAATACTCGCTTTACAAGAAACGCGTTTTACTGCCGCAAAAACTTTTGATTCTGGAAACTTTAGGATGTTTACAGGACAACTTGAACCAAGAATAGGAGCTGACCTACAGCAACTCGGAACAACATTCTGCGGAACTAACGGATCATAGACTCAACAACAAAATTTCACTCACCTTCTGAAGGACCTGTACTTTAACTATAAAATGCGGAAATATGAGATGCTCAATATATGTGATGCATACACACAACTATCAACGTGGACAATCGGAGAAATTTAGAAGAGGTGGAGCAATCTGGGAACAGATAAACAATAAAGCACCAGAGAAGAGGGTCCGATTTTTAGTTGGTGAATTCAACGCAGAAATCGGTAAACAACAGTTCTGGAAGATTGTCAGCGACTATCCAGCCCACAAGAAAACAAACAGGAATGGTAATATTTATTGAATTGTGTGAAACATTTAATCTTAAACAGATGTCCACTAATTTCATGAAACTCCCTAGGAAACCGAAAACATGGCGAACTCCGGAATAAAAATTTGGTAAATTCCAAAGAGATCATGTTACAATCTGGAAAGAAAACATTAAGAAAATCATGAACGAACAAATGCGGAAAGGTGAAGAGCCCGAAGAGAAATATCAAAAAAAGATTCGAGGGGTAGAAACAAAACTTCATCTCAACCAAAGACAAGAGAACTTTTGAGGATTGCCACAGAACTGAAAAACAACGAAGCTGCTGGAGAAGACTCAATCTGTGCAGAAATGTTGAAACATGGTGGAGAAGTAACCATCAGAGCACTTGGAAAAGAAACTGAAAAGATCTGGGTAACTGAGAAGATTCCATGTGAATAGAAAACGTCACTGATACACCCACTGAACGGATGTAAACAATTACCGCGGAATTTTCGTTTTACCCGTGACAGATAAAGTAGGCCTACACTCCAAAAAATGTTTGACTAGACTAGACGAGCAAGTAGATCAGAAACTGAGTGAACATCAAGCCGCGTTCAAAAAAGGAAGATCCTACGGAGAGTAGATAAACCACCTAATTTTAGTACGGAAAGTTATATTCCAAGAGATATAGTGGTAGTGTTCGCTGATTTTAAGAAAGCTTATGATTCAGTAGACCAACAAACACTACTGAATATTTTAAAAGAATTTGGAATGGATATTAAAATAACGACAATCATTAAAGAAACCTTAAGACCGCCACAAAAAAGTAAAAAGTAAAATTTCTAGGAGAAATCTTCGGAGAGTTTGAAATTACAACAGGCGTTAGGCCGGGTGATGGACTGTCACCGAGGTTTTCACCCGTGTGCTGGAGAAAGTTATTTAGAAATAATAAATGGAACTTGCCAATAAAGGATTATTAAGGGTACCCGGAACGAAAGAAATTGGAAAATTTTCACATTTTCGGTTTTTTCAAACTATTAAAATTTAGAGTATCCTGCATCCAACGATACGGGTCTAATTGTCGGGGGTTTTGCAGTTTTGTTTTTGTAATTACAAATATACTGAATCCTCACGTTATTTTTTAAACGTTACCATTTGCATAAAATCTCTATTTTTTAATGGCAACAGATAAACACAACATAATTACATATTTTTTTTATTTTGTGCGATATTTTTTGTTTTAAGACTTTAATGTAGCACCAGACCACTTGTGAATATAACAAGTTATATTAACCTCTGAACTGTACAAAATAACACATCGAATTATTTAACGTATAATGTGTTCTCTTTTAGTTTTTTCTTGTTTCCCGTAAATAGCAATTTTTGAAGCATAAGGAACATTTTCTAAGCCAACTGCAAATGGATTTCAATGCAATTTTTGCACAGCCTTTCATATAATAATTTCAATGTATTGAGTTAATATTACAGTAAAATAATGTATTTAAATATTTATTTTCCACTTCAATAGGCAAAAGTAATGATTTTCAAAAAAGGTAATTTCAAAAACAATGTCTTATCTTCGTAACAATACATTATCAAGATGCTACTAACTCAGTGGGTGTAGAATAGCCTGAAAAGTAACCACAAAAAAATTGGACAGGATAACTCGAACAGTTTTTGAGAAAATGTTCCTTACATTAACATTACGGAAGACCAAAGAACGGTATAAAAATAAACTATCTTGCTTTTACAGACAACCTAGCAATCGTTTCTAGAAACACGGAAACACCAAGAACAGATAAAGCCAATATAGATAAACACCAAGTACAGAATACAACCAGTTAAAGCTGAAATACAAATTTCCTTCGAAAAACTAAATACATATAAAACATCAAAACAGCCCCGCATCACCTGACACAATACGGAAAATTAGGAAAGTTGATAGCTTTAAGTACCTAGTGAAGATAACCAAAGATAAGGGAGAAGGAAGCGAACAACTACAGACGAGGAAAAATGGCCGGTTTACTTCGAGGAACTCACCACTTTTATAAGAAGAACGCACTCTCCAGACAAGCCAGGATTAGACATAATACAGCGATAAAACCTGTGGGTCTGTACGCAAGTGAGTGTATTAAAATGACCGGGAAGCCTGGTCTAAGAGGAGCAGAGAAATTTGAGAGATAGATCGTCCGCAAGATAATGGGTTCGAGAAGATAGTAGACGGACAATAAAGGTTAAAAGGTCGAGAAGAAGTGTACAAAGGAAACGACCGAATAATGATAACGTTTAGAGAAAGGAAGCCAAAATTTTACGGACACCTGTAGATACAGAATGGATGACAACCGGTTGACAAAACAATTATTTAAGGCACTTAAAAATAACTAGACCTAAGGTGTCGGATAAATGGTTTAGAGAAGTCAAAAAGGATATTGGGGTAACCGGAATAAACCGAGAAAATTTAGTTAACCAAACCAAATTCAGGCAACTACGTAATTAAGGACTTTAAGGGCTTCCATGAAGAGCAAAAATAGAACACCGCGTAGACAGAAGAAAGAAGAAAAGCCTACAGTGAGCAAATGCTGAGAATGTGGGCTGCGAAAACAGGTTCCAGAGGCTTACATCACCTCACGTGGTTTAAAATTGGCCCTTTACGAGAAAAAATTAGTGTTCTTTATAGTTGCTTATGTATTTTATTATTGCTTTCCCTGCGTCAGCGCAGAATCAGTGACTGCAGAAACGACGTAAGTAATTTTTTTCAAAATGAGTTTTCATTCACATCTGCTAAATTACATGTCGATACATTGTGTGTATAAACAACACAATTCGTATTCATTTAGAATGATTTTTCATATGCGTTTTCATATACGTTGAGTGTAAAAACAACGCAAGTCACTCAAAGTCATAAAGTTCTGCATAAGTCAGTGACTTGTGTAGTTTCTGCAATCACCACGGAGTAGTGGAGCGCTGTTTACTCATCAGTCGATCTGCTGTAGCCGAAAGTATTGTTTACAAACGGCGCGCTAGGAAATTTCATTCAAAAATAGATGAAATAGTTAAATTATGCGAAGAAAAAGATGATTTGGTCCGGATCAGTTTTGATTTTATCAAAAATTTGCCACTCCCACACCTGCCAGTTCAAGACGTATTTTATCAAATTTTTTAATTTTTAATTTACCATAAGGAGGATGCAAAAAAGGACTAACGAAATTTGTCTAATGCTACTAAAATATGTAAATAACAACATTCCAGCAACAACAAAAACATTGTACTTGGTTTCTGACGGATGCCCAGGGCAAAACAAAAATCACACTGTGATGCGTTTATGTCTTGGCCTAGTTGACACTGTGCGTTTTGATAAAATTATCCATATCTTTCCCATTAGAGGCCATTCCTAATTGCCCAATGACAGAAATTTTGTTATAATAAAGAAGAAATTGAAGAAGTTTGACCAAAATTACTTAACACAACAGTACATTAACATAATAAAAGCCAGTAGTGATAAATTCAATGTAGAAACTCTCAACACTTATGACGCTTTAGAGTTCAAGAAGTGGTGGCCAGCAAATTATAAACGTGTTTGTCTTTCTACTGACTCATATGGTAAACAGGTCCCTAAACATTTGAAACAGGCATTAGCTCCCTCAGAGTATCTGAAATATGAATATTCTTCGCCTTGTAAGGGAAAAATCATTACGCAAGAGTTTATTGATTGTGCGTTGAAAACACTGTTTTTGATGTACGAAAAGCAGGAGGATACTGCCAACATGCTTGCACTCCAACACAGAAAGCATTTGGTGAGAAGATACCAATTAATATAAACAAACTTGACTCCATCATTAGTCAATCATCGAGAGAAATATAGCTTGGCAAAAGGAATGGAAACGAGTAAGTGATCGTTACAGTATCGATGTCTCTTTCTTTTCAATAGATGGGCTGAGGGTGGATGATATTTTGAGAGGAATTCAGTCCAGCTGGAACGATGCTATCAAAACGGGCTGGCATAATAGTAGCACGCGAGTACTGACCAGCCAATTGAGGTTTGATTTGGATTACGTGTACGGAGAAGGCGATTTTATTCTGATAAGATGGTTTTTCAAAGCGAGAATGGAGCTTATAAAGTTAAATAAATACGACTTTAAGAAAGATATTAAATTATGCTCCCTGTGTAGCAAAAACGAGGAAGAGGACGTAATGCATTTCGTTGCTAGATGCCCGGTTTTGAAGGAATTTAGGAAGAGACGATTCGGAAAGTTAGAGCTGCAAGTGGATGAAGTTGTGAGGTGTTTGAATGGCGAAAACTGGAAAAAATAGCTTACTTTTGGAAATATGCCTGGAAATACAGATATGAATTGGTTCAAGAGTTTAATTATTAATTTAGTGTATGTAATTTCTGATACAGCAATACATTAGTTAATATAATTTTTATTTATTTTTATTCATTTTTTTTTATTTTTCTATATTTTATTTTGATTATTATTTTAAATAGTAGTTTATTAAATGGTTATTATTTAAAAGGAAAAAAAAGAAAAAGTGTGATCCAACCTCTCAGACGGCTACGGCCATGAGTATTGTCTTTTAGAATTTAAGGGAAAATATTGTAATAGCTCAATTGTAACTGAACAAAAATAAAATAAAGACCTTTATTACAAACAAACTTGACGATATTGCAAAGTTGAAACCGTACATTCCGCAAGAGTTCCTAAAATTTTACGAAAATAGTGATAATTGGCTATCAACACAGGAGGATCACCGAGACGATAACGAAGATGAGTTATTTTGAGACAGTAATTTTTATTATGATAATGAATATTATTGGGCATTTTATTTTTTTGTGACAGTGTATGAACTAACAGTGATATTTCAATCTTTCATGACAACAGTAAATGATCAGCTGATTTTTATTTTTTACTGCTATTATTGTGTGATTATTATGGTATGTGTGATTTGAATATTTTTTCAATTTTAGATAAATTGGATTATATTATCTACATTGATTGTATTAATAAAATACTTTTTAATCAATATAATAATAATAATCATTTTTTGAAAATTAAGGTCATTGAGTGTAGAAACTACGTAAGTCATTAAAATAAATTATTTTGAAAATTCTCAACCCACCATATATTTACAAAAACGTTTTTATGCTTGAATTGACAAGAAAGAATAGTAGTGTTAACTACACCAAACCCGAAATGTAAATGATATTTAGTTTTTTGAAAACAGTTTTTTCTCATTCCTGTAAAATTTAAGAATTGTGACTTATGTTGTTTCTGCAATCACCGATTACTACTTATGTATTTTATTATTACTGTCCCTTCGTCAGCACAATACTATTTATTAGCATCTATGATTGCAGGTCTAGTTAAATTTTCAAATAATGAAGGAAAGTTTGTCTAATTTATTAGAAAATATTCATTTTCCCGTATTTTATGCACTTCAATATAGTTTTTGTATTATTTTATTAATAAAAAAGACATAGGCTTACTGTAACAAACGTCTTCGAACAATAAAATTATTGAATGGTTAACAATTTTCTCATTTGCTAACACTCTCCTACAAACAAAATATAATTATCTTATATCTATTAGTTTTTAGTCTAATCGATTAATCAATTAATTAACTAATAATAAATCTATTATTCTATTAGTTTGCTAAATAAAATTATCAGTTTTAGCGTATACCCTAACACGAAACGCTCTCAATATTTTATTTCTGCTCCGTCGTTGAGCTAGAAATAACCATAGTTCTTCTAAGTGCATATTATTATTACAAACTACAACATTTTAACACCGACCCTAGCAGAAGTTCAAGCAGCAATTAAAGAAATGAGAAACAACAAAAGCAGTGGCGAAGACGGTACAACAACAGAAATTTGGAAATACGCTTCTGAAAACATACATGAGGCTCTACACCAAAACCTTGTAACAATCTGGGAAAAAGAGGAACTACCAGAGCAATGGACGAATGCTGTAATCTGCCCATTACACAAAAAGGGGGAGAGGTCAAATGCCGACAATTACAGGGGAATCTCTTTACTAGATTGCACCTATAAAATATTTTCGAGGATAATTTACAACAGAATTAAGGGTCAACTAGATGCGGAATGAGGTGAGTATCCGGGAGGTTTTAGACCTTGTAGAAGCTGTGCAGACCAGGTTCTAACGTTAAAATTAATAATGGACTATTACAAAGGAAGAAACAAACAACTGATGATCGCTTTAATAGACTTCAAAAATGGCGTATGATTGTATACACCGAACATCGGTGCTCAAAATCTTGAGAAATATGGGACTGGATCCGAAGTTAGTCCGATTGATTGAGCTGACTCTATCGGGCACAAGATCTAGGGTAAAATTTTGTGGAGTATTCAGAGGATTTTCAGATTAAAACAGGACTCAGAAAGGGAGACGGTCTGTCACCGCTATTGTTCAACTGCGCCTTAGAATACATCATCAGAAAATGGAAACTGGAAAATCCGGAAAATATTAAATGCGGAAGAAAACAGAAGAGCCACATCAAAGTGAATTGCCTAGGTTTTGCGGACGATCTGGCACTGCTGGGAGGAAGCATGGCAGAGCTACGGAAACAAATTGTATCGCTAGAGAATTTGGCTGCAAAACTTGGTTTAAAGATCTCATATGAAATAACCAAAATCATGGCTATCGACCCTCTGGTAGTCAGCAAAGTACAAGTGAATGACAACTGGATAGAAATCGTAAAAACTTTAAGTATCTTGGAGAAACCATAACGGAAACGAAAGTTCTGCATGGAGGGAACGTATCAACACGTTCCTTAAAGCTCAGAAATGCACCCAAAATACCTACAACAAAAGGTCTTTGTCCACCGGCACTAAAATACAGCATTACAGAACTGTTGTGCAACCAGAGGTCACTTATTGCAGCGAAACCCTGACGGGACTGACTAAGAGAAACAGGATTCGAAAAGTTCAGATGCTGGAAAAAAGGATGCTAAGAACCTGCATTGGAAAACGAATGTTCAGAGATGGTATCTGGATGGTACCATCCAAAAACTTCACACTTTTTCTGGCATCCAACACACACTTTTTTTGGCTGGTACAACTTCAGAGAAGTTTACAGAAACATTGAACCTGTACCAGACACAATGCGCAAAACACGGATCTTTTTTCTTGGACACCTCAAACAAGAATCCTCAGACAACTAATAGAATATATGTGGGACCTTAAGTCGGGGCCGGCTTGGATTCGTGAAGTGAAGAAGGTTTTAGTGGAGCTGAACCTATTATTGGAGGACCTTGAAAAAAATCCGATAACCTGAAAGCAATCAAACACATAAATATCAAGTTCAAAAAAACGGTTAGAAAAATACAGAACCCTAGAATTTTTTCAGATGCTAAACGGGCTGCTAGATCCCAGAAGTTGAAGAACTACTGGGAGAGGATTAGGAGGAAATTGAGGAACTGATATTATTTGATTAAAGTGGTCCAATGGGCCTTACAAGAAAAACACAAAAAAAATTAGCCGGATTGTGAAACCAATTTTAGTAAAATTAACATATTTCATGGCGTCATCGAATAGAACACGTTTCATTGGCGATACATATGAATTACGTCCATGACAGGGAAGTGGGGTGTTAAATTATTTCCATTCGATCTGCTAGTTCCAGGGCTACAAATATAGTTCTGTTTCTGATCACTTGGTCACCCAATTATATGACAACTATTCAAGAACAGAAGAAGTAGAGGTGTAAAAGACACTAGTCACAGTTATCTCTTCTGAAAGTAATGAATTTCATTACTATACAGCCAGACCCTGTGGTGAATGAAATGAAAGTGTCATTTTCAGGGTACAGAGTAGATGCTTTTCGGAGTGCCTGGCATGCTGATAAGCATAGGGCTACTTGTTTACTCGGTGAGGAAGGCAATTGTAAACCACCTCACTCCTCATTTTACTTAGTAAAACCTCTAGAGTTTCAAACGAACCTTTCGGCTGTTGACCCTAATAACAACACAAGAACTAGAAAGGCAAGCGAAATGTTTTTCTTTTATTTGCAGCATTTTGTCTAGACAATATTTTAGGAAGAAGGACATTTGTATATTTTTCAAATTTTGATTACTGTTGAACATGTCTGATAAAAAAATATAGCTGAAATTAAGTGTATCTTGGCCAACGCGGTATTATTTTGCTTAAAACTTGGGAATCACTGTGACAATTCAAAATAGTTTTTTTAGAAGTAAATACTTTTCTTAAAGTGATGAATATAAAAAACTAGAAGTTAAGGTAAAATACTAATCAAATATTACTTAAATAAATTTATGCGCAAAATACTGCTCTTAACTACGCTAAGCTTATTAAAAACAAAACCCATGATACCATCAATGAAAATTTTATCCACAGTTGTTTTAAATTAGGATGTATCATTATAAGGCTGAAATATTCACACTTCAAAAACAAATATACTGATTGTTAAGATACATTAATGTTCTTCACAATACACGATTACTACAGTTTACACGTACTGTTTTTTAGGGAGAAAAAGCAAGGAATATTAGTTTTTACATTATTTTTTTTCTATATCGTGAATGTGTACGTTACAATCTGTTCAACTCGAAAACAATAAGTAATCGTATGGCCCAATGAGATGAGGTTATGTGTACGCCGCGTGTAAGTGTTAATTTAATATTTAATTATTTAATAACTTATTTAAGATTAAATATTAAATATATATATATATATATATATATATATATTTAATAATATAGATATTTATTCAATATTTAAGTTCAATATTTGTAGCCACTAATATCTTGAAGTTTTACGACATTTATTTGAAAAATAAAACTGTTTGGTAGTCAATTTCTGCGGTCTTATATAGGCTTCAATAACAAAAATATACATTAAAAAGGTTCGTAATATCATGTTATTTAATGTATGAACGAACAGCAACTCACAAATGTAGTTTGAATACAGAAAATGTGTAAAGGGTTGATGGCTTGAGCAGGTAGTCGAAGAAAAAGCAGTTTGTCGGTAGGTAGAAAGAGAGAGAATGAGTGACCGCCGGGTGTATGGCGTTGTCATGTCACAAAAGACGATGTCAAAACATCATTAACAAACAAAGATGGTGTTATAGACCTAATCTGCAGACCGAATGACGCGCATACCCAACGTCCTGCTCCCGAAATAACTAAACTACAAAGGAAACTAGCCTTACGTACATCAGGTAAAACATGTCATTCAATAGAATTTCTGATAATGAAACCAACATTCCTATAACTCGAATTTTCTATATCTCGAATTGAATTTCAGTTCCCTTCATTCAACCTTCCATGCATTTACTGTGTAAAAATCCATCTATAACTCGAATTCCGTCATTTCTCCAAGTCGAACTTTTCATTTAGTTTCTTTTAACGAAATTATGTACATAGTTCTCAAAATAGCATTTTTGGTCTTTTGAAAACTGTAGGTACAGTACTGTTTCTTTCATTTTAAGAGAAAATGTTCGACGAAAAAAGGTTACAGACCCTCAAAGTCATCTGGTTGCCTTTGCAGGCCTAACAAGCGTAAACCAAAACAATGAATTTCTTTGAATCGACGAATCTTTGGTGGACCGCAGAACAATAGATCCATAGCCTGTCGGTACAATGTACCATATTCAGCATGTAGTCTACTGTAATTATAATAGCGTAATTTTGGAATACTGTAGTCTATAGTGTATAAAATATGTATACATTACTTAACACTGTAGCTTATAGCTAAGTTAAATGCAACGCGCCGTATAGTACTGTTTTGCAAAATTACGCATGTCCTAAGTAGGCCTACATATTTCACATAATTGTAGGCTACTGTATTAGCCTATGTGGAATGTTCTGTGTTTTTTTATTTTGTAATAACTGATTTATTGTTATTTTTCCATAACTCAAAATTTCTGTATTTTTTCTGAATTTTTTTTCTCATCCCTTGAGGATTCAGGTTATAGAAGTTCGACTGTATTAGAACCGATGTTAGACTTAGTGTAGTTTTTATACTCCATACATTTCAGTCAATGTTAATGTCGTATCATTAAAATAGAATTTTTAAACTACTGTAATTATATCAAATTAAATCATTATTGAATTAAAGTACTATTGTAGGCCTACAACAAAAAAAGTGGTTTTCTCGTCCCTACTAACAATATTACCGATTTCGGTTTTGTTTACTTTCTCTTGCCTATATGAATATATAGGAAGGAAAGTATTGTTTTCATGTCGATTTTTCGAAATTGAGTTTTTACCGGTTCTACACGTTTTCAGACCCCTGAATCCAAAAAAACACGTTTTTAGCGAATGGTGTGTGTGTGTGTGTGCGTGTGTGTGTGTGTGTGTGCGTGTGTGCGTGCGTGTGTGTGTGTGTGTGTCGTGAATAGAATATCTCAAGAACGGAACGTCGTACGAACTTGAAACTTAAGTTAGGCACCACAAGTGGAAATAGTAGTAGCTAGCTTATTCGTGTAATTTTTCACTTTACTGCGATTTTCTCAAGAACGGCTCCCACGATTTTTTTTTTAAATCGCCTCGTTTAGTATATTTTTCATCCTTAACAAGATAGGGTAGGCGTCATGTCTGCTGAAATTCTTGGAGAGGCTGTTTTCACGTAAAAAATTGTTTTTATAAGATTGTGGCTTTAATATGCAATTTAGCGCAAAAATGTATAATAAAAGTTATAGAGAACTAAAAATCCTACAACTTTTATTTCAAACTTTTTTGTATAACGCTTAGTTTAGTGGTCATTAGCGATTTTCTGTATTTTTTTCTTACGAAAACGTGTAAAAAATCAATTAATTTAAGATTTCGGCCTTAGTATGCATTTTACGACAAAAGTGTATATAATTAAATTTATAGGAAATTAAAATATCTACAACTTTTATTCAGAACATTTTTCTCTACTGAGCCGAGTTTAGCGTGAAAGAGTGATTTTCTGCATTTTTAAGACAAACTGAAGTTGATTTTCATTTTGCGTCTTTCACTCATGATTAAAATTAGGTTATATTTATTGGGGTTAGTTTTTTGTTTATTTCTAATGTTTTATTACTAATGTTAGGTTATATTGTTAATTATTTGCATTGGCAAGAGAAAGTTGTGTGAGTTTCACACCAGATTTTTTTTTTTTAAAGATAACTTGATCGAGAGTGTTCTCAGCTTGATTCATTAAAAATAAAAAACCGCGGTGGCCTAGGCTATATATTTAACAAATAAAATTTAAATAAAAAATAAAAAAGCCCCTACACAAAAAATTATAAAAAGTTAAAAAGAAATCTTTATATTCGACCCTTTTAACTGTAACGTGTGTGTCTATCTGTGACACCATAGCTCCCGATAGGATGAACCGATTTTGATTTAGTTTTTTTTTTTGAAAGGTGACTTGATTGAAAGTGTACTTAGCTACGATTCAATAAAACAAGTGTAGGCGTTTAAAAAAAAACTGAATTATCAAAATTCGATCGTCGCGTGGTGTATGTGTGTGTCTGTCTGTGACACCATAGCTCCTGTACGGATGAACCATTTCGATTTAGTTTTTTATTGTCTCTAGCTCTATATGCATATGTAAGATGGAAAGTACTGGGTGAAGTGCATAAAAGTAGTTGGTATTAAGTAGTTCCAACTAAGTACAAAAAGTAGCAACTACGTTAGAATAGTAGTTACTTAAATTGGTGAGAATAAACATCTACTACGTAGTACTTGTTAGTAGAAACTAAGCCATGAGTAGTTGTAACCGGTAAAAAACATTAGTAGTAGGTACCTAAGTAGTAGTTACTAAGTGTTTAGTTAGTATTAAGCAAAGCAGTGGAGGGAGAAAGTTGTAAACGTTTCAGTTCACCTCTCTATTTGATCCTAACGTCCTGTCCCTCAGGTTCTAAAACATCAGGGTTGAAATTCTTTGTTACAGGAAATTGATAATCAGAATTATCATTTGAATATTTTGCAACATTATGGAATATCGTGCAACACAAAATTAATTTTGGAATATTTTTCCAGAGACATTCCACAGTATTTCCAAGAATTAGAAATATTTTTTCAGCTGCCCAAATATGCGTTCTATTACAACTCTTTCTGTGAAATGCAAGTTATTAAATTTCTGTTCCGGACTCCAAGCATGATTTTTAAACTGGTAATCAACCAAGGTGGTATCCAGTACCCACTGTCTCTAAGCAGACCCATGAAACTGCAAAATTATTTGGTATCTTGAACTACGTTTCCAAATTCTACTATCATGTACACTACCGGGCCACTGTGCATTCACACTAGTAATTCATTCAGCACAGTCACTAGGAACCTGAGCATTTCAACTTGCAGATACTTCCTATTTATGTACTCGTCACCATATCGTTGTGGTTTTAGTATTTTTAGACGTGTGTAGTCTACTGCACCAACCACTGTTTATATTTAAAATCGTTTTTGCCATAATAACTTAGCTTCAATCATTCATTCTGCTGAAGTAGGAAATCTAATCCAATCTTGAGTTTTCGCGAAAATATTGTCAATTACATATGTAATATTTTCTTCGTAGAGTAGTACAATGAATTTCAAAGTCTTCTGCTATGCGGCTTTGGACCCTGGATCCCTGATGTATCTTTAAAAATTTTCCATTCTCTTTCTGGAAGTTACAGCACCCTCTTAAGTTTTTCAGTATTTTTAAGAAAACGGTCCCATAAGAAACCAATGCTTTCGCTTATAAAATGTACCAACGTTTATATTTACTTGAACTTGCATCTTTTCTCTCACGGTAGTATTTAACATGATGTAAAAATTAGTATTTAACATGATGTTAAATACTACCGTGAGAGAACAGATGCAAGTTCAAGTAAATATAAACGTTGGTACATTTTATAAGCGAAAGCATTGGTTTCTTATGGGACCGTTTTCTTAAAAATACTGAAAAACTTAAGGGGGTGCTGTAACTTCCAGAAAGAGAATGGAAAATTTTTAAAGATACATCAGGGATCCAGGGTCCAAAGCCGCATAGCAGAAGACTTTGAAATTCATTGTACTACTCTACGAAGAAAATATTACATATGTAATTGACAATATTTTCGCGAAAACTCAAGATTGGATTAGATTTCCTACTTCAGCAGAATGAATGATTGAAGCTAAGTTATTATGGCAAAAACGATTTCAAATATAAACAGTGGTTGGTGCAGTAGACTACACACGTCTAAAAATACTAAAACCACAACGATATGGTGACGAGTACATAAATAGGAAGTATCTGCAAGTTGAAATGCTCAGGTTCCTAGTGACTGTGCTGAATGAATTACTAGTGTGAATGCACAGTGGCCCGGTAGTGTACATGATAGTAGAATTTGGAAACGTAGTTCAAGATACCAAATAATTTTGCAGTTTCATGGGTCTGCTTAGAGACAGTGGGTACTGGATACCACCTTGGTTGATTACCAGTTTAAAAATCATGCTTGGAGTCCGGAACAGAAATTTAATAACTTGCATTTCACAGAAAGAGTTGTAATAGAACGCATATTTGGGCAGCTGAAAAAATATTTCTAATTCTTGGAAATACTGTGGAATGTCTCTGGAAAAATATTCCAAAATTAATTTTGTGTTGCACGATATTCCATAATGTTGCAAAATATTCAAATGATAATTCTGATTATCAATTTCCTGTAACAAAGAATTTCAACCCTGATGTTTTAGAACCTGAGGGACAGGACGTTAGGATCAAATAGAGAGGTGAACTGAAACGTTTACAACTTTCTCCCTCCACTGCTTTGCTTAATACTAACTAAACACTTAGTAACTACTACTTAGGTACCTACTACTAATGTTTTTTACCGGTTACAACTACTCATGGCTTAGTTTCTACTAACAAGTACTACGTAGTAGATGTTTATTCTCACCAATTTAAGTAACTACTATTCTAACGTAGTTGCTACTTTTTGTACTTAGTTGGAACTACTTAATACCAACTACTTTTATGCACTTCACCCAGTACTTTCCATCTTACATATGCATATAGAGCTAGAGACAATAAAAAACTAAATCGAAATGGTTCATCCGTACAGGAGCTATGGTGTCACAGACAGACACACACATACACCACGCGACGATCGAATTTTGATAATTCAGTTTTTTTTTAAACGCCTACACTTGTTTTATTGAATCGTAGCTAAGTACACTTTCAATCAAGTCACCTTTCAAAAAAAAAACTAAATCAAAATCGGTTCATCCTATCGGGAGCTATGGTGTCACAGATAGACACACACGTTACAGTTAAAAGGGTCGAATATAAAGATTTCTTTTTAACTTTTTATAATTTTTTGTGTAGGGGCTTTTTTATTTTTTTATTTAAATTTTATTTGTTAAATATATAGCCTAGGCCACCGCGGTTTTTTATTTTTAATGAATCAAGCTGAGAACACTCTCGATCAAGTTATCTTTAAAAAAAAAAAATCTGGTGTGAAACTCACACAACTTTCTCTTGCCAATGCAAATAATTAACAATATAACCTAACATTAGTAATAAAACATTAGAAATAAACAAAAAACTAACCCCAATAAATATAACCTAATTTTAATCATGAGTGAAAGACGCAAAATGAAAATCAACTTCAGTTTGTCTTAAAAATGCAGAAAATCACTCTTTCACGCTAAACTCGGCTCAGTAGAGAAAAATGTTCTGAATAAAAGTTGTAGATATTTTAATTTCCTATAAATTTAATTATATACACTTTTGTCGTAAAATGCATACTAAGGCCGAAATCTTAAATTAATTGATTTTTTACACGTTTTCGTAAGAAAAAAATACAGAAAATCGCTAATGACCACTAAACTAAGCGTTATACAAAAAAGTTTGAAATAAAAGTTGTAGGATTTTTAGTTCTCTATAACTTTTATTATACATTTTTGCGCTAAATTGCATATTAAAGCCACAATCTTATAAAAACAATTTTTTACGTGAAAACAGCCTCTCCAAGAATTTCAGCAGACATGACGCCTACCCTATCTTGTTAAGGATGAAAAATATACTAAACGAGGCGATTTAAAAAAAAAATCGTGGGAGCCGTTCTTGAGAAAATCGCAGTAAAGTGAAAAATTACACGAATAAGCTAGCTACTACTATTTCCACTTGTGGTGCCTAACTTAAGTTTCAAGTTCGTACGACGTTCCGTTCTTGAGATATTCTATTCACGACACACACACACACACACGCACGCACACACGCACACACACACACACACACACGCACACACACACACACACCATTCGCTAAAAACGTGTTTTTTTGGATTCAGGGGTCTGAAAACGTGTAGAACCGGTAAAAACTCAATTTCGAAAAATCGACATGAAAACAATACTTTCCTTCCTATATATTCATATAGGCAAGAGAAAGTAAACAAAACCGAAATCGGTAATATTGTTAGTAGGGACGAGAAAACCACTTTTTTGTTGTAGGCCTACAATAGTACTTTAATTCAATAATGATTTAATTTGATATAATTACAGTAGTTTAAAAATTCTATTTTAATGATACGACATTAACATTGACTGAAATGTATGGAGTATAAAAACTACACTAAGTCTAACATCGGTTCTAATACAGTCGAACTTCTATAACCTGAATCCTCAAGGGATGAGAAAAAAAATTCAGAAAAAATACAGAAATTTTGAGTTATGGAAAAATAACAATAAATCAGTTATTACAAAATAAAAAAACACAGAACATTCCACATAGGCTAATACAGTAGCCTACAATTATGTGAAATATGTAGGCCTACTTAGGACATGCGTAATTTTGCAAAACAGTACTATACGGCGCGTTGCATTTAACTTAGCTATAAGCTACAGTGTTAAGTAATGTATACATATTTTATACACTATAGACTACAGTATTCCAAAATTACGCTATTATAATTACAGTAGACTACATGCTGAATATGGTACATTGTACCGACAGGCTATGGATCTATTGTTCTGCGGTCCACCAGAGATTCGTCGATTCAAAGAAATTCATTGTTTTGGTTTACGCTTGTTAGGCCTGCAAAGGCAACCAGATGACTTTGAGGGTCTGTAACCTTTTTTCGTCGAACATTTTCTCTTAAAATGAAAGAAACAGTACTGTACCTACAGTTTTCAAAAGACCAAAAATGCTATTTTGAGAACTATGTACATAATTTCGTTAAAAGAAACTAAATGAAAAGTTCGACTTGGAGAAATGACGGAATTCGAGTTATAGATGGATTTTTACACAGTAAATGCATGGAAGGTTGAATGAAGGGAACTGAAATTCAATTCGAGATATAGAAAATTCGAGTTTTAGGAATGTTGGTTTCATTATCAGAAATTCTATTGAATGACATGTTTTACCTGATGTACGTAAGGCTAGTTTCCTTTGTAGTTTAGTTATTTCTAGGTTTGCTGTTTATTACTCTCTACCCTTTCTTCAGGAAGGAGATAGAGGGTACTTTTATTGCTTCCCTGTCATAAATTACTCAAGTATCGGTGACTTATCAAAGGGTAGTTGTAGAAAATTTTATGACCGCTCACCTCCTTATTATCATTATCGTCCATTGTGCTTAATTTGCAGACCGAATGACGTGCATACCCAACGTCATACACCCGTTATTTCTAGGTTTGCTGTTTATTACTCTCTACCCTTTCTTCAGGAAGGAGATAGAGGGTACTTTTATTGCTTCCCTGTCATAAATTACTCAAGTATCGGTGACTTATCAAAGGGTAGTTGTAGAAAATTTTATGACCGCTCACCTCCTTATTATCATTATCGTCCATTGTGCTTAATTTGCAGACCGAATGACGTGCATACCCAACGTCATACACCCAGAATAACTAAACTACAAAGGAAACTAGCCTTACGTACATCAGGTAAAACATGTCATTTAATAGAATTTCTGATAATGAAACCAACATTCCTAAAACTCGAATTTTCTATATCTCGAATTGAATTTCAGTTCCCTTCATTCAACCTTCCATGCATTTACTGTGTAAAAATCCATCTATAACTCGAATTCCGTCATTTCTCCAAGTCGAACTTTTCATTTAGTTTCTTTTAACGAAATTATGTACATAGTTCTCAAAATAGCATTTTTGGTCTTTTGAAAACTGTAGGTACAGTACTGTTTCTTTCATTTTAAGAGAAAATGTTCGACGAAAAAAGGTTACAGACCCTCAAAGTCATCTGGTTGCCTTTGCAGGCCTAACAAGCGTAAACCAAAACAATGAATTTCTTTGAATCGACGAATCTCTGGTGGACCGCAGAACAATAGATCCATAGCCTGTCGGTACAATGTACCATATTCAGCATGTAGTCTACTGTAATTATAATAGCGTAATTTTGGAATACTGTAGTCTATAGTGTATAAAATATGTATACATTACTTAACACTGTAGCTTATAGCTAAGTTAAATGCAACGCGCCGTATAGTACTGTTTTGCAAAATTACGCATGTCCTAAGTAGGCCTACATATTTCACATAATTGTAGGCTACTGTATTAGCCTATGTGGAATGTTCTGTGTTTTTTTATTTTGTAATAACTGATTTATTGTTATTTTTCCATAACTCAAAATTTCTGTATTTTTTCTGAATTTTTTTTCTCATCCCTTGAGGATTCAGGTTATAGAAGTTCGACTGTATTAGAACCGATGTTAGACTTAGTGTAGTTTTTATACTCCATACATTTCAGTCAATGTTAATGTCGTATCATTAAAATAGAATTTTTAAACTACTGTAATTATATCAAATTAAATCATTATTGAATTAAAGTACTATTGTAGGCCTACAACAAAAAAGTGGTTTTCTCGTCCCTACTAACAATATTACCGATTTCGGTTTTGTTTACTTTCTCTTGCCTATATGAATATATAGGAAGGAAAGTATTGTTTTCATGTCGATTTTTCGAAATTGAGTTTTTACCGGTTCTACACGTTTTCAGACCCCTGAATCCAAAAAAACACGTTTTTAGCGAATGGTGTGTGTGTGTGTGCGTGTGTGTGTGTGTGTGTGTGTGTGTGTGTGTGTGCGTGTGTGTGTGTGTGTCGTGAATAGAATATCTCAAGAACGGAACGTCGTACGAACTTGAAACTTAAGTTAGGCACCACAAGTGGAAATAGTAGTAGCTAGCTTATTCGTGTAATTTTTCACTTTACTGCGATTTTCTCAAGAACGGCTCCCACGATTTTTTTTTTAAATCGCCTCGTTTAGTATATTTTTCATGCTTAACAAGATAGGGTAGGCGTCATGTCTGCTGAAATTCTTGGAGAGGCTGTTTTCACGTAAAAAATTGTTTTTATAAGATTGTGGCTTTAATATGCAATTTAGCGCAAAAATGTATAATAAAAGTTATAGAGAACTAAAAATCCTACAACTTTTATTTCAAACTTTTTTGTATAACGCTTAGTTTAGTGGTCATTAGCGATTTTCTGTATTTTTTTCTTACGAAAACGTGTAAAAAATCAATTAATTTAAGATTTCGGCCTTAGTATGCATTTTACGACAAAAGTGTATATAATTAAATTTATAGGAAATTAAAATATCTACAACTTTTATTCAGAACATTTTTCTCTACTGAGCCGAGTTTAGCGTGAAAGAGTGATTTTCTGCATTTTTAAGACAAACTGAAGTTGATTTTCATTTTGCGTCTTTCACTCATGATTAAAATTAGGTTATATTTATTGGGGTTAGTTTTTTGTTTATTTCTAATGTTTTATTACTAATGTTAGGTTATATTGTTAATTATTTGCATTGGCAAGAGAAAGTTGTGTGAGTTTCACACCAGATTTTTTTTTTTTTAAAGATAACTTGATCGAGAGTGTTCTCAGCTTGATTCATTAAAAATAAAAAACCGCGGTGGCCTAGGCTATATATTTAACAAATAAAATTTAAATAAAAAAATAAAAAAGCCCCTACACAAAAAATTATAAAAAGTTAGAAAGAAATCTTTATATTCGACCCTTTTAACTGTAACGTGTGTGTCTATCTGTGACACCATAGCTCCCGATAGGATGAACCGATTTTGATTTAGTTTTTTTTTTGAAAGGTGACTTGATTGAAAGTGTACTTAGCTACGATTCAATAAAACAAGTGTAGGCGTTTAAAAAAAAACTGAATTACCAAAATTCGATCGTCGCGTGGTGTATGTGTGTGTCTGTCTGTGACACCATAGCTCCTGTACGGATGAACCATTTCGATTTAGTTTTTTATTGTCTCTAGCTCTATATGCATATGTAAGATGGAAAGTACTGGGTGAAGTGCATAAAAGTAGTTGGTATTAAGTAGTTCCAACTAAGTACAAAAAGTAGCAACTACGTTAGAATAGTAGTTACTTAAATTGGTGAGAATAAACATCTACTACGTAGTACTTGTTAGTAGAAACTAAGCCATGAGTAGTTGTAACCGGTAAAAAACATTAGTAGTAGGTACCTAAGTAGTAGTTACTAAGTGTTTAGTTAGTATTAAGCAAAGCAGTGGAGGGAGAAAGTTGTAAACGTTTCAGTTCACCTCTCTATTTGATCCTAACGTCCTGTCCCTCAGGTTCTAAAACATCAGGGTTGAAATTCTTTGTTACAGGAAATTGATAATCAGAATTATCATTTGAATATTTTGCAACATTATGGAATATCGTGCAACACAAAATTAATTTTGGAATATTTTTCCAGAGACATTCCACAGTATTTCCAAGAATTAGAAATATTTTTTCAGCTGCCCAAATATGCGTTCTATTACAACTCTTTCTGTGAAATGCAAGTTATTAAATTTCTGTTCCGGACTCCAAGCATGATTTTTAAACTGGTAATCAACCAAGGTGGTATCCAGTACCCACTGTCTCTAAGCAGACCCATGAAACTGCAAAATTATTTGGTATCTTGAACTACGTTTCCAAATTCTACTATCATGTACACTACCGGGCCACTGTGCATTCACACTAGTAATTCATTCAGCACAGTCCCTAGGAACCTGAGCATTTCAACTTGCAGATACTTCCTATTTATGTACTCGTCACCATATCGTTGTGGTTTTAGTATTTTTAGACGTGTGTAGTCTACTGCACCAACCACTGTTTATATTTAAAATCGTTTTTGCCATAATAACTTAGCTTCAATCATTCATTCTGCTGAAGTAGGAAATCTAATCCAATCTTGAGTTTTCGCGAAAATATTGTCAATTACATATGTAATATTTTCTTCGTAGAGTAGTAAAATGAATTTCAAAGTCTTCTGCTATGCGGCTTTGGACCCTGGATCCCTGATGTATCTTTAAAAATTTTCCATTCTCTTTCTGGAAGTTACAGCACCCTCTTAAGTTTTTCAGTATTTTTAAGAAAACGGTCCCATAAGAAACCAATGCTTTCGCTTATAAAATGTACCAACGTTTATATTTACTTGAACTTGCATCTTTTCTCTCACGGTAGTATTTAACATGATGTAAATTTATAAAATAAGATATCTCTCTGCAATGGTTAAATTCGTAAGCACCAAGGTGAGCATGATCGAAGGTGAGCTACGTAACGAATTTCTTAGTTGTTACTAGATTTTGAAGTTAGTTAATTCTTTTTATTCTCTTCGTTCTTAGTACTGTACTTACAAACGAAATACTACAAAACCCAGAAAATTATAGTAACAACTAAGTTGGCCAGTAACTACTTAGCGGAGGTTAGTCGAACAAAAACTAACATTTTTTATTCTCTTAAAATATCATAGTAACTACTTAAAAAATGCGTAGTACTAGCACCAACTACTTTTTATTCTCTTCGCCCATTGTTTTCATGACGATATTTTGAAATCGAGTTTTTACCGGATATACACGTTTTCAGACCCGCTGAACCCAACTAAACATATTTTTAGCGATTGGTGTGTGTGTGTGTGTGTGTGTGTGTGTGTGCGCGCGCGCGCGCACGTGAATATTATAAATCTCAAGAACGGAGTATTGTACGAAATTGAAACTTGGAAGTTATGTTAAGTACCGCTAGAGGACCCGACACGACCATTTTCATTAAAATCGGTCAACCGGAAGTAGTAGTTTGTGCATGTAATTTTTCACTTTCTTGCAATTTCCTCAAAAACGGATCCGACGATTTATTTTTAAATCACTTCTTTTACTAAATCTTTTATACTGAACAATAGTGAGTAAGCGCCATGTCTGCTGAAGTTCTCCTAGAAATAAAAATGTTTTATAAACCTACAACTTTTATTTGTATTGTTTTTTTGTAGTATTTAACGCTTACTTTAGCGGCAATTAGTGATTTTTTGTTCTTTCATCAAAATCTAAAAGAAAAATTCAATATTTTTAAAGATTTCGGCCTTAGTAGGCCTATGCCATTTTACGTCAAAAGTGTAGCTACATATAATCAGAATTATAGAAAATTAAAAAACCTACAACTTTTGTTTAAAGAATTTTTTTTAACAGAGCCTACTTTAGCGTCAAACAGTGATTTTCCGTATTATAAAACCAAACTGGGTTTGGTTTTCATTTTACCCGTACATCATTCACTGTTGATAAAAATTAGGTTTGTTTTTTGCCTTGAAAAATAAAGGTGCGTCTTATAGTCCGGAAAATATGGTTAACTACTAAATATTGTTTAATAATTTTATCACGTAGCTTACTGAAACTTAAAAATTTAGTCATAAAATTTACACTTCTAAATAATTAAAAATCTGAAATATTATAAAAATTTATTTTCAACCAAATAAGATTTCTTAAAACCACGACAATATTCCACAAGAATATTCCTACTTTATTAAAGAAAAATTAAACTATTAATAACATATTCTACAAAAAATCCCCTGAGCTCATTTAACACTATTAAGTTTACACTATGTAGGGTACAAACTATCATAGAAGACCGTTAATTGATTATTTTATAAGCGATCACAGATCAAAAGTTTTAAAGAAATAAATATGAACGTAAATACAAAAGAAATACCGGTAAAATTCTGTTTGAAATTTATTAAAATGAATATTTATTTTATATCATACAACTTTTACCTCGTAAATCCCAATTTAAATGTTTGTTTAAATAAAACTTCTAAACTGTATATTAATTTTTTTTTTTACATTTTAACAGAAGTTTTCAAAAGGTTTGAACAAACAACAAATGTACGATTCATCAGTTTTATTAGCCTACATTTTTGTAAGTAACTAATTCTATTGTAATCTGAAAACAACGTAGCACTTAAATGAAACATATGATAAACTTCACTTTCAAATTTACTTTAAATATTCCTTTTTCATAAATTTTAATAAGGCTTTCGGTCAACATGCACGAAGGAGTTGGAGTTTGCTGGAATAACTATGAAAAACTTAACGAGAATGAAGAAAAACAACTTGCGAACTAAAGAGTGGCATTATTTTGGAACAATCAACATACGGACACTTCTGCAGACAGGTAAATTAAAGCGAACACTGGGTTAGATGGCGAAACAACATATTCTAATACTCGCTTTACAAGAAACGCGTTTTACTGCCGCAAAAACTTTTGATTCTGGAAACTTTAGGATGTTTACAGGACAACTTGAACCAAGAATAGGAGCTGACCTACAGCAACTCGGAACAACATTCTGCGGAACTAACGGATCATAGACTCAACATCAAAATTTCACTCACCTTCTGAAGGACCTGTACTTTAACTATAAAATGCGGAAATATGAGATGCTCAATATATGTGATGCATACACACAACTATCAACGTGGACAATCGGAGAAATTTAGAAGAGGTGGAGCAATCTGGGAACAGATAAACAATAAAGCACCAGAGAAGAGGGTCCGATTTTTAGTTGGTGAATTCAACGCAGAAATCGGTAAACAACAGTTCTGGAAGATTGTCAGCGACTATCCAGCCCACAAGAAAACAAACAGGAATGGTAATATTTATTGAATTGTGTGAAACATTTAATCTTAAACAGATGTCCACTAATTTCATGAAACTCCCTAGGAAACCGAAAACATGGCGAACTCCGGAATAAAAATTTGGTAAATTCCAAAGAGATCATGTTACAATCTGGAAAGAAAACATTAAGAAAATCATGAACGAACAAATGCGGAAAGGTGAAGAGCCCGAAGAGAAATATCAAAAAAAGATTCGAGGGGTAGAAACAAAACTTCATCTCAACCAAAGACAAGAGAACTTTTGAGGATTGCCACAGAACTGAAAAACAACGAAGCTGCTGGAGAAGACTCAATCTGTGCAGAAATGTTGAAACATGGTGGAGAAGTAACCATCAGAGCACTTGGAAAAGAAACTGAAAAGATCTGGGTAACTGAGAAGATTCCATGTGAATAGAAAACGTCACTGAACGGATGTAAACAATTACCGCGGAATTTTCGTTTTACCCGTGACAGATAAAGTAGGCCTACACTCCAAAAAATGTTTGACTAGACTAGACGAGCAAGTAGATCAGAAACTGAGTGAACATCAAGCCGCGTTCAAAAAAGGAAGATCCTACGGAGAGTAGATAAACCACCTAATTTTAGTACGGAAAGTTATATTCCAAGAGATATAGTGGTAGTGTTCGCTGATTTTAAGAAAGCTTATGATTCAGTAGACCAACAAACACTACTGAATATTTTAAAAGAATTTGGAATGGATATTAAAATAACGACAATCATTAAAGAAACCTTAAGACCGCCACAAAAAAGTAAAAAGTAAAATTTCTAGGAGAAATCTTCGGAGAGTTTGAAATTACAACAGGCGTTAGGCCGGGTGATGGACTGTCACCGAGGTTTTCACCCGTGTGCTGGAGAAAGTTATTTAGAAATAATAAATGGAACTTGCCAATAAAGGATTATTAAGGGTACCCGGAACGAAAGAAATTGGAAAATTTTCACATTTTCGGTTTTTTCAAACTATTAAAATTTAGAGTATCCTGCATCCAACGATACGGGTCTAATTGTCGGGGGTTTTGCAGTTTTGTTTTTGTAATTACAAATATACTGAATCCTCACGTTATTTTTTAAACGTTACCATTTGCATAAAATCTCTATTTTTTAATGGCAACAGATAAACACAACATAATTACATATTTTTTTTATTTTGTGCGATATTTTTTGTTTTAAGACTTTAATGTAGCACCAGACCACTTGTGAATATAACAAGTTATATTAACCTCTGAACTGTACAAAATAACACATCGAATTATTTAACGTATAATGTGTTCTCTTTTAGTTTTTTCTTGTTTCCCGTAAATAGCAATTTTTGAAGCATAAGGAACATTTTCTAAGCCAACTGCAAATGGATTTCAATGCAATTTTTGCACAGCCTTTCATATAATAATTTCAATGTATTGAGTTAATATTACAGTAAAATAATGTATTTAAATATTTATTTTCCACTTCAATAGGCAAAAGTAATGATTTTCAAAAAAGGTAATTTCAAAAACAATGTCTTATCTTCGTAACAATACATTATCAAGATGCTACTAACTCAGTGGGTGTAGAATAGCCTGAAAAGTAACCACAAAAAAATTGGACAGGATAACTCGAACAGTTTTTGAGAAAATGTTCCTTACATTAACATTACGGAAGACCAAAGAACGGTATAAAAATAAACTATCTTGCTTTTACAGACAACCTAGCAATCGTTTCTAGAAACACGGAAACACCAAGAACAGATAAAGCCAATATAGATAAACACCAAGTACAGAATACAACCAGTTAAAGCTGAAATACAAATTTCCTTCGAAAAACTAAATACATATAAAACATCAAAACAGCCCCGCATCACCTGACACAATACGGAAAATTAGGAAAGTTGATAGCTTTAAGTACCTAGTGAAGATAACCAAAGATAAGGGAGAAGGAAGCGAACAACTACAGACGAGGAAAAATGGCCGGTTTACTTCGAGGAACTCACCACTTTTATAAGAAGAACGCACTCTCCAGACAAGCCAGGATTAGACATAATACAGCGATAAAACCTGTGGGTCTGTACGCAAGTGAGTGTATTAAAATGACCGGGAAGCCTGGTCTAAGAGGAGCAGAGAAATTTGAGAGATAGATCGTCCGCAAGATAATGGGTTCGAGAAGATAGTAGACGGACAATAAAGGTTAAAAGGTCGAGAAGAAGTGTACAAAGGAAACGACCGAATAATGATAACGTTTAGAGAAAGGAAGCCAAAATTTTACGGACACCTGTAGATACAGAATGGATGACAACCGGTTGACAAAACAATTATTTAAGGCACTTAAAAATAACTAGACCTAAGGTGTCGGATAAATGGTTTAGAGAAGTCAAAAAGGATATTGGGGTAACCGGAATAAACCGAGAAAATTTAGTTAACCAAACCAAATTCAGGCAACTACGTAATTAAGGACTTTAAGGGCTTCCATGAAGAGCAAAAATAGAACACCGCGTAGACAGAAGAAAGAAGAAAAGCCTACAGTGAGCAAATGCTGAGAATGTGGGCTGCGAAAACAGGTTCCAGAGGCTTACATCACCTCACGTGGTTTAAAATTGGCCCTTTACGAGAAAAAATTAGTGTTCTTTATAGTTGCTTATGTATTTTATTATTGCTTTCCCTGCGTCAGCGCAGAATCAGTGACTGCAGAAACGACGTAAGTAATTTTTTTCAAAATGAGTTTTCATTCACATCTGCTAAATTACATGTCGATACATTGTGTGTATAAACAACACAATTCGTATTCATTTAGAATGATTTTTCATATGCGTTTTCATATACGTTGAGTGTAAAAACAACGCAAGTCACTCAAAGTCATAAAGTTCTGCATAAGTCAGTGACTTGTGTAGTTTCTGCAATCACCACGGAGTAGTGGAGCGCTGTTTACTCATCAGTCGATCTGCTGTAGCCGAAAGTATTGTTTACAAACGGCGCGCTAGGAAATTTCATTCAAAAATAGATGAAATAGTTAAATTATGCGAAGAAAAAGATGATTTGGTCCGGATCAGTTTTGATTTTATCAAAAATTTGCCACTCCCACACCTGCCAGTTCAAGACGTATTTTATCAAATTTTTTAATTTTTAATTTACCATAAGGAGGATGCAAAAAAGGACTAACGAAATTTGTCTAATGCTACTAAAATATGTAAATAACAACATTCCAGCAACAACAAAAACATTGTACTTGGTTTCTGACGGATGCCCAGGGCAAAACAAAAATCACACTGTGATGCGTTTATGTCTTGGCCTAGTTGACACTGTGCGTTTTGATAAAATTATCCATATCTTTCCCATTAGAGGCCATTCCTAATTGCCCAATGACAGAAATTTTGTTATAATAAAGAAGAAATTGAAGAAGTTTGACCAAAATTACTTAACACAACAGTACATTAACATAATAAAAGCCAGTAGTGATAAATTCAATGTAGAAACTCTCAACACTTATGACGCTTTAGAGTTCAAGAAGTGGTGGCCAGCAAATTATAAACGTGTTTGTCTTTCTACTGACTCATATGGTAAACAGGTCCCTAAACATTTGAAACAGGCATTAGCTCCCTCAGAGTATCTGAAATATGAATATTCTTCGCCTTGTAAGGGAAAAATCATTACGCAAGAGTTTATTGATTGTGCGTTGAAAACACTGTTTTTGATGTACGAAAAGCAGGAGGATACTGCCAACATGCTTGCACTCCAACACAGAAAGCATTTGGTGAGAAGATACCAATTAATATAAACAAACTTGACTCCATCATTAGTCAATCATCGAGAGAAATATAGCTTGGCAAAAGGAATGGAAACGAGTAAGTGATCGTTACAGTATCGATGTCTCTTTCTTTTCAATAGATGGGCTGAGGGTGGATGATATTTTGAGAGGAATTCAGTCCAGCTGGAACGATGCTATCAAAACGGGCTGGCATAATAGTAGCACGCGAGTACTGACCAGCCAATTGAGGTTTGATTTGGATTACGTGTACGGAGAAGGCGATTTTATTCTGATAAGATGGTTTTTCAAAGCGAGAATGGAGCTTATAAAGTTAAATAAATACGACTTTAAGAAAGATATTAAATTATGCTCCCTGTGTAGCAAAAACGAGGAAGAGGACGTAATGCATTTCGTTGCTAGATGCCCGGTTTTGAAGGAATTTAGGAAGAGACGATTCGGAAAGTTAGAGCTGCAAGTGGATGAAGTTGTGAGGTGTTTGAATGGCGAAAACTGGAAAAAATAGCTTACTTTTGGAAATATGCCTGGAAATACAGATATGAATTGGTTCAAGAGTTTAATTATTAATTTAGTGTATGTAATTTCTGATACAGCAATACATTAGTTAATATAATTTTTATTTATTTTTATTCATTTTTTTTTATTTTTCTATATTTTATTTTGATTATTATTTTAAATAGTAGTTTATTAAATGGTTATTATTTAAAAGGAAAAAAAAGAAAAAGTGTGATCCAACCTCTCAGACGGCTACGGCCATGAGTATTGTCTTTTAGAATTTAAGGGAAAATATTGTAATAGCTCAATTGTAACTGAACAAAAATAAAATAAAGACCTTTATTACAAACAAACTTGACGATATTGCAAAGTTGAAACCGTACATTCCGCAAGAGTTCCTAAAATTTTACGAAAATAGTGATAATTGGCTATCAACACAGGAGGATCACCGAGACGATAACGAAGATGAGTTATTTTGAGACAGTAATTTTTATTATGATAATGAATATTATTGGGCATTTTATTTTTTTGTGACAGTGTATGAACTAACAGTGATATTTCAATCTTTCATGACAACAGTAAATGATCAGCTGATTTTTATTTTTTACTGCTATTATTGTGTGATTATTATGGTATGTGTGATTTGAATATTTTTTCAATTTTAGATAAATTGGATTATATTATCTACATTGATTGTATTAATAAAATACTTTTTAATCAATATAATAATAATAATCATTTTTTGAAAATTAAGGTCATTGAGTGTAGAAACTACGTAAGTCATTAAAATAAATTATTTTGAAAATTCTCAACCCACCATATATTTACAAAAACGTTTTTATGCTTGAATTGACAAGAAAGAATAGTAGTGTTAACTACACCAAACCCGAAATGTAAATGATATTTAGTTTTTTGAAAACAGTTTTTTCTCATTCCTGTAAAATTTAAGAATTGTGACTTATGTTGTTTCTGCAATCACCGATTACTACTTATGTATTTTATTATTACTGTCCCTTCGTCAGCACAATACTATTTATTAGCATCTATGATTGCAGGTCTAGTTAAATTTTCAAATAATGAAGGAAAGTTTGTCTAATTTATTAGAAAATATTCATTTTCCCGTATTTTATGCACTTCAATATAGTTTTTGTATTATTTTATTAATAAAAAAGACATAGGCTTACTGTAACAAACGTCTTCGAACAATAAAATTATTGAATGGTTAACAATTTTCTCATTTGCTAACACTCTCCTACAAACAAAATATAATTATCTTATATCTATTAGTTTTTAGTCTAATCGATTAATCAATTAATTAACTAATAATAAATCTATTATTCTATTAGTTTGCTAAATAAAATTATCAGTTTTAGCGTATACCCTAACACGAAACGCTCTCAATATTTTATTTCTGCTCCGTCGTTGAGCTAGAAATAACCATAGTTCTTCTAAGTGCATATTATTATTACAAACTACAACATTTTAACACCGACCCTAGCAGAAGTTCAAGCAGCAATTAAAGAAATGAGAAACAACAAAAGCAGTGGCGAAGACGGTACAACAACAGAAATTTGGAAATACGCTTCTGAAAACATACATGAGGCTCTACACCAAAACCTTGTAACAATCTGGGAAAAAGAGGAACTACCAGAGCAATGGACGAATGCTGTAATCTGCCCATTACACAAAAAGGGGGAGAGGTCAAATGCCGACAATTACAGGGGAATCTCTTTACTAGATTGCACCTATAAAATATTTTCGAGGATAATTTACAACAGAATTAAGGGTCAACTAGATGCGGAATGAGGTGAGTATCCGGGAGGTTTTAGACCTTGTAGAAGCTGTGCAGACCAGGTTCTAACGTTAAAATTAATAATGGACTATTACAAAGGAAGAAACAAACAACTGATGATCGCTTTAATAGACTTCAAAAATGGCGTATGATTGTATACACCGAACATCGGTGCTCAAAATCTTGAGAAATATGGGACTGGATCCGAAGTTAGTCCGATTGATTGAGCTGACTCTATCGGGCACAAGATCTAGGGTAAAATTTTGTGGAGTATTCAGAGGATTTTCAGATTAAAACAGGACTCAGAAAGGGAGACGGTCTGTCACCGCTATTGTTCAACTGCGCCTTAGAATACATCATCAGAAAATGGAAACTGGAAAATCCGGAAAATATTAAATGCGGAAGAAAACAGAAGAGCCACATCAAAGTGAATTGCCTAGGTTTTGCGGACGATCTGGCACTGCTGGGAGGAAGCATGGCAGAGCTACGGAAACAAATTGTATCGCTAGAGAATTTGGCTGCAAAACTTGGTTTAAAGATCTCATATGAAATAACCAAAATCATGGCTATCGACCCTCTGGTAGTCAGCAAAGTACAAGTGAATGACAACTGGATAGAAATCGTAAAAACTTTAAGTATCTTGGAGAAACCATAACGGAAACGAAAGTTCTGCATGGAGGGAACGTATCAACACGTTCCTTAAAGCTCAGAAATGCACCCAAAATACCTACAACAAAAGGTCTTTGTCCACCGGCACTAAAATACAGCATTACAGAACTGTTGTGCAACCAGAGGTCACTTATTGCAGCGAAACCCTGACGGGACTGACTAAGAGAAACAGGATTCGAAAAGTTCAGATGCTGGAAAAAAGGATGCTAAGAACCTGCATTGGAAAACGAATGTTCAGAGATGGTATCTGGATGGTACCATCCAAAAACTTCACACTTTTTCTGGCATCCAACACACACTTTTTTTGGCTGGTACAACTTCAGAGAAGTTTACAGAAACATTGAACCTGTACCAGACACAATGCGCAAAACACGGATCTTTTTTCTTGGACACCTCAAACAAGAATCCTCAGACAACTAATAGAATATATGTGGGACCTTAAGTCGGGGCCGGCTTGGATTCGTGAAGTGAAGAAGGTTTTAGTGGAGCTGAACCTATTATTGGAGGACCTTGAAAAAAATCCGATAACCTGAAAGCAATCAAACACATAAATATCAAGTTCAAAAAAACGGTTAGAAAAATACAGAACCCTAGAATTTTTTCAGATGCTAAACGGGCTGCTAGATCCCAGAAGTTGAAGAACTACTGGGAGAGGATTAGGAGGAAATTGAGGAACTGATATTATTTGATTAAAGTGGTCCAATGGGCCTTACAAGAAAAACACAAAAAAAATTAGCCGGATTGTGAAACCAATTTTAGTAAAATTAACATATTTCATGGCGTCATCGAATAGAACACGTTTCATTGGCGATACATATGAATTACGTCCATGACAGGGAAGTGGGGTGTTAAATTATTTCCATTCGATCTGCTAGTTCCAGGGCTACAAATATAGTTCTGTTTCTGATCACTTGGTCACCCAATTATATGACAACTATTCAAGAACAGAAGAAGTAGAGGTGTAAAAGACACTAGTCACAGTTATCTCTTCTGAAAGTAATGAATTTCATTACTATACAGCCAGACCCTGTGGTGAATGAAATGAAAGTGTCATTTTCAGGGTACAGAGTAGATGCTTTTCGGAGTGCCTGGCATGCTGATAAGCATAGGGCTACTTGTTTACTCGGTGAGGAAGGCAATTGTAAACCACCTCACTCCTCATTTTACTTAGTAAAACCTCTAGAGTTTCAAACGAACCTTTCGGCTGTTGACCCTAATAACAACACAAGAACTAGAAAGGCAAGCGAAATGTTTTTCTTTTATTTGCAGCATTTTGTCTAGACAATATTTTAGGAAGAAGGACATTTGTATATTTTTCAAATTTTGATTACTGTTGAACATGTCTGATAAAAAAATATAGCTGAAATTAAGTGTATCTTGGCCAACGCGGTATTATTTTGCTTAAAACTTGGGAATCACTGTGACAATTCAAAATAGTTTTTTTAGAAGTAAATACTTTTCTTAAAGTGATGAATATAAAAAACTAGAAGTTAAGGTAAAATACTAATCAAATATTACTTAAATAAATTTATGCGCAAAATACTGCTCTTAACTACGCTAAGCTTATTAAAAACAAAACCCATGATACCATCAATGAAAATTTTATCCACAGTTGTTTTAAATTAGGATGTATCATTATAAGGCTGAAATATTCACACTTCAAAAACAAATATACTGATTGTTAAGATACATTAATGTTCTTCACAATACACGATTACTACAGTTTACACGTACTGTTTTTTAGGGAGAAAAAGCAAGGAATATTAGTTTTTACATTATTTTTTTTCTATATCGTGAATGTGTACGTTACAATCTGTTCAACTCGAAAACAATAAGTAATCGTATGGCCCAATGAGATGAGGTTATGTGTACGCCGCGTGTAAGTGTTAATTTAATATTTAATTATTTAATAACTTATTTAAGATTAAATATTAAATATATATATATATATATATATATATATATTTAATAATATAGATATTTATTCAATATTTAAGTTCAATATTTGTAGCCACTAATATCTTGAAGTTTTACGACATTTATTTGAAAAATAAAACTGTTTGGTAGTCAATTTCTGCGGTCTTATATAGGCTTCAATAACAAAAATATACATTAAAAAGGTTCGTAATATCATGTTATTTAATGTATGAACGAACAGCAACTCACAAATGTAGTTTGAATACAGAAAATGTGTAAAGGGTTGATGGCTTGAGCAGGTAGTCGAAGAAAAAGCAGTTTGTCGGTAGGTAGAAAGAGAGAGAATGAGTGACCGCCGGGTGTATGGCGTTGTCATGTCACAAAAGACGATGTCAAAACATCATTAACAAACAAAGATGGTGTTATAGACCTAATCTGCAGACCGAATGACGCGCATACCCAACGTCCTGCTCCCGAAATAACTAAACTACAAAGGAAACTAGCCTTACGTACATCAGGTAAAACATGTCATTCAATAGAATTTCTGATAATGAAACCAACATTCCTATAACTCGAATTTTCTATATCTCGAATTGAATTTCAGTTCCCTTCATTCAACCTTCCATGCATTTACTGTGTAAAAATCCATCTATAACTCGAATTCCGTCATTTCTCCAAGTCGAACTTTTCATTTAGTTTCTTTTAACGAAATTATGTACATAGTTCTCAAAATAGCATTTTTGGTCTTTTGAAAACTGTAGGTACAGTACTGTTTCTTTCATTTTAAGAGAAAATGTTCGACGAAAAAAGGTTACAGACCCTCAAAGTCATCTGGTTGCCTTTGCAGGCCTAACAAGCGTAAACCAAAACAATGAATTTCTTTGAATCGACGAATCTTTGGTGGACCGCAGAACAATAGATCCATAGCCTGTCGGTACAATGTACCATATTCAGCATGTAGTCTACTGTAATTATAATAGCGTAATTTTGGAATACTGTAGTCTATAGTGTATAAAATATGTATACATTACTTAACACTGTAGCTTATAGCTAAGTTAAATGCAACGCGCCGTATAGTACTGTTTTGCAAAATTACGCATGTCCTAAGTAGGCCTACATATTTCACATAATTGTAGGCTACTGTATTAGCCTATGTGGAATGTTCTGTGTTTTTTTATTTTGTAATAACTGATTTATTGTTATTTTTCCATAACTCAAAATTTCTGTATTTTTTCTGAATTTTTTTTCTCATCCCTTGAGGATTCAGGTTATAGAAGTTCGACTGTATTAGAACCGATGTTAGACTTAGTGTAGTTTTTATACTCCATACATTTCAGTCAATGTTAATGTCGTATCATTAAAATAGAATTTTTAAACTACTGTAATTATATCAAATTAAATCATTATTGAATTAAAGTACTATTGTAGGCCTACAACAAAAAAAGTGGTTTTCTCGTCCCTACTAACAATATTACCGATTTCGGTTTTGTTTACTTTCTCTTGCCTATATGAATATATAGGAAGGAAAGTATTGTTTTCATGTCGATTTTTCGAAATTGAGTTTTTACCGGTTCTACACGTTTTCAGACCCCTGAATCCAAAAAAACACGTTTTTAGCGAATGGTGTGTGTGTGTGTGTGCGTGTGTGTGTGTGTGTGTGTGCGTGTGTGCGTGCGTGTGTGTGTGTGTGTGTCGTGAATAGAATATCTCAAGAACGGAACGTCGTACGAACTTGAAACTTAAGTTAGGCACCACAAGTGGAAATAGTAGTAGCTAGCTTATTCGTGTAATTTTTCACTTTACTGCGATTTTCTCAAGAACGGCTCCCACGATTTTTTTTTAAATCGCCTCGTTTAGTATATTTTTCATCCTTAACAAGATAGGGTAGGCGTCATGTCTGCTGAAATTCTTGGAGAGGCTGTTTTCACGTAAAAAATTGTTTTTATAAGATTGTGGCTTTAATATGCAATTTAGCGCAAAAATGTATAATAAAAGTTATAGAGAACTAAAAATCCTACAACTTTTATTTCAAACTTTTTTGTATAACGCTTAGTTTAGTGGTCATTAGCGATTTTCTGTATTTTTTTCTTACGAAAACGTGTAAAAAATCAATTAATTTAAGATTTCGGCCTTAGTATGCATTTTACGACAAAAGTGTATATAATTAAATTTATAGGAAATTAAAATATCTACAACTTTTATTCAGAACATTTTTCTCTACTGAGCCGAGTTTAGCGTGAAAGAGTGATTTTCTGCATTTTTAAGACAAACTGAAGTTGATTTTCATTTTGCGTCTTTCACTCATGATTAAAATTAGGTTATATTTATTGGGGTTAGTTTTTTGTTTATTTCTAATGTTTTATTACTAATGTTAGGTTATATTGTTAATTATTTGCATTGGCAAGAGAAAGTTGTGTGAGTTTCACACCAGATTTTTTTTTTTTAAAGATAACTTGATCGAGAGTGTTCTCAGCTTGATTCATTAAAAATAAAAAACCGCGGTGGCCTAGGCTATATATTTAACAAATAAAATTTAAATAAAAAAATAAAAAAGCCCCTACACAAAAAATTATAAAAAGTTAAAAAGAAATCTTTATATTCGACCCTTTTAACTGTAACGTGTGTGTCTATCTGTGACACCATAGCTCCCGATAGGATGAACCGATTTTGATTTAGTTTTTTTTTTGAAAGGTGACTTGATTGAAAGTGTACTTAGCTACGATTCAATAAAACAAGTGTAGGCGTTTAAAAAAAAACTGAATTATCAAAATTCGATCGTCGCGTGGTGTATGTGTGTGTCTGTCTGTGACACCATAGCTCCTGTACGGATGAACCATTTCGATTTAGTTTTTTATTGTCTCTAGCTCTATATGCATATGTAAGATGGAAAGTACTGGGTGAAGTGCATAAAAGTAGTTGGTATTAAGTAGTTCCAACTAAGTACAAAAAGTAGCAACTACGTTAGAATAGTAGTTACTTAAATTGGTGAGAATAAACATCTACTACGTAGTACTTGTTAGTAGAAACTAAGCCATGAGTAGTTGTAACCGGTAAAAAACATTAGTAGTAGGTACCTAAGTAGTAGTTACTAAGTGTTTAGTTAGTATTAAGCAAAGCAGTGGAGGGAGAAAGTTGTAAACGTTTCAGTTCACCTCTCTATTTGATCCTAACGTCCTGTCCCTCAGGTTCTAAAACATCAGGGTTGAAATTCTTTGTTACAGGAAATTGATAATCAGAATTATCATTTGAATATTTTGCAACATTATGGAATATCGTGCAACACAAAATTAATTTTGGAATATTTTTCCAGAGACATTCCACAGTATTTCCAAGAATTAGAAATATTTTTTCAGCTGCCCAAATATGCGTTCTATTACAACTCTTTCTGTGAAATGCAAGTTATTAAATTTCTGTTCCGGACTCCAAGCATGATTTTTAAACTGGTAATCAACCAAGGTGGTATCCAGTACCCACTGTCTCTAAGCAGACCCATGAAACTGCAAAATTATTTGGTATCTTGAACTACGTTTCCAAATTCTACTATCATGTACACTACCGGGCCACTGTGCATTCACACTAGTAATTCATTCAGCACAGTCACTAGGAACCTGAGCATTTCAACTTGCAGATACTTCCTATTTATGTACTCGTCACCATATCGTTGTGGTTTTAGTATTTTTAGACGTGTGTAGTCTACTGCACCAACCACTGTTTATATTTGAAATCGTTTTTGCCATAATAACTTAGCTTCAATCATTCATTCTGCTGAAGTAGGAAATCTAATCCAATCTTGAGTTTTCGCGAAAATATTGTCAATTACATATGTAATATTTTCTTCGTAGAGTAGTACAATGAATTTCAAAGTCTTCTGCTATGCGGCTTTGGACCCTGGATCCCTGATGTATCTTTAAAAATTTTCCATTCTCTTTCTGGAAGTTACAGCACCCCCTTAAGTTTTTCAGTATTTTTAAGAAAACGGTCCCATAAGAAACCAATGCTTTCGCTTATAAAATGTACCAACGTTTATATTTACTTGAACTTGCATCTGTTCTCTCACGGTAGTATTTAACATGATGTAAATTTATAAAATAAGATATCTCTCTGCAATGGTTAAATTCGTAAGCACCAAGGTGAGCATGATCGAAGGTGAACTACGTAACGAATTTCTTAGTTGTTACTAGATTTCGAAGTTAGTTAATTCTTTTTATTCTCTTCGTTCTTAGTACTGTACTTACAAACGAAATACTACAAAACCCAGAAAATTATAGTAACAACTAAGTTGGCCAGTAACTACTTAGCGGAGGTTAGTCGAACAAAAACTAACATTTTTTATTCTCTTAAAATATCATAGTAACTACTTAAAAAATGCGTAGTACTAGCACCAACTACTTTTTATTCTCTTCGCCCATTGTTTTCATGACGATATTTTGAAATCGAGTTTTTACCGGATATACACGTTTTCAGACCCGCTGAACCCAACTAAACATATTTTTAGCGATTGGTGTGTGTGTGTGTGTGTGTGTGTGTGTGTGTGTGTGTGTGCGCGCGCGCGCGCGCACGTGAATATTATAAATCTCAAGAACGGAGTATTGTACGAAATTGAAACTTGGAAGTTATGTTAAGTACCGCTAGAGGACCCGACACGACCATTTTCATTAAAATCGGTCAACCGGAAGTAGTAGTTTGTGCATGTAATTTTTCACTTTCTTGCAATTTCCTCAAAAACGGATCCGACGATTTATTTTTAAATCACTTCTTTTACTAAATCTTTTATACTGAACAATAGTGAGTAAGCGCCATGTCTGCTGAAGTTCTCCTAGAAATAAAAATGTTTTATAAACCTACAACTTTTATTTGTATTGTTTTTTTGTAGTATTTAACGCTTACTTTAGCGGCAATTAGTGATTTTTTGTTCTTTCATCAAAATCTAAAAGAAAAATTCAATATTTTTAAAGATTTCGGCCTTAGTAGGCCTATGCCATTTTACGTCAAAAGTGTAGCTACATATAATCAGAATTATAGAAAATTAAAAAACCTACAACTTTTGTTTAAAGAATTTTTTTTAACAGAGCCTACTTTAGCGTCAAACAGTGATTTTCCGTATTATAAAGCCAAACTGGGTTTGGTTTTCATTTTACCCGTACATCATTCACTGTTGATAAAAATTAGGTTTGTTTTTTGCCTTGAAAAATAAAGGTGCGTCTTATAGTCCGGAAAATATGGTTAACTACTAAATATTGTTTAATAATTTTATCACGTAGCTTACTGAAACTTAAAAATTTAGTCATAAAATTTACACTTCTAAATAATTAAAAATCTGAAATATTATAAAAATTTATTTTCAACCAAATAAGATTTCTTAAAACCACGAGAATATTCCACAAGAATATTCCTACTTTATTAAAGAAAAATTAAACTATTAATAACATATTCTACAAAAAATCCCCTGAGCTCATTTAACACTATTAAGTTTACACTATGTAGGGTACAAACTATCATAGTTTGCTTATCGCTTATAAAATAATTGATTATTTTATAAGCGATCACAGATCAAAAGTTTTAAAGAAATAAATATGAACGTAAATACAAAAGAAATACCGGTAAAATTCTGTTTGAAATTTATTAAAATGAATATTTATTTTATATCATACAACTTTTACCTCGTAAATCCCAATTTAAATGTTTGTTTAAATAAAACTTCTAAACTGTATATTAATTTTTTTTTTTACATTTTAACAGAAGTTTTCAAAAGGTTTGAACAAACAACAAATGTACGATTCATCAGTTTTATTAGCCTACATTTTTGTAAGTAACTAATTATATTGTAATCTGAAAACAACGTAGCACTTAAATGAAACATATGATAAACTTCACTTTCAAATTTACTTCAAATATTCCTTTTTCATAAATTTTAATAAGGCTTTCGGTCAACATGCACGAAGGAGTTGGAGTTTGCTGGAATAACTATGAAAAACTTAACGAGAATGAAGAAAAACAACTTGCGAACTAAAGAGTGGCATTATTTTGGAACAATCAACATACGGACACTTCTGCAGACAGGTAAATTAAAGCGAACACTGGGTTAGATGGCGAAACAACATATTCTAATACTCGCTTTACAAGAAACGCGTTTTACTGCCGCAAAAACTTTTGATTCTGGAAACTTTAGGATGTTTACAGGACAACTTGAACCAAGAATAGGAGCTGACCTACAGCAACTCGTAACAACATTCTGCGGAAGTAACGGATCATAGACTCAACAACAAAATTCCACTCACCTTCGGAAGGACCTGTACTTTAATTATAAAATGCGGAAATATGAGATGCTCAATATATGTGATGCATACACACAACTATCAACGTGGACAATCGGAGAAATTTAGAAGAGGTGGAGCAATCTGGGAACAGATAAACAATAAAGCACCAGAGAAGAGGGTCCGATTTTTAGTTGGTGAATTCAACGCAGAAATCGGTAAACAACAGTTCTGGAAGATTGTCAGCGACTATCCAGCCCACAAGAAAACAAACAGGAATGGTAATATTTATTGAATTGTGTGAAACATTTAATCTTAAACAGATGTCCACTAATTTCATGAAACTCCCTAGGAAACCGAAAACATGGCGAACTCCGGAATAAAAATTTGGTAAATTCCAAAGAGATCATGTTACAATCTGGAAAGAAAACATTAAGAAAATCATGAACGAACAAATGCGGAAAGGTGAAGAGCCCGAAGAGAAATATCAAAAAAAGATTCGAGGGGTAGAAACAAAACTTCATCTCAACCAAAGACAAGAGAACTTTTGAGGATTGCCACAGAACTGAAAAACAACGAAGCTGCTGGAGAAGACTCAATCTGTGCAGAAATGTTGAAACATGGTGGAGAAGTAACCATCAGAGCACTTGGAAAAGAAACTGAAAAGATCTGGGTAACTGAGAAGATTCCATGTGAATAGAAAACGTCACTGAACGGATGTAAACAATTACCGCGGAATTTTCGTTTTACCCGTGACAGATAAAGTAGGCCTACACTCCAAAAAATGTTTGACTAGACTAGACGAGCAAGTAGATCAGAAACTGAGTGAACATCAAGCCGCGTTCAAAAAAGGAAGATCCTACGGAGAGTAGATAAACCACCTAATTTTAGTACGGAAAGTTATATTCCAAGAGATATAGTGGTAGTGTTCGCTGATTTTAAGAAAGCTTATGATTCAGTAGACCAACAAACACTACTGAATATTTTAAAAGAATTTGGAATGGATATTAAAATAACGACAATCATTAAAGAAACCTTAAGACCGCCACAAAAAAGTAAAAAGTAAAATTTCTAGGAGAAATCTTCGGAGAGTTTGAAATTACAACAGGCGTTAGGCCGGGTGATGGACTGTCACCGAGGTTTTCACCCGTGTGCTGGAGAAAGTTATTTAGAAATAATAAATGGAACTTGCCAATAAAGGATTATTAAGGGTACCCGGAACGAAAGAAATTGGAAAATTTTCACATTTTCGGTTTTTTCAAACTATTAAAATTTAGAGTATCCTGCATCCAACGATACGGGTCTAATTGTCGGGGGTTTTGCAGTTTTGTTTTTGTAATTACAAATATACTGAATCCTCACGTTATTTTTTAAACGTTACCATTTGCATAAAATCTCTATTTTTTAATGGCAACAGATAAACACAACATAATTACATATTTTTTTTATTTTGTGCGATATTTTTTGTTTTAAGACTTTAATGTAGCACCAGACCACTTGTGAATATAACAAGTTATATTAACCTCTGAACTGTACAAAATAACACATCGAATTATTTAACGTATAATGTGTTCTCTTTTAGTTTTTTCTTGTTTCCCGTAAATAGCAATTTTTGAAGCATAAGGAACATTTTCTAAGCCAACTGCAAATGGATTTCAATGCAATTTTTGCACAGCCTTTCATATAATAATTTCAATGTATTGAGTTAATATTACAGTAAAATAATGTATTTAAATATTTATTTTCCACTTCAATAGGCAAAAGTAATGATTTTCAAAAAAGGTAATTTCAAAAACAATGTCTTATCTTCGTAACAATACATTATCAAGATGCTACTAACTCAGTGGGTGTAGAATAGCCTGAAAAGTAACCACAAAAAAATTGGACAGGATAACTCGAACAGTTTTTGAGAAAATGTTCCTTACATTAACATTACGGAAGACCAAAGAACGGTATAAAAATAAACTATCTTGCTTTTACAGACAACCTAGCAATCGTTTCTAGAAACACGGAAACACCAAGAACAGATAAAGCCAATATAGATAAACACCAAGTACAGAATACAACCAGTTAAAGCTGAAATACAAATTTCCTTCGAAAAACTAAATACATATAAAACATCAAAACAGCCCCGCATCACCTGACACAATACGGAAAATTAGGAAAGTTGATAGCTTTAAGTACCTAGTGAAGATAACCAAAGATAAGGGAGAAGGAAGCGAACAACTACAGACGAGGAAAAATGGCCGGTTTACTTCGAGGAACTCACCACTTTTATAAGAAGAACGCACTCTCCAGACAAGCCAGGATTAGACATAATACAGCGATAAAACCTGTGGGTCTGTACGCAAGTGAGTGTATTAAAATGACCGGGAAGCCTGGTCTAAGAGGAGCAGAGAAATTTGAGAGATAGATCGTCCGCAAGATAATGGGTTCGAGAAGATAGTAGACGGACAATAAAGGTTAAAAGGTCGAGAAGAAGTGTACAAAGGAAACGACCGAATAATGATAACGTTTAGAGAAAGGAAGCCAAAATTTTACGGACACCTGTAGATACAGAATGGATGACAACCGGTTGACAAAACAATTATTTAAGGCACTTAAAAATAACTAGACCTAAGGTGTCGGATAAATGGTTTAGAGAAGTCAAAAAGGATATTGGGGTAACCGGAATAAACCGAGAAAATTTAGTTAACCAAACCAAATTCAGGCAACTACGTAATTAAGGACTTTAAGGGCTTCCATGAAGAGCAAAAATAGAACACCGCGTAGACAGAAGAAAGAAGAAAAGCCTACAGTGAGCAAATGCTGAGAATGTGGGCTGCGAAAACAGGTTCCAGAGGCTTACATCACCTCACGTGGTTTAAAATTGGCCCTTTACGAGAAAAAATTAGTGTTCTTTATAGTTGCTTATGTATTTTATTATTGCTTTCCCTGCGTCAGCGCAGAATCAGTGACTGCAGAAACGACGTAAGTAATTTTTTTCAAAATGAGTTTTCATTCACATCTGCTAAATTACATGTCGATACATTGTGTGTATAAACAACACAATTCGTATTCATTTAGAATGATTTTTCATATGCGTTTTCATATACGTTGAGTGTAAAAACAACGCAAGTCACTCAAAGTCATAAAGTTCTGCATAAGTCAGTGACTTGTGTAGTTTCTGCAATCACCACGGAGTAGTGGAGCGCTGTTTACTCATCAGTCGATCTGCTGTAGCCGAAAGTATTGTTTACAAACGGCGCGCTAGGAAATTTCATTCAAAAATAGATGAAATAGTTAAATTATGCGAAGAAAAAGATGATTTGGTCCGGATCAGTTTTGATTTTATCAAAAATTTGCCACTCCCACACCTGCCAGTTCAAGACGTATTTTATCAAATTTTTTAATTTTTAATTTACCATAAGGAGGATGCAAAAAAGGACTAACGAAATTTGTCTAATGCTACTAAAATATGTAAATAACAACATTCCAGCAACAACAAAAACATTGTACTTGGTTTCTGACGGATGCCCAGGGCAAAACAAAAATCACACTGTGATGCGTTTATGTCTTGGCCTAGTTGACACTGTGCGTTTTGATAAAATTATCCATATCTTTCCCATTAGAGGCCATTCCTAATTGCCCAATGACAGAAATTTTGTTATAATAAAGAAGAAATTGAAGAAGTTTGACCAAAATTACTTAACACAACAGTACATTAACATAATAAAAGCCAGTAGTGATAAATTCAATGTAGAAACTCTCAACACTTATGACGCTTTAGAGTTCAAGAAGTGGTGGCCAGCAAATTATAAACGTGTTTGTCTTTCTACTGACTCATATGGTAAACAGGTCCCTAAACATTTGAAACAGGCATTAGCTCCCTCAGAGTATCTGAAATATGAATATTCTTCGCCTTGTAAGGGAAAAATCATTACGCAAGAGTTTATTGATTGTGCGTTGAAAACACTGTTTTTGATGTACGAAAAGCAGGAGGATACTGCCAACATGCTTGCACTCCAACACAGAAAGCATTTGGTGAGAAGATACCAATTAATATAAACAAACTTGACTCCATCATTAGTCAATCATCGAGAGAAATATAGCTTGGCAAAAGGAATGGAAACGAGTAAGTGATCGTTACAGTATCGATGTCTCTTTCTTTTCAATAGATGGGCTGAGGGTGGATGATATTTTGAGAGGAATTCAGTCCAGCTGGAACGATGCTATCAAAACGGGCTGGCATAATAGTAGCACGCGAGTACTGACCAGCCAATTGAGGTTTGATTTGGATTACGTGTACGGAGAAGGCGATTTTATTCTGATAAGATGGTTTTTCAAAGCGAGAATGGAGCTTATAAAGTTAAATAAATACGACTTTAAGAAAGATATTAAATTATGCTCCCTGTGTAGCAAAAACGAGGAAGAGGACGTAATGCATTTCGTTGCTAGATGCCCGGTTTTGAAGGAATTTAGGAAGAGACGATTCGGAAAGTTAGAGCTGCAAGTGGATGAAGTTGTGAGGTGTTTGAATGGCGAAAACTGGAAAAAATAGCTTACTTTTGGAAATATGCCTGGAAATACAGATATGAATTGGTTCAAGAGTTTAATTATTAATTTAGTGTATGTAATTTCTGATACAGCAATACATTAGTTAATATAATTTTTATTTATTTTTATTCATTTTTTTTTATTTTTCTATATTTTATTTTGATTATTATTTTAAATAGTAGTTTATTAAATGGTTATTATTTAAAAGGAAAAAAAAGAAAAAGTGTGATCCAACCTCTCAGACGGCTACGGCCATGAGTATTGTCTTTTAGAATTTAAGGGAAAATATTGTAATAGCTCAATTGTAACTGAACAAAAATAAAATAAAGACCTTTATTACAAACAAACTTGACGATATTGCAAAGTTGAAACCGTACATTCCGCAAGAGTTCCTAAAATTTTACGAAAATAGTGATAATTGGCTATCAACACAGGAGGATCACCGAGACGATAACGAAGATGAGTTATTTTGAGACAGTAATTTTTATTATGATAATGAATATTATTGGGCATTTTATTTTTTTGTGACAGTGTATGAACTAACAGTGATATTTCAATCTTTCATGACAACAGTAAATGATCAGCTGATTTTTATTTTTTACTGCTATTATTGTGTGATTATTATGGTATGTGTGATTTGAATATTTTTTCAATTTTAGATAAATTGGATTATATTATCTACATTGATTGTATTAATAAAATACTTTTTAATCAATATAATAATAATAATCATTTTTTGAAAATTAAGGTCATTGAGTGTAGAAACTACGTAAGTCATTAAAATAAATTATTTTGAAAATTCTCAACCCACCATATATTTACAAAAACGTTTTTATGCTTGAATTGACAAGAAAGAATAGTAGTGTTAACTACACCAAACCCGAAATGTAAATGATATTTAGTTTTTTGAAAACAGTTTTTTCTCATTCCTGTAAAATTTAAGAATTGTGACTTATGTTGTTTCTGCAATCACCGATTACTACTTATGTATTTTATTATTACTGTCCCTTCGTCAGCACAATACTATTTATTAGCATCTATGATTGCAGGTCTAGTTAAATTTTCAAATAATGAAGGAAAGTTTGTCTAATTTATTAGAAAATATTCATTTTCCCGTATTTTATGCACTTCAATATAGTTTTTGTATTATTTTATTAATAAAAAAGACATAGGCTTACTGTAACAAACGTCTTCGAACAATAAAATTATTGAATGGTTAACAATTTTCTCATTTGCTAACACTCTCCTACAAACAAAATATAATTATCTTATATCTATTAGTTTTTAGTCTAATCGATTAATCAATTAATTAACTAATAATAAATCTATTATTCTATTAGTTTGCTAAATAAAATTATCAGTTTTAGCGTATACCCTAACACGAAACGCTCTCAATATTTTATTTCTGCTCCGTCGTTGAGCTAGAAATAACCATAGTTCTTCTAAGTGCATATTATTATTACAAACTACAACATTTTAACACCGACCCTAGCAGAAGTTCAAGCAGCAATTAAAGAAATGAGAAACAACAAAAGCAGTGGCGAAGACGGTACAACAACAGAAATTTGGAAATACGCTTCTGAAAACATACATGAGGCTCTACACCAAAACCTTGTAACAATCTGGGAAAAAGAGGAACTACCAGAGCAATGGACGAATGCTGTAATCTGCCCATTACACAAAAAGGGGGAGAGGTCAAATGCCGACAATTACAGGGGAATCTCTTTACTAGATTGCACCTATAAAATATTTTCGAGGATAATTTACAACAGAATTAAGGGTCAACTAGATGCGGAATGAGGTGAGTATCCGGGAGGTTTTAGACCTTGTAGAAGCTGTGCAGACCAGGTTCTAACGTTAAAATTAATAATGGACTATTACAAAGGAAGAAACAAACAACTGATGATCGCTTTAATAGACTTCAAAAATGGCGTATGATTGTATACACCGAACATCGGTGCTCAAAATCTTGAGAAATATGGGACTGGATCCGAAGTTAGTCCGATTGATTGAGCTGACTCTATCGGGCACAAGATCTAGGGTAAAATTTTGTGGAGTATTCAGAGGATTTTCAGATTAAAACAGGACTCAGAAAGGGAGACGGTCTGTCACCGCTATTGTTCAACTGCGCCTTAGAATACATCATCAGAAAATGGAAACTGGAAAATCCGGAAAATATTAAATGCGGAAGAAAACAGAAGAGCCACATCAAAGTGAATTGCCTAGGTTTTGCGGACGATCTGGCACTGCTGGGAGGAAGCATGGCAGAGCTACGGAAACAAATTGTATCGCTAGAGAATTTGGCTGCAAAACTTGGTTTAAAGATCTCATATGAAATAACCAAAATCATGGCTATCGACCCTCTGGTAGTCAGCAAAGTACAAGTGAATGACAACTGGATAGAAATCGTAAAAACTTTAAGTATCTTGGAGAAACCATAACGGAAACGAAAGTTCTGCATGGAGGGAACGTATCAACACGTTCCTTAAAGCTCAGAAATGCACCCAAAATACCTACAACAAAAGGTCTTTGTCCACCGGCACTAAAATACAGCATTACAGAACTGTTGTGCAACCAGAGGTCACTTATTGCAGCGAAACCCTGACGGGACTGACTAAGAGAAACAGGATTCGAAAAGTTCAGATGCTGGAAAAAAGGATGCTAAGAACCTGCATTGGAAAACGAATGTTCAGAGATGGTATCTGGATGGTACCATCCAAAAACTTCACACTTTTTCTGGCATCCAACACACACTTTTTTTGGCTGGTACAACTTCAGAGAAGTTTACAGAAACATTGAACCTGTACCAGACACAATGCGCAAAACACGGATCTTTTTTCTTGGACACCTCAAACAAGAATCCTCAGACAACTAATAGAATATATGTGGGACCTTAAGTCGGGGCCGGCTTGGATTCGTGAAGTGAAGAAGGTTTTAGTGGAGCTGAACCTATTATTGGAGGACCTTGAAAAAAATCCGATAACCTGAAAGCAATCAAACACATAAATATCAAGTTCAAAAAAACGGTTAGAAAAATACAGAACCCTAGAATTTTTTCAGATGCTAAACGGGCTGCTAGATCCCAGAAGTTGAAGAACTACTGGGAGAGGATTAGGAGGAAATTGAGGAACTGATATTATTTGATTAAAGTGGTCCAATGGGCCTTACAAGAAAAACACAAAAAAAATTAGCCGGATTGTGAAACCAATTTTAGTAAAATTAACATATTTCATGGCGTCATCGAATAGAACACGTTTCATTGGCGATACATATGAATTACGTCCATGACAGGGAAGTGGGGTGTTAAATTATTTCCATTCGATCTGCTAGTTCCAGGGCTACAAATATAGTTCTGTTTCTGATCACTTGGTCACCCAATTATATGACAACTATTCAAGAACAGAAGAAGTAGAGGTGTAAAAGACACTAGTCACAGTTATCTCTTCTGAAAGTAATGAATTTCATTACTATACAGCCAGACCCTGTGGTGAATGAAATGAAAGTGTCATTTTCAGGGTACAGAGTAGATGCTTTTCGGAGTGCCTGGCATGCTGATAAGCATAGGGCTACTTGTTTACTCGGTGAGGAAGGCAATTGTAAACCACCTCACTCCTCATTTTACTTAGTAAAACCTCTAGAGTTTCAAACGAACCTTTCGGCTGTTGACCCTAATAACAACACAAGAACTAGAAAGGCAAGCGAAATGTTTTTCTTTTATTTGCAGCATTTTGTCTAGACAATATTTTAGGAAGAAGGACATTTGTATATTTTTCAAATTTTGATTACTGTTGAACATGTCTGATAAAAAAATATAGCTGAAATTAAGTGTATCTTGGCCAACGCGGTATTATTTTGCTTAAAACTTGGGAATCACTGTGACAATTCAAAATAGTTTTTTTAGAAGTAAATACTTTTCTTAAAGTGATGAATATAAAAAACTAGAAGTTAAGGTAAAATACTAATCAAATATTACTTAAATAAATTTATGCGCAAAATACTGCTCTTAACTACGCTAAGCTTATTAAAAACAAAACCCATGATACCATCAATGAAAATTTTATCCACAGTTGTTTTAAATTAGGATGTATCATTATAAGGCTGAAATATTCACACTTCAAAAACAAATATACTGATTGTTAAGATACATTAATGTTCTTCACAATACACGATTACTACAGTTTACACGTACTGTTTTTTAGGGAGAAAAAGCAAGGAATATTAGTTTTTACATAATTTTTTTTCTATATCGTGAATGTGTACGTTACAATCTGTTCAACTCGAAAACAATAAGTAATCGTATGGCCCAATGAGATGAGGTTATGTGTACGCCGCGTGTAAGTGTTAATTTAATATTTAATTATTTAATAACTTATTTAAGATTAAATATTAAATATATATATATATATATATATATATATATATATATATATATTTAATAATATAGATATTTATTCAATATTTAAGTTCAATATTTGTAGCCACTAATATCTTGAAGTTTTACGACATTTATTTGAAAAATAAAACTGTTTGGTAGTCAATTTCTGCGGTCTTATATAGGCTTCAATAACAAAAATATACATTAAAAAGGTTCGTAATATCATGTTATTTAATGTATGAACGAACAGCAACTCACAAATGTAGTTTGAATACAGAAAATGTGTAAAGGGTTGATGGCTTGAGCAGGTAGTCGAAGAAAAAGCAGTTTGTCGGTAGGTAGAAAGAGAGAGAATGAGTGACCGCCGGGTGTATGGCGTTGTCATGTCACAAAAGACGATGTCAAAACATCATTAACAAACAAAGATGGTGTTATAGACCTAATCTGCAGACCGAATGACGCGCATACCCAACGTCCTGCTCCCGTTATTCTCTCTACCCTTTCTTCAGGAAGGAGATAGAGGGTACTTTTATTGCTTCCCTGTCATAAATTACTCAAGTATCGGTGACTTATCAAAGGGTAGTTGTAGAAAATTTTATGACCGCTCACCTCCTTATTATCATTATCGTCCATTGTGCTTAATTTGCAGACCGAATGACGTGCATACCCAACGTCATACACCCGATTCTCGCACACAGAGAATATCGATACTGTCACCTTCTCCTTCACTTGCATCGCCAGTGCATAGACACTATATGTTGCCACTTGTTACATGCGCTGTGAGAGGTATGACCGCTGGCGCAATCTATCGGCAGCAGCAACCCCATCACAGCGCCATAGTGGGTAAAATATGAACTACGGACCGGCGTACAAATAAAAACAGTATCAACGTATCTACATAAGACACGCCAAGAATAAGTAGAAAAGACTGTGCAATTCTAAGTTTAAAATTGAGTATTAGATGTCGCTAATGAGACTTTTAAATCCAGAAGTTCAAAAAATGCAAATACATTGTTTACTTATTAGACGAAAAGAATAAGTATACAAAAATTGAAGGATGCTATAAATCTATTAACACAAGAAACTTTCTTTTTTGGCTTTTATTTCTTTATCGGTGTTATCGATAATCACTTTATTTGACCACTGCTTTTTATTTTTATTTATTATTTGTTGACTAAAGTAAACTTGAATATGAATATTTACATCCAGGGGAGTTTCATCATGCATGATTTTTACCTGATCCCCGAACAAAGTTTCTCGCCAAACTGGTGTCAGCCTACTTAATAATAAATTACACATTTCTACCAGCTTACTCGACTGATCCGACGGCCTTACCAAAGGCAAACCAAATTTTTAACTACTTGAAGGATCAGTCATTAACGTATTCATCTGTTAAGCCAGGGACACTCAGTTTAGTTTCCGGCTAAAGTCTGGGATTATAAAAACGTAATTATTCTGTTTTAGTAGTCCAAGCTCTGAGTAGCCAAAAGTAGTTTGTTTTAAGACCCTCAATCGTCGTTTAGCATCTAAAGCAAAAGGTTACCTCAGCAGTTAATAAAGGTAAACTTAAGAATTAAAAAAAATAGTAAATCTTTGGGACCGAATACAACGTTTGTACAAAAATGTTTACGAGTTTCTTCAAATATTTTGTATAATGTACAAAATATGGTATGAAGCATATTATGACAAGAGGAATGTGTGTTCGAGAATCTTCGAGGGGGACTGAGTTTTTAAATATTTTAACGTAAACAATAAGAGTAATAAATAGGGTTTCCAGGAAATAGTTATAAAGGTTTTGTGTAATCAGGTAGGCCTGCCTATTGTTGTACGAATATAATAAAAGAGTGAACACCTATTTAGATAATTATCCTTTTTGTAACACCTTTTATTCAATCCTAATTTATTTTTAGTTATTAAGATTTATCCAGAAGCTGTCAGAAGGATTTTTGTATTTTTATTGTTGTTTAAGTTATCAGCTGAAAGACTAGTTTGAATCTGTAGAGGTTTTACTAAGTAAAACGAGGAAGGGAAGTGGTTAATTGCCTTCCTCACTGAGTGGAAAAGTACGCTTATAAACAGGCCGGGCCCTCTGAAAGGCACATATTTTTCACTCTGCAAATGACACCTTCACTTCATTCCCCACAGGGTCTGGCTGTATAATTAAATTCATTACTTTCAGAGGAGATAACTGTGATTAGTGTCGTTTACACCTCTGCCTCTTCTGCTCTTAAATTATTCAGTCATTTAATTTTCTGACCATGTGATAAGAAACATAACTATTTAATTTAGCCCTGCAACTAACAGATTGAGTCTAAATAGTTTGACATCACCTGTTTGTTAAGGGCAGGTATTTTTATTACTGTTTCGAAAATCTCTCTTTTTCGAAACCTCCATTAGTGCATCTATAAAGCAGCTAGTTTGTTTACGGTCAGTTTTAGTTTAGTTTTGTCTGTCATTCAATGAGCGAACTGATAGTGCAAAATAGTGCGTTAGAAAAGGCCAACGTTACTTTGTATTACTGTCTATTTTTTAACTTTTATTTATTCTGTATCATTTCTGTATCACTTTCATTTCTATATCATTTTATCTGTAACATTTTGTAAGTAGCATTTAGTAAATTGGTCAAGTTTATTTATTGTTATTAGCGAATTATAATTAGTTTGTTATTCATTATAAATAGTTTACTTGTAGATATTAGTCTTTTAAATAATTGTAATTTTGATTAATTGTAATAAATACTTGAATTTTAAACTATAGTGTGTTAATTATTTAATTTACGTAGATCCCGGAACGGACATTAGAGGTAAGTTTCACAATATTATATTTTATACTATGTTTATTTAATAAGCTTTACTGCAATATCCATCGAGAACAAAAGCTAGTTCACATAAAGTATCAGTAAACCTGTCAAAACGTTATCAGCCGGACGAAGACAACTAAAGATAATTACGTTCATTAAACATTAGAAGTCTACTACTGTCACTTGTCAGGAAGGAGTAAATAACTAGTTAATAATACTGAACTGCTTTAATGGCTCACTAAACACTCAGGGCTTTAACATGAAATGCAATCCGAGTGCTACTGATAAACAGTTGAAGGAGCTAGTCAACACAATTGAGTGGTTGACCTTATTTCGATAGTCATCATCCTGACAGTCAACCGAGCATTATTGCGTGAATAGAGCTTAATTTCCTTCAGTTACTAAAACCTCACCTAAGTTGAAGAATAGACAAATGAATATATGCCTACTTCAAGCAAATACTCTAGTACTCGCAGAACACAAACGTACAATAAATTAATATACCTACCTAAAAAATTACTACATTAACGACTTGTAACCAAACAAAAAATATCTATCGAAATCATTAAAAACGCTACCTACTTGCGCTTCACGTTAATTTACACACAAAGCTTTTAACTTCTCACACAACCTCACTACTCGAAAGAAGAAACACGACTGTATAATAAAACAAAATAGTATACTGGAAACAAAAATTTTATTGACATTAGTATGAATCACCAAGGGAAGCGGAGAATAATTGAATACCGTTATAAGGAAAAGTGGGTAAAGTCTATTTCTTAACTAAAAATTGAAGGGTTTCAAGCAAGAACTGCCTATGTCAAAAATTGGGTGTTTTGAATAAATATTCAAAACACCCAATTTACTACTACTAGTACTTAAGAAGAATATTTTCCGTTTCGATATTGGCGAAATCGCCAATATCGAAACGGAAAATATTCTTTTCAATTCTTCTTTGAAAATATTCTTCTTTGTAACCAGCTGATTTATTTTAGCAAAAACGTACCATGTCCAAAGACATTACACGTAGAATATACACTAGTTCTGCAAAAACAACCTATGTCAGTAGTATTTTCAAGCAAAAACCGCCAATGTCATGACAATGCTTATTTTTACCAGAAATTACAGTTTTGTAAGTTATGTAGTCTGTATAAAATTTTTTTCTGAATAAAATACTACCTATTGTTTCAATAAACAAAGAAATTCAAATTAAAACTTCTACACAACTCTGATTTATAACATAAATTTAAGGAATGACAGAAATCGTTGCTGGATATAACATTAAAAAATTGAAAAATTTGTCTTTTACAAAGTATTGAGTTTTTAAAACGTAAGGGTTATCAGAGCAATACAAATTCAGAAAATTAATTAATTTTAAATTTTTTTAATTAATTAAATAATTATAATAATATTAATAGTTATCAATATAAATATAATTATTATAAATAATAATCAATTAGACTGCAACAAACTCCAGATAACGGAGACGGACATCATACAAAGAACACCTCTCAGACATAAACTCAAACTAGTGCTCCAGGAAGAGGACAATAAAAGATCAAGACCTAAATGGTCGGGAGAACGAAAACGTGACTTTTCCAAGAAAATGAAAGAATACTGGGCGAAGAGGAAAGCACAGAAGAAAAACTGAGAAATCGCGGTCCTTTGTAGGCCATACCGTAAATAATAATAATAATAATAATAATAATAATAAATTAATTTTAAATTATTCGTTAAAATTAAAGGCTTGCATTTGGCTTAGAAGTCGAGCATGATACCGGCTGAGCCAACGATAATTTTTTAAGGTCTTTAAATTAAAAATAACTTTTCTGAATAAAAATTTAGAAAATTTTAATTTATCTGGTAGATTATTATAAACATAATTATAAACACGCACGCAATAACGACGCCATTCACAAGCACATAAATTATATTTTTATTGGCATGCTAATTTGGTAATCATTGTGTGTTGTATTTGGTTTGTTGGTATCGGCTGGCAATCGATTAAATTTATGATACTGAACATTGAATACATGCATTTTCCTATTATATTTTATCCGGTGATGTGACATATTGACATACAGGAAAAGCTGATGACAATGATAGTGAAGCGACTATGAAAACTGGGTAGTATTATTTGATAAGTTGTATTAGACAAATGATGTTTAATCCGTTTGTTAATGCTTTTAAAAGAGGATTATATTAACAGCTGCAAACGCGATTATTAAACTTTACTGTATTCTGTTTAGTTTTCTCTTTAACTCTCATATATAGAGGTACCCGTAACGCAGTTCATCGCTAACTTTGTTTCACAACCACTAAAATTTTAAACAAACCTAACAAATTAAAAAAATAAATACCGCCCATATGAAAACCAAAGATAATAATTGGTAAAATTATAATACTTTTTTAATTTATGTTCCATCAATTTATCTTATGCGTTCCTGTTGATATCCGCTATTGTACACAAATTGATCCTTCCAGGTTGCAAGTATAAAAAACTTTCAACGGGTAAAACAGACACATCCAACATTCTATGTTTTTTTAAAATATTTTACAATACATTTCTACTGATACATTCACGTGGAAAATCCTCTATAAGAATGATCGTGAATATATTAAACGTACCTATAATCCTAAATGATCTGCGTTTTACGTTCATGAAATATATGTAGATAATAAATTTAATATGAAACGGAGTTACGAAATTATAAAACCGATTACACCATAAATACGTGAATCCAATACTTGTATTGAAATACAGTATTATTTTACAAAACGTAAAATGTACAGAAAAGATTCTGCTTTGAAATAAATTTTCACATTGGTAGGCTACTTTTAGAAAAGTTATATTTCCTTCTCGTTTAATTAATAATAATCAAGTTTGAAAGTAATGGAATGATTTATTCTTAAAAAAATAAATCACTTTCTTCATTTTGTATTTCAAGCAGTTTTAGTTGTATTTAATATACATTTTTTTTTGTAAAATTATGTGACAAATTTAACGTTAGGTCAACTTTTAAAACGGTGAAACAAAGTATGTTGCTGTCTCCGCAGCTCAGTTTACTACAGTTTTTATATACTCGTATATATGTTATTAGTTCATTCGATTACTTTGTTTTATTTTAGATTTATCAATATATTTTTTAATTATAGTTTTAAAATTATTGTGTAACTTAAGTTGAATGTTCTTAAAGCCGTATATACGTTTAGTTAATTTGATTTATTAAACTTTATGAATGGAATTTCTTAGGAATCGTATAATTTTTTAAACTGCCATGGTTTCAAGCCTTAACCTAGTTTAAATTTTATTTGTACAGTCTAATAAATAAAAAAAGAACACCTACCATAAGACATGTCTTGTGGTCACATACATGTCTTATGGTTACATGTCTTATGCTTTAAAGTCATGGCTTTAAAGCATAGGTCAATTTCATCCACCTTGTACTTTACGAATTGTAAATGCATTATAGCTGCAGGAAAGAATGTGTATGGGTTACTACTGTAAAAAATATGGAAATAAATAAATTTTTATTATTATTCTCATTAGCCTATATTCTGGGACCAGCCAGAGATTGAAGTACAGAAAGCACCAGATAAGAACGTCCAAATTTTAGTTGATGATTTCAACGCATAAATCGGATATAAAAAACCAGTTCCGGAAAATTATCGGTGACTATCTAGCACACAAGAGAACAAACCAGAACAGTAAAAGATTATTGAATTGTGTGAAACATTTCATCTTAAACTGATGTCCACTAATTTCAAAAAACTCCCTAAGAAACAGAAAACATGGTGATCCCCAGGAGGAAAACTTGGTGAATTTCAAATAAATCACGTTGGAATCTTGGAGCAAAACACGAAGATAAAACATAGTAGATTAATATAACATAACGATAAAACAAAATAATGTAGCAGTGAGAAAAAATGTTTCTAATATTCTTAGTCAGGTATCTGTAATACATTCATAAATTGTTTGTCATTAGTAGAAAAGTTTGATAATTTTTTAATAAAATTTATAATATTATTTTTAAACTTCATTTAACTCTTAGTTAATGGTATTTTAATTGTAAAGAAATAGTACTAAGAGAAAAGAGAGTTATGCGATTATTGAAGCGTCTTTAATTTCTTTTAACAATCCGATTGTTACATAAATAGGCCAAAGTTATTTCTTTTTCTCCTTAAAATGAGTTCTACCATTTGTTGGCACTGTTATCTGTTACAACGTTCAGCACTGCCAAAACGTAGTAGACTAAGAGAAAAAAATTATGATATATTATTACGCACATAAATTGGCCCAGACAAACTTATACACTGACCTGACATTACATTTATCTGATCTTAATTCACTACATGTTATACTTAATTCATTACTTTATAATTTAAAAAGGCAGACTGTATTTAAAAATAAATTTTTAAAGAAAATATTCCTATCCATTATTTTTGGTTTAAATATTTTGTCCATTAAAACACAATCTCATCCATATCGCTTCTCTTCCTGACAGTCGGAGTACTACTTAAAGTTAACAAAAATGCTGAACCATAATATTGTTCACTCAAGCCAACATTCTTCCTGGATTTGGGTGTAATAAATAATTATTAACAAACTTTCTTTAAATATGTCACAATTATTTGTTTATACAACTATAAATTACAATTAACTATTATGATTAGAATACTCACAAATTACAATTTAAATTAAATTATACTTTTATTAAATAAAATTACAGAACTCAAAGCTTAAGCTAACAATAATAATTATTTTACACTTAATAATAGCCTCTACCTACAACCCAATTAAAATGTGATAATACCGAAGACATTTTCCTTAACGTCCTTGTTAGTATTCACACGGTTTAACACTGTCTAATAAGTTATTCTATTTATGATCGTATGGCAACTTCAACTAACTGAACTGCAAAGACACTTTTTATAACTGGGGTTTGATAGTTTTTCAAAGTGTTGAGACCCTTCTAACATTTGTTCCGCTTTACAGAACAATCTAGAATGCAGTAGAAATAACCAATGACAGGAATAAGAAAAACTTATTCCCCGTATTTAAAACCAGTTCGAGGCGCTTCCAAGAACTCCTTTCAAACGTATTTTATTTATCGGTCATCCATTATCCGTGTTACAAAATACTTAAATATTATTACAATAAATAATTTATTTTCTTCCTTTCTCTAGAATATCACTCTAATAATATTACATTTCCCTCTTCTAAAGGCTTCTCGTCTCCAGTAAGCCAAAGGTATAATCCTAATTTTTCAAGATGAACGCAGAAAAAATGCATAAAACAAACATAAATTTATGTGCGAGCTTGTACATAAATGAAGACCATCTTTTTGCTCCAGGGCCGGCGTTACACTCGATACACCACGTCGTTGAAGCGATCAAAACAGTATAACGAAACTCCCGTCAATTTTTCAGCTTAAGGCACTTCACTTTCTTCTTTATCGGTCTGCAGAGGCTCACACGGTCACCAGAATAAAATACAGTGAAGTCGGCCATTAAGGATATATTTTAAAGTATGTATGTTCCAAAACAGTGTTTTAAATAAATGAATTTAGCCTTTATGTAAGTAATTCTTCAACCCCCCTACCTCAGATTTTGATAAATAATCAGTTATTTAATATGTATTAAAGATTATTATTAACTATTAATTTTTATAGATTAGATTATCAACCTTTAATTGGCAAGTCAGAGGAAAGCTCCAAAAAACCATGTTTCTTTTTCAGAACTTAAGTAGTTTATACAACTTGAGCACATCTAGCATGAAAACTAAAGTGATGGTTTTACAGGAAAGACCATGAAAGATCGAAGATTGCAATTATTATTCTGTTGTTAAGCAGATTACAACTTATAATTACTTGGGCTACTATATAGATTTTGACGGAGAGCATGATACTGACAAAAAATACATCGTTTTCAGAGAATACGCGAATGGTAGCAACTACATTGAGAAACAGACTTAACGGCTTACATGAAATGTTATGGCAATTCTGATTCTTTCATGTGACAGCAAAACTTGGGCTCAGACTCTAACAGGGAGAAGGAAACAGAAACTGAAAGCTGTGGAGACGCTTTCGTTAAAGGATAAAAGATTGTACGATAAAGGGCAGAAAAGAATCGTGATGTAAGGCAGGAATTAAACACAATAAGCGTAAAAGAGTGATAATCTCAATTAATTGAAGGAGCATTTTCAAAGAATTCAGGACGATAGATTTTCAGAACAGGTCTTGGGATACAGCCCTGCCAGAAGAAGAAGAGGTTTTATAAGATCTCTACAACGCTGGGCGCAGTTTATTTTAATTGCAGCTTTTTACTTAAAGAACACATTTATGCTGAAACAGCCTAGGTATTCTAAGCTGTGAAGATAGATTTTTTTTAATGGGATTACGTCAATAATTTCTACTGAAACTTTTTTCCCCAAATTACTTTCTGCAGCAATTAAATATTATTTGTACATTTTTTATTGTTTACTGAATTGAGAAAAATAAACAATAAGAGCTTAAATAATATAACATTTGGGAATTTTCAGTAAATAAACGCAATTTATTTGAGAGAATCGTAATTTTTTTATTTGTAGGAATCGTGAAAATAATACAGTTATCGTTTGAAAAGAGGACGCAATAAAATTTGATACTCTAGTAACACTTGAAATTATATTACATGAGAAACGGCTTAACGAATGACCGAATTACCCCAAAAAAGTTGTAAAATATATATGATATTTTATTACTGGCCAAAAGTAATAAATCCAGAACAATTGCAAACTGAAGAAAACATCTTGAGAGAGAGAAAACTTGAAATTAAATAAGTAGGCCAACGCATAAAAGATAAATAGAATAGGCTGAACAGTGTGGTGTGAAGAGTTTTATTAATTTACAAAGATAAAATGAGAATGTATTATATCCCATATAAGCCCGTTCATTTATTTATAATGAGGAACAAAGTCCTAATCCTTACCCTGAAACCATAAATTCGAATTTTTATTTATTTAGCTTAGACCACTTTACTCTTAAAAATAATTTAAGCCTACCTGAATAAAACTCACTGGATTATCCTGAAGGTTTGTTGTAATGTTATCTCCGTATCCTATAAAAATAATGTTCACCATCTTAAACCGATATTTTTCTGTTTTGACTTCAATATTAAACATCTAAAGCTATTTTTTCCTATATCAAAGTAATTAAAGTTTCTCTTCATGATATTTGTTGGTTCTAAAAAGCATGAAATTATTAATTTTTCTGGCTCTTTTTAAACCAGCTTACGAAGTTACTAGTTGAACGTCATCTCATGACAGTTTTCTAAAACTGGTTATTATATCTTACAATGCGGTCATGTAGGGCTCGCCCCAGCATATCTTTACCAACTGTACTCTGAGAACACGAAAACGCATGCTTTATGGTCTCGTTCATAACGCCAGTCTAATAATAATGTAAATCGTAGGTACAGCTCAAAATTATTCGCATACTTTTCATAGTATTAAGCTCTAACGCTAATTTAATTTGCCGCAAGTCGCTAATCTTAGTTGCAACCATTTGTTTTTTGGTATCAACGGGAACGCTAAATGATATTCGCCGTTAGGCCGTTAGCTGTTTTTTTTATCCGAGGCGGCGAGAAAAACTCATGTTCACTCCCTCACTATGAGGGAAGTAGTGTTGGACTCAATTGAGGCGTCTACGTCCAGCCTCAAAGAGGCTGCAACCGCCTTACCAACCATAAACCTGCCGCCTGGCCACTTGATCCAACATCAGCAAACAACCCTCCACCTCCCTTGGAACTGTTTATATAATACTACAAGAGAAATATCGAGTTAAAGAAAATTACATACTATCAGCGGGGCGTGGAAGGGAACCGTAGCCTAATTCCCCTCTCACTGTCACCGACCAACACTCATTCTCTCACTTTCATTCATCTCTTTCATCACCAGCTCAGGAAATTAGTGTGCCTACCTTACCTACTGAGATCGGGACAGGAATGATTCACTGTGGGAGAGGGTGATCCCGCTGATCTCCATATGTCTCCTCCCTCCGCAGTCTCCCGACTACAAACTGAGCGACCAACTTCCAGCTCTCCTCATCCTGCAGCATCGCTGCCACTACTCTCTCTAGGATACACTGTGCAACGCCTATCTTCTCAGATATCTGCATTCTGTCGAGACCAAAATAGGGACATCTTTCAAAAATATGCGAAACGGACTCCTCCTCTTCACTATCGCACAGCCGACATTTCAGAACTTCTTGAAGTTTGAACCTAGTCAAATATTCCTCAAAGCAACTATGTCCTGTTAGCAACTGCGTCAGCTCGTGGGTGGTATCACCAAATGTCCTCCTTATCCACACCTCGACATTTGGAATGAACCTCCTCGTCCACTCCCCGACCCTAGCTTTGCTCCATCTCCTCTGCCACCTGCTAAGTAATCGACTCCAACATTCCTCTTTATCAGCACCAGCATGCTTCTCTTCCCTCCTGTACGCCACTAAATCCCATAGAGGCATCCCCGAAATTACCAGGGCTGCCTCCGTAGATACAGTTCTATAAGCACTACATATTTTCAAAGCCAATTTCCGCTGCGTCTTTAGAAGCCTGCCGCTGTAACTTTTAAATCTTAAGGCTGTGCTCCGCACAGGTACACCATACAGTACCACTGATTTTGCCTCTGCTGCCAACATTAATCTCTTTGCTTGCCTTGGGCCCCCAATATTAGGCATCAATCTATTTAAGGTGCTGCAGATTTTTTTGGTTTTAGCCAAAGCCTCAATAGTATGCAACCGAAAGTTTCTTCCAGAGTCCAACCACACTCCGAGGTTAGCTGTTAAATAACAATACGTGTTATTAAATACTTCAAAATTATAACGCTTACGAACAATACTGTTTTCGGAAACCATAATATACTCGAGTGTTATGTCTACTGAATTCTTTATACTTCAATGACTTCAAGTGTTTACAGAATCAACCCCTTCCTTTTACCACTCGTCAATTAGGTAGGCGACCATCAGTGTGTGTTACTTAGAATTTTATCATAAGTTTAGAAGCCTCTGTAGGAAAATTTTGTTTCTCTTATTTTATTGCTTCAAGTGCTAATCGTTTTGTATCTCAACTTTTTGTGTGGGACGCGATTTGTTTAGCAGTTATAGGGCCAGTAACTCTTATATCGTAACGTTCACACCCTTTCACCAATCTTTCGTTCTAAAGCTTTCACTAAATCCGTTAAACAGTGCGTCAACTCAGCTATCATCCAATCACCCTACTCTAACGGGTCACCCATCTAGTGGCCTATCCTCTCCAAAACAATAAGTGTAAATTCATTTCCTTCGAAAATAAAATTCTTCGTATAATACCTAAATAACATTTTCTTAACTCTAACGCTATTATCAAAGAAAACATTTTTTTATAGTATTTAGAGGATTATACAATGCGTCAAGAGGTTCCATGACGCAGCAAAAACATAGCAGTTCCACATAATTCGTGACATCTACGAAGCAGCCAGAAGAAAAATAGTACTGCCATCCTACAATTCCCTTGATTAAATTGTTTCTTCCTGTAAATGAATCTTTCGGAAAAACATAACAATCTTTCAATAGTAATCTTTTCAATAATTAATATTTCCCTTAATAAATCAAGAAAACCCACATATTCTGTAAATTTGTTCCTCGAGCGACTTGGTGATTTCTTCTCGATGTCACCCATTATGGGTATCCCATCAATTTCTTCACAGATTCGGTTTGGGCTCAATCGTCATTCTACTCCGATTTACGGCTCCGACTAGAATACCAACTATCATCACGCCTACTGGACTCTGACGAAAACCCATCGACGACCATGCAAGAGAGAAGATGATACTTCCGCTCTCTTAACTGGCACCTTAACCGCCATCGACTAGAACCTTTATCACCCACTGCCGCGAGCGATACCCACAGCCCTCAACCGACAGTTGCACCCCCCCGGGTTTCGACGACAAATTCATTGACGCATGACTGCAAGGTATAAAGATGATGTCTCCGCTAAACGACGAGACGCCGTGGTGTTCACCTCCGCGACTGTTCCAACTACAATTGCCACAGCCGCGCACCAACCGACTCTTTACCCTAGACGCACACACTTAAATGACCATTTTCAGTATTTACAAATATTTAATATTTTTCTACGCCACTTAGTTTTACCATATTGCGAAAGATTGAGCACAAAATTTCAGTAAAAACAAAAATAAAAAGAAAAATTGAAAAAAACGTAAAATTTGAACAAAATATTTTGAAAAAGAACTGAATGTTTTTAAATCTGAAAATATGTAAGGTATAAGAAAGGCCATCACCATGGCTTAGTGGTTACCGTACTACGCTGCAATGCGGAGATCCCTGGTTTAATTTCCGGCTAGGGTTTGAAAAATTTTGACATAATCAAACTCACTGTTTCTTAACCCAAAGTAGTCGCTAATGACCAAAATGGGAATGGTAGTTGAAAGAAAACTAAAACATACAAAAAGGAATTGCATGTTATATATTACATAGCTGTCATTAGAGAGCAAGCTCCTACTGAACAAAGCCATACTGAAACCGCTGTGGACTTATGGGTTACCGCTTTGCGATTAGCTGCGAAATCGAATTTTGCTATCATCCAACGATTCCAGTCAAAAGTTTTATGGATTATAACGAACATAAGGATTTACGTGTCAACTCCGTGAAAGAAGAAATTACGCAGGTAAGTTTTAAATATCAAGAAAAATTAGCAGATCACCCAAATTCTTTGGCGTTTAATTTACCTAATAATAGCGAAGACGTAACACGACTAAAAAGAATAAAATTGCTTGAGCTTCCGTTTAGATTTACCGACTAAACTACATTGTAAATAATAGAAGTCCATATCAACATCAACATCATCTTCTTCCTCTACGCATTCTACTATCATCGCTATTACTTTTGTTAGCTTTTCTATTACTGTTATTCATCTTTTATCTAGTTAATGTTTTTAAAAGTTATTAATAATTTTGTTTTTTCTTTTCGAAGCAATACCATTGGCTATTGTCTTCGTCATGTGAACCCTTTCATGTTATTTACTCATAGTTTTTGGTTTTTAAACTGATTGTAAATATTCTCAGACGATAGAAAAAAAATATTACATACATTTGATAGAACATCACTGCTAATGAAAACTCTCCACAAAGTTTGTATATTTATGATTATAACGTCGAACTCTAAAAGCCATTCAAAATTATGGGTAATGGCATGTTCCAATAATCATTGAAACACACAAGGTTTTAATAAAGACTTCTTATAAAAAAGCCATTATCAAACAGAAAATTAGATTTTTACTAGAACATTTAAACAGAGAAGTAACGTTACTAAAATTTTATCTGACTGGAATGGGAGCTATTAGCGTGCAGAACACTATTGATTTAACTGTATCTCCATCTAACTTAATACTTTTATAAGTTACATAGAATTCGAACACCGAAGTAAAATACGGTTTGGATTCTGGATATGTAGGTGTAGGATTTTAGATGTAATAGTTTTATTAGTCTGTTGGTTGAACAATTGTAACAAAGAAATAAAACACTGCGATTATGTAACGGTTGTCAATGAATTTTGATTGATGCTTTCAAATAAAAATTTGAGTTTATTTGACCAGCAACCACCACTGTACCTCTAACAGATCTCTTAGAACTATTATATTTACAGGCATACATACTCAAGTACACGTTAAAACCCATTAACGGACGGTTGGATTTGAACGGTTTCCTTGGTGCCGTGGACGGTCGGTTGGGGTACCGAGTTCAATCCCTGTCAAGTATGATATTCTTTAACTATTCATTGTTATCTACCTCCTTCCAAAGTCAGCATTATTATTTATGAAAAAAAATAGTTGAACGTAAAATAAAATCGAGATCTTCGTGTTTTTAAATTAAGATATGCAGCGCTTTATTATTTTCATAATAAATTAAAGGTAAATCACAATAGGAGCACCACTAGGGTGACCACTATTAAGAAGACTGATTCATTTTTGACAATGTTATAGAGAAAAGGTGTACTGGGTACTGGTGGAATGGGTAGGAAGGTAACTGACTGAATGAACACGGGTTTTACCGGCGCGTAGGCCTATGTTTATTGCTCTGTTAATTTTGTATGTTAATATTCTAAAAATATTGGTTTACTATTTTTTAAAATTGGAAATATCTCCGTTATTATGCATGAAAATGAAAAACTTTACAAAATCAAAATTATTCATCTTTAAACGTTTCGTAATTTTAATTATATAACATTTTTTGATACATTGACGTTCAACGGAGATATTCGTGCTTATTTGTATACCCCTCCCTCTGAACTTCCCCATCCCTTTGTGATATTAAAAAAAGTTATAACCTATTTTCATTTCGATTATGTCCAGAACCTAGACACCGAAATTCACTGGATTTGATTCAGCGGTTCTTGCGTGATACCGTAACATACGAAGAGACAAACAGACAAACAGACAAAAATTCAGCTGAACTTATTTTCGGTGTTTAAGTGGTACATTTGGCGTAGAAACAAAATTTGGGGCATTTTGAAAAATTGTACAGAAAAAATCACAATTTATTTTATGATAGATTCAAAATATAGACTGCCGGCCGCATTTGGCGTAGTTGGTAACGTGCTCGCCTCTCATCATGCGGTCGTGGGTTCGAATCCCACTCAGGCGCGGCATATTTTCATACGTTACAAAAAAAAAATCATTTCATCCTCCGTTGTACAAGTTACACCCCAACGTCGTCGCTAATGACCGTTGCAGTTGATGCGACGTTGAATAAATAAATAAAACAAAAAAAATACAGAAAAAACTAAACTTATTAATTTAAACACAAAATTTTAAGTAAATTTTGATCTACATAACTTAAATTTCTCTATTTTATTTTTTCGTTCATTTAGTATTGTCTTGACTTTTTGATCATTCGCAACAAAGTGAACTATGGAAAAATAACAGTGTTATAAACCCCCCCAAAAAAGTCCAGGCTAGTCTGGTAAAATAAATTAAACCTTCGTTTTGGAATATACCGGATTTATAAGTTTTAAACCTCAGTATTTTAATTTCTTTTTGGAATTCGTCTTTAAATTTGAGTCAGTAAATTTATATATTCAACAAAATTAATATAAATTTGGTTTTATATTAGACTATTTTTTATTTACAAAAAAAATAGTGATTGAAGTACACTGTAATTAATTTTTAGAATAAATTAATATTCTCAGGAAAATAAAAATATTTCTAAACAAGCAATAAAATAGTATGCTATAAATTAATTAAAATTTTCTTTGTTAATAATATGGAATAAAATATTTATATTTTAATTAATACATTTCTAGTTATTAGAATATTGCTTGAATAAAATGTTTATTCTCGTTTAATGAAATATTCAAACAAAATATTCAATACATTTTTATAAACTTCATAAAAAACCAAAATGTTAATTTAAATAAACAGTTTAAACGTTCACAATGATATTTATAGTGAAATGATAGACTGTTTTGAGCTCAAACAAACAGCGTTATTATTGACCACGTATGGAATTAAAACGTTGACAAAAAGATGAATTTTATTAAAATTATCAACCTGAGAAAATACGTATATTTTTGTAAAATGTTGTTGATAATACGAATAATTGCATTTTTTAATTGTTCCTGATAAATTAAATTTGAAAACTTTTGGTTATTTGTGTTAAAATTTTGTTTACTAAAAGTTTACTAAAACGTTAGTTATTGTTAAATTAATGTTTAAAGGTTCGTACGAGTCCATATTTATTAGCATTTTTATGTAAATGTAATTTGTTATTTGTTTTATCCTGTGTAAATAAAAGGTTTGACAGTTTTTTATTTTTATCTAATTTTATCTTGTTTATTTGGTTAAAAAACAGTACGAGTATAAACGAACCAGCTCATAGCATCCACGAAGAGCGATCTTCAATGAATGGCTTATACAATCCTCTACATATTAAGAAAGTTGCATCCATGTCGAACAGACGTGAATAGTTTCGTAAATTTTTGATAGATGGAATGCTATTGAGAAAAAGGCGTAGTGACGAAATGTTGGTAAACGTTATCATACGGGGCTCTTGAGTTCCACGAACTAACATTTAATTTTATTCAATCTATAAATTCGAAGTATTGAAGTCTGCAACGGTAGATAAAATACCGGGTCATTGAGAAACGTTTCACCTATTTAAAAAATAATTACAGTTTAAAAACTACTTGAGAAAAATTTATTATTTTCTTTTCGTTATAAACAGAAAATATTAAAGTTTTTTGACAACGTAATAAGTTTCTATTTGAGCAACATTGGTTGCACTCCACACATCTAAACGATAGTCGACCTCTGTCCGGGTGCACTGTGTCATATCGAGTGTGACCGAAGCAACAGCAGAAGCAATTCGATGTCGTAAATGATTCACATTTCAAATCTTCTCACTATACTCATGGTTTTTAACATACCCTCAGAAGAAATAAATCAAGTGGGGAACTCCTCGGAGGCCAAAGCACAGGACTGGCTCTACCAATAAATCTATCAGTCAGGGAACCTTTCATTGAGGGCGCGGCTCACTAGAAGACTGAAATGAGGAGGCGCGCCATCTTGTTACCAAAATTATGTTCATATTTTTTCCAATTTAATTTACTGTACAGTCGTACCAACAATAAACTTTATTATTTTCTGTTTACAACAAAAAAAAACTTTATTTCCAGTAGTTTCTAAACTGAATTTTTAAAAAAATGAATGAAACCTTTCTCGATGATCCGGTACAGTAAAGTCCACGAGCCAAGTAGTAATGTGTCACCTTCTTTAGAGCCGTCTCAAGTAAGAAGGGTGGTAACCACGGTTTTGAATGCTGTATTTTTATAAATATCAGTGGAGCTGCACTTGAACCACGATCCCAAGTTATTCAGCCAGGATATGCGTCATCTACCCCAACCCTTTTTGCCCATAATTTTTACCTGAATTATCACAACATGAAGTAATCTTTGTACTTTTCTTTCATTACATGAAGTAATTATTGCAATTTTTTTAATAAGTGTTATTACCTATTTCTCGTTTTCCTTCTTTATCATCTAATTATCTCTCTTGTTTGTGACACAATTCACCCAGCGTGGTCTCAAAAGCCTTTGATATGATCACATTTTGAACGCCTCAAATTTGCCTGTAATATAAGAACATTACCGTTAAAATATTGGTAAATTAAATCTCATGCTTTGAAACCTGCACGTGTAACATTCTTATTTCACTAAAAAGAAGCTCTGATATGGTGCTAGGCTGATGGTGTTACACCAAAAACCGATTTCACAACGACAAAGTTTTAAACATCTTGGAGAAGTGCACAAAGCACTCTCGTCGGCACAAAGAGCAAAAAGTAAGAGAATGGTTTTAAATAAAACTTGTAGTAATTTTACCTACTATAACCACCACTTCAAAAGTAATTATCACTAAATTTAAAATTGTTAAACCACAGGGAGTTTTTAAACCTTTAATTCCTTACCCATACATTTTTGGGTTACTTAAAGCAATTTTGGGAATTTAAAAAAGTATGAGATGTGCAGTAAAATGTTTTACTTTTAATTGCAGTAGAATCTTTCTATGTTGGCAACAAAACTTTACAGGATGATTTTACTTAAAATGCAGTTAAATCAATACGCAAAATTATGAGAATAAAAATACTGGCTGAAACTGGATATCCGACCACCCATGTGTAAGATTCATCGATATAACCATAAAACTTTACATTGTCTAACTTTCCTTGATTAAATTCATCTTATATGTTTTAAGTGAATATTATTTTAAGGAACTAAAGTGATAAATATAATTTGAACAAAGGAAAAACGGATGATAGAAGGAAAGCGGTGAACACAAGGAGGAAATACTTGCGGTGACAGATTTTGTTAGCATTCCTTAGCTTTTCCTTTATACTGCAGTAAAGGAAATCCTTTTACTTTAGTGACTACTTCAATGTATTAAACGAGAACAAAGGAAGAAAGACATTGCAACAATATGTACGTTCATAAATATTTATCCTTTAAAACCAATTATTTTCTAATCTTCTTAAATAATGTAATAAATATATGAAAATGTAAGAGTAGCAAGCTATATATTTTGCACTATAGGTTAGTTAATAATTAGTAATATTTTGCTTAAGGATTTAAAGTGAGGTATACTTTACAGATTGTGTTGGTAAATATTAATTACACAGAGTAAAAAAAGTAGTTTACTATAATTAAATTTAAACCCTCATTACAGTAGCGGAAAACACATTGTGAATAATAAATTAATATTTACTTGCATAATTTAATAGTGGTGTGCTGTAAAATATATCTGAGAATTTATGATTAAAAACCGGTTGGCTGACTTTTACCAAAATTGTTAAATATCTACTGGATTCCGTGTTACAATGTTTATTCTTTTATTTACCATCAAACAAAATACTCGCAATAAAGTCATGAATATACCTATTCATGACTAAAATTTTAAATACATTATTAGTGAAAGAGTGTGTAGTAGGTTTGCCCTTCATATGCGCGGAGTGTGAAAAGTCTGGAAATTACAAATTTCTCATAATATGAATGATAGTAAGTAAAATGTTTAGATGTACACGTATTACTTACCAAACATAGATTATAGGTCTACTTTCGCGGCTATACCAGATAGTCACCTTATTCAACAATACCACAAATTTCACATATTTAAAACATTTACGGTAAATTTTTACTTTCTCTTGCCTATACAAATATAATAAGAAGGGAAGTATTGTTTTCATGTGGATTTTTCGAAATCGGTTTGCACTGGATACACACATCATTTCCAAACCCTTGAACCCAAAAAAACATGTTTTTAGCGATCGGCCAGTGTTTTTGTGTGTGTGTGTGTGAAGAAAATATCTCAGGAATGGAACATTGTATGAAATTGAAACTTAAAACTTAAGTTAGGTACTACTAGAGAACCCGACACGAACATTTTCATCGAAATCGGTCAACGGGAAGTAGTAGTATATTCGTGTAACTTTTCACATTTTTTCCGATTTTCTCAAAAACAGCTTCTAAGTTCTTTTTAAATCGCCTCATTTACAAAATTTGTTATGCTCTACATGATAGAGTAGGCGTCATGTATGTTGAAGTTCTTGAGGAGGCTATGCTCTCGTAGAAAAATAGGTTTTTTTTTATAATAGCGGCCTCAGTATACGTTTTAGCGCAAAAGAGAAGAGTCAGAGTTGTAAAACATTTAAAAATCTACAACTTTTATTTGTAACATTTCTTTATATAACGCTTAGTTCAGCGGAAATTAGTGAATGTATGTTTTTTTTCATGAAAATCTGTAAAAATGGAATTTTGAAGATTTCGGCCGTAGTATGCATTTAACGATGAAAGTGTATACAATAAAACTTATAGGGAATTAAAAGATCTACAACCTGTTATTTCAAGCATTGTTCTCTACAAAGCCTAGTTTAGCGTGAAAGAGTGACTTTCCCTATTCAGCCAAACTAAGTTTGGTTTTCATTTTGCATCATTTACTCATAATGAAAATAAGGTTATGTTTCTAGAGGTTAGTTTTTTGTTTATTTCTAATGTTTTATTACTAATCTTAGGTTATATTGGTCATTATATATTATATTGGCAAGAGAAATTCGTGTCTGAGTGTTTCACACCAAATTTTTTAATATCAAATAATAATACGTTTACCATTACAGAAATTATGTTCAAGAAAAGTTCTCGAAGGTAAATCAAATGAGAAATGATGCAATCAGGAAAAAAATGGGGATGGGAGCCTGATAAGGAGAATTGGATAGCTACAGCTACGATGGTTTGGTTATATCATTTAACCCTTTATAGGGCAGTACTAACGTAGAAAATATATATGTTGTGAAATGTTCAATTTTGCTGTACAGGGACTTGAATAATGTATTTTAAGTGCCAGAACAGTAAGATATTTCTTTGTTTTGATGTTAAGCCCTGGTAAGTATACTTACCAAGGAACGTTTATTGAAATGGAAATCACATAATGTTTAATGGTAAGAATGCTTATTAAAACAACTTGTAGTAGGTACTATATAACTAAATAATGTGTAGAATAACTTATCTTAACTTTATATTAGCATGAATGCTTGCTTTCTGTAAACAAATAGAACATTTTAAGCACTGTAAAAAAAACAACAAACAAAGCGGTAGAGTACGCTGTTATGAATCCTTACCACATTCGTGCAACTCACCAAGCAAATTTTGCGCTAATTTCAATGTGTAGATAAACTACTTACCAGAGAACATCTAAAACACCATAAAATGCCAAAAGGTTCAACTGCATCGCTTATTCTAAAATAAAATCGACCTTATTGCCTGTGGTAAGTATACTTACCATAGACCTATAAAGGGTTAAAGTGGAAGATAGTAGACTGACTAAAATATACTTGGATATGGAGGAGAAAAGACAAAATGGTAAACTGAAAGTGAAGTGGATAGGTTCAGATATGGATGAATTGGAAAGATGCAATGCCAAGAAAGTAAAGGAGGAAAGAAGGTTTAACTTCAGAGAGAGGTAGAGAGGCGTTGTCGGAGAGGTTGTTGGAGGTGGAGGGGCCCAACTGTCGGAAACTTGGAAGAAGATTAAAGAGGATGATGATGATTTCAGGTATGTTATTAGGTAACTGTTCTTACCGGTCTGCCGGGTTTTAGTTATCTGTATATATTTTTATTTTTAAATTGTAAAGATATAAATAAAAAGAAATGAATACCTGACGGATGTTTCCTGTGAGGATGTTACAATGACATGTTAATCAGATGTTAGGTTAATCATAATGTTGTGTTTTGGTTACTGTGGTAACAGGATTAGATGTTGACTTTTAGTAATATTTTGTGTAACAATACAAGGAGGAAAGCAGAGGTAATTAGCTTATAGGTATAGGAAGTGTTCTAACTTTGTGTTAGCGCAGTTAAATAAATTTTATGGTAATAATGAAGTGTGTTATTTTTTATTAAGGTAATTAAATAATATCTTACATGGTGGCAACATTTTGTTGGAGTTATGAGACAGGAATCTGGTAATAATAATTTGATTCATTATTGCAGGCATTAACGGATGCTGTGAAAAACAACTTGTCTGGGTGGAGTAATTGTATTGGGACTAGTTCTTTTTGAATAGAACACCCTGAAAAATTTTAACTTGCATAACCCTACATTATGGGGTAAGTGGCTAAATTGATTTGAGTGTTTTCGTACAGCCCACACAATTAGACAATAAATTCGACGCACACCAAATTAGTATGTTGTTGTATTGCTTGGGAGGGGAAGCACAAGAATTGTTTGTCAATTGGTTTAAAAATACAGATGAAGGCTTCAAATATAATTCTGTTATTGAATTCGATAAATATTTTTATACGCAAGTTAATTTGTACTATTAACGATCTAAACTTTTTTATTGAATCAACAACCACAGTGTAAGATCGATAAATACATTAATGATTTATATTGTGCTGCTGAGAGGTGTAGTTAAGTCAATGGAAAGGGATTTAATGACGTGATGATATCAATAAAACTTGTTACTAGTTTATTGGATCGTGGTGTATCATAAAAGTTACAAACAATTGAGAATTTGACTCTAGAAAATGCAATAACGAAAGTTAGACAGGCTGAATCGTTGGATATCCAGGAAATGAAATGAAAGTAGCAAAAGGGTATAATGGAAGTTTTATAGAGAAAGCTGTTTCTGATTTGAAGGAAAGTAGAAATAACTTTGCAAAATCAAACGTAAAAATTATTAGATGTTTTTGTTGTGGTCAGGCAAGATCACATTCAGTAAAAACCTGTTTTGCAAAGGAACTTGCCCAACATTCTTGTAAAGAAAAGGGTCATCTGTTGATAATGTGTAAGAGGACGAAAACTGTAGTCAAAGTAGCGTTCAACAATTTTTTTTAAAATTTAGAAACAATCACTTTTGCGATGAACAATGGTGCAGAAGTAAATACGCCATAATCCTGTAATTTCAATTCAGTTTTAATAAACAATGTTCTACAGGAATTTCATACTGACTGTCTGGTCAATGGTAAAAAATTGTCCTGGAAAATAGACTCAGGGGCTGATTTAAATTTTATCGGGCCCGGTGGCTAAAAGCTGCCTAATTTCAAGCTGTTGTGGAATTAAAAAAAAGATAGTTTGTCTGTGATGCAAAAAGTTATAATCGTCCAAAGACAAAAAAACCTTTATTGGAACGAGGAGCAGAACTTGCTTTTGCTATCTATTATAGTCTATAATCTATTATATTATTATAGAAATCTATTATAAATCTAGCAGGTCAAAAGTTTTGACCTGCTAGATATAATAGATTTCTTCAGACTTGGCTGTGTGTAAGAAGGATCCTATAGTTTTAAGTTGTCTTGGAAAAGTGGGTAGGATCGAGCAGTATTATATCAGAAGCTGGAGCATGAACATATTTAATTTCGTGCCTCCACCGTATTGAAAACAAGCAAGTTTGCAGAAAGGGCAGAAACCCCTTGGAAATAGCAGTAGACATATTATTCAATTTTTAACATAAATACGAGTATTACTATCCGATGGTTGAAGACTTAAAAAAAAAAATCTGGTGTGAAACTCTCACACAACTTTCTCTTGCCAATGCAAATTATGAACAATATAGCCTAACATTAGTAATAAAGCATAAGATTTAAAAAAAAACTAACCTCAATAAACATAACCTATTTTTCATCATGAGTGAAAGACGCAAAATGAAAATCAACCTCAGTTTGGCTTAAAAATACAGAAAATCACTCTTTCACGCTTAACTAGGCTCTGTGGAGAAAAATGCTGGAAATAAAAGTTGTAGATCTTTTAAATTTTTATGAATTTGATTATACACTTTTGTCGTAAAATGCATACTTCGGCTGAAATCTTAAAAAAATCGATTTGTTTACGCTATTTCTTGAGAAAAACAGAAAATTGCTAATTACCGCTAAAGAAAGCGTTATACAAAAAAAATGTTTGAAATAAAAGTAGTAGGATTTTAAATTCTCTACAACTTTTATTACATACGTTTTTGCGCTAAAATGCATACTAAAGCTGTAATCTTAAAGAAAACAATTTTTTTACGTGAAAACAGCCTCACCAAGAATTTCAGCAAACATAGCGCCTACCCTATTTTGTAAAGCATAAAACATTTAATAAACACGGCGATTTTAAAAAACATTGTAGAACCAGTTTTCGAGAAAATCGCAAAAAAGTAAAAAATTACACGACTAAACTTCTACTCCCGGTTGATCGATTTTAATGAAAATGTTCGTGTCAGGTTCGGTAGTAGTTTCTAACTTAAGTTTCAAGTTCGTACGAGGTTTCGTTCTTGAGATATTCTGTTCACACACACACACAGACCAATCGCTAAAAACATGGTTTTTGGGTCAGGGGGTCTGAAAACGCGTAATTCCGGTGAAAACTCGATTTCGTAAAATCGACATGAAAACAATACTTTCCTTCCTATGTATTCATATAGGCAAGAGAAAGTAAAAATATATAGAACTTATAACTCTTTCATCTTTGCCTTATTGTGCAGTAAATAATTCATTTAAAAATGTTTTTGCAAGATACAGGATTTCAGATAAAATATGGTGTGACGCTGGTCGTCAGTTTACAACTTAGAAATTTCGACATTTTGCTAAACATTATGGGCTTGAATGTGTTGCTTCTCGATTAAAGTTTTGTCAGTCAAATGTACAAGCAGAGGAAAGTGTAAATATTACACAGAATATTTTAAGGAAGAGCTCAGACATATAGTTGGAATTACTAACTTACAGGTATACGCCGTTGTAATGTGGTTAATCAACATCAGAGCTGCTTTTGGTAAAAGAGGTTCGAATATTAATCTCCCAATAGAGGAAGATTACTTGAATCTTATGTACGTAATCGTAAAAAACTATAAAAACGATTTAGTTAAGTCGAAAGAAATACAAGAAGTAAACTATGACAAACGAGACAGAACAATAAATTATAAGGAATTGATGGTCAATGAGAAAAATTGGGTAGTTGTGAGAAAGGAATATGGTAAGGTGGAAAGAAAGGAATAACAATTTATAGGGTAGCTACTTAGTTATAACGAAGGATGGAAATATTTGACGGAACAGAAAATTTCTGGTTCTAGTTTCAAATAAAATAAAGTGTACTATGTGAATATTATACAGAGAATCCGAAATTGGGCAGTTGTCAGAGAGGAATATGGTAAGGTGGAAAGAAAGGAATAAAACTCTATAGGGTACTTAGTTATAACGAAAGATTGTAAGATTTGACGGAACAGAAAGTTTCTGGTTCCAGTTTTAAATAAAAATAAAGCGTACTATGAGAGATATTATACAGAGAATCCGAATAAAAGTCCAGATGACAAAGGAAGTACGTTTAAAAACGTTTTGAAGCCAATGTTGAGTCAGGACGGAAAGGTTTCAAGCTATACGACTATCAGTCAGGGAACGGTTAGACCTCCAGACAATTTTGAAGCGAGCTGGAGAAAAATTCATCACTAAATACAAGAAAACTATGGAGGTTAGTCAGAGAACTGGAAAGCAACAAAAATCCTGAAGAAGATTTAATCAATGCAGAAACGTTGAAAATTGGTAGATTAGTAACAATACAAGCACTTAGAAAATAATTATTGGAAATGATCTGGGAAACCGAGAAGATTCCCTATGAATGGAAAACGCCATTGATACAGCCGCTACATAAATAAGGAGGTAGAACAGAGAAAAGAGGATACATAGCACAAAACTGCATAAAGAAAGAGAATATTTTAGAATATTTGTAGTAGACATAGAAACAACGCCAGCCATTAAGGAATATTAACGCCACACGATCAAAAGTAACATTTCTAGAAGAAACCTCCAAAGAGTTTGAAATACAAACTTGCGTTAGGCAGAGTAATGGACTGTAATCTGTTCTTTCTAACTGTGCGGTAGGGAAGGTGGTTCAAGAGTGAGAAATTGAACTTGTCAATAAATGATCGTTAAACCAAGTACATCAAGTACCAAGTATACATTGGAGGATCAAAGAAGGGTACACAGATAAATTCTCTTGCTTTTGCAGACGAGATGACCTAGCAATCGTCTCTAGGAACACAGAAACAGCAATAGAACAAATCAACGTGTTAAAAGACAAAACAGGAAAGACAGGACTACAGATATTTTTCAAAAAAACTAAATACATAATGAACATCAAAAAAATGTTGCGTTATTTGAAGACACAACACAGAGAAATTTGAAAAGTTGATAGCTTCAAGTAGCTCGAGGAGATAATATAACCGAAGACTAGCAAAAATGAAGCAAATAGCAGCAGACGAGGAAAAGTGGTCTGTGCATTCTGAGGAAGTCACCACGAATAAGAAAAACGCACTCTCAGGACAAGCCAAGATCAGACGTTATAGTACTATGATAAAACCTGTGTGTTTTTACGTAAGTGAGTGCCTTACAATGACCGTGAAGGCTGGTCTAAAGAGAGCAGAGAAATTTGAGAGAAAGATCCTCCGCTGGATATTGAGTCAGAAGATAATTGACGGACAATCAGGTTGCGAGGACAAGAATTTTTTAAAAGTTTTTTTTTAAAAGACGAGAAAACGCGGCGCGGGTGAATTAGTTTATTTTAGTACCGGAGAACTTTTGGGTTTTTACCACTATAGTTTTTGTTTTATTATAGGTAGTGTTTGAGTGTGTTTATTGAAAAGGAATTTATGTCTTGCTTAAATTAATATTATTTGATTGAAAACAGGTTAGTTCTATCTTTAAAAAACACTGATTTATTTTAATGTTGGCTTACTAAAGTTTTTAAGTATTTATCTTGTTTTGAGTCTTTTGGGTCTTTTTTGTTATCCCCCCACAGCATAATTTTTTACATTTTATGAATATGTAATATGAAATGTAATATAATTACATTTTATATGCAATCTTATAGTATTTTTAACGGGAAAAATATTTAAAAAAAATCTGGTGTGAAACACTCACACGACTTTCTCTTTCCAATGAAAAAAATACAATTTTAGTAATAAAACATTAGAAATAAACAAAAAACTAATTTAAAAAAAAACATAACATTATTTTAATCATGAGTGAAATACACAAAATGAAAATTAACTTCAGTTTGACTTAAAAATACCGAAAATCACTCTTCCACGCTAAACTAGGCTGGGTAAAGAAAAATGCTTGCAATAAAAGTTGTAGATCTTTTAATTTCCTATAAATTATACTCTTTTGTCGTAAAATGAATACTAAGGCTGAAATCTTTAAAAATCGATTTTTTACACGATTTCGTGAGAAAAAAAACAGAAAATCGCTAATTACCGCTAAACTAAGCGTTATACAAAAAAAGTTTGAACAAAGTTGTAGAATTTTAAATTCTCTACAACTTTTACTAGATACATTTTTGCGCTAAAACGCATATTAAAAACGCAATCTTAAAAAAACATTTTTACGAGAAAACAACCTTCCCAAGATTTTTAGCCCGCATGGCGCCTTCCCTATCTTGTAGAGCATAAAAAAAGTAGTAAATGAGACAATTTTTAAAAACATCGTAGGAGCCGTTTTTGAGAAAATTGCAAAAAAATGAAAAATGCCACGAATAAACTACTACTTCTGGTTGACCGATTTTGATGAAAATGTTTGTGTTGGGTTCTCTAGTAGTATTTAACTTAAGTTTCAAATTTCACGTTTGTACGATGTTCCATTCTTGAGAATTTTGTTCATACCAATACATACACACACACACACACAGACAGACCAATTGCTAAAAACATGTTTTTGGGTTTAGGGCGTCTGTAAACGTGTAGATCCGGTAAAAACTCAATTTCGAAAATCAACATGAAAACAATACTTTCCTTCCTATATATTCATATAGAAAGTAGAAAAGGAAAAACTGTCTGAAATATTAAAACATTGTATTTACTTAAAGTGTGGTAAGAATAGTTTTGTGGTTTTTTAAAGAAAATGTTATTTATACGTAGTATGTACTTGTAGGAAACGCTGACAAGTTTTTAAAACACAATTTACAATAATAATTTATATAGGGCCTAATAATTGAAAATTGAAGTAAATTTCAACAATTGTTTTCCATATTTGCTTTATTGTTTTAACTTGTATCTCCTTGTCCCATCATTACACTCCAATTTTTTTTCAAAAATTTCAAATGCAGTTAACGAATGAATTTGAATGCAACAATACTAACGAGTTACAATTTGGAACAAGGGTATTTTGGGTAAGGCAAGTAAGCTTGCTTTACTGCTGCGGCAATCTTTCATCGTTAACCGAAGGTCTGGAACAGTTCATTTTCTTTTCATACTATAAAAACACTGCAAATTCACAAAGAGTGTAAGAACATCTCATTCATTATAAATGTAAAGTTCTAGTTATACGTTATAAAATAAACAAATAGAAATAAAAACCACACTTTATCGAGCTGTAATTCTGTTAAAAAACTCACGTCTAAAGAGTAACCCAATTAGTACAGTTTATAACAAACGAAAGATGTACTTCTTGGAAATTTGTATTGAAATCATAGTTTAAAGTTAGAACTAAAGAAGCAAGATGAATAACTTAACATTTTGTAATCGATATAAAAATTTCTTTTAGTTTTAATTTTTTAACACCTTTTTCCACTCCTCATGTCCAAGCGACCCTGATAAATTTACAATGCAAGAGCATAAGTTTTACCATAGGATCAGTGTATTGTCCTCCTAGACACATCATAAATTCCCAAATGTTTAGAGATTTCTTTAATAGTCTAGGTAATCGGTTTCTTATTGGAGGAGACTGGAACGGTAAGCACATACAGTGGAGATCCCGTGTATGTTCTCCCAGGGGCAGAAATTTACTAAAAGCTATAACAGAAAATCATCTACATTATATTTCTCCAGATAGTCCAACATACTGGCCCTCCGCGCGTACCAAATTACCAGACCTCCTTGACTTTTTTGTTTGTAAGAATCTATCACACCTTCCTATTGAAATAACCACAGTAAATTACCTCTCATCAGATCATTCCCCCATACTTTTAACGGTTTCAGACCAACCAGTCTCTACAGAACGCAGACCGAGTCTTACTCCCGGGCCTATGGATTGGGATCTCTTCCAGTCCAATTTAGAACACGCCTTAGATATCCCATTATCAATTAAAACGGACACGGAGGTAGATGATGCTGTTGATTTATTTACTACCTCTGTTCAACAGTGTGCATGGAAGGCATCACTGCCATACCGTCCAAATGTCCCAGACGCCCCTCACTATCCCACCCATATCAGAGAACTTATTCGTGAAAAACGCCGCGCCCGTAACACTTGGCAGAGAACTCGCCTACCATCTGATAAACGTCGCTTAAACCGGCTGAAAAACTAGCTGAAACAGCAAATTCAAACACACAACACCCGCTTATACGGAAATTAAATTGGAACTCTGAACGAGAAGGATGGTAGTCTCTGGCGTAGCACAAAACGCCTACTACGGCATCACACGATATCGATGCCCCTTAGGGTGGGTGACGGACCCTGGCTAATAACTGATGACGACAAAGCTGAATGCTTTGGTAGAAATTTTTCTGAAACGTTCACTCCCCATAATGACATCCAATCTGTACATCACCAACGCGTTACTCAGTCACTAGATGAACCGCTTCAATTATCCCTCCCGCCGAAATACTTTCGCCCCTCCGAAGTAAAATCTGAAATTTCGAGATTACCACGTAAGAAGTCACCGGGATATGATTTAATAACAGCTGAAATACTTAAACATTTACCGCGGAAAGCGCTCGTTCTCCTTACTAAAATCTTCAATAGTATATTGCGCACGACACATTTCCCCACTCAGTGGAAGTATGCAGAAATAGTAATGATACAAAAACCGAACAAACCTTTTCATTTACCTTCCTCCTACCAACCAATAAGCCTCCTCTCAGTACCTTCAAAACTTTTCGAAAAACTTCTTTACAAGCGCATTCTTCCGCTGGTTCATGATACACTACCTCCACATCAATTTGGATTCCGCACTCAACACTCCACCACACAACAACTGCACAGGGTGACTGATTACATAGCTTCGTCTATGGAACAAAAGATGTATGTGTCCGCAGGTTTCCTGGATGTCGCTCAAGCTTTTGACAGAGTTTGGCATACAGGTCTCTTACACAAACTGAAAGAAATACTACCATTTACCTACTACCTTATCATAAATTCCTTCCTATCTGACAGATTCTTTAGAATCCGTTTAGGATCGTCCTACTCAAATTTCTTTCTTGTCTTAGCCGGCGTGCCTCAGGGCTCAATTTTAGCCCCACTTCTCTATTCTGTATACACTTCAGACCTACCGACCCTACCGCAGACCCTAACTGGTACCTACGCTGACGACACAGCGATATTAGCCCGAGACCAAAACTCTATACACGCTTCACTAACACTCCAACATCATCTCAATCTTATACACGAATGGTGTAAAACATGGAAAATAAAACTTAATACGACAAAATCCCTTCACGTAACTTTCACACTCCGTCATGGTGATTGCCCACCAGTATACATAGACAATGAACCTCTCACAAAGACAGATACGGTCAAGTATCTCGGTCTGACTTTTGATAAACGACTAACTTGGAGCACACATATCAAACGGAAACGTTTATTACTGAATTTCGGACTTAAACTTCTATATTCCCTACTTCACAAACGATCAAAATTACCAATGGCACAAAAATTACGCATATATTGTTCTCTTTTGAAACCTATTTGGACCTACGGATCCCAAATTTACGGTTCAACCAAACCCTCTAACTTGCAACGAATTCAAGCATTCCAGTCAAAAACATTACGCCTTATAGCAAATGCACCTCTTTACGTTAGCAATAAAACCTTACATACAGATTTGAAAACACCACTTGTACAAAATTCCATTGAATACCTATACAAACGCTTTCACGACAAGTCACACGAACACGAGAACCTCCTGGTGCGTTCACTTTCCTCCGTCCATTTACCTGATAATCCCCCTAGACGCCTTAAAAGACGCTGGAGTAGAGACCTGCTAATTTGATATACAAATTTCATTCTTGGGGAGGCACCAATGGGGGCCCTACCCCTCTCATGCCTATCATGTCATTTACATTATTATGATAATCATCACATTTGCTTGTTGTAACGTTTTACAGTTGTAAATAAAGAATTAAAGAGAAAAAAAAAGTTTTAATTTTAATTAAAAAAAGCATTTCTCAGGATTGGTATGTATTTTAAAAACTGGGACACAGTTTGCTGTATATTTTTTAAATTTATTTATTACCGTAGTTAACTCTTTACTTCCTACTCCAATTTGAAAAATTTCTGTAAAATATTTAAAATATTTGGGCCCTCGCTCATGCGCGATACACACGCAACCATATTCTGTAAAACTTTACCTGGCCGTATCCGCTAATCGAAACTTTCTGCTTTGCCTTGTCGTAATTACCCTGTACAACAAAGATGCGGCCTTTTCTATTTTTGGTTCAAGGGTTAAGGTACTAAATGTATACACATAACAATTTTTCTGAATAATTTAGTTCATAAAATACAACAAAAATCAGTATATTACTGGTACATGAACTGTAAGATTCTTCCATTTGATTCCATTATAAATTAACTGACATTAATTTTATAAAAAGTAAAACGCCACCCTGCTCTCCATTTGATCAGCTATTTACAAAGTTTCTGAGAAAACGTTTTGCAAGGGAGATCTTGAAAAAGTTACACAATAGTAAATCGAATGAGTACAATAGACCTCATAGGATAAAAGAAACATACACCTGTATCTTCGAGAAAACGCGAGAAATGCTCTATGAACAACATATTATTTCTCACTTGGCACTCAAATTATATAACCTGCTACCTAAAAATGTAACATAATAATAATTTATTTCCTTAAATTTTTTGACAAATTAGTTACAAAATAAATTATATAGAATTAAGTGAAACTAAATTTAAGGATTAAAATGCAGACGTGGTCTATAAATGTCGGAAGAGGACATCATGGAAGATATTGTAAGTTAACACAAAGCTGATGAGTGAACTCACGTAGCCCTATTATGTTTTAGGGTATGTAGGCCTAGACATATATGAACCAAATATTTACATTTACCCTGGAATATGGTTTTTTAATCATAGTTGATTTTGTTAATTTTCACTGGTTCGGAATGGTTGTGATCGATGTAAAAATTAATTAAAGTTATAAAATTAACCTATATTTAGAAAATAAAGTATATTATTATTGTGTCAATCATGTCTAAATTATTAGTTTGCGTAATGGTATATTATTACGAAATAATTTTTTAAATTTAGAATACCAAACATATGGAAGAACTAGTCACGTAATTGATAAACATCTATTTCGATTTTATTTTATGTAGACTTCTCCAAACACTTTTTTAGAAATCAGAACAAAAAGTATAATGCAATTTGGTTTATATGGAAATGAAAGGAAATATATCAAATGAAAAACTGAAATACAGTTTCAGTTTCCGAACTGAAATTTTTGTGTTTTCTATGCAGCCTAATCTTTTCATTATTATGTAACGGAGATGGAATGAATTGGATTTTGTAATTTTTTGTGGATGCATCAGTTTGCTTATTTTTGTATTTGTAATGTTCAGTTGGATGGGGATGAAATGTGTGTTCACTACCGCTCCTGTCGGCAGAAAAACAAAGCTGCAATTCTGTATCAGTCGCTCTCGGTTCTCAGTTGGTTATAGGTTACGGTACGTGACGTTTGGGGTTTAGTGAATTTGCGTATTTTAGGCAGTGTTTCGTGTTTACGGTACACAAAAAATAATACGTGTATGTCCAAATTAATTAAACAAAGTATTAAATTCATTATGTGTATAATTTTTAAAGTAGCAGTCATATAGATTAAAGGTAATTGAAAAAATACATTAAGTAGTTTTCAATAGTAATAATAAATATTATGTCACATACTCATAAAAATTAATTTAGTGTCTCTTCTCTGTAAATATTTTAAACTAATAACTATATGGTGAAATAAATGTGAATTCAGTTATCCATATACATCAACTTTAATATGATTATATTAAGCATCTTTATTTATTCTTTCAACTTTAAGGATCTATATTTTTATTAATAATTTTTATGTATAAGCCGTAATTTTTTACGTGCGCACATGTGTGTGTGTGTATGTGCGTGTACGAGTTGGTACGCATAGGCACGTTTTTTCATTCGCTCGTCCGTGAGCGTGTCTAAACATGTAACAAATATGTTTTATTTATTTTTCATTTACGTGCAATAAAATTAAAACTTACATTTTCCTGATAATTCAGTCAATTTACAGAGTACAGGTTGCCTATAGCAATAAGCTCATAATGTGTACACTCTTCAAATATCGTGTTAAATAACATAAATGTTTTTGCACCTGATTATACAGCTGCTTTGTCTTCTTCTAAAATTATTGCTGAATAACAATATTCATTAATGTAATATCAAATAAATTTTACAATAAAATACATAGGCCTAATAGAATTTAGTTCTAAAAGTTTTATAATAATCCGGAAATTATTTTATAACTGTTAAATTTGTATGCCATTTATTCTTTTAATATATTTCTCTACCTAAAATAGCGTTAGTTTTTTTAGCCATGGCCAACTTGAAATGAAAACTTATGTAGCTGGCTTCTAGATAAAGAAATATGATATTCCACGGAACACATGAACTGTAACGTGGTTTCCTTTGAACGGAACTTAATTTCAAATTAAATAAATATTGTATCTTTACGTTTTGTACCCGAAACAAATACACTGTAACTTGAAAAAGTAAAACCAGTCTGGTTAATAACAATATTCCCTTTTGATCAAGACGTTTGCAATTAAAATAACTAAAGAATAAAAAGTTTTAGTACTTTTCTTTTACTGTGTTAAGTCTCTTCGACTGGATTGATTAACTACAATGAATTACGGTACTGAACGAGTGCGTTTTATAATTGAATAATTTACAGAGATCATAGCCGGGAATCAAACCCAGAAGCTTCAGCTTTTCAGTGCCCAGCGCCCATTTACCTGTATTTAGGTACCTATTTACCTATTTTTACTTTCTCTTGCCTGTATGAATATATAGGAAGGAAAGTGTTATTTTTATGTTGATTTTTCGAAATCGAGTTTTCACCTGATATTCAAGTTTTCAGACCCCCTGAACCCAAAAAAAACATGTTTTTAGTGATTAGTGCGTATGCGCGCGCGCGTGTGTGAAGAAAATATCTCAAGAATGGAACGTCGTATGAAGTTGAAACTTGAAACTTAAGTTAGCTAGAGGACCCAATACGAGCATTTTTATCAAAATCGTTCTACCGGAACTAATAGTTTATTCGTGTATTTTCTACTTTTCTTTTGCGATTTTCTCAAAACGGCTCCTACGATTTTTTTTATAAATATCGTTTCATTTTATACTTTTCTTTGCTCTACAAGATAGGGTAGGCGCCATGTCTGCTGAAATCCTTGGGGAGGCTTTGCTCTCGTAGAAAAAACACTTTGTTTTTAATATTGCGGTGTTAATTACGCATTTTAAGGCAAAATGTATAGTAAAAACTATAGAAAATTTACCAACCTACAAATTTTATTTCAAACATTTGTTTGTATAACGCTTAGTTTAGCGGTAAATAGTAATTTTCTGTTTTTCATGAAAATCTGTAAAAAATGGATCTTTTAAGATTTTGCCCGTAGTAATATTTATTGCATTTTACGACAAAAGTGTATATAATTAAATTTATAGGGAATTAAAATATCTACAGCTTTTATTTGTAATTTTTTTTACAGAGCCTAGGTTAGCGTGAAAGAGTGAATTTCCGTATTTTTAAGCCAAACTTAGGTTGATTTTATTTTGCATCATTCACTCATGATTAAAACTAGGTTATGTTTTTTGAGGTTAGTTTTTGTTTATTTCTAATGTTTTTACTAATCTTAGTTTGAATTTTTCATTAATTTATTGCATTGGCAAGAGAAAATTGTGTGAGTGTTTACACCAGATTTTTATTTTTTCTGTGGCTTAAGATTTTAATTTACTTCTCGCTCCAAAATGTGAAGATGATAGTTTTTTCTAATTTGTAGGGTCATATGCACATAGTTTATATAAGGCACATTTATTGCAATACAGTATTGCCTTCATAAGATTGATGAGGAAAAGACATCTTTGATGAAAGTAATACAATTCTGTGTTGAAAAAGTTGAATTTCATTTAACATTTCAGTATTTAGTTAAATTTCATTTTTTGAAACTCGTTAAGCAGAATACGCAACTATTATAGTTACGTCTTAGTGTGTGTTTTAGTAGCTTATTTAAAATTCATTTGTGTATGCCCATAACGAACATCTGGAGTGTTAAACTCATTGCACTACATTTGTTGGTTCCAGGGCTACAAAAAATAGTTTTGTTTCTGAGCCCATAGTCAGCCAATTATATGACTGAACTATTTAAGAACAGAAGAGGTAGAGGTGTAAAAGACATTAGTGTGAGTTATCTCCTTTGTGAGTAATGAACTTCACTATACAGCCAGACTCTTTGGTGAATAAAGTGAAGGTGTCATTTGCAGGGTATAAAGTAAGTGCTTTTTGGAGGGCCTGGGATTCTGATAAGCATACTATTTCAACTCAGTGAGGAAGGCAGTAGTAAACCACATCACTCTCGTTTTTACTTAGTAAAACCTAGAGATTCAAACCAGCCTTTCGGCTGTTGACCTTCCGGCTGTTTAACCGGCCACATTGGCGTAGTTGGTAACGTGCTCGCCTCTCATCATGCGGTCTTTGGTTCGAATCCCCATCAGGCAAGGCATATTTTCATACGTTAAAAAAATTATTTCATCCTTCACCGTCTGCATTAGCAGTGATTGCAAAACAGTCGGACGTTAAAAAAAAAAAAAAAAAAAAAAAAATGACCTAAACAGCAACAATGTATTGCAGATTTTACACCACCCATATTATTTCAATCGGTCGTCGAGTCTTCATTTATATTTTCTAGGTATCGTTTTACTAATGCCAGCTTACAATTACTGGTCACCGGGGAGATATTATTATAATAATTACTTTAAGGTAGTCACTCCTTTTTACTCTTAAGGGTATTTATTCACTAGAACGTATCATACTATGACCGTATTAGGATCGTGTCGGGCACGAAAATAACGTTCCAATCACTACTATGCCTACTGCAACGAATAAATAGCGTTCTATACCCGTGTAGAACGCGTATGATAATCTTACTATACCCTTTTCGTAATCGTTCAGTCCTCTTCTATATAATGTTACTAGCTACTTTAAAGCAAATTTAAAGATTTAAATGCAAGATAATCGAATTTGGTTTTGTTTGCACAAGTGACTCAAAATTAATTTGCCATTACAAATGTTGTTTTTAATAGTTAAGAATTATTTACAAACAGTTTAACAAAAACTTTCAGTAAATTTGTTAAAAATGTTAGATTATATCTTAAAGATAACAGATTTCAGCAGCGTAGCTTCCGAGTAATCGTTTGATTTTAAGTAACAAAGGATTTCTTCTTGGGTCCTGATGGTGCACCATTTTTCATAAATACGGTGAAAGACGTATTTTTCGTTTTAAAATTAATAAACGACGGGAATGAATGTGTGAAATGTAGAAAATGAAGACGTGATATGTAAAAACAATTAAAGTGTGTTTAACTGATGATTGAATATTGATTTGATGATTGAGGTTTTAGATTAATGAGTGTTATTAAGATTAAGTTTATTGAAAAATTGGAGTTAACTATTCGTAATATAATTTTGTGTTCTTTATCTTCAAAGAATAGCTATACATTTTTGATCAGGTGAATTGAAATGGAAGATTTAATATTCTTACCTTTTTGAGTTTTTTGATTTTCGACATTGTCGTCGAGAAGATTTATAGCCCAATGATTAGCATAAATGTGTATCTTGTTTAAATACTTTTTATTCCGCCTGCTTACTTCTTCTCTCACCGTAGGTCATGATGAAGTACTTCATTAGACACATACGAAGGTGTACAGCAAATTACAAAATGTAATATATGTTTGATTTTATTCTGTGATTTTGAGTAGGATGTAAAAGTTGATCGATAAATGTAAAGCCTTAACGCAAAACTTGGTCGATACTGCCGTCAGATTTTCACTGCTTGGAAGTGTTAAAATATCCTGTAAATTTTAAGTGGCACTTCACTTAGTGAAAATGTAAGCTGAAAGACTAAACACAAGTTATCACGTAAAGGAACAAAATTATCTTCGCGGTGTAGTGTGTACTCGAGTCTATTCTCTTCTCCCGAGTTTTTGTCGCTAATCCTTGATGACATGATAGAAATTATAAGAGAATGAAAAGGAATGATAAGAGTAGGAGGAGAGCGAAAGTAAATTAAGAAAAATAAACTTTTTTGGCGGGCCATCTAAACTAATAAGAGTAGGCCTTTATTATAAATTAGAAAATACTACATAACAAAATAAATTAAAATTCCCTGGCAAGAACAAATTAAATTAAGTTCCAGAGAATTTTATTTTAATAAGTGCAACTCCAATACGAAATTCTCTAGTAACGTGCTTAAAACTTGGGTAACGTGCTCGCCTCTCATCATGCGGTCGTAGGTTTGAATCCCACTCAGGCACGGTGTATTTTAATACGTTACAAAAATCATTTCATCCTCCACAGTTACACACCAACGTCGTCGCTAATGTCCGTTGCAGTTGATGAGATGTTAAAAAAATAAATAAATAATAAGATAATAATAAAAATTCTTTAGTATTTTAAGAATACTATCATTCTCCCAGTCAAAAGAAATACAATTAAAATTTGTTTGTAAACTTATTTTAATTTGCAACTATATTACAAATACAACCAGAAAATGTTCACAGAGTGTATTAATTAAAAGAAGAAAACTTTATTTATAGTTTAAAAAATTAAAAATAACTGACAAAAAAATAGTTAAAAAAAATTAAATAACTGAAACGATACATCTACATATTATTATGTATTGCAGAATAATTATAATAATTTAGTACAAAATAAAGTCTGTGAGAAAATAATTTACGAAAAACCAGTTAGGTTCGTGAAAGTAACGTAGGCATAAAAAAATACAATAACGTAGGGCACATTTCGCTAAAATGAATGTAGTACATAATATTATTAAGCTGTTAATTTGCAAGTATCCCCAGGTTGCTTCATTTACTGATTTACATTGATACATCTTATATAGTTAAAACCATCATGCTACAAGTGTGGAATTATGGTCATTGGATAAGACCATCGAGATTTGAATGAGGCATGAACTGTTCTTAAAGTATTTTATCTGCATGAAGAGTTCAAAAAATGGAAAGAATGTGCTTTAAAAATATAAATTCAATACCCTATTCTATTAAATGGGGTACAACCATTTCTTTTTCTCCATTCTAGTAAACTTCCGTTTAATCTTCCTGTTTGAAGTAGAACAAACGAAGCGGTATTCAGAGCTGTCGATGTTACGAAACAAGATATCTAAACCAGTAACTCAAGTAAAATTGTTTTGTAGATTTGTTCGAATATTAAAAAAAGTTCAATATTTTGTACTCGTAATAATAAGCTTCTGTCATTCCTTTTAAGTAAAAGTTTTGATCTTCAGAATGTTACTGATAGACAAAAAACTGAAGACTTGATTTAGATTTGATTGTTCATAATATACAATTACGTAGCAAATTTAAGTCTGAAACTTTAATTATCCATTTTAATGTAAAATAAAATGAAACACTTGTCTACATGCCTAGACCTTGTCTGCCAGCTTGAGACGTCTGCTGCGTTATGAGTAATACAGCACCCTCACTTCGTCCCTCATTAATCCTGTGTACCCTAAGAGTCTAGAATTTTAAAAACGGGGTATTATTGTAACTATTTTTATTTAGTTTCCTTTAGAACTGCAATGTGTAGGTAAATAGACTATTACTCCCTGTTTACCAGAAGACTTGAGCCATTAGACACGCTCTACTAGTTTGTATGAACATACGTTATCAATCTGGACCCATTTATGTTGAAATCTGTTTAAATGGATCTAAGCAAGGCATCCTGTACTCAATTCACGGTTAGGTCTTTTAGTTTCACCATTAATTTTCATCTGTCTTTCTTAATTCGTAAATTAACTTAATAAAAAGAATAATTGAACGTGTCCGGACGAAATTATCATCCTCTAAAATTAATCATCTTTTTTATTATACCTATGGTATGTAATCGAAAGCTATTACAATCATTCATAATACACATTCAAGAATAATTTTGTAATGTTCCGGGCAGCCCAGTAAGTTAGCTAATAAAATAAAAACACCTCTATGATCTGTTAAGTAACATCAGTTGGACCAACAAATTTGTATAGTGACCAGCTTATAGCTACATATAGATAAGGTCCTTTGGGACCTTATTATTTCCCCCTTAAAACTCATGAATAATCTAAGCCAAAAATCCAGCCAGTAAAAACAATTGGGTGGCTGTTATGTACACAGTTCCCGATAAAAAATCAAAGATGAAATGAAGAAAGTATGAAATTTATTTGGTAGGAAATGCTAGTGTATAATGTTAATTGTAAAAGCAAAACAGTAATTGTACAGAAACTACTCTAGATTTTTAAAATGTATTTCATGTTATGCGTACGATTTTACTTTCTCTTGCCTATATGAATATATAGGAAGGAAAGTATTGTTTTCATGTCGATTTTTCGAAATCGAGTTTTCACCGGATCTACACGTTTTCAGACCCCCTGAACCCAAAAAACATGTTTTTAGCGATTGGTCTGAGTGTGTGTCTGTGCGTGTGTGAACAGAATATCTCAAGAACGGAACATCGTACAAACTTGAAACTTGAAACTTAAGTTAAATACCACTACTGGACCCAACACAAATTTTTTTATCAAAATCGGTCAACCGGAAGTAGTAGTTTATTCGTGTAATTTTTCACTTTTTTACGATTTTCTCAAAAACTGGTCCTACGATTTTTTAAAATCGCCTGGTTTACTAAATTTTTTGTGCGCTACAAGATAAGGTAGGCGCCATGTTTGCTGGAATTCTTGGTGAGGCTGTTTTCAAGTAAAAAAATTATTTTATTGAGATTACGGCTTTAATATGCATTTTGGCGCAAAAATTTATATAATAAAAAACGTGAAAATTTAAAATCCTACAACCTTTATTTGAAACATTTTTTTTGTATAACGCTTAGTTTAGCGGTAATTAGCGATTTTCTGCTTTTTTCTCACAAAAACGTGTGAAAAATCAATTTTTTAAGATTTCGGCCTTAGTATGCAATTTACGACAAAAGTGTGTATAGTTAAATTTACAGGAAATTAAAAGATCTCAACTTTCATTTAAATAATTTTTTCTCTGTAGTGTCTAGTGTAGCGTGAAATAGTATTTTCCGTATTTTGAAGCCAAACTGAGGCTGATTTTCATTTTGCGTCTTTCACTCAAGATTAAAATAAGGTTATGTTTTTTGAGGTTAATTTTTTGTTTATTTGTAATGTTTTATTACTAATGTTAGGTTTATTGTTAATTATTTCCATTGGCAAGAGAAAGTTGTGTAAGTGTTTCACACCAGATTTTTTTAGTAGTGTTTTAATTGCACACAATTTGATTTTCAGAAACGACGAAAGTAGTCTTTTTATTTTATACCGTGTCTTTTACAACATAATTTTTTTAAGTGATAGACTTTCTGTGAATGAATGCGTGCAGTAGTTTATGAAATATCTATATTTTTTGTACAATTACAGACTTATAGCAGTTTCACAAGAAGTGTATTTGACAGGAACGTTTATAAAGAGATGTTAAACTCTTTACTTAACTCCTGGTTCAGGTTATAGTGTAAAGCAATTTTTGGGATCAAAGAATATCCTAACGAAAAAATGCAGCCTACACGGTTATTTTTACTTTCCAATATTTGGAGTAAGGTACTCTTCTTTGAAATTCCCCATCATTGGAAATACTTTGATGCTCTGGGTTTGTACCTTATGCGGTGTAATTTTACGCTGAACTACAGTAGCCCAAGCTAATTATGAAAAAATTACATTCTAAACTTAAAACCATCAAGTACTTTTTTCTTACGATTAGTCCGTATTGGTTTTGGTACTTCTGATATAAAACCTAACTGTTGTACCTATTACTTTTGTCTTGTGAATACGCCTTATAAGTAAATTATGACGGTCTAAAGAAATAACAAAACAACGTAATATAATTTTATAATATATTTTGCTAATGCTAAGTGATGACAATTCGGAATATTAAATTACAGTTAGGAGACAATTTTCGTCTACGATGTGTTATAACTAATTTTACTCTTGCCGATAGAATACAGTTATCTCTGTAAAAACTATGTTTCACTTTAAACATTTAAAATTACAATTATTTATAAATTAGATTATGTTAGTCTCAGCAATATATTTTGCTCTGTCACGGTACATATTACAGTAAATTACAATGCTCTAAAAATTCTCTAAAGTAATAGTTTAGTTTAAGTTAAAAATTGATGTACTAAAATCGCGTGGGCTAACCTGCAGCTACTCCTAGTCTCAGTAAAGGAGGTAGCTGTATGTATTGATCCCCGTGAGATACCAGGAACTCCCAGACTCAGAAGTGATCTCTGTTGCGTCTCTCGTCCGCAGCATGGGGCTGCACTTAGAAGCTGTGTCCATATGGGGATGAAATGTTATGTGTTTCCTGGGCGTTATTGTGGTAGAAGGATGGTTGCACTGTGTGAGTCTCTGGAGGCTTACTCTTGGGGGGTGCGTAGGTGGTTGCTCGGAGGTGGATCCGTCCATCGAGAAACCACAGCTCAGGATAAAGGAAATCGCGATACACCATGACACCGTGTTTATCCCTCAAGGCGAGTCCAGTGCCCATGGCCGGCGGTGAGAAGAGATTCTAGAATTGATAACTAAAGAAGAAGAAGAAAGTATAATCAAACATACGGATGTTATCAGAGAAAAGGTGATTTCAGCACGTAGGCTTACATTTTCGTTGCGTACGTATTTTCGGTACTGTGACACGAAATCTACCGACTGAATCTGAACTGTTCGCGCAGCTACACCGCCAAGCTTATTTGGCGTCCACTCTACGTTTTTAATTATAACTATGAATTGTTTGAATGAAAATTTATATGTGTAGGATGTAAAATATAAATAACTTATTACAATCTTTAAAAATATTTAATAACTAGTATGTGCTTAAAAAAGCAAATAGAATTAGTTGTTGATCGATAAAACATTCCGTAGTAGCCGATACCGGAGTTCCCTTACGGACAACTTTGTTTTTGAAATAAATAAATTTCTTAATAAATGTCAAGATAAAAATCGGGTACAAATTATTTACTGCCCAACACGCGTATTAGATAAGTTTAAGACTCATCAGTTTTATCTTGACTCACTCCGTACCCCGTTTGGGAATCTTTTAGATGCAGTTTAAAAAAGTACATATAAAAGGGTTACCCCACAGTAAATAAAAATCGTTAAAATTGAATTTTCCATTCCATGTTTTTAAGTTTTTATCATGTAGTGATTCCTACACAAACGAATTAATATTGTTGTTCTGCACAACTTAATTTTTCAATTTAATAATATTTGGAACTTAGTTCATTAGAACAAGTTGAACTTGAGGCCTTTGATTAACTTTGTTAAACAAGTTATCGCGTTCAAAAATACGTTGAGAAACACGTGATTGATCTTTAGGATCTCTGGAATTAGTTGATTTGCGGGTCATATAGCTGTTTCTAAACTGTTAAGTGCTTCAAAAGCAAAATATCCTACCTGAGACAATTTCTATCTAACTTAATTAGTTTCAGCATTGTATACGGTCTACTATTTAAAAGTTGTGTGAAATTTTAATTTTTTATGTATACACAAGATACCCGGCCTTGTATTTCGAAATTTTGAAACAATATAAATGATACGTAAATTATTTAAAAGTAATCAAAATGTATTTTTTATTACCGCCTGTCACGTAGGCCCTAGTTTGCACCGTACTCGAATACCAAGGGGAGTTTAGTTTCCTGGTATGTTCTTGACATTTTGACGCACTCACCACCTTTTTAAATCCACAGTAGTCGTTAATAACCTATATGTTGAAGCGGATTGAAACGTATGTAGTCTATATAGTTATTTTATCTTCTTTATATGCATATCAGCTACCGGATGGTTCCCACTATTCTGTCATTTTCCATTCTACCCCAGATCAGGGCCTTACATATAAGCTCTTCCATAGAACATACTCCAGTCCACTGAAGGATGTCGTAATTATAATTATAACCAGTTTGGAAACTACTCTTTCTAACCTTTCTTATTGATAAATAATTAAGTTGTTTGTCATTGATTACTAAAGAAATGACCCGAACCTGTTCTTTTTTGAATTTACACCTTAATTTTAAATAAGTTAAACAACTGATTTTCGGAGACGAAAGTTTCCGTGGTTTAAATCCTAATATAGGTATTTACTTTTATACGGATTTGAATAATAAACATTTGTGACCGGTGTATTTTGATGGTTGGGGTTCAATAACCATACTCTCTCAGGAATGGTTAGGCCGAGTCTGTACACGTCGTACACATCATCCGAATCTGATTGGGTAATGGGGTTACTTGTTGACCTTAAATTGAATAGATTGCAATGGCATCACATTAGTGATTTAAAATAAACCTTAGGTTAGGAACCAACATCCGAATTTGACCGGAATTTTTGTAACGTTTTACATAAGTAATACCATAATTTTTTACTTAAAGTAGTGATTGTATCCCAATTTGCAAGTGAATTTATTTTGTTTGATAATTGAAACTCTTTTAATCTGGCTCATTATTTAGCTACAGGTAGAATGCAATTAAGTAGGGTAATATTGTTGGTAATGATAGGATGAGGAAAAGTAATGCTAATGTGAAGAAACAAAATTATTTTTACTTTCATGCAACATACCTTAATTGTTCAGGATGTTTAAATTCTAGAAACAGCGGTATGTTGTTAAACCTTCCTGATTATATTTTTTGTAAAATTAGTTATGTTTATGTATAAAGTTTGTATGCCATTATTTAATGGTAAACATTCCTGACTAAATTAGAGTATTATAACCAAAACTGAATAACTATTTTACATACCTCTCTTTTACGAAGCAGGATTAGGTTTTAGGCCCTATACTTAGCGGGGTGTTTGTTTGATGAAATTCATATGCGTACCTGACTGACAAATTTTGTGATGCGTCATCCAGGCATGACAACTTTTCAAGGTTTAATCCCTTTTGATTGTTGTCCCAACCGAAACAGTGTATAAAATTTTCTGTGATGTAGTCTCCATATTCGTAAATGTCCAGACAAACGGTAGTAAACATTTTAGTATTCTGAAGAATATATACTACGCTAAGACTAATCCACATTTTTGTTTAGAATTATTGAATATAATATTTTTTTGCATAAGGGAATTGTAAACACAAGTCAAAAAATCTGGTGTGAAACAATCACACAACTTTCTCTTGCCAATGCAAATAATTAACAATAAACCTAACATTAGTAACACAATATTAGAAATAAACAAAAAACTAACCTCAAAAACATTAGTGAAATACGCAAAATTAAATTCGACCTCAGTTAGGCTTAAAAATAAGGAAAATCGCTCCTACACTCTAAACTAGGCACTGTACAAAAAAAAGCTTAAAATAAAAGTTGTAGATCTTTTAATTTTCTACAAATTTTATTATACACACTTTTGTCGTAAAATGCATTTTAAGACCAAAATCTAAAAAAAATCGATTTTTCACACGTTTTCGTGAGAAAAAAACAGAAAATTGCTAATTACCGCTAAACTAAGCGTTATAAAAAAACATGTTTCAAATAAAAGTTGTAGAATTTTACATTCTCTACAACTTTTATTATATAACGTTTTGCGCTAAAATGCATATTAAAGCCGCAATCTTAAAAAGAAAATGTTTTTACGTAAAAACAGCCTTACCCAGAATTTCAGCAAACATGGCGCCTACCCTATCTTGTAGAGAATAAAAAATTGAATAAATGAGGTGATTTATAAAAAAATCGTAGGACCAGTTTTTGAGAAAATCGCAAAAAAGTGAAAAATTACACGAATAAACTACTACTTCCGGTTGACCGATTTTGATGAAAATGTTCATATCGGGTCCGGTAGTGGTATGTAACTTAAGTTTCACGTTTCAAGTTCGTACAATGTTCCGTTCTTGAGATATTTTGTACACACACACACACACACAGACCAATAGCTAAAAACATGTTTTTTGGGTTCAGGGGGTCTGAAAACGTATAGATCCGGTGAAAACTCGATTTCTTAAAATCGACATGAAAACAATACTTTCCTTCCTATATATTCATATAGGCAAGTGAAAGTAAAAAGTGACTTATGTTTTTTGTTTTTACATTGAAAAATGAGATATTTCAAAAAATGTTTTAAAACTAATTGTCATACTACAACTACGATAACATTTTTTGAGGAATTGTGTTAATTTATCAATTATTTAAGTAATTTGCATTAAATTTATACATTTTCAACTTACATTAATATTATATTTTTTCTGCTGTGACAAAATTGGTATAACATTTTCATCTCGCTGTTCATGTAACAACTTCAAAACGATATTTAACTATTTTAGGCTAGCATACTTCCATCAATTGTTACGCAACTGTTTTGTTTAACTTACAATTAATGTGCGTACTATGAAAAGGTAAATATTTCTGTAGGTGGTTTTCCATGTTAAGGTACTCAAGAATATGGGATAGGAGAGAATAAGGATGGGCTGAATTTTGTAACCAACTAAGCGTTCTGTTTTCATTTTACTCATGTGATAAATGTTGCGCAAATATTTTAGTAGCAATTGTAACATTTATCTCATATATATTTAGGCATACCACAATTGCTTTGTCATTTTGTAGCCCTTTTGATTAGTAAGATCACATAATTTAAGTTTCTCTATAGTGTAATTTTTTAAAATTTTATATAATTTCTGGATGACATGAACATTCTACCCTAGATTCTAATCCAACTGTAGCATCAAAAAAAAAATTTGTAAACGAGTCTAAATAACAGCATATATCACTTATAATCTTAGGGACAAGGACAGAAAAACTGTTTAAATAAGTAATACTTCAATCAAAAAGAAAAAAAATACAAACAATACGGTCGTTAGAACTGCACTAAAAAAATTTATATGAAATACATACGTAACAAAATCCAGACATGAATTAAAATCACGATTTTGACAATTTATAAAGTATACTTGACATAGGCCTATGTTCAAAACACAGTGTCTCCAACACTGTACAGTTAGGCCCACATAACAACCGGGATGTGCAACGTCATAGCTTTAGTATACTGCCGTGAACAAAAACATTTATCACAACTCGATGGGACTTTTACATTGGACCCACATTACCGAATTCCCCACTAAAAGGGTCAGTAATCACTTCTTTGTACCTTGGCATGTTGTGACAGAGCTTCTAATGTGATACTTCGAAGGCGGTCACTCTTTGATTTTTTCCCCACAGTGTTCTCTCTCACTCTCTCGTACTACCTGCTACTTGCTTAAGTCATCAACCCTCAACACATTTTCTATTTATTCCATATTTTTTCCCCACAGTGTTCCCTCTCGCTCTCTCCCCGTAACTCGGTACTACTCGATGTACCCTTCTGTACACCGCTCTTCGACCACGAACTCCCTCTCATAACTCTCTCTCTCTCTCTTTCCCTTAACCCTCTTCCTTCTTCCACCCCTCTCGCTCTATCTATCTCAATCTACCACTATCTCTCTATCTATCTGTTTTCAAGAATTGAAAAGAAGCAATACGCACACCACAGAACAAGCACGCACGTGCGCGAATATGTTGAACTCATACTTTCCTTTTGTTATTGTTATACTTTTTTGGCGGAATGTGTAAGTAGCGGGGCAGAGACAGTGTTTTCAGGAACGCACGAAACTGCAGTCATAACACACCTCTATGCCTTTCTTTCCTCTAGTTTGTAACGGTTATTCAGCACGGTTGTTGCACGGGCGTAGCTTCACATATGAGAAGGCAGTCGTAAAGCTATAACTAATAGTCTACTATAAAAGGAACTATACTATAGTATAGTATTTTCCTATCGAGTAAGTATAGTACTTTCCCTATGGACGGTCACATTTAGTGTGCGATTTGTTGTAAAAGTCTATTTATTCGCATCAATTTTTGTGTTTTTCTTAGTTGTTGTTTGTTATTACTTGGTTGTGTCCGTGATTATTCGACAACACATGCATTAACGATGGCGGATGAACCTTCTTCTTCCGGCAGTATTATTGAACATAAAAAAGGGAAACCTTTACGAAGCAGGGAAAAGACAATCGTAATTAATATTGTCAATAAGTTTACTAATAAATATCCTAGCCTAGAAATTTAAAGAGATAGAATCACTTACTGCTGACGATACCAGTGTATCGTGTTCAAGTGTTCACAGAGTACGAAACGAATTGAAACAGAGTGGTGTTTTAAAAACCCCTGTTAAAAAACGAAAACGCCTGCTGTAGACAAATTTGATGATTTCAACAAAAATGATTCAGACTTATTATTCATCAATTTATTTAGAAACAAGACACCTACTATAAATAAGATATTGTCAATTGTCACTAATGACCCTGAATTACGCAACATTCCACTCTTCATAAAAACTAATTCTATCTACGGGGTTTAAATTCAAAGGCAGAAATAGAAATTCCATATTAGTGGAAAGAGACGATATAGTGATTTGGCGGAAGAAACATTTAAAAACTATAAAGGAATTGAGAAACGAAGATAAAGTCATTTTTTACTTTTTCTTGCCTATATGAAAATATAGGTAGGAAAGTGTTGTTTTCACGTCGTTTTCCAAAATCGAGTTTTTACCGGATATAGACGTTTTCAGACCCCCTGAACCTAAAAAATAAAAAATATGTTTTTGGCTATTTGTGTATGTGTGTGAACAAAATACCTCAAGAACAGAAGATCATCGTACGAAGATAAAACTTGAAAGTTAAGTTAGATACAATTAGAAAACCCAACACGAACACTTTCATCAAAATCAGTCAGCCGAAAATAGAAGTTTATTCTTGTCATTTTTCAGTTTTTTACGATTTTCTCTAAAACGGTTCCTACGTTTTTTTATTTAAACACCTCATTTTCTACATTTTTTATGCTCCACAAGATAGGGTAGGCGTTATGTCCGCTGAAATTCTTGGGGAGGCTGTTCTCTCGAGGAAAAAATGTTTTTTTAAAATATTTTGGCCTTAAACTGCATTTTAGGGAAAGATTAATTATAATAAAAGTTGCAGAGAATTTAAAAACCTACAACTTTTATTTCAAACATTTTTTTGTATAACGCTTAGCTTAGCTGTAATTAAAGATTTTCTGTTTTTTTTCCAGGAAAATCTGTAAAAAAAATTATTTTTAAGATTTTAGCCGGAGTATGCATTTTACGACAAAAGTGTATATAATCAAACTTATTGGAAATTATAAGATCTACAACTTTTATTTTTCGAATTTTTTTCTGCATAGCCTAGTTTACCGTGAATGAGTGATTTTCCGTAGGCCAATAGGCCTACGCTTAATAACAATTAAGCCAAATTAAAGTTGATTTTCATTTTACATCATTCTCTCATGATTAAAATAAGATTATGATTTTTGAGATAAGTTTTTTGTTAATTTCTAATGTATTATAACTAATGTTTGGTTTTATTATTTATTATTTGTATTGGCAAGAGGAAGTCGTTGGAGTGTTCACACAAGATTTTTACTTAGACGAAATGTGGTTGAATGAAAGACATAAGATTAATAAACCTTGGTGCGATACTTCTATAAAAACTCCTCAACGGGCATTTTTGGTGGGGTTAAGCTCAGGAATAAAATCACCTACGAATACAGATTAATCATTATAGGAAATGAAAAAGGGTTTGTTGATGGTGGTTTGCTATACACCTGTTAGTATTCAAGTACTTTCATATTGGTAGTGAGTACGCTTTAAATACCATATCAACCTGTAAGAAGGGTCAAGCGCTAAAATGGCCTCGAGACCTTTACGCAGAAAATCTGTGAGTAAGTTAAAAAAATTACTGCTAACTTCATCAAACAAAAACATATTTTTTTCTTTGTGTAGTATATATTAACTTATTACTTTCTCTTGCCTATATGAGTATGTAGGAAGGAAAGTATTGTTTTCATGTAGATTTTTTGAACCCCTGAACCGAAAGAACATGTTTTTAGCGATTTATCTGTGTGTGTGTGTGTGTGTGTGTGTGTGTGTGTGTGTGTGTGTGTGAGCAGAATATCTTAAAAATGGAACATCGTACAAACATGAAACTTGAAACTTAAGTTAGATACTATTACCGGACCCGGCATGAACATTTTCATCAAAATCGGTCAACCGGAAGTACTACTTTATTCGTGTCATTTTTCACTTTTTTGCGATTTTCATAAAAACGGTTTTTACAATTTTTTTAAAAATCGCCTCATTTACTAAATATTTTATGTTCTACAAGATAGGGTAGGCGCTATGTCTGCTAAAATTGTTGGAAAGGCTGTTTTCGCGTAAAAGTTTTTTTTAAGATTGCGGCTTTAATAAGCATTTTAGCGCAAAAATGTATATAATGAAAGTTGTTGACAATTTAAATTCCTACAACTTTTATTTCAAATTATTTTTTGTGTAACGCTTATTTTAGCGATATAGCGACTTTCTTTTTCTCTCACGAAAACGTGTAAATCGATTTTTTAAAGATTGTAGTCTTAGCATGCGTTGTAGGACAAAAGTGTATAATCAGATTTATATGAAATTAAAAGCTCTATAACGTTTATTTAGAGCATTTTTCTCGACAGAGCCTAGTACACAATTCCTATTCAAGTGTAATTATTATATTTTCTAGCAAAAGACGAACAACCTTGTCCATTGATGGGGGTGGGAGATATTTGTAGGCTGTCAGTTCCAAAATTAAGAGTGTTTGTTCCTTAGTGCTATTACAAATTTAATAGATTGATGCATTTCGAACAAAAAAACATTAAAAAAATGTAAATATTTTAGCGATTTATCAATTAAGTATGAAAGTTTGTTAACGTAATGAAACTGAAATTCTTACTTACAAAAAAACTATGTACCTAGCCAAAACTTATATACATAATCAAAGTTTCGTTATATAATCTAAAAACTCTATCGTGTAATAGTTAATAGTTTTCAGTGTGGGTGACAAAGATTAAGTAGTAGAAAACATTGAGGGTTCTTTCGAATTTTAGTAATGTATTTTTTTTAAATAAATTTCAACATTTACCGTATTACATTGCTGGTATATTTAAAAATATTACAGAAATTGTACTTCTCATCAACGTCACTGATTAAATCGATTACGTCGAAATCAAACACGTAAGAAATTGGTAGATGGTCGATTATGAAATATCACTATAATGGCGTGACCATTATCATTTATTTATATAGCGTGAAAAAATATTACAGCTTTTAGAATGGTAAAAAAATTTGGATATATTTTAAGGAAAAGTTTACCGGAATGTGTTTGTAAAAATAATTACGGTATTTTGATTTGTCTTTTTTTAGGAAAGACAGGTAGTTGTTTTTAATAACGAGGTAGGCATGAGAATTTATTCTGAGTTTACCCATCTTAGCAAAATTAAAATTAGATGAATACGTAAATGGAAATGTTTTGCCGGATCGCCATTGTGTGTGCTGAGCACGCACATTGAAATTATTTTTATTTCTTTCATGCCTCTCTTTTTCATTCATTTTTCTTTCGTCTTCATACGGTTTGTTAATTTATTTCATTTTTTCTATCCGCCCTTTCTACCTCATCACTGCCGTAATAATTACCATTTTATAATCTAAATGCGGGTGAACGCATGTTCCACCCTTCTCACCCATAATAAAAAAAACTGCCCCATATGTTGCCCACTACAGGAAAGAGAGGAATCTCCATATTAATGTAAATTAAAAGTGCTTTTATTTTATTGTAACTAACGTTCTTGTTTTTGAATTTTCTATATTATACAGAAACTGAAACAAGAAATTTGTACTATATTTTAGGATGTTCTTAAACATTAGGGCTGTATTATTTGCTAGACAAAGGAATGTTAATTAATTTCAAGAAGCATTAAAATTTTTATATTTTAAAAATATAAATCTGTTGTGAATTTTAGGTTGATAGAAAAGAATTGTGACAATATCTAAATGGCAATTTTTTTTGAGAATTTTCGAGGAGGACCGAGATTTCAAAAACTTTAACGTAAATAATAAGAGTGATAAATAGGGTTTCCAAGACATAGTTATAAATAATACGTAGGCCTACTATAAATGGTTATGTATAGCACAGGTAGGCCTACCTATTGTTGCACGGCTGTTGTGAAAGAGACGGGTACCTATTTAGATAATTGGCTTTTTTGTAACACCTTTTATTCAATCCTTATATGTTTACAGTTTGTTAAGATTTATCCAGAAGCCGTCAGAAGATACATAATAAATGTTTTATTACTCTTGACACGGATATTTAAATTGTACTGTAATTATCATATTATTACTAAAACAGATCACAAAATACTTTTAACACAAATATGTACCAAAACTGACTTACTTCATTTAATTTTGGATTAGCTAAGCCTAATGGAAAAAATATTGAAAAAGTAGCAGGATTTATTTACTTAGGAAGCAGAATTTCAGAGGATCGAAGAAAACATATATTATAACCATTAGAAAAAAACAAGCCAACAGCGCATTTAGTTCAACAAACGTTTTATATCATCCAGTAACTTATCCTGTCAATTCGGAAAAGGTTTTTAAATTGGTTTGTATGACAAACGTGCAAAATTTTGGCACTTACTTTCTTCTTCAGGTGTTCCGAATGCTGGCGATCATCATAGAAATTTTCACTTAGTTCGTTGCAATGCAAAATAGATCTTCTGTGCTGTACAATATACTCTTCTAAATTAGCTCACTGCAAAATAGTAAAACCAAGTTCTGAGATTTTGAAGCCACATATAAAATGCCTCAGTTTCTTTGTGTTGGCGTTATCTAAGGTTCAGTATTTTACACTATACAGGAACACTGAGAAGATATAAAATCTTAGATGTTTCATTTTTGTTTGAAGAGTAAGGTTGTGACTTTCGAGTATGGAACTGATTTTATTATATACTGCTCTTACCTTGCCTATACAACGTTTTAATTCCTGTGTACTGTAACAATGCTCATATTTTTTACTTTCTATTGCCTATATGGATATATAGGAAGGAATGTATTGTTTTAATGTCGATTTTTCGAAATCGAGTTTTCATCGGATCTACTAGTTTTCAGACCCCTTGAACCCAAAAACTATGTTTTTAGCAATTGGTCTGTGTGTGTGTGTGTGTGTGTGTGTGTGTGTGTGTGTGCGTGCGCGCACGCGCGCGAACAAAATATCTAAAGAATGGAACATTGTACGAAGTTGAAACGTAAGACTTAAACCAGTTACTACTACCGGACCCGACACGAACATTTCATCAAAATCCGTCAACCGAAAGTAATAGTTTATTCGTGTCATTTTTCACCTTTTTGCGATTTTCTCAAAAAAAGCTCCTACGATTTTTTAAAAATCGCCTCATTTACTACATTTTTTATGCTCTACAAGATAGGGGAGGTTCCATGTCTGCTGAAATTCTTCGAAAGGCTGTTTTCTCGTAAACAAATTGTTTTTTACGATTGCGGCCTTAATATGCATTTAGCGCAGAAATGTATATAACAAAAATTGTAGAGGATTTACAATCCTATAACTTTTCTTTTAAATATTTTCTTAACAACGCTTACTTTAACGGTAATTAGCGATTTTCTGTTTTGTTCTCACGAAAACGTGTAAAAAATCGATTTTTTTAAAAGATTTCAGCCTTAGTTCGCATTTTACAACAAAAGTGTATATAATCAAATTTATAGCAAATTAAAATATCTAAAACTTTTGTTAAAAGCATTTTTTCTCTACAGAGCCTAGTTTAGCGTGAATGAGTGATTTTCCATATTTTTAAGCCAAACTGAGGTTGATTTTCATTTTGCGTCTTTTACTCATGACTAAAATTAGGTCATGTTCATTGAGGTTAGTTTGTTTGTTTATTTCTAATGTTTTATTACTAATGTAAGGTTATGTTGTTAATTATTTGCATTGGCAAAAGAAAGTAATATGAGTGTTTCACACCAGATTTTTCCTGGTAAAAATACTGTTGCACCCTTTCTATTCGAATCTGGTAGATAAAATATGAGCTCCATTCACATGCTCTCTGCTAATTATTATATACTTTGTGTCCAGAACATTGATGCTAAGTCCAAACCACTGAATGCATTGAGCTATCCTGTTCTTCAATTGTTGTAAATCTTCACGGCTGTTTTCCAGTACCGTGGTGTTGATAGTATATGTACTGTTATTTATCCTGATTCCATCAAGAAAGGTCCCTCTTTCACACCATTCAGGGCTTCAACTAATTAACTTTAATTATCATGGTAAAATTCGATGGACTGAGAAAATAATTGGCGAGCTGGAGGAGGGAGAGTACTATGAAAATTGATATTGAAGAGTAAAAACTGAATTGACAAATCATGTAAGATACTGTGTTGTTTAGGCCAACAGCCGAATGGCTGGTTTGAACATCTAGAGCATTATTGGAACAATAATTTACGAAGTAAAAACGAAGAGTGAGGTGGTTTACTATGCCTTCCTCACTGAGTTGAAAGAGAATGCTTGTCAGCATTCCAGCTCTCCGAAAAGCACTCACTTTCCACCCTGCAAATGACACCTTCATTTCATTCACCACAGGGTCTAGCTGTAGAGTAAAATTCATTACTGTCAGAGGAGATAATTCTGAACACTGTCTTTTACACTTCTACCTCTTCTGTTCTTACAACATAGTCGTATTGGCTGACTATGTGCTAAGAAACTGAACTATTTTTTGTAGCCGTGGAACCGACTGATCTAGTGCAATTAGTTTAACACTCCACGGCCCGTTATGGGTGATATAAGATACTATTGGAACAATAATGTGAGGTTATGAAAGGTGTTAGAGCCAGAGGAATACCTAGACTGTAGTATTTGTGTCTAGGTATGAAGGTTGTTTGATGTTATACGAGTAGTTACCGGGAATTGAATGATATAAAGCTAATGAATGAGGGGTGTGACGAGCTGCTGCCAACCAACCTTAGAATTGATAAGGGAAAAAACAAAAGCCCGAGCTAAAATTTTGTAAGTGAAATATACGTAACAAAACCAATAGACAACAGTAGTTTATTGAAAACAGTCTGTTATTTTTCGTTAGAATTTGTTGGTAGCTTTTCATAAGGTGCCAAATTTCTTACTAGATAAAAATTTAGCTCAAAATAATTTCTAAAAGAAATGAGGAGGGCTCTTATTCCTGATGGCTCCATTACTGACGTTCCGATTAATGACGCTTTACGTGCTGACTTGTACATTTAACGCATATACCTATTCTTAAACATTATTTTTATGCGATGCAGTACTTGTAGCAAGCTGTATGAATGTTTACGTAGAATGTACTAATGTTTTCTTTAAGTTAGCATAAATTAATGTCTTAATGTTGAGCAAAACAATAAACTTAGTATCCGGTTAATTTACTGTATAAATAGATAACTTTGTTTACGTTGGGCTATTACGTCTACTACAGTTGTATATTTTAATATGTAATCAATAATGTTGTGTAACATCGAGAAGTTCGACAGTAGATTGTAAGTCGGAACTAAAACGTAACACAAATGTTGCGCTACAATAAAGTGAGCCAGAGATAGAGTCAACAGCTTGGAGTATAACATGAAGTTAAAGTGAAGAGTGGAACATAGTGTAAGCAGAATCTATCCCACCAGTCTGTAATAGCAGTAAAACACAAACATTAAATTCCGAAGCTGTTCTGTTGCTGAGCACTTGTTTCAGTTGCTTGTGTAGTTGTAGTAGAAATTTCAGGAATGATACTTCTACAATACGTAGTAACAGACGGTTGGGAATCTAATCAATCGTTATAGGGAACCACACTCGAATAAGTGAGCGTTTGAATACAACGATAAAGTTAAATTAAAATTTATAGATAGTATAACATAAAAAAATATTGACGTGTGTATATTAGTAAAAGTAAAGTTCATTCCGGATGCCTTTAATCAATTACTTTCAAAATAGTTTTTAATTTTGTAATTATTTACTTCAAATTAGGAGTGTTGGTGGGAAATTTCATGACGGTGAGACATTTCATCTAATCTCACTAAACGTTACGGAATGGATCTCATATAAGAGAGTCTTGCTGCAAAGCGTTGTTATTTGCTATTACCACTGGTTTCTACTTTTTCGCTCTTTGTCTGTAGTGAAAAAATCGGATTAAGTAAATACTGTGAAAAGGAAAGTTTTTGTGCCCTTGTTCAACTGATCTTTACATTTCTTCATGACCTCTAAATGCCAAAATGCGGTTTTTAAAGGAATGACCGGCTGTATGCACGTTTATGAACTCTTTTTATTCGTTCTGAAGTAAACCAGCTGGACCGTTTGCGCTGGTATTTGAAAAGCTTACTGTGGTTCTCTTAATCAACCAAAAGACTTTTTAGACGTATTGTGGTCACAAATTAACGGTAATAAGATAAAAAAATTGAACTTTTTCAAAAATCGCTTTGACATCCATGGTCTATACTTCCCTTATTACACATTAGCAGCTCTAATCAGAAAGATATAAATGTTATTTTCCTGAAACTCTTAGGGAGACCTTTTTTGTCTACATTGTTTTTTTCCAGAATGTCAATCTTCAGGTGAATTTTAGATCAAAACTCTACATCGTATGAACTGTTTAAGATAATTAAAATCACTACGAGTTTAGAGTTTGACATACTTAGTCTAATATCTAATATTATATTAGTCTAATTATACTATGTACTTAGTCTAATTATATGTCTCATACTTAGTTTATCTGTCGTTTGTAATCTTGTTTGATGAACCGTATCAAAGTCAGTGTTTTTGAAAATTACTGCTTTAAGGTCTTAGCATACCGTAACAGTAAAAACGTACATCAAAAGTTGAAAAGTATAAAAAAATTTCAGAATTTTATAGAGTAATAAGTCGTTTTCTGTAAAACAACAACATTGAAATCTAATTACCAACCAGTTGATGCGACTTAAAATAAATAAATTTAAAAAAACAAACATTAAAATCTTTTCATTTTTTTATCCGAGGTGGCGAGAAAAACTCATGTTCACTCCACTCCCTCACGATGGGGGCAGTAGTGTTGGGCTCTATCGAGGCGTCCTCGTCCAGCCCTAAGGAGGCCGCAACTGCCTACCAACCAAAAACCCCGCCTCCTGGTCACTTGATCCGATATTTATATCAAAACATTAAAATCTGAACATTCACATTGATTCGTACGTAATTGTTGACCGTAGCTACTCTTCAATATTGTTCGATAATGTTGGCATTACATAACTCTTAGTATTTGTACTTTGTTCTAGAACATTTATATACTTCTATGACTTTCTCTGAGCAACCCTACCGTTCTGTACCACAAATCCACATGGGTTTTAAAATTTTATTATGTAGAGGCAACTGATGTCCAAGTAACGAGTATTAGTTTCTGTACATGATATCCAACTCAGCTCAATTTATCTTAATATGGTTCTTGTTGATTACTTAAAATTATAAAAGGTGTTAAAGTAAAATAAAAATTTGTTTCAAATGAGTAATTTTTTTAGTTTAGTTGAAGTGACTTTAACTGCTTGTTTATTAGAGACAACGTTGGATTGTGTATCCAATAAAGTGGGTTTAGCTTTGTAAAAATTAGCCGGTATTCGAACCCAGGACCTACGCGTTGTAGGTTGGCGCTAACCACTACGCTACGGAGGCAGCCAAGTAGAAAGTCGTATTAAACATTGGCTAAAATTAGGTAATACATTTTACACTATAATTTACTCGAATTAGTTAAGTTGCCATTTTTACTTGTTATGAAACTATTATTTAAAAAAAATAAAATTACTAAAGCATCTTCTAAGTTGTATAAATCAATATACAGGGTGATTATAAATGAAATAGACACTTTCGATAGCTTCTTAAACATCGAACTGGTGTATTTGAATATAGTAAATGATGTAGGTTTGTAGGAAATTTTTTAAAGTATAATATGTTGGTACAACAGCTGTTGCTAGTATTTTGTTGTTTGCTGCTGTAACAACGACCAGTCTAGCAAAATGGCCGCTACTCAAGTTGAGAAAGCTTATTGTGTTCTTGAATTAGCCAAAACAAACTCGGTTAAGGTTCTGCAACGTCATTTCAGAACAAGATACGGTAAACCACCACCACCAAGGCAATCAATCTATGACTAGTATAAACATTTTGAAAACAGTGGATGTCTTTATAAAAGGAAGAGTACTGGAAGACCTTCTGTTACAGAAGAACAAGTTGATAGTGTTCGTGATGTTTATGTACCAAGTCCAGGAAAATCAACTAGATCAGCAAGTTTAGAATTGGAAATTCCTCAACCGACTGTGTGAAAAATTCTGCGGAAACGTTTGAAAATGACACCTTATAAATTGCAATTAGTACAAAGTTTAAATATTAGTGATAAAGTCGTACGTAAAAAATTTTGTCTGGAGATGCAACATTGTGTTGAAAATAACGACGCATTTTTTAATTTTTTTAATCGCCTAATTTTCAGTGATGAATGTAATTTCCACATTAGTGGAAAAGTTAATAGACATAATATTAGAATATGGGGTACAGAAAACCCAAAAATAACTTTACAGCATACACGCGATTCCCCTAAAGTAAACGTTTTTTGCGCATTATCTGGTGAAAAGGTTTACGGGCCGTTCTTCTTTTACGAAGTGTCAGTAACTGGAGTAATTTATCTGGACATGTTAAACGAATGGTTAATGCCTCAACTCCAGGAAGATAGTGATATCTTCATGTTTGTACTAGATGGATCTCTGCCTCACTGGCACTTACAGGTCAGAAATATCTTGATGATCGTCTTCCTAGACGATGGATCAGCCGTGCCAGTGAGGTTTACATTGTGTTTACGCCGTGGTCACCCCGTAGTCCAGACTTAACGCCCTGCGACTTTTTCTTATGAGGTTATGTAAAAGACAAGGTTTTTGTACCATTGCTTCCTGTAGATATCGATGAACTAAAACAACGTATCGCATAAATGCTCTTGCCACAGTTGACCGTTATATGCTTGATCGTGTGTGGGAAGAATTCGACTACCGTATTGATATCTGTCGTGTTACAAATGGTGCACACATTCAACATCTGTAAATATTTGCAATAAAACCTTAATGAATTCTATATAATCATGTAATTACCTTAAATTTTCAAACATAAATTTTCTATAAGCTATCGAAACTGTCTATTTCTTTTACAATCACCCTGGATGTATTTGCTTTAATTGAATACTGTGTTATTCAATAATTGAATCGCTTATTTATGAAAGGCCTCTTGTCACATTTTCGGTCATTTAAAAAAGTATGGGTATTGTTTTCTTAAACAACCATCCATCGATTATATTTATGAAATGCCTCGTGTCTCATTGCTGATTTATCGATATAAGGCTGTCAAAAAATGGTTTATTTATAAAAAGCCTCATGTCACAGACAAAAGGCTTTACAAAAACAAACAGTGTTAACAACACTGGTAGCTGTTTATTAAACACCTGACACAGCATATTGTTTAGTTTACAATTTTTTATTAAGAAAGGTGGAGTGTGTTTTGAAGACTACTATTCTTGTATTTAACGTGAGTGTTTACTTGAAAATATGTCGGAAAGTGATAGTACTGTGAATGAGGACGTTCAAAACAATAAACGCAAGAAGTGTATTCGTAACACAGAAAAGTATAAAGCAAATGTAATTAACCCATATAATCCGAGATATTTTTTCGTGAAATTTTTCTTTGAAATTGGCTATACATGTTCCTAATTTTCTATTTTGAAGAGTAGACTATGTTATTTGAAAAATGTTTACTGTCTTCCAGGTGAAAACGGAAGTTGCGAAAACGCAACACTAGGCACATACAGTAGCATTAGCTACTGTTGCGAGAACGCAACACTAGGTATACGCAATATCACGTTGGATAAATAAAATTTTCAGTATGTTTACTGGTTATTTTAGTTTAATATTTTATTTTTTTCAATCAATGTTCTTACATATTATTTATTTATTTTTTTGTTATAAACTAATCTAATCAAAAAATTTATTCTACTTCAGTGTGTTGTTACAAATTTGTGATACAATTACATATTACTAATTAACAGAATAATGATAGCCTACTAATGATAACCTAAATAATAAAAAAGATGAATCGGATGTTTTAGGGAGATTTTCTGCAAACCGAAAAAGAACAGATGCACCCAATCCAAGCTCTCTTTTATTTTCTCTTGACTTTTCAGCGCCTTGATAAATGTCGAAATCAATACAATAGCCTAATTTTAAATTGTGACACCACGCTTTATAACCAAAGCGAATTGGGTTTCCTCGAATAAATTGTTTCATGCCATGTCTTCCGTAGTAAGGGATCATCGATTCATCGACGCTAGATTCGTGCTCCCAAATTATGAATTCTTTGCATTTCTCTTTCAGTGACGTAAGGTAGGGTCTAATTTTTGAAACCCGATCTTCTTTATCTAATAGTTCGTTGTCGTTCAAATGTAGGAACCGCATGACTTCATCAAATCTATCACGACGTATTGCGTCTGACACAAGAATGTTGTGAGTGCCAAGACTTTCTTCCCAGTACATCCGGCGCCTTGGAACTTGAATATAGCCACTAAGAATTATGATACCAATGAAAACTCTTATTTCATCAACTGACAAATGAACCTGAGGTTTACCTTTTTGTGTAGCGTATACAACAGTTTGCTTTACTATCCATTCAATCAAGTCATCATCGAAAAAAATCAAAAATTTCATTTGGAGTCAACGGACGATCAATAAAACGTGGTTCATAGAAAAGTGGATTTTTTTCTGCCACTTTCGTTTTTATTTCTGTCGTTCCGATATCTGTCTTTTCCCATTCCCGCTTCACATCTGTTGAATCAGTATTTTTCCATTTGTAATTTTTTTTATTATTTTTATCAGAATTCCTCCGGTTCAGATTTTTTTTGTTACACCAGAAGAACTGGGAACTCTAGTATCTACGTGAGGCAATTCTTCATTTTGTACTTCCGTATTTCCATCATACCTAAGCTCATTTTCATCGTTTCTACACTCAAGTAGTAATTGTCCTTCAGAACGTAGCTGATTTGCGTTCAAGTTATTTACATCACCGCCAACATCTTCATCACCGCTGTCTTCGTCAGTGTCGTCTCCAAATATTGCAGGTGGTGTACAAAACACATTAATGTTTCCTGCATCCAAAAAGCAGGGTCTTCCTCTTCATCTACATGTTGCAGATAGTCAAGTATCTCATGTACATTCATTTGCCTAAAAATGAAATAAAAATATCACTTGTTGGAAAAAGACATCATATCGGCCTAGTGTTGCGAAAACGCAACTTCAATTTTTGTCCCACGTTTATGAATATATTTATGCAGATATGACGGTTAGCTAAAATTACTAACTAATCTTTACTATCTAAAGCATGTAAAAATAATAGTAGCGTTAAATTAGCAGTTAAAATTTTAAAGAATCCTTACCTTTTTTCTCCCATGGTTTACTCTCGAAAAGAACGTGTACACAAGCTAGAAATTATAACAAAGCTGGAACTGAACTGACGAAACAAAACGGAAGGGAATTGATGGAATGCGACCTTGGTATGTTTAGTCTAAACTATTGTAACATCCACAAGTTTACAAACAACAAGATTAAACTACAGTCGGCGACAAAATAAACTCGGTGCATTATGTTGCAAAAACGCAACACTAGGATTATATGGGTTAAGAAAGTACGTGTGAAAGGATATGAATATGTTAACTATGCAGACAAATTTGTTGAAAAGCGTACAGTTAGATTACCATGCTCGTAAGTTAGAATACAAAAAATATTTTTTTAACTTAAATTTAGATGACGTAACGTAACATGTTACCTACAAATTATTTATAAATATATGTTAGGTCTTTGGCTTAGTATCTTTTTGAGGTTGTAGCATACAATTTTTATTAAACAATACTCTTTGGCTACTCATAAAAATTTAAGGTTTTGCTGCTGTACCCAACAGATAACAATATAAATTTTTGTTTCGAGTTCATTGGTGATTTTTCTTCTTTGTTTTCGTTGGTGCCGAATAAAATGTTTCGATAAAATAGTCAATGCAATGGCAATACTGTAAAATGTCCCATAATACGGAGATGAATCTGAATATTAAAGCTGGTTTACTAAAATAAAAAAACAACCGCAGTATTTTTGAAGAATCTATAATAAATTTAAGTCTAAAATAATACGGTTAAAAATGCTGTTAGTACTGACTTTCATTTACATTAACGCTGGGTTTATAATATGCATAGATGAAAAAAGATTTATAATTTATATGGCTTGGTTAATATCCGATTATAATACGTAAATAATTACAATATGAGCATATAATATGTAAGTATAAGAGAAACGACATACCATAATGGCCTTTTTACATTCATGGATTGAATACCTATGGTAAATACGAATGTTTGTAACAAAGGCTTCAGTACTATAAAGTTTGTTTCTGTCTAACGAATACTCATACAATCATTGATTTAATTTGCACAGTTTTAATTAAATATGTATGAACTAGATTTTAATATCAGTAATAATTCTGCGAATTAAAGGATAAATTAAAATTTTTCAAAGTGTAAAGACACAGAGAACAAGACATTGACTACATGCTACGGAAACTGGATGAGGAGTACACAAACTGGGGTCTATCAATAAGCAGAATGAAAACGGAGTATATAATTGTTGGAGGAAATGCTAAGGATTTGAGTCTTAGAGGTGAAATCATAAAGGCAACAAGAAGATTCAAATACCTCGGAGTTGTGCTATCGTCAAATGGGGGAAGCAATGAGGAAATAAATGCAAGAATTGGTCAAGCGCGGTCAGCAATAAGGCAGTTGAACAGTGTTCTATGGAATGGAAAAATAACAAAGAAAAATAAGATTCGCATTTACAGCACAGTCATTGAAACCATTGGAACATACGGTGCAGAAACTTGGGAGGTGAATAAAAGGTATGAAGCTAAGCTCAAGGCTTTGGAAATGGATTATTGGAGGCGATGTTGTGGATATACAAGAATGGACAGAGTGAGAAATGATGATATTCGAAGGAAGATGGGTCTGACTGAGAATATTGCCGATTGGATAGAGGCAAAGAGTTTGAAGTGGTATGGGCATGTGAAGAGAATGCTTCCTGAAAGATGGCCAAAGATATTATTGAACTGGGTCCCTGAGTCAAGCCGGAAAAGAGGAAGGCCGAAGCACTCCTGGCAGTATGGCATGGAGGTGGCGATGCAGGCGAGAGGGCTGACAGACAGTGACTGGTTGGACAGACAAATGTGGAGGTTATTAGGATGCGAGAGACGGCGACAGCTGTAAAACAAACTCGCTAATAAAAAAAAAAGTAAAGACACACTGAATGTTTACCTTCGAAATACAAAATTAATTACATATACGAATAAAATCGAATGCAATGTCAATACTTTGAGATTAAATTGTTGAAAAATTTAAGAAAATTTAGTTATGTACATTGGAACCGTATGAAGAAACTATAGAAAATGCTTATGAGCTGCTTGAGGATGAAGGAAAAGGTTAACCTCTTGAGCACAATGTAAACGTAAAAGCATTTTTACTTTTTTGTATGAAAAACCTTAGAATTTGCTCTTCATTTCTACAGGCTTCGCTATGTTTTTTTACCTCATTCAAAGTCAAAGGTTTTATAATATTTAAATATGTCTACTATAGTTCTGCCACGAAAGAAATTCGTTGTGTTTGAAGAGCTCTATCTCAAAAACAATCAAACGGAATAATTTGAACGCTACGTCAAATTAAAGCCTGCCTTTTTCTTCATTGATTGGCTTGACTTAAATTGTTTATTTAGGAATTAGTCAGAGATACAGCAATTTATCCATAAAAGTGCCCAGTTTTTAGCCGGTTTATCGTTTATGTGTTTTTAAACATCTGGTACGCCGTCCAAGCTTTACGTAAAAAATCGTTAGTTAAATGTGTGAAAGATCACAGATTTCTCTATAATACGAATATTTTAAAAGGGAAATCTTATGTTCCATTTTAATACGTCAGCCTTTTACATAAAAGTACTATTTTGGCAAGACGTAAAGATAGGAAACGATTTTTGGACTAAACCATGAACTTTTACAACAGTATTACGTCAAGCATAGCGTTTTCTAAATATAGTGGCAAATAAAACTGAAAAATAAATAAAAAATGATGTAGATGATTGTAGAAAATTTGATTTAACTAGAGCTACAACAATCTTAGGTTGCCGCTGACACGACAGTGGAAGTACACTCTGTTCTAAAACTTTATAATCTGTGATCCTTTTCGTTGTAGGAAATTAAATTTTTTTCGTAGAACTTAAATACATTGCCTCTAATGTCTTGATTGAAGGAATCAAAGTGTGAAACTTTTTGGACTTAAGATCTTATTTTCCCAGTAGTGGAGAATAATGGTTTACCAAGATAACTTTTCTGACTCCTTTACTTCATTACCGATTCTCGTAACAGGTATGTCGCTTATACAGCATGCTTCAGCGCAAAGTTCATTAATTTAAATAAAATTCACTATTCACGAAACAGAGGGTCTGACAGTCTTAAAAAAATTCGTTACGTTAAAACTACACTCCTCCCACCAATATGAATAGTTTTCCCCTTGATCCCCACTAAAGCCTTTACTTTTCCATTTTTTAGAATAGAAATATAGGTAAGGGAAACAGCTAAGAATACAATAAAAATTCACCGAGTGACTCACCGAATCCGAAATTACAAAAATCACGTTAGAACACGCTAAGAAAATATTCACCAGCACTTAGCCATGGTATAAAGCCGTTAACTGGATGGTTTTTTTAAATAAAAAGGATTACAGTATCAGCTGCATGTAAAATATGTGTACAAATTGTTTATAAATAATCAAGACACAAATATTTTATTTTGTTTGTAATAACAAGTTTGTTGCTATAATATTAATCATTTTATGAATATTGTACAAACGTGTAGATGTAAAGTTGTAGCTATTTTTATAGTAGCCATAACAAACAGTAGCAATGATGATCATTCATTTTTACTTTCTCTTGCCTATATGAGTAATATAGAAAGGAAAGTATTGTTTTCTTGTCGATTTTTCGAAATCAAGTTTTCTACACGTTTTCAGACCCCCTGAATCCAAAAAACATGTTTTAGCGATTGGTCTGTGTGTGTGTGTGTGTATGTGTGAACAAATATCTCAAGAATTAAACATCGTGCAAACTTGAAACTTAAAACTTAAGTTGGATACTACTACCGGACCCGACGCGAATATTTCCATCAAAATCTGTCAACCTGAAGTATTAGTTTATTCGTGTCATTTTTTGCTATTTTGCGATTTTCTTAAAAACGCAAAAAACATGTTTTTAGCGATTGGTGTGTGTGTGTGTGTGTGTGTGAACAAAATATCTCAAGAATTAAACATCGTGCGAACTTGAAACTTAAAACTTAAGTTGGATACTACTACCGGACCCGACGCGAACATTTCCATCAAAATCGGTCAACCTGAAGTAGTAGTTTATTCGTGTCATTTTTCGCTATTTTGCGATTTTCTTAAAAACGGTTCCTACAATTTTTTTTAAATTCACCTCATTTACTAATTTTTTTATGCTCTACAAGATAGGGTAGGCACCATGTCTGCTGAAATTCTTAGAATGGCTGTTTTCTCGTAAAAAATGGTTGTTTTAAGATTGTGACTTAAATATGCATTTTAGCGCAAAAATGTATATAACAAAAGGAAATTAAAAAATCTACAGCTGTTATTTAGAGCATTTTTCTCTACAGAGCCTAGTTTAGCGTGAAAGAGTGATTTTCCGTATTTTTAAGCCAAACAGGTTGATTTTTGTTTTGAGTCTTTCAGTCATGATTAAAATTAGATTATGTTTATTGAGGTTAGTTTTTTGTTTATTTCTAATGTTTTACTAATGTTACTAATGTATTACTAATGTTAGGTTATATTGTTAATTATTTGCATTGGCAAGAGAAAGTTGTGTTAGTGTTTCACACCAGATTTTATAATTTATTATATTTCATTTATTCATAGGTATCATCCTCTAATTTAGGCATCGATCGAATAACTACATTAGAATATAATTTAAGTAAATACTACGGCCTATTGATTTAGCCTTAAATCCACCGTTACAATAACGTTCCATAAAAACGTTGGCCACTAATACATAAAAGTTAAACGACCGCAAATAAATGTGCAAACTAATGAAATCATTTTTAGGTAATTCAAAATGAGCTACGGAATTATTTGCAGCAGGAGAACAAAGAAGTAAAGCCCAAGCCAATTGCTGTGAGCGCTGGGCTACGCATGCGCATACTTGACTTCGACCCTGCACACCCCTCCGACCTAAAGTTAGATGTGCAGACAAAGTGTTGTTGAAAAACACTTACTGTATTTTGTAGGCATGCTATTCTATTGTTGATTACATACGCTGCACTATTGCAGTACATACAAGAATATACTAATGCAGACGCACTTTTTTCCCAGCGCTCTCCTTGCAGAAATAGGCTATACATTTTTATAAGAGACTGTACTTGGAGGGTATACCGCTGTAAAGCCCAATTTCCTTTTAATAAGTTTAATAAGAGTGCTTTATTATCACACGTCTGTTTCTGTTTCATTTGTATTAATACAAAATACTATACATGGCACAATACTATTGTAAAACTGCATGGTTTAATCCAACAATCATTTTCCTATTTTTAAAATCATATTGACGGTGAAGCGTCTGACAAAATGTGGGTACTTTTTATACGTAAATTGCAGTTTATCCAAATAATTTCTAGCTAAAATAATCTGAGTCAAACTAATCAATCAGAAAGAACAGGCTTTAATTTTGTGTAGCGTTCATATTGCTCCGTTTAATTGTTTTTGAGGCTCTTCAAACAAATCAAACTTCTTTCGTGACGCTTAATATAATGAGCGTGCTTCAATTTTTGAACGATAATTTATGAATTCCTTTTAATTTTGTTGGTGGTTATAGCCTCTTCTATATAATATACAAGTTAAAAAGTAGTTGTGATATTGAACATCCTTGTCGTACACCTTTTCGTACAGCACCTTTTTCTCCTACCCCTCAATTCTCAAAACAGTCGATTGATTCGCATGCATACCGTAGATAACTTTCATTTCTTTGTTTTTAATTCCTAGCCTTGTCAAAGTTTTAACATTTTACTCCAGTCCAGATTGTTTTTTCTAAACCTACAAATGCCATAAGAAATCTTTATTTTTTATCCTTTTCTTAATAATTATTAACATCAGAGCCAATATTGCATTTCGAGTTCCTATTCTCCTTCGAAATCCAAATCGGTGATCTTTTAACACTTCTTCTATTCTCCTGTGTAAAATTCTTGTATCTTGGAAGTATGGGACGTTAGGCTGATAGCTTTATAATGTTCATACTTCTCTGCGCTTGTTATTTTTGGTATGGGACTCATAATATTATTTTTGAAGTCCCATGGTACTTCTCCACTCTTATACATTCTGCACACAAGTTTGTACAATTTGTGTTCTGGAATTCCCCATTTTGTACTCATAATTTCGATGGTATGTTATTTCTTCCTGCCGTCTTATTCATAAATTATTCATATCCTTAAAGTGATCGATCGAATTCATTCCTTAGTACAGAGTCACCTCTTTGATTTTCTTCAACATCAGTTCCTTGTTTTATCGCATTGTGATCTAATTATTTTCCCCTGTAGAGTTGATCTACAGTATTCCTTAACTGTGATAATCCTGTCTAAAGTAACTACGCTGTCTATAGTAGATCACTGTTTGTCTTATTATTTTACTCATTACTGTTCCCACTCCCTCTGTCCACCGATGCATTTTGTTTTGATAACCATAATAATCTCCTGACCATAAGTTTTGATCATCGTCTCAATGTACCTCACTTATACCTACAATAAACATTTTTAACATACCAATCCCTAACATACCAATTTGTTTTAAACTCTTAACATTTCACGTTCCAACTCGAAGAATTTCAGAATATTTTCTCTTTTTGATGACATCGTCTCTGATAGTCCTCGCTCGGAGATTTAAACGGAGGACTAGTTTACCTCCGGAATGTTTTACCAGAGAGGACGCCATCTTATTTTTTTCACATTTTTAAGTTCTCGAAGCTCTTAAAGACCGTAAATACTAAGTAAGCCTAACCAGAATAATACATGAGGGAGTTTCCCCACGATAATTTTAGTCAGACAGAAAAAGCTGTAGTTTACAGTTGCTTTTTGCATGGCAGAGCAAAAAGCTAATGTAATACAAGATAATTTTTTAAGATGAGCAGTACATGACCTGGCCGGCAATCAAACCCGGGACTCCCAACACATTTAAAGACGATGTTTTAATAAATATATACTGTTTTATTTGGAAATATTATATTTCAACGTATGACATATTTTTATTTGTATTTATATTTAAAATATTACAATTATTTTATTTATTACTTCATTTGATATCTCGTGTATTGGGATAGTAAACAATTAAAGATTTCGTTTTTCAAGACGTACGGCACAAGTTTTACTGTGACGGAATTTAGATGATTGAGAAAGATACTTAGCTATTCTTGATTATTGTGTTAAAACTTTAATAAACTAAACATGGATATGAGATTATTTTTTCATTGCTATTTCAATGTAGAGCTCAGAAAAATTTCCAAACTGACGTTAGATTTAAAAATTCAATAGGCCTAATTTTAAATCTGATACTGATCGTCAGTTAAATGCAGTATTATAATTCGTTTATAGTTTATACTTAACCGTTTGTAAACTGTAAGGTGCAAAGGCATTTCCCTATTCACAGTTCATTAACCTTTGCGATGAAATCAAATATTTAATTTGGTAACCCCTCCTCACGATATGTCAGTACTTTGGTTCCTGTAAGTACAGCTACGTTGGGGTTTAGAGCTGGTTACGTTTGAAACATGTCTGCATCTATACTGATATGCAAATCTGAGTGGTTTCAATACCGCACCGCAACACAATGTAATCCTCATTAAATTTTGTGTTCTTGTTTTTGTATGTATCTGAGAACTGACATGGGATTTTTGCATAAGAGTAGGATTCTATGTACTGCTAATAGCAGCTAGAAATAATTCAGTACGCAGTGGTTTTTGCAAAAACTGTTTTTTCCTAGATTGTAATCATATAATTAGGCTTGCACGTTTTATTAACAGCTTAAACGAAAAATTACAACTGCTTAACCCTTTAGCTTGTAGAAATTTGGTTCGGTAATACTGAATAATTTAACAAATAGGCATTGACATTATTAAGTAAATTAAATATTACATTTTGATGACTGAATTAGATTAATTAATGACAAAATATATTGATTTAATTTAGCTACATAGTTATTATCAATATCAACAAAATCTAACAATTGAGTAAGGTGAGTTTCAACTTACGAATAATATAAAAATTTTCATCTTCAAAGAAAACTGAGATTGTGAACAAATAAAGTCAGTCCGACTTTAGTAATTTTAAGGTCACGGGATCCGTGACCTTCCTGTTCCAGCGGTGCCCGCTCCGACGAGCGGTAAATCGCCGCGCCACCGATGCGGCTAACATCCAAGCTGTTTAGCTTTTCTAATATCCCTATGTGTGACTGCCGGCGGGCGGTCGGTGCCGTCGCGGACTACTTAGAACGTCTTAGAATTCAGGCGGCGCTATCGCGGCCAATTTTTCTCTGGCGGGTACTACCTCTCCGCTGAATAGCTTCAAGGTCATGCGGCGAGGAATAACATTAGTGGTCATTTGACCCTGCTGTAAAACTGTATTTATGCCATTTGTTTAAGTGTACATAACTTGCTTGATGTATTTAAGTAAAGCTATGTAAATAGATTCTGTGTGCATGTAAATGAGTGGTGTGTGTGTAACGTAATTTTTTGTCACCGATTTAATTTTGCCGATCTGTCATTGTTATTATTTAATGTTTTTAATTTTTGTTAGTAATTATTCATTGCTGTTAATTTTTTTATTGGTTTTTGTAATTTTGTAACAGCAGTTTATTAGATTCTGTTATAATTTTGTTGTAGCGTAACTGGTCGCTAATGACTGCATTCTTGATGCGACGTTAAATAAATAAGTTATAAAATATATAAATACAATTTCAGTCACAGTAAATGGTAAGAATAGAGGACTCGATGCTTAGAATTACGAAGTGGACGATTAAATACGTACGTCAAGAAATAGATCAGCCAGTGAATCTAAACCCGCATTTATTAACTAAAACCCGCATTGTTAACTGTGACATGGCAAGCTCACTTATTCTGGCGTCCTACGCTCTGTGCCCTGCACGGGGCATAGGGCATCCCTTTTATACTGAATAGGGCAATGTTGCTCTTTTCCACTGTAAGGGTTTAAACCCAACCCTTTTTATTTTTATTTTATTTCTTCACTTGAAGTCACTACTCCCTACATGTGCCTTTCATCTGGTTTCTGAATTTTGTCGACTCATGCATGTAAGGATTTAAGTAGAACTCTACTACTTAAACTCTTTTAAAAATTTTATTCGCTCTGTCCATGTATCTAGATCGGTTATTACCATATTTAATTAATATTCAACACGTATCATGGAATTATTCTAGCATTTTTATCTAAATATTTTGACGGTATGTAGATTTTAATTTAAAAATCTGGTGTGAAACACTCACACGACTTTCTCTTTCCAATGCAAATAATGAACAATATAACCTAAATGAAATTAACCTCAGTTTGGCTTAAAAATACGGAAAATCACTCTTTTTTTAAATTTATTTATTTAACGTCGCATCAACTACAACGGTCATTAGCGACGATGTTGGGGTGTAACTATTGTACAATGAAGGATGAAATAATTTTTGTAACGTATGAAAATATGCCGTGCCTGAGTGGGATACGAACCCAGGACCGCATGATGAGAGGCGAGCACGTTACCAACTACGCCAATGCGGCCGGCGAAAATCACTCTTTCACGCTAAACTAGCCTCTTTAGAGAAAAATGCTCTAAATACAAGTTGTAGGTATTTTAATTCCGTATAAATTTGATTATACTCACTTTTGTCGTAAAATGCGTACTAAGGGTGAAATCTTAAATGAAATCGATTTTTTACACGTTTTTGTGAGAAAAAAAGCAGAAAATCGTTAGATACCGCTAAACCAAGCGTTATACAAAAAAAAATGTTGTAAATAAAAGTTGTACATTTTTAAATTGTCTATAACTTCTACTACATACATTACATTATATAATATATACCATTGTTGCGCTAAAATGCATATATTAGTCGCAAAATTAAAAAACCATTTTTTTACGAGAAAACAGCCATTCTAAGAAGTTCAGCAGACATGGCGCCTATCCTATCTTGTAGAGCATAAAAAAATTATTAAATGAGGCGATTTTACAAAAAAATCGTAGGAGCTGTTTCTGGGAAAATTGCAAAAAAGTTAAAAATGACACGAATAAACTACTTCAGGTTGACCGATTTTGATGAAAATGTTCGTGTCGGGTCCGGTAGTAGTATCCAACTTAAGTTTCAAGTTCCAATTTCAAGTTAAATTTAAGTTTCAAGTTACAATGTTCCGTTCTTGAGATATTCTGTTCACACACACACACACATACACACACACACACACACGCGCGCGCACGCACACACACGCACGCGCGCGCACGCACACACACACACACACACACACACACACACAGAGGCCAATCGCTAAAAAAACATGTTTTTTGGGTTCAGAGGGTCTGAAAACGTGTAGAACCGGTGAGAACTCGATTTTGAAAAGTCAACATGAAAACAATACTTTCCTTCCTAGATATTCATAAGGCAAGAGAAAGTAAAAAGAACTAGCTTAAAATAATAAATTTCTTCACGAAACTTAGTTATTCATCATTCATAAGTTTTATTTTTGTAAAAAAATCAATGATAAAATGAATCTCAATATGAAAATATGTGTAGGTATGTAAATGCCAAAGCTCTCAGTCTTTTCACCAGTTTTGTAACTTTCTGGATCAACTAGAATGCTGAAATTTGCCACAATCTTCCTTGAAGATTTATCAAAAAATGAAGTATTTTATGAAACTATTAAATGCTTAGCGTTATAATATTAGTATATTCGGTATTCGTAATACTAACCTTACGAAGTCATTATTTAAATTTGTTAGTTGAAAAAATATTTCAGTGTAAACTGACCAAAAGATGTTACGAATAAAAAAATATTTACGATATTAAATATTTACGAATGTGAAAATATTTACATAAAAAATTAAGGAGTCCGAGTCTATAGAACCTATTCATATAAACCTATATATCATATTGAATCAAAGATGAAAATTTAAATCATTTTGGTAAAGTTCTCATTTATTTGTTCCAGGTAAAACAGCTGAAAATATTGGGAAACATCTAAACAATTAAAAATTATTAGCGTCCTTGGTTTATTTCTTCTTCTTTTTTTGTATAAAAGATTAATTTACTTTCTAATGGGAAAAAATTTCTACTGCCTCTTAATTAGCACATATTACAAAAGAATACTTCAAGAATCGTAATAGGACTCATTTTTCTTGTTCAGTCTATTATAGGCTTATTGAAGAAAATTGTATTATTTACATTATATTTGAAATTACTACTGTTGTATTTACACTGTTAGTAACAGGAAAAGTATACTTACAGCATAAGCCATACAAACCACTAAAATATGTATTTCTGTCGAATTAAAATCGAAATTGTCGTGTCCCACGCCAGTGTACCTAAAATTTTTGCTTCTCTTCTGACATCCGTTTATTATGTTTCCATTCGCTACACTAAAACATTAGATATTATCAATGTTAAAGTTATTAAACAGCTCTTAAATCTGGCTTGAACTTAATCTAGATTTGAATCTGAATTGATGTTGATTAAGATGGAATTTACTATATTCAAACAGCAATTGTGCTGCATGCGAGCTTACTGTCAGCTTCGAAGGAATAATATGTTAAAATTGGGATAGCAAACATTACTGGATACATAAAAATTACTATTAAAAATGCATGCTGAGTTTTAGAACTGCATCTCTTTTGGAAGGTAATTTCACTACATTTGTAACATTTTCAAGAAAAGAACAGTTTTTCCGTGAAGGTTAAGTCAACTTCTTAGGTGCAAGTGATCGTTTTAAAAATTCTTTATTTTTTCTAGGTATTTCGTAGAAACATAAGCTCGTAGGTCTTTCTGAACTATATTTTTTCGGGAAGGTATAAAAATAACATGTGTTTCTAAGGTTATATATATATATAAACAACTGAAATAAAGTAAGTGCTTTATTTTCTCTCTTTAACCCTGAGTAATAACGTGCCAAATTTCAGTGTTCTAGGTTATCGGAGGTTTAGAAAATTATTGATGAGTTTGTGAATGAGTCAGTGAGTGAATCAGTCAGTCAATGAGATTTTTTTTCACGTGGATGAAAAAGGTGGCACCGAAGCTATTCTGATTCTTTATATTTTATTGTCTAAACTAGAATAGGATTCCGCTGCAGATCCAAGACTTGTTGAGGGAAGGAAACATAAATTATTTTAAAAAATCGTATTAAAATTTTTTTTTGGTTGTTATTCATTTAAAATACTTTAACAATTTTAAACATGTAAGTTCCTTTTTCGGTCAGAATAAAATAATAAATAAAATTAGCTTGAAAATTAGAAGTTTAAACTTTCGTAAAAATCAACCGTTTATTTTTTATAAATAACATTATTTGTAATCAGTAAACTCAACAGTAAATCAACAGTTAACATCAAAAAAGTAAAAATTGTAAAGTTATGTTTATACCATTAAGAATGATGATGGTTTTTCAACTCTGTTATTTTCATACATAGACCTCTTCTCACTAAACCACACTGTAGCCTACACAAGCTTGACAATATATGGTAAGTGATATTACACTACAAAATTTTTATGTTATTATGGAAAACAGTCCTGACGTGACATTATAGATAAGAAATTACGCTTTTCTTGAAAAGTAAAGTTACGATGAGAAAAATAATATAAATTACGAAGCAAATTTGATGTGAACTTTGGAGAGTTTTAAAGTTAGAAAAATAAGTACATTTTCATGTTATGATATTTATTTTACGCGAAAAATTATTGGTTGGCAAATCTATCACTATGGATTAAGAAGGAATTCACCGGAATTCAGAGCATTGTATAGTAAAGTAGTTTTATATTTTATAGAAGTATAAAGCTCTTCTTATGTGCAATATTTAGTAGCATAAATGTTGTAAAAAAGATTTAGGTCAAACTGTACAGGCAATAAGAGTTTTATGTGCTACTGCTTATGTATGTGCTAAATTTACAAGAAAAAGTGTTTAAGAATATAGTGTAAAATATTACTTTGATAGTCATACAGTATTAGACAACAAATTGTGACTGAGATTTACAGTTTTGTGTATGCATAATCTTAAAAAAACAGTCCCTTACAGAGCGTCACAGATGTTCTAAAATTTTCTTTCGGGAAGCTACTTGAAATAATATATTCGACCTTATTTATTAATTTAATAAAAACCTTAAGCTACTGCATACCACATATTTTTACTGAATGTCAATATCTTCGGAATAAAGTTCTTTTTATTTAAGTTGTTTTTAAGTTTAGTTAAGTTTCAGTTCATTGATGTATTTCTTTGTAAAACAAAACATAGAGCTAAGATACAGATCACAGACACTCAACCAATATCAATAAATAGTGGACTGAGAAAGTATCACGACAGAACTAAATTTTTATGCCCAAATTTCAATTGATCTTCAGGTTTTATATCCTACGAATCCAAAAACATGGTTTTTGGAAGAGTGTGCGCGTGTGCAAAAGCAAAGTGATCTTAAAAAATTTCAAGGAAGTTTGCTCACATAAAAAGAATAAGATAATAAATTTAAAGTAAGTCTTTCTAAACTTACTTTTACGTTTCCTCTATAACGAAATTCAAGAAATTTTGCTATAGTAATTTTATTTATGAGCGGGATTTGAATAAATGAGTTGCCATATCTTTGGCACAAAACGTTTTAGTAAACCTCAAATACCTTAGCGTTTTACCAAACTAAACTCGATATGTTTAACCGATTCTAAATTAAAATCTTAATGTATAAAAATGTTTGAATTGCCCGTAAATGTTCCGGAAACATGTTGGTATAAAATTTTCTCTTTCACTTGATGTGAGCACCTTCTTTCTCAACTCTTGAAACACTTTATAAAGAAGCACTTCTAAAGACCACCCGGAATTATAATAGAAGTAACCTCTTTTTAATACATTCAGTTTCATGGGTACATTCTAATCAGGTATCTGATATGGGGAGATAGCATGATTACAGATTAATGTGTATTCCAGTCTTCGTATGTGAAAGGATTGACGGTATTAGAATATTTGAAAACATTCTAGGGAGTTTTATTTTGTCTTGGTTCAAAAGTCGTTTTCTTGTTTTTATTTTACGCGTTTCTGATGGTGATTTGAATGTAATTAAGAAAGAGGCCTTAATTTTCTTTAATGAAAATATTCAGTTGTTGGAATGCTGATTTTTTCAGTTACTCATAGATTAAAGTTCCAAATCCCTGTCTTTGCATCAGTTTATTCCTCCCTTTAAATGAACTCGCTTTATCTCTAAAGCTCGTTGAATGAAAGAGAAGAGCACGTTTTGGTATCCACTTATCCGACGTTTTTCGTATACTAATTCAGGACCGAAAACGTTTAGGGTTATAAACTCAAAATATTTTCTCTCTTATTCCATAATTGTGAGAGAATTTATTCAAAATATAATTATTACATAGGTGTTGTTTATGTATTAAGTTGTGCGTATTAAATGTAGAAGAGATTCTGACTATAAACATATACTGACTATAAACATATTTAGAGGATTCTTTTGATTAAAGGAATTAATAATTCATTGAATATTACCTAAAAAGTTTGTTGTAGTCAATGGACGTTTTCCTTTTACTTTTTTAAAAATCGTATCAACATTTTGGTCATAAGCAACTTATATGGATTAAGGAACGGTGGGTTTGAATGTGTAATAAGTTTTTAGATTCTAGCCACAAATCGAAACCAGGACCTCCGCTTTTCATGCTAACCACTGGGTTACGAAAGTAGCCACGTCGGTCTATTAAAACAGTGTTTATTATTATAGTGGTGATTCTGCAGCACGAGGCCATGCATCGCAACCCTGAACACCATTCATTTTGTTTGAACATATCTTCATCTTAGATCCTTTCTCTTCATAGATCTCATGACACCATCCATCAACAAAATTTTGGATTATCCTCGCCTCCTCCATCTAGCTAAAAGTTATCACCAAATTTTCTTTAGCAAACTGTTTCTATTGATAGATAAATAATTTCTCTTCTTGAGAAGAAGAAATATTTTTTTGAGTTTTTCTTCTTAATGCCACAAGATATGTGATTACTCTACAAAAACACTACATAATATTCTGGTTATGACCGTATCAAACAGTGTTTTATTTATTTCATTTCCGACTATAAACATATAAGAGGTGTAGCTATTAAATAAGAAGACTGACGTTGTTAAAAATGTTTTTTAAATTTTATACATAATCACTTATTGTCACCTTCCATATACACTCCTTCTCTATCCCTACAACGCTCCGTGCGAATTTTCCATTGCTGGAAACAGTGCTGGAAGTCATCTTCTGTCAGCTCCAGGACACGTGGCGCTTTCTCTTTTACAGCTTCCACAGACTCAAATCTTTTGTCATTTTTAATGCAGATTTCACCTTAGGGAACAGCTAGAAGTAAATAAAATGTGATGAAACAGGGTTTTTTCTTATGATCTGGAAACGAAGCGCCAATCCATGCACTGAAAGAGCAGAACTTCCTCGAGAGCCAAAAAAGCTTGAATGAGCAAGTGAAAATTTAAAGCAATGATGATTTTTTTTATATCCATGGGATTGTGTACCTTCACTGGGTTCCTAAAGGCAAAAAAAAAATCAATATAACTACCTTGAGGTACTTTCAAAACTACGTCAAAGAGTAAGGAAAAACGCCCCGAAATGTGGAAGGACAAATCATGGGTTCTCCACCAAGACAATGCGCCAGCTCATTCCGCGTTATCTGTCAAGAGGTTCCTAGCCAAGTACAGCATCTCAGTGTTAGAACATCCACCTTATTCACCAGATCTTGCACCATGTGACTTCTACCTGTTCCCTAAGGTGAAATCTGCATTAAAAGGGTCAAGATTTGTGTCTGTGGAAGCTGTAAAAGAGAAAGCGGCACGTGTCCTGATGGAGCTGACAGAAGATGACTTCTAGCACTGTGTCCAACAATGGAAAATTCGTATGGAGCGTTGTAGTAATATAGAAGGAGTGTATGTTGGAGGTGACAAAGAGTGATTATGTCTAAAATTAAAATAAAATTTTTTACAACGTCAGTCTCGTTATTTAGTAGCCACACCTCGTACAATTAAAATTAAATAACAGTGAAATATACTCGTAGATTTGCTGTTTAAACTCCGAATGGGTTGCTCATTACTGCTGTTTCAAACAATGAGAGGTAACTGGTTCAAAGCGTAATGACGTCATTGCGAACCTCGATAGTTTTATGAATTACGTATTTTCCATAGAAAAGTCTATCACACTTATTCGCAACAAGAAATGTCCGAATATGTTGATAAAATCTATTCACATTTGTATGTAATTAATAAATTTGTACGTAAGAGATTGCTTCTGAAAGATTGGCCACTATTCAAAAAATTAATAATTTTTCATCGTGTCGATCGAGACACTATCTTAATTCAAAAATCTGGTGTGAAACTCGCATGACTTTCTCTTGCCGATACAAATTATAAAATATATAATCTATGTTTGACTTTTAGGAAATAATATAAAATTAAAAACATAACCTAAATTGAATCATGAGTGGATGACGAAAAATGGAAATCAACCGCTGTTCGACTTAAAAATGCGGGAAATTACTAATTGACTCAAAACTAGGCTCTGTAGAAAAAAGTGGTTAAAATATAAGTTGTCAATTTTGTAATTTCCTGTAACGTTACTTGTATAAACTTTTGTTGTAAAATTCATACTAAGGCCGAAATCTATAAGGTGATTCAGTTAGTGGTTACAATTAAAAATTAAATAATACGCATTGTAGTTTATTTACTTGGTATATTTTTATTTAGACACATTTGTTAGAGATTGACATTAAACATAAAAAACGATATCCGTCAAATGACCGCCACGTGCAGCCGTACAGACTTCAGCCCTCTTGATGAAATTTTCCATCACTTTCTTGTTCAGTTTTTGTAGATTTGATGGATAACTCAGCGAATCTCATCCTTCAGCTCCGGAATCGAGTTGGGCTTGTTTGCGTAAACCTTCTGCTTCAATTAACTCCAAAGGAAATAATCAAGTGACGTGAGGTCATATGATCTTGCGGCAAATGTTGATCACCGAAACGAGAGATTAAATGGCCGGGAATCTTTGTGTGTATTAACTGCACGGTTTCTCGGGCTGTATGAGAAGTGACCCCGTCGTGTTGAAACCACATGTCGTTCAGATCGTTATTATTACCCAACTCTTCCAACTGCTGCCAAAAATAATCGCTTATCATCTCCCGATAAAATTCTTCATTGACTGTAACTGCATCGCCACGGGCATTTTCAAAAAAAAGGCCAATCACGCCGCAAACCAAAAATCTTACCCAACAGTTACCTTTTTTGAATGCATTTGTTTTATGTGAATAGGATGAAGATTTTCAAGTCCTCAAATGCAGCAGTTTTGCTTATCAACATAGCCATTGAGATGAAAATGAGCTTCATCAGAAAAGATGATTTTGTTCACAAAATTGTCATCAATCTGATTATTCTCAAACACCCAGTTAAAAAAATTCACACCTCTGTCGATGATTTCCCAGTTTTAATTCTTAAATCAATTGGATCTTGTATGCATGCAAATGCAGAGTTTTAGTCAAAATGCGCTGCGTTGTACCGTAGGAAAGACCTAATTGCTGGAAACGACGACGAATTGAGGTTGACGGATTTTCTCGAACACTTACGCTTGTTGCGGCGATATTTGCCACTGATCGGCCACTTCGAGGGCGTACTGGTCTTTGAACATCTAACACTGAACCCGTTACATTAAATTTATTAATCAGTTTTATAATCGCCGCACGTGATTGACGGTTATGGTTACCAAAATCATTTCGCAGTGCTCGAATCGTGTAAGTAAAATTTTTCCCACTTTTGAAAAGAGTTTAACAATTTAAAACACGTTCTTCAATCGAATAATGCTCCATAACAACAAATTTCATTAAACAACAATCTCCAACTACAAAACAACAGCTGTTTATCTTGCATTAGAGAACAGTGCTGCCAACTTAAAATTGTAACTTCTAACTGAGGTGACTCAGTCCTTTATAAGTCCTTTATAAGTATTCAATTTTTACCGATTTTGATGAGGAAAGTGCAGAAAATCATTAATTAACGCTAAAATTAACGTTATAGAGAAAGTTTATTAAAATAAAAGTTGTAGGTTATTTAAATGCCGTACAACTTTAATTATTTATACACGTTTGCTTATATTAAGGCTGTTACTTACCACAAAAATATTTTTTACCACAAGATCACAGGTCCCACTCCAAAAATTTTCAGCAGACGTGCTTACCCTATTTTGTTAAGAAAATAAAAAAATAATAAATGAGGCATTTAAAAAAATTGTTGGAGCCGTTTTTGAGAAAATCATAAAAAAGTGAAAAATCACACAAATAAACTACTACGTCTGGTTGTCCGATTTTGATGAAAATGTTCGTGTCAGGTCTTGTAGTAGTAGAGTACCTAACTTAAGTTTCAAGTTTCAATTTTGTACGCTATTTTGTTTTTTATCTTGTTCAAATATAGACTAATCGCTAAAAACATGCGTTTTGGGTTTAGGGGTTCTGAAAACATGTATATCCCGTGAAAACTGGATTTAAATAAACCGACATTAAAACAATACATTCCTTCATATTATATAGAGTAAAAGAAAGTAAAAGAATAGGATTGTTTTATTTGAAAATTACTGAAAAAAATTTTGTGCTTAAAATACAGCTATTCTTTACATTACATCTTGAGAGAATTTGAAAATACATTTAAAATTTTAAAACATTTTAAAATAATGGACTACTTATTTTACAGGTTTACCTTTATCCTCTAAAATAAAGTTTGGTGCTAAAAAAAGGAACTTGTTTCAAAAATTGTTTTGGATGTACATTTAATGAATTTACGCGTAATTAGTGTTAAATTGGAGGAAAATTCTATTCTAGAGCACCATGTAACGTTAAAGTATTCCTTTTCTTGGTTTATTTAACGTCGCATCAAAATCTTGGTCATTAGCAACTACTGTGGGTTATGGAATGGTAGTTTTGGACAGTAACAATATTCTGAGACAATAGTCGTGTATTAAACCCTGGACCGTATTTTAGTTCTGCACGCTGACAACTGTGTCACGAAGGCGATCAATAATCTCTTTATATTTTTTTTTACTATACAATATATTTTTATTTGCAAGTGTATAAAACTAACAACTAGTAAATTTGATAAAAAAGGATACAAATATTGACAATTTTAAGACATTAAGGAGATCGCTGCTCATACTCCAATCGTAATCATTAAGATAGTTTATTACTTTTAATTATTTTCATTTGTTTTTCTTTAATTTTGACGTCTCATGATATCCCTACTCCAGAGTCGTTTTAGTCTTCGTATAGGGGCAGTTGGTAAATCTGGTTTCTCTAGTTCAACGATGAGCTGGTTCGGATTATTGTGTAATTTCTTTTTAAATCGTGTGTATGTGCGTAGAAACACATCGTTGATCTATGGAACGTTTATGTCTGTGTGTAGTGTATCGTTCTTTACGTTAAAGGGAGCACTAGTCATCTGTCTTAACAGTTTGGGCTGAAAGCGTTGTATTTTCAAAATGACCAATGGTTTCGTAAAACAGTAAAGTTGGCTGTTATAAATCCAAACGGGTCCAAGGTAACACTTGTAAACTAGTAGCTTTAGATGAAATGGGAGTTCAGAAGATCTGGAAATCAACGAATACAGCTTTTTACCTGTAGCGTCTAAAGTTTTTTTACGTTTCCTTAACATGTTGGTTCCACGTTAGTCTTTTGTCGATGTAGAGACCAAGATACTTCATTCTGTATTTTTGAGGAAGTGGCGCACCATATAAACAGACTGGAGGACAAAGTAGTTTTCGTTAAGAAAATGTGATTTGTACAGTTTTAGCAGCGTTAATTTTAATCCGCCAGTTTTGAAACCACTATTCAAGAATATTCAATGGTTTTGCATGTTTAAAGAAACATTTTCAGAACTCTCAGAAGAAGATAGAATTACGGTATCATCCCTTTATATAAACTTTTTTTTAAACAATATCTCTTACAATAGCAAACACTTTAATAAATAAATAAATAATTTTTATTAATTTATAAAATGCAATACTTATTACCGTTTGAGTACAAGGGATCCGGGAGAACAAATTTCTGAGTCATTTGGACTCAGAAATTCAAGTGTTCTGCCTAAATACTACTTTTCTTACATTATAGTTTTTTATCGTATATATTGCAACTATCTGTACATAACTTACTAAAAATCTTTAGAATTAAGTGGGCTTTTAGACTTTTAGATGAAATAAACCGCAATAATATATCTGAAACTTGCATGTGCTGTTATAGTTCAAAAAGTTTAAATTTACACAAAAAAAAAAATTGATTTTACTATGACATTGCTTTCGTTTTTATTTATTTATTGACGTTAAATATAAATGCCGTTTTGATTGCAATAAATTTATCAACAGAAGTAGAGAAAATGTTTAAAAAAGTATTTTTTGGACTAGTAGTTATAAAACAAAGTTTTTATGTAGCAGTCAGTTACATTTATCTTCTCGCAACTTGAGGCGATCGAATGTGTTGGTATACTGTTTAGTTTTTTCTACACAGAATTTACAGTTAATACAAAAATGATAACAAAGCTACATGCTCATGATAGTCCTACTCCTGTTTCACTTTTTCGAGAAATTGGTAACGAAGTAAAATTTAGTCATTATTTATTTTTATGTTCGGAACTCTACTTTAAGCAAAATTATTTCATTTTAAAAAAAGATATTAAGTTATTACAAAATGATTATCATTAATAATACTCAGTACATTCCTTCATATCTGCAGATTGTTGTAATGTAAAAAGTAGAGCGATTTACGTCTTCAATTTTATTTTCCTTCCGAAATCATACAAATTATTTCACAAAAATAATAATCAATGTTGGATTTTTCATTATAGACAATAGTTTTATTATTGTAAATGTAATTTTACTCCACAATGAGCAAACGTAGGACCTAATGTATATAAATTACAATTTAAGAATACATAGGTTCCTGTTAAAACGGACTAAATGGGGGAGGCCAAAGTCCGTTGTTGCGAAAGACCGTTACACCAAAATACAGCCAGGCAAGGCAGAATTTTTGTTATAGCTGTTAATTTTTACTAAAGTCAAAATCATAGCCGGTTTAAATATTACTAACCAATATAAAGTAATCATTAAAGTAAATACATAAAAATATATTTTACTTACCACGGTTATATTCAGCGGCAGTTGGTAACGGAAAAAACTCGTCTTAGCAACGGCAGTACATATTTAAATGTCATAAAATAGGCAAAATAATCAAACAAGTGTATATTACGAAAAGGCAACGTAATTCAGTTCTGTAATCTTATTTTTTACACACTTTACGTTATTCTTCCATCAGAATGTTTTTAAATGTTAAATTAAAACGGAAAATATAGTGACATAAAAGGAAAATAACTATTTAATTAACTGATATGAAGAAGATTGAAGTGATAGAATTTTTTTTAATTTTTAACTGAGTGCACGACTGATGTTACGTTCTAATAATAAGTTCTTTAAATTGCCTGACATCCCAATAAATCTATGTACAAAAACACTGTATCAACGCCATTGCGTACGCTAGAAAGTTTGGATTTATATGCTAATGGCTAATTCTGAACCTCAGTGCTGTGAGGTTTTTCTAATTTGAAGTCCGTAATAGTGAAAGTCCGTTATAGCGAGGACCTACTGTAAAAGTATTTAAATGTTTGTATATATGAAATCCGATAAAAATACACATTTTCTAAAACAGTTTTTCATTGTAGATTAAATATTTTTTAACATAAATGGTAATTATTTGAAGTAGCAATGGAAAAAGTAACGTAGGCTGTGTTGCTTGAAAATATCTAAATATATGACAGTATTTTTATTACAGATGAAGGCTATAACTAATGTTTTGTTACATTATTTTTTTACCGTACACACAAGAGAAAAATAAATGTATTTATAAATTGATAATGAATGTGCTAGCACCCCAGAGGAGTTGAAAAGAGTCGGCTATTCTCTTGGGTCAAAATATTCAAATAAATTAAATTCATAGTAGGCTTATATTTTTCAATGTACGTAATACTCGATGTACTTAATTTTAATTAAACTTATATTCAACATTTTATGTTTTTGGAATGAAAAGTAAGAAATAAGTTAATAAATTTTTAAACAAAATACAAATATGTAAAAATATAGAGTGATGTTTATTAATAATTATCACCACACGATATTTTTTTAGATGACTGCTATGTAAAATATGCTGAAATTTTATCAGTTATAACTTTTTTAGTCAATCTCCATACAGCATAATTATTCAAAAATTTGATAGGACCGCTTATACTGACAAAGGTCCTATAAAGTCTACCAAAACTAACTCTTAAAACATAAGCCTAGGTAGAGTAACGTGACCCAAACTAGTCCATGATTTATGAAATTAGGATATTTGCAGTCTTGACATAATTTAAAAGTAGCTAACAATTTTTTTACATACCTACCCATATTTTTCCAGATAAAATCAGAAGACAATTTTTCAAACACCTTCTCACTATCTCCATGGACATTTTGCTCATAGGTCTTCCAGGTTGACTTTGACCTCATGCAATCAGGAACCAAAATATATTTACTGTGATTAAATTTCAAAACATAATATCTTCAATTAAATATTTATTCTTATTATCCTTATCGTAAGGGCCATTCTCATATGCATCATAAATTGTCCTAATTTCAATATCCTCTTTCTGTAATTCAGGCAAGTCCTTAAACATTTTAATTAAATCCTTGTCAATTTCAAATTTAAAAGCGCCTAACATAGTTATGAGAATTAACTACTTCACCATCAAACAAAAACGATAAAAACAAACAAAAACTGTTTTGTTTAAAAAAAGTTTTGCTTAAACAATCCGCTACCACATTACTGTGTCCGCTACAACGTTGTATAGTATAATCAAGGAGCTCTATGTTAGACGGGCGTATAGGCCTACTGGTAAACGCCCTGTTTAGGGATATGGTGATTTTGAACTCTCCACGATTTACTCTATACGACTGCAAATTTTTATTTCAATGTCTTTGCATTTGAGTTCGAAATGTTGAAATGAAGAAGGGAGCGCACTGAGCACATTTTGCTAGTAAATGAGGTTAAAAAAAGTAAAAAGTTAATTAAAACAGGAACTATCTTATATTCTAGTATTTTAATAACAGAGTTAAAGAACAATTAATTTTGTTAACTTTTAATAATGTCTTTCATACAGTATGAAGTATTATAACAGTATGCAGTGTTATGGTTTTATTTTACTTGATCACAGTAAAACATAACAAGCTAGGAAACAGGGTGTATAGAAAGCATGGCTGATCATCTCCCTAAAAATGGGGCACAATTGTAATATTTCTGGATTAATTTGCTAAAATAAGTTATTTTCAGTATAATAGTTAAAAATCGTTAGCTGTATTTTGAAAATATTCAATTAGGTGCCTGCTCCAAAATATTGTACCCTAAAAAAAATACAGGCACGATGAAGTTACAAACCTCGTTATCTAAACACTGAAATTTCTAACATACGCCGTTTTTACACCTCTAATTGCAAAGACCATTTAACTACCCTAGGTGTCAAAAACTTAGTCGATTTTATTCGTCAGAACCTTTTAGGGACCTTTTAGGTCCCTAGCTTTTAGACCTTTCAGAGACCACTTAGACCTTTTGGAATTGAGATTTTATATTTATATCGTCAGAGCCATACCATCAATAAGAATGTGAACCTTTGTGCCAATAAGGTAATTTCTCGCTCTTTTCAAATACTAAATAACAGATAAACATTCCAATTAGATCGCACTTAGGGTACGATCACAGTGCACGCGAGTTCTGAGTCAGGTTCCAATTTCGATTTCCCACTCTGGGGGTGGTTACTGGGTGACAAGCGAGTAGTGTCTACAGTGGAAGTGAGATTAAAAACAAACAGGGGTATTTACTGCTCTTATATGGAAGAAAACCCTTTGGAATACCTTTGAGATGTAACTATAATTAAAATTGTTGTAGAATATGTACAATAAACTGTTATTTATTGCTGTCATAACTGTATTTATAAAACGTTAATCGATATTGACAAATTTATTAAAGAATTTTAATAGAACTGTTATTACAGACATTAACAAAATTATAACTTAATTATATTCTTTCTATTGCTTTACTTTTGTTATTCGCAAACTGTAAAATTTAATAACATTAATAGTTATCCCTATGCCCATTTCCTTGGACAAATCTCACCAGCACGCATCTACAATATTAGGATGTTTTTTCATTGTCTTGTTCGAAATTGGTCACTTAACAAACACTTTCAAAATTAACACTTGCTTATCTATTACAACAGTCTAAGAAATAGGTTAGTTTATACACAAAACAGTTCTTATCCGCGTGCCGATTCCGACTGTATCGGAAACGAGAATTAATAGTTCATTCCAATTTATCGACTAGCGACAACGTACCCGCGCGATAGTTTGTACTGTGGTCATGGCCATACGATAAACAAGTTCATTTGTCGCGCCGACACTCGGAATCGGAATCTGACTCGGAACTTGCGTGCACTGTGGCCGTACCCTTACACTCACTCTTTTTCAGAGTTCTACTTTCTAGAACTACTTCTACTACTACTATTTTTTAGGTTGTTCTACGTTTCTAGAGTTAGAAAATATTATTTAAAAACAAATTTATTTTCTTCTTTTTCTCCTCGCGGAATAGGCCGTCTAGTCTTTTCCGGCGTTGAAATGTTTAATTTTTTAAAAGAAAGCTGTAAATAAAATAAATTACTCCAAGCGTTATAGAGGTCTTCTCAAGCTTTTGCCTCTCAGTATGTTATCTTAAATCCATTTTGGAATGATATCTCCCTGCATTCTTGGAAGATTCTTCTTCCATTCATAGCCATTATCTCTCGTTTACATATTTTAATGTCTGCAATTCCTGCCTTATACTGTAATTTAGAACTCTGCCCTCCCTTTTACAACTCATGATCCTTCGTAGAAGATTTGTCTCCGCAGCTTGTTAAAGAATTGGAATGGCTATCATGTCATAAAATCTCATCAACGTAGGTTTGCGAGCTCTGTTTCTCAGTGTAGTTGCAATCATTTCGCAGATTCTCCGAAAACGTTGTATGGTAATTTTCTGTCGACATAAAGTTCTCCGTCAAAACCAATTTGGCAGACCAAATAGGTAATTAAATATTTTACTTGCTAAATAAAACAGGTTTTAATCTCAAACTTGGGTCTCACAAAGTCTCTTCCTACAAAAGTCACAACTTTAGTTTTTATTTTACATATGAACAAGATCTACAAACTGCTTAGATTCTGTAAAAGAAGCTTTTTGGAGCTTCATCTCTAACTCACTAATAAAACTTGATCGTCAGCAAATAAAATTGCATTTAGAGAGGGACTATGAGTTATATCAATAGCAGATTGACAAACTGTACCCTATCCTTTTAAAACAATGGAAATATATTGTATTAATTGCAATTTCATATGATGTTTTTTCTGTGACAATAATAATAACTAATAATTAAAATATATTATAATTTTATATTAGTGTTTATTTTATTCAGTAATTACACTGACGTATAAAATTTACATTAACTATTCTAATTTAATTTTTCAGTAAAAAGTAATGAAGTGATTAATTTAAAATTAATAAATTTTAAATTATTTAAAAAGAAATTATTTTTACAAAAACAAATAAACAATTAATTAATTTACTTCTGCTTTATTAACTTTTATTATTTCTTCAGTAGAATGAGCAGTACTGTTAAAATTTAATTTGTTTTATTTAATACTTCTTACGATAAATTATTTCAGATCATGTTTTTCTTTTGTTTCAGGTTAAATGGGATTTTGAAAATAAAATGTTTACTTTTAACAATCTGTTTTTCTAAGTACGGACGAGCCAAATGTGTGCGTATGGATATCATGAAAATTTACTCAATTGATCGGTTTTATTAATAAATTCGTGATTCTACAACAGAAGTTTAAATTATCAGTGATGTAAATGTATAATAAATAAATTGTGCGATCTATGTCGAGTGTGTTTTAAATAATTAATAGATTATAATATAAAAACCGTAATGTCTTGGCATATAAAGTTGTGTAATTTTATTAGCATTTGATTAGGTGCAATAGCAAAATTTGTGTTACGTCATGATTGTGTTTCTGCTACTGCAAGTACTACATGCTGTGCAGCTGACAACAGGATCCACTTCAGAATCAGGTTATTATTTTTGCTGATTACATTATTATTATTATTATTATTATAGATTTGATAATTCAATGCCGTTAAATGTAGAAAAGATTGCAGTTATTGTGTACTCAGAAAACCTTACCGTATATTTTGTACGTATAAATTATCTATGGAAATTCGCTTCAAAGGGTACGATATCTGATCTGGGCGTAGTAAAGTATTTAATGTTGAACTTTATTAAGATCGTCGAGAAAGTATAAGTAAAGGTTCGAAGAAATTGGCTTGGCTGGTGAAGTGATTAGTTAAAATTTTGGAAACCCTAAACGTGTCATTAAACTTTACCAAAATTAGCATCAACTCTATGTTAGAATACTCTTCCGTAGTTTGCGGTGACGACAAGATTACCACTATAAACCTTATTGAAAACGTTCGGAAAAGCTTCTTGAGATACCTTGTGTACAGAAAATTTTCTGACAATAACAGTTACGAGAGTATGTGTAAAGCATAGAAATCGCACACTCCCAGCAAGCGTCGTGGGTTGGTGGCAGCGCTGTATCTCTGCAAGATCCTGCATGGTTATGTTGATGGTAACGGTTTTAGTTTGAGTTTAAAAGTTTCCCAATCAGTAGTTAGGAGATATAGATTGTTTGTTGCATCTAATGGTATTAACAATGTCTCGCTATTGTGTTGATGTTGTGAATTCATGGGAAAGGAGGTAGCCTTTTTAATTCAAAAATTGGCACCTTCAGGATGGAGTTACTGTGGAGCGCAATGTGATTTTACTAACTGCGATAATGTATTATTATTTGTTTCTATATTCAAGTTCTTTGTGCCTTCATCTTATAATGCAACCGGTGTATATGTTATTTGTATCTTCTTGCTCGTGCAATGTCTATGGACATACGGTTTTGTAATATTGGAAATTGTAATAATAATATTGAATGACTAATCAGTCATGGAATGTAAAAATAAACAAATATAAAATGAAGAATTAAATAATCCGATAAAAGATTTAGCGAGTTAGTCGCTCTACTTTGCTGACGGACGTCCATACCTGGTTGCACAGCGCTCTGTAAGAGGTGAATTACACAAAAAATTAAACTATTACGATTTACTTATTTTACCTGAAATAGTTAATTTTGTAAATTATCTACCTTTCAGTAAATAAAGTCTGGGTAAATCGGTTTCCCGTTTCCTGTAAACATCCTTACGTCTACATTGTTAGCTATAAGAATTTTCAATAACTTAACTTTTGTTCAGCCACATTCTTCTTTCTCAACTTAGGGTACACAGGTATTTCAAGGAATCTTTTCATTTTTCGTACGCGTATATAGCTGTAAAAGAGTCTTAGTGTATTGTTAAGAATTTCCAAAACCACCCTATAAAAGTGCCTTGGAAAATCTACCCAGTTTTCTAAAATCGATTTGAAAGATAAAAGTTATTGAAGCATGTTTATTACAACTCACGCAGTAAATGTAATATAAGCTGAAGTTTATAAGTTCGATTTATTTGCTTTAAATGATAATGTATATTATTAATGTATATTATACTTTGCCAAAAAAATATTTAGATTTTGACGCAGTGGCCATGAGACAATTTTGTATTTTTAGTTCCTGAGATATAATATTGAACAATACAAGGTACATTTCAAATTAAAAAAAAACTGAAATAATAATCGTTTCTTTTAATTACTGGTCAGTACTGGTTTTAATTACTACAAGCTTTGTCATTTGACAAATAAATATGATTGAAAATAGGCGGACCAAATTACATAATATTTACGTTCCTGTACAGCTGTTCAATTAAATATGTTCTAATTTGAAATAAACTAAAAAAACTACAAATTGAATGAGAACCAACTGATTTGGAAAAATAATTTTATTTTTTTAGTTAACATAAAATAGTTAACTCAAAATATTATTTTGACTGCGCTATTTGTACGTGATTTTTGTTCGTGTTATGTGATGTACTTTTGGCAAATAAATAAATAAATAAATCGTTATATCAAGGAAACTAAAAATTGGTTTTCTGAGAAGCTGTACTCAACTTTAAAGGTTTCTTCTTTTAGCAACAATGTTATAATACTTGTTAGAGTTGTGTTGCGTTGTTAACATTTACCCAGAACAAATTTTTTTTAAGTCTAGATTATATTTCCACTTGACTAAGTTTTCATTAACTTATTGAACCTCTTTTTCAGGGATGCATTTAAAAATTGGTTATTTGTTCAGTGTATTAATGGCAAAAATTTTCAGGAATTGCCAATGAAAAATATTAAAATAGCAACAAAACAAAAAAAACTATATTATGAAACTTGTAACTTTTATTATTATATTAGGCCTACTTGATACGTTATTTCAAATTACGTAATATAATATGGCCATCTAAATTGTAGATGCCACATCTACAATGCTTTTCACCGTTGATAAACTCTGCTATTCTACGCGTTTAGACCAATCAGAACGTTTGCCAGCGTTGTCAGATTGTACAAATGTATCAGCCTTCAAACATTACGCGCGCTTGCGTATAAGAGCCTCACTAGTTGACTCGTATGTTGAATCTCGGACTGAACATGTCGATTATGGAGCGCGTTAACATTCAGTACGTTATAATATTAATCAGCTGGTTGTATTTTTATAGGTTATAATTGCTGTTGAAAGACCAGAAAAATGGCTGACGAAATATTTAACAGAGCTATGAGAGCATTTCTTGTTAAAAAAAGTATTTGCAACGTTGCTTGCAAGTCATTGGCTAGCTATGAAGTAGGTAGGGAGCAATGCGTGCGTTCAGAGCTGTTTAACGCTAAAAAAATAGTATAGCAGTAGCATCAAGTTTAATCAAATAGGCCTCTGACAATTACGTACAACCCGCGATATGAAGATTGGTTCAGCCCAGCAAGAAACATTCATTGATATTTTACTTCTCAATCTACAAGTATACTATAGAATGTGAACATAATTATAATAATTATGGCAGGATTATCGTACCCGGATTTAAACAGATCTTTATGTTTAGTGAACAATCAGGCAAAAAGTAGTTTTTAGAAGGATGCTAGCCTCTAAGCGAGTATGTGAGAGTGTTATTAGTGTCGGAGCAAAAATTATTAGACTAATTGAGCTAACATTGCAGATATGCGATTTTTTCCACCAGTAAAGGTACCAATGTAGGTTTTTTTAGAATTAGGTGAGTAGAAAAATTAAGTGTACATTACTTTGTTTAAGAAGTATAAAAATTAATTTTTTTCAAAGTAGCTCTAACGATTTTGATTAAACTTTTCTCATTACTACGTGTGCTGAGATCATAAACATCGTTTTAGTGGTAATCCTGGGAAATTGCAACCTTACGGCTCATTTTAGAAAAACAGCATGTATATGTAGGAACAATTTTAAGGTAAATAAAAATTGTGTACGTTTCGTATACGACATTTTTATCAGACTTAGGTTATTTAATTTTAATTTGTTAAAACCATTAATACTAGAATATAATTTTTTTTTCTTTTGAGACCTCGTAGGATCACTCTAGTTCAAGTTTAGGTCTGTTCCAGTGTTGGGTTTCTTTGAAAAGCGCGCTTTCCTAAGCGTGGCTTCCTTTCGTTTGGCCCACATTTTTTTAAAACGTTCCGATTCTCTGTTTCCGGTCTTCGTCGGTAAACACCCTGTTGTACTCTCTTCTGGTTTTTGGTTAGAATGTTACCATATTAATCTTGACTAGTTGGTTGTACTTAGCTGATTCTGTTAGCAGATCTTGTTCAGTCATTTCAAGTTCCTCCATATTCTGCTGTACATCCTTCAGCCACCTAGGTCTCGTTTTCTTATTCCAAAAATGGTTGATCAGCCGGTTTACAATTCTGGACTTTTCGGCTCTGAGTACGTGTCCTAGGAATGATATTCTTTTCTTTCTAAAGTTATTTGTTAGTGGGGGGATTAGTTTGTAAATTTTTTTTGTTTGGGATTGACCGCCACAGTCCTTTCACCATGTGCCTTTTGTCCATGCACTTTCTAAGTATTTTTCTTTCTATTTTCTCAATTTTATCGGTGTCTTCTAAGCGATATGGCCTGAACAACGTTTCACTGGAATATTGGATTCTTTGGAGAACCACTGTTTGGTAGTGTCTTAGTTTAGTTTTGGTTGACAGACATTTCTTGTTAAAAAAATTTCCTGTTAATTAAAAAGTTTATATTAAAAAAATAAAAATATTTAAAAAACCAGAGACTTAATACACAATAGGCCTATATTACAAAAAGGTACATCACAGAAGTTAAGAATTAAAAACTGTAGAAGTTTTGTCGCTACGTAACGTTTTTACAACGCTTAGTACAGCAAAAATTCGCTATTTACTGTTTAAAAAAACTTAGCCTACCCATATTATGTATTTTCACATAAATTGACCTTTTAAAGATGTTACTATTATAGATACGGAACCAAAAGATTTCTACATAAACTGAGCAAAATATCCTACTTTTGACTATTAGCGATATATTTTAGTGCGTTTTGCCATCTCATTTGTCTATAAATCTAATTAGAATCTCGTAAACTGTGCAAAAACCTATACGTGCACTTTCTATACTCAACACGCACTCTATATTCACTTGCAACAAGCTCTCAATTTTTACAACTTAAATCACCTTCCTGTTCTTTCACTACAAAATAGTTTATGTAAAAATTGTAACGTCTAAGTTGAAATACGTTACTGTGGGTTTTTGTTTCATATCTGGCGCTGCATTTCTGTTTATATTAATACTTAACTCTGTTCACCGTAAGCTGACGCTATCTGTCTTTTTTCCATTGTACTATTCTAGCCTGTGTCGAATTTTCTAGTAAATTTTAATTTATGTACCTTTTTTCCTTGTTCGTGTACACTCTTGGTTGTATTGTTAAACTGAACGGTCGCTTACATTAATATGTTTCGCCGAATTTATACTTTTATTCTTTTAGTAAAAGAATGTCGTTTTTATTTTAAAGTGTTGCATATTTATTATTGAAAATGTGAAATTATGATTCGTCTTTTATCTGCAGTTTTTTTTTAATAATTTTTTTTATGATGTTACGTAATTTGTAATAGTGTTTACCGGGTTCGTGTTTAACCATTTTGCTTATGTAAATTTTTCTTGGTTTCATCGAATAAATTTATTTCGTGTTCTATTCTGGGACTGTTCTTCGGCTATTGGAGATTTCAAGTATGGTTTCATTTCGATTCTGGAATCTTTGCTGTTCTAACAATTTGGAGGATTGAAGTTTGGACAGCTGTGCCACCCACCTCACCTTGCAATTTGGTTCCGGAGGATGACTCTCCCGGGTTCGATTCCCGAATCCCGAAAATTTGGCAGTTCATCTATTCTACTGTTTAATTTGGTCGAAGATCACCGATTCTGTCCTGGAAGGTTTGATTTCTGGAAACCGGTATGTTTGGTTAAAATTTTCTTTCTGGGCAAATTTCTGTTGTTTCTACTTGAACATTTCTGCGCTCGTCAGGAATGTTTGCCTGTACTGTGCATGTCATGTACGGAAAATATTGGTGAACGAACTTGCCTATTACTTAACTTAAAATTATTTAAAATCAGAACTATTTCATGTTTTGCTCTTTCATAATGAATATTCTTTATTTATAATTTTGGCGTTTATTATTACAAATTTTATATATTTTTTATATATATATTTTGTTTTTATTATTGTCTTTAATAATTATGTAAAAGCTGCCATGGTACGCAATGCATTTCTAAAAACAACTATTATGATATTATACTATTAACAGACTATGATTTGATTTGATGCAAAATTAATTCTTATATTTAAAAGTTTTTTTACTATAGTAAATTCAAAAATTATAAATCAGTATAATTCTGGTAAAATTGTATCTATTACAATGAAAACTTAAAATATCTATTTGAAACTTATTCATTAAATATTGCTGTTTAAATTCATTTGTGAGATTCTGTTAAAATTTTCCTGAAGTTATTTATTCAGGCACTTAATTTTGATATATCTATATTGTGTTCATATTACTTTTTTTTGCTTTTATTTTAAAAGAAACAACTTGGATTTGTTACTAATTAATTAATATTATTATATTTCTTTGTGATTTCTTAATGCAATTATAATCATATGCAACAACAACTCTTTTTTATTTGGCTTCCTTATGTTTTTTGTCCACCCCTGGGCCAACCTATCGATGTGGATAGAGGGGGGCGGTGACAAAATAAGAAAGATTAGGTTGTAATAATTTTCAACACTTTTTCTGTTGAGTTTATTTCAAACTGTTTTGCACATTAATATTATACTGTATATTATACACAACGTGAATGGTAAAATATGGAAACTAGCAACGTAAAACTGCAACATCTGACTGGGAATCGGAATCTGAGATACCTGACAAAAAAGGACTGATCACTACACAAAATTAATCAGCTGATAATTTTTGACCGGTTATTTGCTAAGTGAGCTGCGTAATTAACTAAGATTGTTAATGCTCGTGAACTTTTGTCTTCTTTAATTTTGATCTTAACTTTCATTTGACGCTTATTCTAGGAAGTATGAAATATAACGAAATACATATTATGGTTTTTAAAAGTACTTTGTTGCATTGAAGGAATCAGCAGAAGAAAGTGCTAACTCACAAAATTTCCAGCAAGATTTCTGTTAAATCTTCTGTAAATATAAAATGTTCAGCACGTTTTATACATGATGATATATTTACGATTTTAAGAACCTAGATTAACAGAAAAAACAAATTTGTAACGAAAAAATCAAAAACATGATTAGTAGATTTCAGTAAACTTTTAAAAGACATTGCGTAAAATTATGTTGAAGTGGATTCATAGCTTCTCCCGACCCCTTCAATTATTCTATCGGCGTAAAATTTGTACAAGAATTAAAAGAACGATATCTTACAAAAAAATATTTGTCACCTTACAACATTACCTTACGTATCATGGTAGCAAATAGAAGTAAATCAATTTTGGGGCTCATATTTTGTAAAATAAATTCAAAAATCCCTTATTAAATTAGCCAATTAATTTACTCGATTTTTTTAATATATAAGAAACATACTGTAAGAACTTTTGAGTAAAAGTCTTCTAACTTTTCTGCAGTGTTTTGACTTATGAATAACAAATTTTTCCGGTTTTCGTTTTAAATTGTTCCAGGTATTGTTATTTTGCTAATGGTAGAGCAAATTGTAAGAATGAATATCAAGATATATGATGATAAAATTATGAACTACAAACCTTTTCAAGGTTCCGTAGGTTTGTATTAAATCTTTCTAACCTTTTAGGGTTCGTTTTGGTACTAAATACCCAAGTAAAAGGGTAATTTTTTTACTTTCTCTTACCCTACATGAACATAGGGTAATTAAGGAAGAAAGACAACTTTGAAAACTGATTCTACAGCTAAAACTAAGAAAACAAATTTGGTATAAAAATCGGTCCGGAAACGCTTCTTTTCAGTTCCAGCTAATCAGGGCCGTTGAATAGCAATTCCCTATTCAACGGCCTTGCGGCTAACGAAATATTTAGCCCTGATTTTTTCTCCAATGGTAAAATTATGCAAAGCTGAAATTGCACGGACCTAAATTAAAGGGTAAATTTATGGTTTAATATGGTTTTAGAACTGAGTAATTGAAAATATGGGTTTCAGATTATAGTTTAAAAAAAAAATGGCATAAAATACAACAATCAAAGTCAAAAAACTTACTTTTTTAGTAGGTTAGGCGTAAAATTTACTGTGCTAAATTGCAACAATTAAATAAAAATTTTCTATAGAATTTTGTGAAAATGGAATTTTTAAAAGAATTATGTAAATAAATTCAATAAAAAACAAAACAATGGAAAAATGCTATTACAAAATGTAATTAAAATATTCAAAACAGTTGTTATTTCAAGTACAATAATTTTAAGCCTATGGAAAATAAGTCAGCAATAATGATTGTTTGCATCAAAATTAGTCCGAGTACTACTCATACTTGTCATTAAATTGTGATACGTTATGAGAACTGATCCAGCATTAGTAATAGGTCATTCCTTGCCAATAACCGAGGCAAACTGACATAGCGTGATCACTTAAAAGCAAATACCACAACAAGAGAGTGTTAGAAAACGGGTTCCTAGATGTGATTTACAACTTTCAACCGAGATTAACCGAATTAGCTGCAGCGTTAACTCATTTTTTATCTAATTTTTGAACAAGTTACTGCAAACAGCTGGTATACCAGATTTAGCAGGTTTTATAATCTTATTTGATGCTTTACGATACTTGCTTTATTAAACCTGGAAGCATTTTAAAATGTATCATATTAGTCGACATTTCTACCTTTGTGTTATTAATGGAATTCATTCAAAAGCAGTCTTGAATTCTTACAATTTCGTTTCCGTCGAATTGGACATGAGAATTTTCAAATAATTTTAGTTTGTTAAACCGTCAACATTATCACCTGACAACAAAATTACTCGTTCCAATACGATCAGATCTCGTCCTTATAAATCGGTTTCGACTTAGACGTCAGCCACTGTTAAACGACAAACACAGAAAATTCATTGTCCGGTGTGCAGTCAGCTACAAATCGTTTTAAAATGCTCGAAATTTCCTTTGCTTAGCTTTACCTACAAAATTTAGGTTTGTTTTAACTATCTGAAAGGTTTGCGTCCCTATGGGAAAAAATTGTTTAAAACGTGTTAAAAAGCATCATTCCTTTTTTCATACTTTGAAACCCCTGCACCTGAGTTGTTGGGGTGGCTGACCCCAGTTATCATGCTAGAAAAGTGGCTACTCCAGCAGCTTTAGGTGTGCGGCCTAGACTAGGATTATATTGTTTTATACTCTCTCGAAAACGGATGGTGGATGATAGAAACTAGACTACAATAATTGTAGCCTAGTTTCTATTCATTTGTCCTCACTGAAGAGCACATCTGTTATTCTATCGCCGGATTTTCTGAGGACGATGAAAAAAGATTATGGCGCAGTCATCTATATTTTAGAACAAGACTTACCATTTAGTTCTTTCATCTAGACAACATTAATAATTTGCAAAATACAAAGTTGCTCCATTAAAATCGGTGTCTGTCTTTCGGTTAGAACTGTGTGGAGCTCTATTTCTGGCTCCACTTTTTAAGTTCAAACAAAAGGTATTATTAAGAAAATTCATTTCAGAAAAATCCCTTCGTTTACTGACTTTAAAATGGTATTATCATGGTGGAAAACTCTACCATACATAAAACCAAATCTTTTGTAGCTGATCCAGGTTGTGTAATACTTGACATCATCGACAAAATTATGGAACCATGTGTCATCAGAAGATGTATCCTGAAGACTTAGTTTGCAACTCTTTATGGTAGTCAGGACATGTATGGCCAACAATTCCAGAGGAACAGTGCCTTCACAAAACATAGAACATCATAGAAAGGCAAGATGTTTCATTCTTTTCCCGGATTCTTGGGGTAACATACTGGTGTTTGCACGTTATCAGCATCATTGAGACTGGCAAGCGAGTGTATTCCAGCGTTACTACTGGCTTAAGGCTTTAAATTCCTGGATAAAAGAAATTCAGTATCAACATTTTAAAACAGATATAAAAGCCCTTTTTTAAGCCGGCAAGCATGTTTCACCGTCTCTCTTGAAACTTAACCCCTTCATTGATCCGTAGTATTTCGTTAGGTTAGGTTTTACTATAATGATCTGCCTGCTCGAACTAAATATCTTGTAATTCTTCCTAAGAAGAGCCATTTCGTCGATATTCTGATTGTTTTCACAAGAGCTATCCCCTCGTAGGAACTTAAGGTCTTCAAACTTTATTTCAACATCGATACTGGATCATTTCTGCAAGGAGTGCAATCAGGTTCAGACTATCAAGGTACCTAACTTACCTCAAGCACCTTGCTGCTAATTTTCAACCTTAAATGGGCAACATTTCCTTCCTTTCGTACCTGACCAAGCCGGCTTTTCGAAAACGTTGACATTGATTTATAATATGGTGGCTCTTTCAGATTAAACAATCATTATCACTAAATGTAAAAATCACCAAGGATTATCTATCCTTATTTATGCGCATTTTAAAAAAGGCGGTCGTCTTGAAGGAACCTAAGACTTGACTACTGAAGGTTTTCTTAGCAGCTTTTCAACGATTTATCTCGTCGAGGATTATGTGCTCTTGTGTTTACCGGTTGTGACTCAGACTTTATGGAAGGTTCAAGATACTTGATTGGCCTGTTTCGTTACCTTAAAGCTAACGAAGAGTAAATTTTAAGCGGGTTAACTCAGAAGAAAGTCAATTGACTTTTCAATCCACAAGCAGCTCTCACTTTGGACTTGGAGGTCTGTGAGAAGCTGAAGTTTGCTCGAGCGAATATTATCTCAAAGAATTACTGGTGAACAAGGAATGTTATTTGAAGAGGTGAAACCCTATTCATCAGGATTGAAGCAATTGTTAATTCAAGACCGATGTACTCACTATCGTCAGATATAATTTTTTTTATGCAGTGTTAGAAGACGGACAAAGATTTTATTAGTTTTTAAAACGTAAAAAACGAAAATAGTTACATCGGGTAACACGTAATTGGTAAAATGCAATATTTCTTTTAGGAATGTACACATGTGTATTTTTTGTTATTCTGCTAAGAAATTTTTAATTAATTCTGTGATGTTTCTGAGGAATATACTATTCTCAACTGAGCTTTCGTATTGAGTAATTGTGTTAAAATTGGAGTTTTTAAACAAAAAGAATTAATAAAATCTAAAACTTTTAAAATAGCAAAAAGTTTTGCTTTGCAGGATGCAAAGGTAAGAGGACTGTAATAAAGGCAACGCTAGATTCCAAAATCGTTTAGAAATGCTCTAAGTTTGAATCGTAAGAAAACTTGATAACAATAAATGAATGAATCGATAGAGAAGATTGTCTTTTTGTGGTTTATTTTTGTGTAGGATGATTGAGAATGGGGTGGTTTTGAATTGAAGTTGGGTGAGAAGCTCAGCCCTTTCATTCGCATAATTGTGTTAACAGTGGCCTGGGAATAACTTAAGAGGAGAAAATGGTAGGAAAGCTTTGAGGTGGTAGTTGGTTAGAGCAATACCAGAAGTTTGCTTCAGAACGCTATTGTCATCATTTTGCATTGGAACTCCTAGTGTATAAGAAGGACTTCTAAACTTGATTTATTTTATTTCTTGTTCAGTCGCGATTCAAACCTATAGAAGTGAAATTTATCATATCATACTTACACAAGTACAGGATTACACACACAAACTAGAAACAGAAGGTATGGTACTACCTCATACCATGACTTCTAAACAATGTTCACTTGAATTATTATAATAGTAAATTTTGGGTTGAAGCTTTGAAGTAAGGAAAAAGATAAAATTTCATTTGATATGAATAGTTTCATAATTACTAAATTTTTTTAAATCTTTTATTTTAAATTTTTTGTGTGTAATATTGTTAACTATTTTAACGGGACGATTACATAATTTCCATTAAATATACTTTGGCACATTAAACTGTTCAAACGGACATAGTTGGTCGCGTGTTCGTTCAGTAAGCACTGCACTAGATGCACTAGATTTTTTATCTGACTGAAGTTCTCAGATTCGAATTTCAGCAAAGAATTCAGATTTTTTCAACACAATTAAACTTTCGAAATTATTATAATTATTTATTAAAATGTAATCTATAAGTCGTCTCATCAACATAGACACACGTTAAAGCTGAAGTGTCGTTGTTGCTAGTAAGCAAGAACAATATTAAATAGCCCATAAAAGAACACAATACTTAATTATATCAAAAATACTTATGGGTAGTAACCAAATAAAGTTAACAGCAAAATTTTAGTAAATTAAAAAAATTTAATTAGACAAAATAACAGGTTAAAGAATTTAAGTAATATTTTATACCAAAGAATCAAATGGTAATCTCAAAAACCAGTAACAAGCACCTAAGGAAAACTTATCCAAAAATTTACATAACAGTCGTTTGCCACCCTAAACAAATACATAATATAAATAAACATGGTTTTATTTAATGAGGAATCAAAATTAAACAGTATATTTTTAAGTTATTTTGGTTGTTTATGTTGGCCTACAATATTTAGCAGAGCTAATGATACATAATTCTAGATAAAAAAAACATATGAAATTTAAAAAAACGTATTAAAGGTATAAACTTATTGCAATATTTAAATTATTACTTTACACACTACCAAATACTATTAGGGTAATTAAATGATTCATCCAAATTATATTCTTAAAAAAAATTTGGTTAGCATAGCTAACAATACTTATACTGGAATACGAATTCGTAATTACTACTAAATTTTATAATAAAACATTTTGCATTAGTTCTTTTATTTTACAACAGTATATTTTGAAAAAAATTAATAGAAAGCATAATAACGGGTGATTCAAAAAGAGCGCCGGTTTTTAAACGGCTGGTAAATTTTTGTTTATCGGTTGGCAACATTGTTAGACCTCATTTCTATTTCGGAGAACATTCCGATTGACGATTCAGTTGTAGTTTCTCTTGTTCGCAGTGTAGTACTCTCGCAGTCTGTGTCTAACCATGGAGAAGTTTACTATTGCACAACGAGTGTTAATCGTCAAAACATTTTACCCGAGTGGAGAGAGTTATGCGGCTACTGTCAGGTGACTTCGCGGTACTCTAGGACGTAATGAAGCACCGAATGAATCAACAGTTCGCAGGCTCATGAAAAAGTTTTTTGAGACGGTTTCAACAGTCGACCTTAAAAGTTCTGGACGTCGTCGTTCTGGCCGAACTGAGCAGAACGTTGCATTGGTTCGTGAGAGTGTGGCTGTTAGCCCAGCAAAATCAATACGTCGCCGTTCTCAACAATTGGGTTTACGATGTTCTTCTGTACGGAGAATTCTTCGGTACGATCTCCAATATCACCCGTATAAAATTCAGTTGACGCAACATTTGAAAGTGGCAGACCACCAGAAGAGACGACAGTTTGTTGACTGGGTATTGAGAAAACGGCAGGAAAACAAAATCATTTTCAGTGATGAGGCGCACTTCCACTTAAACGGTTTTGTTAATAAACAGAACTGCCGTATGTGGGGTTTAGAAAACCCTCGCGTCACGCTGCAATACCACGCTGCACGAGAAACAATGTTGTTGCTCCGTGAACGGTTCCAGGATCGCATCATTTCTCGTAATTCCGACCATCAATGGCCACCAATGTCGTGTGACTTGACACCTTGTGACTTTCATCTTTGGGGTCATCTGAAGTCATTGGTGTATGCCAATAAACCCCGAAACATCAATGAGTGGAAGGAGGAAATTCGACGGGTTATCGGGCAAATGGAAGTCGAAACTTGTCGTGCAGTAATATCCAATTTCATGGACAGAGTTGATGCGTGCCAGCGCAGTAGAGGAGGACACATGCATGACATCATTTTTCATACATGAAATCGGAAGGTAAGATGAACATGTTGATGTATTTATTTTCAGTTTTTCAATAAAATAAATCTCTTAATTTGATATATCAAAACCGGCGCTCTTTTTGAATCACCCTATATTTTAATAACGGCACAAATGAAAATCCAGCACTAAACTATTTGTACACGTCATACACATCATCCTCATCTCATTGGGTCATGGGGTTGCTTATTGTTCTGAATTGAACAGATTGCAACGTACAGAAATAAGGGATTACAAAAAAAAATACTATTTTGTTTTCAGGGCTGATGAGCTCTGAACGTACGCATTGCTTCCTACCAGTTCGCAGCTAGCCAATTACTTGCCAGCAACATTGCCAATACTTGCTCTCGTAGCTTTGTTATAATGTTTCGTCAGCCATTTCCTTTTTGTCCTTTTCAGTAACAGTTATAACCTATGAACATACAATCAGCTGATTATATTAGAAAGAATTGCTTGTTAACGCGCTCTATAATCGATGTGTTCAGTGTAAGGCTACGCACACATGAAAGCGATTGCTACCGCGCGATTGCAGTAGCGCGTGAGCGAGGTACACAGAATTGCATGAGGCGTACACATTCAAACGCGCGATTTGGCCGACCGCGCGATCTGTCGCGCAAGTCGAAGTTCTGGCTGTTGTCGCGCGACTTCCGCGCGCTTTCAAGTACATTGTTTTAAATTGCTTTGTACATCTGGTCGCGCGTTTTTAAACTAGTAGTTGTTTTTTTTGTCTCCGTGTTTATTGCGTTATTTCGTTATTGCAAATATAATCATCAAATAAGCGCTGTATGAAATACAGAATGGACATCGAACGATTTGACACAGAACGTTTCATAGACGAAATAACGAGAAGGCCAGTTCTCTACAATGTGCAAATTTCAAAATATAAAAACGAAGAAAAAAATAAAATTTTGAGAAGAAATGGTGGAACTGTATAGTGAAGATGGCAATTCTATGGAAAAAATTAAGTTCTAAGTAAGTGAATATTTTTCACTGTTCATAATGGGTGAAATATAGTCTTTTATTAACTGTAATAAAGCATCAAAGGATTGGGTGGACATTCGGAATTTATCGAAGAATTCCGGTTCGCATTCCCGTAATTTTGGATACAGTGTTACAAAAAAACTATGCGTTAGTTTATCTCGTAAAACTGGATACACCCAAAATTGCCTCTATATTAGCCTGCGACGTCGATAGGCCTATCTATTGTAACAGAGCCACAAACACGCTACCTCTTCAGCTTCCGTTTTTGTAATGACACTAACTTCCCAGCAATGAACAGCTGCCCTGGGTATCGTTTACTTTTGCAATCATACTTTTTACGCTTGAATGTGTATGCACGTCTGTTTTTGCAATCGCGTGGTTAACGCGCCGTTAGTCACCTCATGTGTACGAGCCCTTAGATGCAAGACACAAGTGAACTACTGTGGCTCTCATACGCACGCGCGCGTAATGTTTGTCAGGTTGAAACATTCGTACAATCTGCCAACGCAGGCAAACGTTCTTATTGGTCCAAACGCGTGGAACAGCAGAGCTCATCAACCGTGAAAAGCATTATAATTTCGAGTAACAATACATCTCAAAAATGTCAATAATACATACATAATTCTATGAAATACTCCAAAAAAAATTAATTAATGATGCAAGTGCAAGAAAAACTTCGAACTTAATCGGTTACTTCCTGAGTGTTCACACTGGTTTTCCAAACGCCAGGCAACATCAGGTGTAAAAATCCATAATTGATTACACTCTTATATCTGGAACTAATACTGCAAAACTCCCAAGACTGTACCTGTAACTTCACAACCGGAACCCCATATGAAAACCATTCTGGAACCCTGGATGAACATCCAGTAACAAAGAAAAATTACCCAAAGCAACGTGTAAAATAAAGGTAGATTAACAAAGTAAAATTTTATGTTATAATTTATTTTATTTACAACTAATTTATGTTGTGTTATTAAAATAATGTTAAAAAAATAAATAAATAAACTGTTGTAATAAATTATAGGTAGTACTTTTTATTATTAATTATTTTAATTTTTTTGTTATTACATTCGTAGGTCTAGCATTTTTCACCACTAATTTTTGACTACCAACCTTTACAGTCTGCATTAAACCATGAAGTGCATAAAAGTCGAAATTAACAAAAATTGACATTTTAATTGTAAATTTGATGTACTTAATCGTTTACGTAAATAAGTTTCTACTGACTGCTGAATTGAAAACTTGAAAATATTCACTGTACTAAAATAATTTCAAGTAAATTTTAGTCACTAAATTATTATGAAAAATATTTTAAAAAAAATCCTTAGATTAAATCAAAAATTTAATGTGAAACTTTACAAAGTTTAAAGTTAGGGAAACTTTAAAAAATCAACTTAGAGAAATACTTGTCAGTGCTAAAGAAAACTACTTTCAAGGTAAAATACGTTGAGGATTTGTCATTCACCATTACGTATTTGGTTTAGTAAATTGAGTATTATTATCTTAAACGTATCCCTTAGGCGATTTATACAGGGTTGCATTTGATTCCTTATAACGCGCTGCATTTGATCTTTCAAACGTCCGTGCTTTCCTGTTGCCTTAAGGCTTGATTCGTCTTTGTTGTTATCTCTAGAGAATGTTAACATTACCTTTTACCGAAACAAGTTTTCCATTGTAGCATAGTACACGCTTACCACTGCACTATGGAGGCGATCGTAATATATCTATTTTAATTTAATTTTGCCTGTCAGGCTAATCCAGTCAGTCAGCTCACTGAAAGGGGCTATTAATTTTGAAGTAACACCGGTAAGGAGGTCAACTTAGTTTTAAAAGATTTTTCATAAGAGAGTTCTTAGTATGAAAGAGTTGGTTCCTTTACTACGGACATGAATGAGCAAACTCTATGAAACTGTACAACATGAAGAAGGGGGTCCCTATTCAAAATCTCGTCCACTCCAAGACAAAAAATAAAACAAAGCGATAAATATAGGTCCTAAATAAAATATAATATAAGAAATACAAAAGTAATTTTGTTTAAAGATTTATTTTTTATAGTAATTTTTATTGTGGTCGTATCAACGTTTTTAGTTTATAGCGACTCCATTATAGGTATAAAAAACAAGTGACAAAGTATTAGCCTGTAAAGAAATTAAAGTAATGAAATAAATTAAATGCAAACTTGAAATTAAAAAATAAATTTAATGAAAACGAAAAGTTGAAAAAATTAAAAAGTTAACAAATAAAATTTTATTACAAAATTATTAAATGTTTTATCTTATTTGGTGATGACAGTATGTTATAAAACTAAGTATTTTAATGAATTATTAATTAATATAATTATTTATTGCAATATATATTTGAATATTAATATTTATACTAGCTATTGCTCAAATTAATTATTTTTTTATATTTACTACTTGAGTTATCCTCTTGAGTCTTGCTCTTACTTACTTGTCCATCCATTGACCGGGAATCAAATGGGGCGTCGAGTCATTGTTGCAATAATTGGTTTCATAGTCTTGAATAAATTTCATTTAAATCCTATCTTCATATTTTAAAATAATCAAATTTATTTGATTTGGTTCCATAATTAATTAGATTCCCGATACTTTAATATTTTCCTTTACTTATTTTATTATTATTTCAAATTATTTAATTAAAATTATTTTTTTTGTTTTCTAATTTGAGATATTTATTTTCTGGAATTAATTTTTTGAATGTTTTATTTTCTTCTTATAATTTATCTTGATATTTTTAATTGCTGTTTATAATATTTTAATTTCAAATTAGAAATTGTTAAATTTTGATTATTATTTATGATGTTTTTTAAATTACTTCTTGAATTTACAACAATTGATATATTGAATTAGATCTTCGATCAACGACGTACTGGAACATAGACTGCTTTTCTACAAGCCTAATGCAAAATAGTTTTAGAATAATAAATCGATAACATTGAATTATTTACATTATTTTGCCAGAATTGCATTTTCTCTCACTCTGAATATTTAAACATTTTAATATTTTTGGTAGTGCGTGTCATTAACACAATCTTTAATGAGTGAAATTGTCTCGGTATAGTGTTCAGAGTAGAACATTCGGCAAGGGTATGTTTAACAGTTAATTTTGGGTTGTAGCAATTATTTAGATTATTAAATTCATGGTTTGTAATGAGGTGACTGTATTAGTTTAGTATGATTCGCTATCGGGTAGTTGTCATTGGTCTAGTCTCTTGTGCAAAAATTTCTGGCTTAAGTTAAGAGTGTCAGTCCGTTCCATATGTTCAATAGGTAAGTTATTAAAGTTTTCCAATGTTCATTCAAAATTAATTCCAACTTCTTTTGAACATCTTCTGTAGGTCTCGGTGGGAAGATTTATTTATTCTGTTGGTGCATACATAACACGTTTGGCTCCTTGGTCGGCCTTTTCGTTCCCTTTGATTCTCAAGTGTGAAGGGACGCACAAAAGAACTATTTTACCGTCGCTAATAGCTGTTGTAATTGTCATTAATTAGGTATTTAATTATTGGTTCATCTTGATCAATGTCTTTAAGGGGATCCAAAACACTTCTTTAATCTGTCAAATCGCTTTTTTAGGATTGAATAAAATGATAAATTGCTTTTCTTGTCACATATGCTTCAGAGTAAAGTACTGAAGAACAAACAATCTTATAATTTGAATACATTTTCTTTATTACTACATTACCGAAGTACACTTGCTTCCAGAGGGCGTGAACTAAAAATCCAGACTGATGAATCAAAAATCCATCAGTGGCTGACTCCTTGGTCCAGTGGTTAGCCTGCTAACCTGCAAACCGGAGGTCCTGGGTTTGATTACCGGCCAGGGTCTGGAAAATTACGTATTACAAGTTTAAAGCCACCGTTCATTAAACCAAAGTAATCGCTAATAACCCAGATGTTGATACGATTAACATCACAAATCCATCAGTAAATTTTTAAAAATTTTAAAATTCATTTAATTATTCAAAACAAAAGTAGAAAAGATGGATAGGTAAGTATTTTGTTAGATATACATAAACAACAGGATTTTCATCAAATAAGAAGAGGCTTGATATATTTTTTATGGGGTAATGGATGAAGGTAAAGAACAGATATTAGTGAAAAATGTTAATATTCTTATAAACAGTGGTTTTGGTAAGGAATTGCGAGATTAATATAACTTTTTATTCCAATCCGTGAAAATATTGGCTCTTGAAGGACTAAAGACGAGACAGTTCTTAAGAAAAAACTAATCTCTGTTTTTCTCTTCTGAGATTAACAGAAACCTCACCAAATTCTGTTCAAATACCTGTTCCTGGGCTTGAACGCTAAGCCGCTGGAGTTATTCTAAAACCAGCTTAATGAATAGAATAAAATATTATGAGTAATAACCATGACTGAATTTTAAACCAGCGTACCATAGTCATCCAGTTTTGATTAATTTAATTTACTGTATAATGTGGATTTATTTAATTTACACTTTCATTATTTGAATGAAATTTTTTGTATGAATTGTTTGATTAATCTGCTAAATCTAATATATTTGTTTTCTTTAAACCCCTCAGGTTTTTACTATTGTTTATCAGGTTAACAGGGTTTTTCAGCAAAATGTTTGTTTTCTAAAATATCACTCTGAAATATGTTTTCATGTGCTCAGTATATTTTAGTATATGTATTGTAATACGAATATTTTTATTTACTGACAATATGTTTTATTTACTTTACTGAATATATGTATTTAAGATGAATGGAAATAAATCCGGTGCAGTTCCAGTATTGAGTGGCTTTCTCGAATTCAATAAATCATACTTATTATTCTGTAGTGTCAAGTAGTTTACTGGTTGTTTTTTAAGTTGTGAATAGTTGATTGCATAAATAAAATAAATAAAAGGAAAATTCCGTTTCATAATGTTTTGTAAATGTTTATTCTTGTTACTGGTACGCAATTAGGAGTTGGTTAAATTAACAAAAATAATAAAGTTAACTTTAATTTTCGTTTTGCAAGAGCAGAGATATTTTAAAAATACCGTTAATTTTGAAAGAAATTCATGCCAAAAGATCTCATTTACTGAGCTTATTTTCTGTTGGTTCATTCAAAAGAGTTAAATTTGTAAAATTTAATAAAATATGAAAAACACTGAAATTTTTTATAGTTAATTAAAGCGAATTTACAAAAAAATACACAATACACTAAGTAGATATTAACTGCTTGTAGCTACATTTTGACAAATTGTCATTGCATTGAACTCAAACAAAGTTTTTACTGTATTGAGTCAATCATGTGTATTTGACATTTTCGATTGCCATTTAGTTTTTACTTCAAATATTTACTTTGTGGTAGCATGGCAGTGTGTGGTATGACACAGCAGTTACATGTTATATTTTCTAAAATAATAAATGAAACAGGTAAATATATACGTGCTTTTTATTACCATCATAAACCCTCTTGGCATCTTCACGCTATTTCCAGATTCTGACTATTGAAATGTCTAGTTGCTGGGATAGCTTGAAACATTTTTTGTTTTAGATTTTGATTCCATTAATAAATATAGTAATAAAATCCACAGTTAGGTAACCTGTACGAATTTTTACTTATAAGTTTGACAATACAATGAGACTGAGTAGATCATTACAACATATAAATTAAATTAATGTTAAGAACCGATCTACAACTGTATGATAAAGAGTTCTTTATCATAGGCTACATTATCCTAGGCTGGAAAATAAAAATAAATGCATTTGCATATTACCATGCTACGTTAAAAGTAACAATATAAAATTTTATATCCGCTTTTATGAATCCAGTTTAGTGTGTTTTCTAAGCTAACATTTCAAGAAATGTATATTACTTAATACTATTGCATTTTATTTACAATGTCTAACTTCTCTTCTTATCGTGCTTTTTCTGAATGGAGGTTGGTACTCATGACGACCGTCATTTAAATGTCTATGAAATATCCTTTTCTAGTGTCTTTTTGGTTTATTTGGAAAACTATATTTTGATTACAGTCTTTTAGAAATTACTATAACAGTATAATTTATGATGTATTCCATTTTGTCATGAAACAATACAAATATTTTGTTAACTTGTGCATTGAGTATTATATAATCTTATGTAATTAATAATTAATATAATATTATTAAATTTTTTTTACATAACGCTTTTGGAAAATTTGCTTATTACATTCGGGATATTTTCATCGGATTTTTATACTTAACTATGTCAATAGAGCTAAACAAATAACATTCAACAGACTTTGTGGTTGACTAAACTATACAAATACTTCGATCTATTCTAAAAAGCTATTCGGGAATATAACTATCACTATCGGCGTGTTTTAAAAGTACTGAATTTTGCCCAATTTTACTTTCTCTTGTCTATATGAATATAGGAAGGAAAGTATTGTTTTCATGTCGATTTTTTGTAATCGAGATTTCACCGGATCTACACGTTTCCAGACCCCTGAACCAAAAAAAAACATGTTTTTAGCGATTGGTGTGTGTGTGTGAACAAAATATCTTAGGAACGGAACGTCATATGGAGTTGAAACTTGAAACTTAAGTTAGGTACTACTGAAGAAGCCTTAGTATGCATTTAACAAAAAAAGTGAACATAACCAAATTTATAGAAAATTAAAAGATGTACAAGTTTTATGGTAAGCATTTTTCTCTACAGAGCATGAAAGTTTAGCGTGAAAGAACGATTTTTCGTATTATTAAGCCAGAATAAGGTTATTTTCATGTTGCATCATTCACTCATAATTAAAATAAGGTTATGTTTTTGGAGGTTAATTTTTTTTGTTTATTTCTAATGTTTTAATATTGAAGTTATGTTATATTGTAAATTTTTGCATTGGCATGAGAAAGTTGTGTGTGTTTCAAACCAGATTTTTACAGAAGGTTTTCTTCGAAAATATATGTTTTAAAACTGATGCTCAATTGTACGCGTTATATACTCTGTCCCATGGAACTCTGCAGCACGTTAAAACTTAAATGTATTCAAATTGTGATTGAACTTAGCGCGATCCATTCGACTTACAAAAAAAGTTCTTTACTTATAAGATGAAATTTGCTATATTATATTAATTGAAACATATACTAAATACAAAATACGACAGTACCAGTAGAAAGAATTCATTCAGTAGGCCTATTATAAAACATCCGGTCTGGCGCCGGTTGTTTTGACTGAAAGTGTTGGTAGAGTGAAACATGATTACGCATCCTCTTTTCTGATTTTCAACCCTTAGTCTGTTTAGATCTGCGGCACGGTTTCTTGGGATAGAGTATAGTATTATTATACCAATTTTAGTATTATTATTATACGAGTATTATGTATATATTATAAATTTTTCATTGTAGTACCCATCAGCTATAGGATGATATTCAGGAAATATTCGCGGATATTGTAACTAAATTGGTTAAAAAAGTACGTAGATTGTAGCTTGTTACTCATTGTATTTAGATTATATTTAAATATATAACAGGAAATAGATCTCCTGTCTACATCTAATACACAAACCGTTATAAATACGATAGGTACACGTAGGTAACATACGATTACACTGTCTGTTGAACAAAGTCCACTTTAATAATAACAATAATAATAACAACAACAATAATAATAAAATATGATAATAATACTTTATTTCCAAAAAATAATAAAATTTTAGTCTTAACGTTTTATAATATTTTTGTATACACATCCATTCCTAGTTCCACATTCATTCCAATAATTGAGGCGGTTGAAATTAACATAAATCCAACTATGGTTAAAAAACCATGTGCCAGGATGTGTAAAAAACATTATTTCACTAATCTTTAAACTATTTATCACGAAAATGTATGGTGAGTAAACTTACTGTTAATTTTGTATTTTACTTATCACCTCTTCCATGTTTTCCCTTTTTACATTTCTTAACCTTTCCTTTATTTAATTCATAGCTACATTTAATTTTATTCTCTTCAGTTATATGTTTAGATAGCAGGGTATAAAATTTGGAGGTGAAGTTAGAGAAGTGTCGCCCATACAGCGCATTACCCGCTTTGTCTGAAAGAAGGTGTTTAGAAGCAGGGTATAAAATTTGGGGGCGAAGTTAGAGAAGTGTCGCCCATACAGCGCATTACCCGCTTTGTCTGAAAGAAGGTGTTTTTCTCTTGTGCTCATCAATCGATTTCCTCTTATAAAGGTAGTTTCTCAAGATCTTCCTTACAAAGAGTTAGTTGCCTGACATTCATCACTTGAAATTCTGCATAAAGCTGATCTGACGGGTAGCATGGTGCTTTTCTACTTATAATTTTAAAATTAATTTCTGTACTACTAACAGGTGATTGAAATATCTATATGAAGCACCATCCCGACCGAAGTCAAGAAAGACTGCACCATAGAGAAGTAAACATTTTCCAGGGTTTTGATTTCAAGGTTTTTTATAAGTTTCTTAAATATAATATAGTTTTCCTCAGATGCTGACATAATCGATTAACGTGTTTATTCCATCTAAGCAAAACATAGATCGTTATTTCTAAGTACCTCATTGACTGCTCTTTAGTTATTTTACGACATCTGCAACTGGTAAATTCTGAGCTTTGAATTGTTAAGTGCTTAAATTCCGGCTGGCTTTGTGATTTTGGAAAAAGTGGGGCTTCTCCGCGTTTATAGAAAGAAAACTTTTATCCAGCTACCTCTTAACAACTTTCAGTTCCTTTTCTCATATTTTAGCTGTATCCCAGTCCGGTCCTGGAAACAGCTGTACAATATCGTCTGTAAAAGCTACTGCATTTCAATTTATTGGTAATTTTAATAGAGTGTTCACAGATAAAAGAAAAAGAAGCGGTTTTATTAATGAGCTTTGAGGAACCCCTAATTCTATATTAACCTGGCCCCTTAGATATCCATTAGTTCTCACCCTTTAAACTCTATTCGACAGATAGCTGGAAAAACAGCTCTCAAGCTTTCTCTCTTATGCTATAAGTGTGTCTAGCAACAACCTGCCTGTCTAGCAATAACCCTTGCTAAACCGTGTTGAACGCCTTTTTCAGATCCAGAAAAACAGCCAGCGATTTTTAGTCTGCGTTTATATTATTCGTGACATCGTTTGTAAGTTTTAAATTGTCATAATTAGTGCTGAGTGTAGAGTGCAGAGTAAAGAGTGTAAAAACATACTGATTTGGTGATTATATGCCACCAAGTTTTTCCACAAAACTAAGTAATCTACATTTGATGCACTTTTTGTACATTTCAATAGTAAAGAAATTGACTTATAACAGACAACATCGTGTTCATCACCTGACACAAAAAACTGACTAATAATTACCTTTTTCAGTTTTTGTGGAAAGGTACTTTCTTGAAATATTGCATTTACAAGATGCACTAGAGGCTTAGAAAGAAAAATCTTATAAGTTTAAAAAAATCTTGCTTTCGTTGATTGGACCTGTTATACTATTGTTTAGATCTTCCATTCTTTTAACTATTTCTCTTGACTCGAGACTGGAGCTACGAATAGAAAAGCAGCCACCTGCTTATTCCTGTCAGCTGGCTCGTCTGCTTTTCTCCTATCTTCTTTCAAAATATTGTGAGCCAGATTTGATCCTACTTTCGTAAAAAAACACTGTACAGATCTGCAATTTATTTATCACCCTTCTGTATTCTCAAGGTTTTCTGGACACAACTGCTTGTTTTATACTTTATTTCATTATTGTTCATCAACTATTTCTTTAATGGTTTTTCATAAATCCGTTTTGTGTTAGGACCGCTAATTTTATTAAATAAAATTATTTAATAAATTTATTTATAAATTTTATAAATAAACACCTTTTATGCAGTTCCCACAAAATTAGTTAATAAATTTCTGTACCTTAAGTAATTTTCGAATACTCAATTATTTAGACCAACCTTACCTTGTCTATGCAGTTTATTCCCTTTCCGTATCGGTATTAATAGACCCTGTGTTATCCAAGAATTTAATTTACTTTTACGATGAGTAATTTTTATTCATTTAAGCGACTTATTAACAACACTTTCGACTATTGACATAAGTTTATTCTTTATTAGTTTGCAACAAAACAGCTGTGTTCCACGATTATTTTTCTAACAAGCCCGAGAGTTTAACTCGATGAATTACCTCACGAACATTTATATTTTATAAGGATTTGGATGTGTTTAAAGCCAAATAGCGTAATGGCCTGTTATTGATTTTTGAAAAAATAACCTTTATTTTCTCAATGAAATTAACAAGAATATGAACTATGTATGACATTGTGCTATCGCTGACGCGTGTCGGGTTAGTTATACGAGTACAATAACTTAAGCCGAACAGAGTAAGAGTTCGTTTAACTAACTGCTTGTGTTGTGTTGAAGGGTCAGTACTGCTGCTAAGATCACCGATTATTGTACTGTAATATTACTACATGAAAATAATATTTGTAAGTCAGCTAAAAATCTACTATTTCATGATACGAAGGTGACCTGTATACTGCTGCAATAATAAAAATACATACACAAACGATTCGCTTGCCGCATATCTGGTTCTATTACTATAACATGATATTTAGATTTTACATACACAAAAAAACACCATCATTTTATAATCGGTTTAGTTTAGGGTTGAATAGGCTACATACCATCCATTTTTTGTGGATAAAAAACTTCAGCATCCAACATTCGTCAATACTGTAATTTCATATTGAACGTCCTTCTAGCTGTTAAAAAAATTCATCCATATTTTTATTGTAACTTCTATTTTTAAAATAATCATTATTTTTATTAGGTGATAAGTTATTTCTTATATTTTTAGAGTCGAACAAAAGTAATTCATCCACGTTTCTCAATAAATTTTAATTTTTTAAAGTAGCCATTTATTACATAAAATACATCATTTCTTAATATTTTCTAATTGTTTTGCGTTCCACTCCGCAAGTTTCGTCTCACTTGTAGATAACTGTTTTTCATTAGCTTTGCACTGTATCTTCTTCTGCAGTCCGATACCTGAATCCTTCCGTGTGTCTTGAAACAGCTATTACAGCTATACTTTATGTACCATTGTTATGATTGTGCAATTTGTAAAGTCTACTTAATATTATATTATATTAATTTATTGACCAGATTATTAATTTTAAAATAGTTTGCAAACAAATTTCACAATACTATCGTTTATCAATAATTAATCTGGCTATTAATCGACATGACGCTCTTTGATGTTACGCTTTAGCATTGTAGTTGATATCGGACCCGACCACTAAATGCAGTTCCATTTAACATAGTCAATGAATATTACTATTACCACTACAATTTGCAGTTCTGTCTGCGGTAACATTATTTATTATTATAAATCGATCGGAAGAGCTAAAGCTCTCAGGAAATCCTACTTTTTGATGGAAACTTCTAAAATAAAACAAAATAATATAGTTTATTTACAATAAAAAGTAAACTTTTCTCTTATTTCACTTAATATAGAGTAGGATAATTTAGAATAAGTAAGAATGAATTAAATAAAGCGTACGTTTTACTAGGCTGTAAATTTAATCTAGAAAAACTTTAAAAAAAATTATTAAGAGTTTCTTTGATTGCTTTTACACTGTGTATTTATATTGGCTTAACTATACTCTAATTAAAACAAAAGTGGTAACTAAATAGATTTTATGAAATTTTAAACTTTGATATCGCTCAAGGGTTAATTACTCAGCAGTGTAATAGTAGTATGTATTTAATATTCAGAAAAAATACAAAACAAAAATAAATATACTACACATAATCAAAATATAATTTTTAGAAAAAAGTATTACGTAGTTTTCTAGTTTCTTTATTAGTAAACGTTAGTATTTTTGTCTGTTGCACTATAAGAATTTAATTTTCTGTGGTATCTCTTGCTTGCCTCACGTACAGTTCCTTTCATTTTCCACAAAAGCACGACTTTTGTAATTTCTTTCCCTGCCATTTAACTTGTCGCATATTATGCATTTTAATTTACTCAACAAATGAAATTTTCATCATTTACGTATGTGGTCATATATATGTTGGTCATGGTCTGTAAACATTCTGATATTTATTTAAATTTCTTTTGATAAAAATTTCAAGCTATTTCTGTTAATTTTTGTTATGTTTGTTAGGATAAACAAATATTATTCTGTCAACTTCCTAATTAAAGCCAACTGGTGAACATGCAAAAATTATTTACATATCATAATGCAATATGTCTGTATCTTTCAGTAATTAAATATGGAATAACTACTCACAGTTAAAAATGCTAGTAAAACAAAAAATTAATTTCATTTTTCTAACCTATTCTACATAAAATGATTATTAGTCTGCTATTACGTTCCGAAGTTTTCTATTAGCGGATTTCAAATGAGCTTCATGTTTCTTGACCTATTCAATCCAAATACAAAGTGTTTAGAAGGCTATCCGCCTGTATGTGAATTTTACTTGTTCTGGATTGAAAACTTCTAAATCAACTGAGTTTCGAGTCAACTAAAAGTTTTAAAATTATGGTTTTCTCAACCATTCCAGAGATATTTGTATGTTAATTACGCAGCTTTAAAATTAATCGTATTTTACTTCGGTCCAAAAACACAAACGGCGAATTCCTAAAAAAGTTGTAAATATTTTCATTAAATTTATATTGTTTTTTACACTATATTAGCTGAATAAGACAGCATTAATCGTATCGCTTGGACAATTCGTAGGGAGGCACTAATCTTATTCAAGAAATTATTTGTTTCTTCCGCGTAACTGGATATACGAGTTAAAATGCAGATTTTAGAGGGAAAATTAATATAATGTCACCGTCCTCCCCTTTTATTAAGTACTGTGCTTCCGGCTACAAAGCTTCCGACGTATCGACAGAGGGAACCGCCAATAGTTCCTAAAGGGGCGGTAGGCCTGTGGCGGCGTACCAACATTTTACCTGCATTTTAAAATGCAGGCCATTGTCATCAAGGTAAACACAACACCGCAGCGCTCTCGGCGACTATAAAAATAACGCTGCACTGAACCAAGAGATTCAATTCCGATCCAGAGAGCAGACAAGACGCCCCCCATCGGCACACGGCTACCGGACTACAACGAAGACTCATCGACGACCTCGCAAGAGAGAAAATGATGCTTCCGCTTGCTGACCCAACAGCGTAAGCCGTCGACCGAGCCTTACGCCCACCGGATCTGACGAAGCAGCCATCGACGCACTACTGCGAGGGAAAAAGTTGACGTCTCCGCTGGACGACGACACGCCGTGTCACCCAGCCTCCGACCGCCACGACGACTACGACTGACAATCTCCAAGACGACCACCGCTTAAACGGCCCTTTTCAGCCTACCAAAAACTAAACGTTTTTACTCGCCACTTAATGTCGCCATCTGGGGACAATAACAAAAAATTAAAATAAATTACAAATGCTACAACGTTTTTGTTTATCATCAAAAGTTTTTCGCTTTGTGCAGCGATATTTTTAAACATTTTGTGTGAAGCTAATTTCATTTGTTCAAAAATACAGTTGAAATTTCTATAGGCGAAAATTGTATGTAAAACGCTAAAGTTAAGTAACGTTTCTTACAGGTGAAACCGTCGCGGTCACATCGCCTGTTCCTCTACTTTATAGTGTAAAAGGTCTACACATTGAGGACTAAAGAGAATATAGAAAAAAATCTGGTGTAAAACACTTACACAACTTTCTCTCGCCGATGCAAATAATTAACAAAAGACCTAACATTAGTAATAAAACATTAGAAATAAACGAAATAACTACCCAACCTCAACCAACATAACCTAATTTTAATCATGATTGAAAGACAAAATGAAAATCAACTTCAGTTTGGCTTAAAAATACGGAAAATTACTCTTTCACGCTAAACTAGGCTCTGTTGAGAAAAATGCTTTAAAAAAACTTGTAGATCTTTTAATTTTCTATAAATTTGATTATATACACTTTTGGCGTAAAATGCATAAACTACTAGGGCCGAAATCTTAAAAAAATGGTTCACACGTTTTCGTGAGAGAAAAACAGAAAATCGCTAATTACCGTAAAACTAAGCATTATACAAAACAATGTGTGAAATAAAAGTTGTAGGATTTTAAATTTTCTACATTTTTTATTTTATAAATTTTTGCGCTAAAATGCATATAAAAGCCGTAATCTTAAAAAAAAAACAATTTTTTACGTGTAAAAAACCTCACCAAGAATTTCAGCAAACATGGCGCTTACCATATCATGTAGAGCATAAAAAATTCAGTAAACCAGGCAATTTAAAAAAAAATTATAGGACCAGTTTTTATAGAAAATCGCAAAAAAGTGAAAAATTACACGAATAAACTACGACTTTCGGTGGACCGATTTTGATAAAAATGTTCGTGTTGGGTTTGGTAGTGGTATGTCACTTAAATTTAAATTTCAAGTTCATACAATGTTCCGTTCTTGAGATATTCTGTACACACGCACACACGCGCACGCACACACACACACATACCAATCGCTAAAATATGTTTTTTTGGGTTCAGGTGGTCTGAAAACGTGTAGATCCAGTGAAAACTCGATTTCAAAAAATCGTCATGAAAACAGTTCTTTCCTTCCTATATATTCATAAAGGCAAGAGAAAGTAAAAATATAACAGAATAATCTCAGTTGTACTATCACAAATGTAAAGTGCAACATATGTATAACAGTGACATCACATACAAAAGTTAACAGAAAGCAAACACTTAATTGATTTCTTATATCTCATAATTTTTAAAGTATAACACAACAATCCGGAATGTAAAGAGGTCCACTGTAGGGCGGGCGTATAGTATAAACACAGGTGAAACCTACAAAGTAGTATCCGCAGTTTGGAAACCGTTAAAGAAAAGCAGCCCCACTCAAAGCTGGAAAAAGCGAGTGAAAAAGAATGGCTTCAAAAAATTACAAGAAAAAACCAAAAAATCTAGTCAAAGACTTAAAAAATATTGTATCCTTACAAGTAAATGCAAAGATAAGGCATTATAGCACGGTGGTAAAACGAGAAAAACACAGGAGGGTTACAGTGTGATACCAAATGAAGAAATATACAATTAAATTGAAGACATGGAAGTAAAAAAATTAGAAAACGACGGTTGAATTTCTTTGGATATATGGTCCGAATGAATCAATCAAGACAAAACTAACAAATCTTCATAAACTCTGTAACTACAAGGGTCAGGGTGGCTATGTTAAACAGATGCAATATTGAACTCAAGAAGTTCAACATTACAGAAAAAGAATGCCTAGATCGAGAAGAGCACAGAAACAAAATTTTTGGACTGAAGGTTCTTGTGGATGAAGGAAGAAATTTCAACAGGGGAGAATGGACTGTTGAAGGGGAGCGGAACTGTCGGAGTGAATGAAGAACTTCTGGAGGAGAAAGAAGGAGACTGCATGAGTCAATATTTGTGTGGCCCTCAAAGGCCTGTCCGGGATAAATCGAAGGTCGTTAACTATTTTAAAAACAGGAAAGCCATGATACACACGATTCCGTTGTACCAAATTCACTGCACAGGCTGATGGGCCAAAGAAATTTAGTCATATTCAAATGGGCTTGTCGTCGCCAAGTAAATCGCGCGTACGCACATACAATTTAAATAGGCGACGCATTGCAGATGCGTAGCAGTCTCAGTCCATTAAGACATATTATTTAATCCTCAAAGCACAGTTGCATCTAGCATACACAAATGCGTTACCAGATGTCATAGTATATTCTTGGATCCAACTGATATGCCCGATTTTAGTATCGCAATCAATACTTAGTCATTTTGACCATTCCTCAATGATGTTGGAAGGTTAATTAACAGTCCAAAAATGTTTATAAAAATATTTTCTATTTTACGCTTCTTAGTTAACCCGCGATTTTTAACCTTGTACATCTTGTCCAAAAATCGCATTAAACTATATTTTATTTTAAAACTTTCTTGCTTGAATTAATTCAATGAGTGGTAAAAATTCTTGTAAAAAAGACTAAAGATAATTACAAGTCAATTTTTTTGTATTCTTTTCGTCCAACCTAAAGGTTTACGTGCGGCAACAGTTGATTTTATGTAAAAAAATAACATTTAATTTGTTACCAAGCTAAGCCGTTCGATGTAGTTGATTACATAGCACATAACGTAACCCTTTTGGATACCGCTTCAATATCATTTAAAAATAATTAGTAAACTGCTTTAGGAATACCGTGAAAATAGTGCAATTTGCCGTTCCCGTACAATAAAAGTGTTTTGCAGCTGCTGTCGTTATCGCGACCAGTTCAATATTAACATGCATCGAAACTGAATTGTTGCTAAAAACCGAAATCAGTAAAACGAATTTAAGGTGCCTTTGAAATTTGATCCCTGCACATAGTTAAATATATTATTACAGGGCTGAATATTCTTAATGCTACTTAGAATATTTCATCAAACATCGTTGTATACGTGCAAACGAATATATACGTGCAAAGATGATATATTTACCATAAAGAAGTAAATAAAGAAGAGATAGCAAAGAATCAATCATCGACACACAATTTTAGTTGTTTACAATAGAGTTCTCTTTGCTGAGAATTCAGAAAAAAATGCATTCGGTATTAAATGAAAGAGAGAAATTTCGTTGAATTAGGTCGCATATTAAACTGGAATTCATCACACTTTTAAAACAATAATGTGATTCAAATAAAGCAAATCATTTTCTAATAACTTAAATTTCTCCGTATGTAAATTTTTTATGGATTAAACTTGTAAATAGTAAGGTATTTGTTTTTTTTTAGTAGAAATAAATCATAAAAATTGAACTCAATAAAATTTGAGAGAAGAAACAAGGATCTTTCTATTGATTGCACAAGTACATAAAAATTACCACACAAATGGTATGAAACCATACAAATACTGTATGAAAGATAGTTGTCATACAACGGATTTTATAAATCGGTAAATTATCCAGAATATGAAAATTAAGATGTCGACTCAATCTAGACGTTAACATTTTATTGAGACGTAATTTTTAAATAAGGAATTTATAGTCTCTTGCTTCTGTAAGAATCAAAAGCCATCGGCATATTGTAGTGTTTATGAAATGTATATCTCATAAATTGTCCACTTCAAAATTTACTATAAGAATACTTTATTGTCATCACCATCTTTAGGGTACCCTGAAATCTGCTAAGAAATCTGCTAAATCCTAAGGCTAAAACACTACCCGATGTCAATACCGGGGCTAATAATTTGATCAGTAAGTTAATAACGGCAAAATATCATTTTACCAACTGTGTAAATACCCTAAGTCATTTTTGTGTTATATATTAACTTCTACTCCTATGAATCCATTAGATTATTAAATCACCAGCTACATAGAAGAGTTTTTATATGACAGTTATTTTATGTAATAATTGGCAACAAAGTTTCCTGTTAAAAGAATCAAGTGTTAGTTTTATTGAATTATATTTTTTTTTTTTTTTTTATATATATATTTATTTAAGGTCGCATCGACTACGAGGTCATTAGCGACCACGTTACATTATAATAACATTATATTATACACATGATACATTATATAAATACATAATGAAAAATTAGTTAAGTTCAATTAAAACAGAGAAATAATAATTAAAAAATAGAATGATACAATGAAAAAAAAAACGAATGTGATTTTACAACTATATTAAATCTGAAATTTTGTTAAATTTTAAAAAGTTTATTGTGTTCTGAATCGTTACTTTGTCTACTAAATTAAGTGCTAAAATGTTGTTAATTTTGAATACTGTTCGTGTGGATTGTGTGGTTTGGCAGTCTGTGATGATGTGTTTGATTGTAAGTGGCGTGTTGCAATGTGTACAAATTTGTGGTTCTTCTTTCTTCAGTAAGTGTTTGTGCGTAAGCGTAGAGTGTCCAATACGTAGCCGCGTAAGTAGAACTTGATGCCTTCGAAGCTCCAAGTGAGGCTGAGGGTTTTCAAAAATGTTTTTTCTGATGTGGTGAAGTTTCGTTGGAGGATGTCGAGACCAGATTTGGTTCCAGTGTTGTTTGATTTGGTTGTGCAAATGTCTCCTGAAATCTGTATGAGATGAGAGATGGTTATCTCTCAGTGGCGTCGTCAACGCCTCTTTGGCGGCCGTGTCCGCTGTTTCATTTCCGTTTATACCGCAATGCGACGGAACCCACACAATACGTACATCATTCATGCTGTTGACATGTCGAAGTAGGTTGGATATATGTTCTATAATTGGCTCTGTAATTTCTTCGGCCTGCAAGCCTCTAACCACACTCATCGAATCCGTAAATATTGTGAATTTTTCGCCCGTTCTTGTGGCTAGGAGTTTTAAAGTACGATAGATAGCATATGCTTCGCAAAAGAAGATAGAACAAACATCATTTAAACGGAATTGATAAGTACGGTTAGGGAAGACAACTGCACAACCAGAGCCTTCTGGTGATCGAGAGCCATCCGTGTAAATGTGTACATTGTTCGTGTATTTTGATAACAATTCATTAAACAGTTGATGATACATCTTAGGGTTAGCTGAGTTTTTCGAAAGATGAGCCATGGATAAATCCAGCAAAAAAGGTTTCGACAGCCAAGGAGGTTCAACGGAAGGTTGACGATCAAAAACAGGTGTAAACTTGAATGAGGATGTTTCTAGATAATTTTTCAGTCGTGTATGAAATGGTTTAGGAAATGAAGGTTTGGAGTTGTACATGTCCGAAAGTCTGTTAGAAAAAACATTATCGTAGACTGGCGTGTTTGGACAAGAAGATATTTTTGAAGCAAAGGAAAAACATAACTTTCTTCTTCTAATAGCAAGAGGCGTTTCTTCAGCTTCGGTCAAGATACTTAGGATCGGACTTGTCCTGTATGCACCGAGGGCTAACCTCAAACAAACATTCTGAACTGGATTTAACAAATTCAATACATTGCTTTTTGCAGAGCCATAGACAATCGATCCGTAATCAATCTTAGAACGAATCAGTGCAAAATAAGTCATCAACATTACTTTCTTATCAGCACCCCAGTTGTTAGAGGATATGCATTTTAAAATATTGATTCTACGTTGACAATCTGCCTTAAGTGAATGTATGTGAGGAGCCCATGACAATTTTTCATCAAAAGTTAAACCAAGAATCTTAAGTTGATTTACTCTGGTAATCTGATGAGAACCTAAAGAAAGTGTTACTGCATTATTGACAACATTCCTTCTGGAAAATACTATAAATTGGGATTTCGTTGTTGAAAACTTAAAGCCTGATGTTACAGTCCAATGTTTAATTTTATTAAGGCAGTCTTGAAGTAAATTCTGAGTTGTTATGATATTAGTACCACTACAAAGAATGGTGATGTCGTCCGCAAAAAGATATATTTTTAGAGGGCGAGGTACAATGCTCGCAATATCATTAATCGTTACTAGGAACAACATAACACTTAGCACGGAACCCTGTGGGACTCCATTGTCCAAAACAAATTCACCAGACAAAGACCCTCTGTATCTAACTTGAATAAAGCGATTTGACAGAAAATTTCCAATGAACGCTAAAACATTACCATTAATCCCATTCTTATGCAGGGTGTCAATAATTCTATAAGTCCACGCCATGTCATATGCTTTTTCAATATCCAAGGCTACAGCCATTAAATGTTGGCCTGTGACAAATGCATCACAGACGTTAGCTTCAATGTTTACTAAATGATCTTGAGTTGACCGATACTTCAAAAATCCGCTTTGAAATGGCGAGAAGAATTTAATACTATTGAGGTACCATGTTATTCGGTTGTGTATTATTTTTTCTAATAATTTACAAAGAGTAGACGTTAGTGCAATTGGCCTGTAGCTGCCAATATCATTAGGATCTTTATTGGCCTTTAATATTGGAATAACAATAGCCTTCTTCCATGCGTCTGGAATTGTTCTTGAAACGAGAAGTTCGTTTAAAATTTTTGTTAAATAATCAATAGCTTTCGAAGGAAGATTTGTTAAGAATATGTTATGAATACCGTCAGGACCAGGGCTTGAATGTTTTAAAGTTTTCAGGCAGCTTGAAATTTCAGTACACGATACAGCAGAATTGACCACTGAATCATTTGAAGTATCCGATTGGAGAATATTAGAAATAGATACATTCTTGTTTATCCCATGCTTTTCGAAATCAGTATCACGGTTAGAATTACTTGAATTTTTTGCAAATGATGAAGCAAAGAGATTAGCAATAATTGTAGAATCGGTTACGGACTTGTTATCGTGTATGAAGAAAGTAGGTACAGTCCGTCTTTTGGAATTATTAATCATTTCAATTTTCTCCCAGACATTCGAAATATTTGAATAATTCATCGAAGAAACATAGTTGATCCAGGACTGTTTCCGACAGTCCTTCAAAACTCTGCGCATTCGCGATCTGAGACGTTTAAATTCAATGAAATTATCAATTGTAGGATGTCGTTTGTACTGAGAGAAAGCTCTCTTTGATTCTCGAACAGCCGCTGAGCAGTGTATATTCCACCAAGGTACCTTCCGTTTTGTCGAATAACCGGATGTTTTAGGTATCGAAGCACTTGCAGCGTCTATAATAATTTTTGAAAATGTGTCAACTTTTTCAATTGCTGTTAGGTTACTTGTCCGGGAAGAGTAATCTAACTGCTCAAGTTTCCCAATCAGAATTCTTCGAAATTTCTGAAAGTCGGCTTTCGAGAAATCCCATTTTTTATAACAACACCTATTTTCTGTCGAAGCTGTACGTGAACTTAGGAGGTGAATTAAAATAGGAAAGTGATCGCTGCCATATGAATCTTTTTTGACGCTCCATTCAAGATTGTGAGCGACAGAGGAACTGCAAAACGTTAAATCAATAGCACTAAAAATGCGAAAGGAATTGTTAAGATGTGTAAAAGATTTGTTGTTTAGCAATATAAGTTCTGGATCTTCCAGAATTTTTCAATGATCATGCCTCTGTCGTCCTGTTTATATGATCCCCACATCATGTTATGGCTATTAAAGTCGCCAAGCACAACAAATGGCTTTGGAAGTTGTCGGAATAAAGACAAAAGTTCAGATTTTGTAAATTTATGACTATGTGGTAGGTAAACATTACATATAGTAATGGGCCCATTAGGCAAAATTACAGTAACCGCTAAAGCTTCGATATTCGTATTTAGCCGAATTTCAGACACTTTGTAATTGCTACTCACATACGTGGCTACTCCTCCACTAGCAAGATCACAGTGTCTGTTTTTAAAAAAAAGCTGAATAATGAGAAATCGCAGCACAATACTCATTCTTGAAATTAGTTTCCTGCACACATACAAGTATTGGTTTGTGATTGTTGATAAGTAGGAGTAAGCTTTCTACTTGTGACTTGAAACTGTTCATATTCCATTGTAGAACAAGCGTATCCATAATAATAATAATAATAATAATAATAATAACAAATTATTTACCGGATGTTAATTCGTCCTCGCTGTTGTCAGTCGCAATAAGTGACTCATTGTCATCCTGAATAACTTTTAAAAACTTCTTTTTTAGAACAGTAAACTTCCTTTTCAAGCTTCTGTCTTGTAACAAATTACGTGTATCAGATAACATGGTAGTAAGAGCCTGCAAATCAGTAGTATACTCAAACGCGATATCAATGACATTCGAGCTTCGGTTAGTGCTTTCCAGAAAACTTTTGAACTGCAAGAAATTCATGGGATGAGGGTTGTTCGTAGAAGACAATACTTCTTTGAGAGGTTGAAGTTGATCTTCCAACAAGATTTCAGTCAGGGAGTCTTTTCTCGATCTTTTTTTATCGTTGGATTTAGGTTTCGAAGGATGGGAATCAATTACTTGAGTGGAATGATCGGTGTCACATTGTTCCTGTGATTCAGAGTTGTTAGAAGTTGTAGACAGAGGGCGCTTTGTAGCGGTAGGTAACGAAGGGATATCTATATTTGAAGCCGTCTTATCACGTGACGCTAAAGGAGGAAAATTTTCAGAATCGATTCTGTCTACTGCATCCGTATTCTCACTAGGCTTACTATTAAATGTAATTTTTTCAATCTCCTTGCAATTCTTTGCTAAGTGTCCCTGCTCTTTGCAAATGAAACAGGAAAGCGCCTCACTTGACAAATAAATCCCGTAAGTTGTCCCATCAAATTCAATTTTTAACGAATCTGGTAGTTACTGACGTCATCAGGGTGGATATAAACCTGCCTCCGAAAGCTCAAAATGTGAGACAGGCCAGGTTCGGATAGACCAGCGCGGAGAAACGTTATGGATGATCCGAGCCTGATTCCTAGTTTGTTTAACTGGGTTATAAGAATATCATGCGGAATTATAGGGCAGACGTTTGATAAAATTATCCTTTTGAATTTTGTAAGCAACGGTCGAATTTCCAATTGGGTACTGTTGATTGTGATTGACGTTTTTGTATCCGTGAGTTTGTCAGCTATTTCTTTATTGGAAAGGTATAAGCAAATTCTATTTTTAGAAATGCGAGATATAAACCGAATGTTAGTCGGGTCAATCAGTTGAGCAACAGCTTGAACATAATCCTTTATCGGAACTCCATCTAAAGAATCAATTATCACGGCTTGTTCTTTTGTTGGAAAACGTTCTTTTTGTGTGGCGGTAGCATAACTCGATTGTGGTAAAGACATTTTTTAAATCCGAATAGAGGCACGAACGTGCACTCACTAGAACATTAGAAAAAACTCGCAGTATTGTTGCGCAGATGTAAACAAAACATAAAACTGAAAACAGACGCCGTACGTAAACAACAATGTCGACGTCGTAGGCGTTTAGATGTAAGCAAAATATAGTAAAATACAAACCTTTGCAATCCGGAAAATTGGTCCAACAGCAACTAGGTTTATAATACTAAATGTTCATCACTCGCTATTTAGTTGCATGAAATTATAAACGGAAAAAACCAAAATATATCCGGAACGATACAACCACACGACTGTACGTTTCAAAACCGAACAGCTGATCTTTTCGAATTATATTTTTGTCTAGGCTATTACTGGCTTGTAAATAGACGCATGATATGATGTCAGTTATTTCACTTTTTTTTGTACAACTATATTGAGGAGATTCCGAAAGGGTGTATTAGGAGTATGTCAAACCTATGTGAATCGGTGATTGTAAAAACACCATAAGTGCCATTTCTTAGCAAATACACTTTTCCCCCATTTAAAATTATACAGATCAAAATACGTAGTTGAGTGTCAGAAGCCGTTATGTTTCATATTTTGTTGTTGAGTTAAAAGGTTTTCAAAAACACGGTGGTTGTAAAAATCCCACAAGTCACTGAACACATGGTGTTTTTGCAGTCAATAATTTGGAAAACAGCTGATCTTGAAAACATTTATATTCATATTCGAGGTTATGTTGAACTCTTGTTTTTTTTCTAATTTGTGTACGTTGCAATCTGTTCAATTTAGAACAATAAGCAACCCCATGACCCAATGAGATGAGGATGATGTGTATGACGTGTAAATGAGGTGTAGTCTTGTACAGACCAAGGCCGACCATTCCTGAGAGAGTATGGTTAATTAAACCCCAACCATCAAAGTGCACCGGTAACCACTGTCTAGTATTCAAATCCGTATAAAAGTAACTACCTTTACTCGGATTTGAACCAGGAACCTTCGTCTCCGAAAATCAGCTGCTAAACAGCTGATTTGGCAACGACTTTACCTCTAGACCAACCCGGTGGGTAACTCTTGTTTAGCACTAATTTATTGGCTTCAAAATTATATTATAGAAATTACATTATAGATTTCAAAACTGGTGGCCAAAAATGTACAAACATTCCTGCTTATCTTATTGTTCTTATGGCAGAAATGTAAAAAAGGGACAAAAAATACGATTTCAAATATCGAACTATTCTGAGTTTAAACATCATACATTTGTGGGGAAAGTACAATGTAAAGAGTTTATTGATGATGTGCAAACTATTGTAATATAACAAATTTACTGGACATCTGGAGTTGTTTATTTTTTGAGTCTATTAAAATAATAAACATCTTCAGCTGATTGAAAAATTAATACTTTAAAATTATTTAATTCACATTGACAAAATTATTTAAAAGAAGTAATTTATATTAGTTACTAGGCAACTAATGAAGAAGTAAAGATTTTGTACAAATTATTTTAGTGAGGGACAAGATGGCGAACCGAATGGGCAGGTCCCTCATTCACTCGGTAAAAATGGTTTTTCTCATTCGATCTTTGACTAATAGTGGTAAAATATAATTATATAAGGTTCATAAATACTAAAAGAGACATTAATTATTTTAATCTTAAAGAACTGTGAGTATCTGAAAGCTATTAAGAGTAGACACATAAAAAAACAACAACAATAATAATTCGCTGTTAAGTTTGAAATAAATATATATACATGTTTGTCGAAGAATAAATAAAATAACAATCTTTTAAACGAATTGCCGTGATCATTATTACTTAGATAAAAAATATAAAATAATAGTAATAAAGAAAAGTTTTATTTAAAATGGGCATTCTCTTGTGTGAGGAATGAGTGATCACACTACAAATTTTTCAATTCTTGTTTTGAATAAATTTAGTTTTGTAATAAATTGTCGATCCCTCGTGGGGAATATCGAGAGGTGATATTTAATCCACTTCACTATATTATTTAATATCAAAATATCAAGAGGTAGTCTTTCTGAAACCTTCATATTTCCTCAAAAATTAGCATACCGCGACAAAGTGCCAATAAATATTAAGAAGATGACTGACTTAAAAAAGCTGATACAATATAATATATCAGATGGTGTAAAAGATTACTATCCTGAAATTTATGAATGGCCAATCAATGGAAGAGATGCACTAGAAGAGTGAGAGGATGAGATCGCTGACTAGATTGCTAAACAGTACAATTTTATACAAAATCAATCCTATTTAGCATAAAATCATTACGGTAGTAAAAAATATTAAGAAATTAAACAAGTTTTGAAAAAAAAGGTTGGATATCTTCAATTTAACTTATCATATTTCACCTTTACATTAAAAAACAAACGTTGATTGTAAAAACACTACAAGTTCAAGCTCACATTTTCCTATATATTGGTTGATGTAATGAATAAAAATAAATGACAACCCAGAGTCAAAACTAGGATTGGCTCCCTAGTAACATAAATAAATCAGGTTTTAAGTAAAACCAACAGTTTTTTTGAGGGACAATATTTTTCAGTTTACCACAAATCGCAAAAAAGCTTCTTATGGGGTTTTAGCAATCACCAATAATTCATGTGTACTTACGTACCCTTGTTCGGTAACAGTAAGCAGTAAACGGTCCAGTCTACAGACATAGTATTAGTTTTATAGATACAGTATTAGTAGTAGACAAAAAAAGACAGTTAGTTATGTAAGGTACTAGCAGTAGGTAGACCGATGCGATCTACACCAACTATGTAAGGGAAGACACGTCTCCATCAACTAAAAAAAAACTATTTAATTGTACCAGTTAAAACTTATTACACTAACCAGTTGAAATAAAATACTTCAAAACTGATATATTCGGGGGCTGTAGCAGAAGGTGCAAACAAATCTTCACCACCGTGGTCAGAAGACCAGGCATGGAATGACCAAGAGAAACCATATCCCAAAAACTAAAATTTACAGTAAACCAGTAAAGCGACAACATGGAACAAATTTACGGAGGTTAGAAAATAATCGAATGCCAGGTCAGATATATAGGTACTCCACAACACAGCACAGAAAAATTAGAGTGGACTCAACAATTTTTTTTTATCAAATAAAGTATAAACTAAAAAAGACATACATTAAGCTTAACGAATAGGATAATACAAAAACGTTAACAAACTTAAATGAACGAAGTTATATCTAAAATATTTATAATAAACAGAAATTGTTTAAATAGATAATTAAAACACATACTAAATTGAAATAAAAAAGAAATATCAGGTATCTTGAAAGATTTTAGTGTTATCAAAGATTTTTACTTTACTTTAAAGCGAGGGTAACTTACAGAGTTACTTCGCATCCCGCATCTCAACCGCCATGAGCGCCTGTCCCGCCAGTCTCCCTCCTCCAATTTACTTGCCTCCATTGCCCGCATCACACCACCTCGCCACGTTTTCTGAGGCCTCCCTCTTATCCTTCTCATCACTGGACAATAATTCAAAGCCACTTGTGGCCACTTATCTTCATTCATTCAAAGGTACTTCAACAAAAACCAAAAATATTTAGAACATAAAAAAGTATTTATTTAAATTAGATTAACAATAGAGAAGACTATAAAGAAATTAGTATTTTTCTTCTAAATTTAAAAAAATACTTTTTAATGCCCAAATTCTTTTAAAGAAATAACTGATAATTACAAGAATTTAATAGACTAGCAAAATCAATAAATCTGTAAATAAAAATATTAATAAAAAACAGAAAAACTTTTTAGACAATGAACATTAATCATTGTTAAAAAACTTTACATTAAAACTGAGAAAAGATTATTCCTGTTCACTGGAAAATCATCCAAAAAACAATTCCAAGGAATTCCCAAAGCAATTACAAAACTAAATTTTAACAATAAAATAACAAAAAATAAATAAATTATTGAAAGAAATTTATTACAGAAATATTTTTACGAAATACAGCAAAAATTTAGGTAACAAACAAAATAATGTATCGTATAACACATGGAAAATTAAGATTTGGAAAAACGTATGAATAGAAATACCGATACACTCAATCTGTTCGTTGCAAGGTTAAAATAAATAGTTCTGTTTCTTATCACATGGTCAGTCAATTAAATGACTGAATCATTTAAGGACAGAAGAGGTAGAGGTGTAAAAGACACTAATCAGAGTTATCTCTTCTGAAAGTAATGAATTTCATTATAAAGCCAGACCCTGTGGTGAATGAAGTGAAGGTGTCATTTGCAGAGTGGAAAATTTGTGCTTTTCAAAGAGCCGGCATGCTGATAAGCGTACTTTTCCACTCAGTGAGGAAGGCAATTGTAAACCACCTCACTCCTCGTTTTACTTAGTAAAACTTCTATGGTATCAAACCAGCCTTTCAGCTGATGACCTAAACAACACACAGAAATACCGAGACATAATATAAACAAAACTGGGAATTTAAGAATTGAGTGATTTACCAAGAAACAAAGAATAACTAAACTCTTAGTACTTAATCAACTTTTTTTCAATTTTGTCAAAAAAGAGAATAAAGCGGTAAAGAGACTATAAAGACATATTCTGAGTGAAAATGTATTGTTGGATATAGATTTTTGTAACAGGAAAACCCTACACCCCAAAATAGAAAAAAATGAGTCAAGTTATTTACATTTATGTAAATAAGGAAATTATAGAAATAATAATGAAACTAACATTACGTTACATAACTTAATTTGTATTATTTGCTAAAAAACCTTCAAGTTAAAATTGACAAATCTATTTATTTACCAGGAACCTAAACCAAAATTTAAATTACAACTCGGTATTTTAAAGGAAATCGTATAGAAAATTGATAATGATTTAATTTACCTGAGAGAAATTTCCTGGCGAAAGTCAACTGTTGCAGAAGGTTACCAAGACAAAAGTAAGTTCAGACGCACAGAAAACGTTGTATGCGAAACGCTTTCCCCTCTCCTAACAAAGGAGTCAATACCGCAAGTCAGCGGAGTCAGCGGAAAAAGTGTTAGAACGTAAATCGCACGTGTACTAACTAATTGATTTATTGAGTGATAGAAGCATTAATTAATTATAGAAAAAAATACTCAAAAAATACGCAGTTTGCCGCCTCCGTAGCGTAGTAGTAGCGCGCTCGCCTACCACGTGGAGATCCCGGTTTCGATTCCCGGGCAGCGTCTGGAAATTTTCTTCACAAGTTAAAATCCACCGTTACATATCACTCCGTAGTCGCTAATAACCGAGTTGTTGATGAAATTGTAAATAAAACTAAAAAAATCTGGTGTGAAACACTCACACAACATTCTCTTGCTAATGCAAAAAATTAACAATATAATAACCCGACGTTAGTATTTTTTTTTTTTTTTTAACGTCGCATCAACTGCAATGGTCATTAGCGACGACGTTGGGGTGGAACTTTATGCGATGTAGGATGAAATGATTTTTTGTAACGTATGTAAATATGCAATGCCTGAGTGGGATTCGAAATTTAAATATACTTTTGTCATAAAATGCATGCTAAGGTTGAAATCCTTAAAAAAATCAATTTTTTTACACGTTTTCGTGAGAGAAAAACAGAAAATTAAAAATTACCGCTAACTAAGCGTTATAGAAAAAAATATTTGAAATAAACGTTGTAGGGTTTAAAATTCTCTACATTTTATATTATATACATTTTTGCGTTTATGCATACTAAAGCCGCTATCATAAACAAACAATTTTTTACGAGAAAACAGGCTCTCCCAGAATTTCAGCAGACATGGCGCCTACCCTATCTTGTAAAGCATAAAAAATGTAGTAAATGAGGTGACTTTTAAAAAAACTTGTAGGAGTCGTTTTTTGAGAAAATTGCAAAAAGTGAAAAATGATAGGAATAAACTACTACTTTCGGTTAACCGATTTGAATGAAAATGTTCTTGTCGGGTTCTCTAGTGGTACCTAACTTAATTTTTAAGTTTCAATTTCGTACGATGTTCCGTTCTTGAGATATTTTGTTCACACACACACACACACACACACACACACGCACGCGCGCGCGCGCACACACACACAGAGTAATCGCTAAAAACTTGTTTGTTTTTTTTGGTTCAGGGGGTTTGAAACGTGTAGATCCGGTGAAAACTCGATTTCAAAAAACCGACATGAAAACAATACTTTGCTTCCTATATATTCATATAGGCAAGAGAAAGCAAAAACACGCAGTTAATTTGAAATAAAGAAATTTGAGACCGGAAACGCTTATAAAAATCATACGATGAAAATCTTTAACAGAAATTGAATTTAAAATAAAGTTTCTATTAATGAAAAATATTAAAGAAGACTACCGTATGTTCAAAAGTAAAGTGAAAATTTAGCTCAAGAATAAATATACGTATTAAAGAACAAATATAAATAAGAATATTTTTAAGATTAGCGCAATGAATTTAAGGCGGGATTTTGAAACTCGTTACAGTTAAATACATTTCTAATAATTTTTTATCAATACGACTATAGGTCAACCGAACCTGAAATTCCAGATTAAGGTAGGTGTAATTTTATCCATTTTTTATTACCTCTAGCCAGGTAAAAGTTATTTTGTAATCAGCGCAGAGCTATTAATTTTAGCCACTTGTTTATTTTTGCGAATTGTCACTTTAAAATATTTATTTCTTTTATTTACTACTGTGCGTCAAGAAACCATCGCTTAGCGTGCGTAATGTTTTCTTTTGTTAGAGTTCATGTTTTAAATAATAGAAAACTGACCTGTCATCACAGGTAATTTACATTTACGTTTCTCATCAGAAACGTAAAATTTTCTGAAAAATAACAAATTTTAGAAAAATGAAACCTCCCGTTATGCAGTCAACGTGAAGCTGCGGTTTAAATAATGTTTCATAAAAATAATATTAATTAACCCAGTTGTTCAATCGCAAAATAAACTCAACGAAGCGTCCACTTTAATAACAACATAACTAGAAACAAATTTCTTTTAATTTTCCTGTTCCCAAAATTTTCTTTTCTGCTCTTTAAATAAAAAAGTTCTAAAATTTGTAAAATTAAAATAGACTTACGTTGGTGTTTTATAAAAGTAATAAAAAGGTGTTATTAAACGAGCACGCAGTACTTAGCGACACTGTATTCAAATTCCATTGTACAAGATTTTTTGCTGACTGATTTAACTTTATACGATTCAATGGTGTTCATTTATAGATTCAAGAAAAATACAACTAAGTTACAGTATCATCTACTCATGTTTTTAGTCTTGACTATATGCCCGAGGGAATTTGGGAGTGAAGTTAATTTTTTTATAGTGAATTTCATTCCAATAGCTTCAGTATTTAAGTATTAGTTTAAAAAAAAAGAAATATTTACAAACGTTTTAAATCATTTGAGTGAGTCCAGGCCTATTTAATCGCGTTTCAGTAAGTTATCCGTATTTAGATTTGTCTGGAATAACTTAAAATACTATTTCCTCTCCTCTTTTCCAACCATAAGGAAATAGTACATAGAACCGGAATTTTTTATTTGAAATAAACCAAATGAATTCATTTGAAAGAAACTATAAATCTTTTATAATGATCTATAAATTTAATTTAACTGTACTTAATCTGATTACATTCATAGAAAGATCTTGAAACGTTGTGACTTTTTAAATCCAAATAAGTATGCGGTTCTGTGAATCAGCTTTCAAATGTGGTTATTCGAGAGAGATGTGATTTACATGCAAGGCTAAGGGATTATCTGACTATCTCTCTTGTGTAATAGAAAATATTATTATGTACATTATAATTGAAAAATTTTATCCTGAAATGTAATTTTCAAAATATTTATATTCTTTAAGTTTTCTAGTAAATTATTTATTATTTACTGAAATATTTCTACTAATCAAATTTGATAGAAATTAGAAAGTCAATACATCAATCAATAGATCAAACCCGGGAATATTATTATCAAGCATACCATAACCATTAATAAGTTGTGGTCAATTAATAAAATAAAATAAACGAGAAAATAATAATTGAAAAGAAAGCATGAGGTATCAGAGAAAATCATTTAATATAGTCCTAAGTTTCCCAAGCGACAAAAGAAGAATTACTTGATGTATCATTAATGTCCATATGAAAAGCGACGTTTATTAAGACCGGGGTGCAGCAGTTTTTGAACTTGTACTATTTATTCTACACTAATTTTACATTGTTATTATTCGAAGAGAGGATGAATTGCGATTTGAAAAGTGTTTTTTTTTATTTCGTATTGTAATATTCATTTTCATGGGTAGGCCTACTATTTTAGTTTTATTACTTGTGCTTTAGAAAACATTATTCTAAAGAATGATGATTATTGACGTAGATATTTTAAAAATTTATGACTTTCTGAAACAACAATATCGAAACGAATGAAATTCTTGTTAGCTGGAACCGAGTTCATTATTAGATCCCCACACTCTCCTATATCTCGGCGTCCAATGTCAAGCAGTGCTACGAAAGAATCCGGTAGTAAAAAATAATCGTGATAGGAATTTCTTTCCCTTTAAACAACAGGATGAAAAAGAGTATGGTACACTGTACATTGAGGAAGTAGGAGAAAGCAACTTTCTTTGCTTCTGATTAAATTTTTCCTCTTTGTCGAGGCAGCTTCTCACTCAACTCTTTGTATTCTTCCTTTCCACAATACATCTTCGTTCTTTCTATGAAGAAAGAGTTAGGCAAAAAGACTAAGAAAAATAGACACGCGAAACAGAGCGGTCGCGGTTGAAAGATGTTCCTCTGTCTTCTTAAGTTGTGGAATTTTACTACCGATGTCTTATTTTCTGGATTTTTACTTTGACAGCATCAATGTCAGTGTAAAAGGTAACCGAATCTGTTGTTTTCTCCATTTCTTTCTTTAGTATGCCTGTTCAAGAAACAAAACAGATTTCTTTAGGGAATGAACCATTTTGTCAATAGTAATCATTTTATAATTTTAATCAAATTTATTCAAAGTTCAGCGTACATAAAATTTTAAAATAGAATTCCAGCACATTTTTAACATGAATACTTCAATAGTTGTTGTTTAGTTTAAATCGTTACCCCATAATTTATATAATTACAAAAACTAACATTTTATGTGTCGTATTTATAAAATAAATTGGATACTTCATGTTCTGTGTAATTGAGTTTGGTAATATTTAACTTTAGTTTGCTCTAATTTATTTAGTTGTGCAGCGCACAACAGTATTCAAATTTGTAAATAATCATTTATTTTGAAACTAAGTTAACGGAGTGGATTCAAAATAAAGCCGTTTCTCTCATTTCCTTACGTTCGTTTGAGTCTTTACACTATCAAGAGTGTTGTAAAACCTCAGCGCTCGGGGATTATATTGTAGGCACAGTTTCCCAGGTTTGAATGAACAGAAACTGTGAAGCTTACTCACGCACAAGCTCAAATAGTGTATTTAACTTACGATTTTAATCGAGTAATCATTATTTATTTAAGTAAATAGTTTCCTGGATTTTGGGATTTGGTTGTGAAGTAAATAAAATGCTCATATTATAATGAAGCCAGAACAGGCCTATGGAACTTTTTCTCATTTTAAAGTACACAGAATTTTAGAATTAAAAATTATTTTCGCTATGAGACAAAATTATTTATCAGTAATAAACTTTTACGGTACGAGGCAATACTCTATCCAATGTGTAATAGCCAGTTGTTTAATAGTGCAGCAAAGCCGTTACACAAATACAGCGTTTCCAAAGTAAATTCTGTGACTAATTACTAATTACCTAAGTTACGTATCCAATGAAACATTACACGAAGACTTATGCGTCCATTATAACAGTTATTCGCTTCTAACATTGTAGTACCATAGGTTTAGACACAAACTTCAAAACCATAATAACACCTTTGTACGCAATCTAAATTCTTCTAGTTTAGAAGGAATACCACCGAGATTTCTGAAACGTTAATGGAGTATAGGCAGAACAAATTACATTAATATTAATTAATTAATAAAGTCATGTTGAAAATTTAAGTTAAGATAAGTTTGATTTTCTGGAGCACTACAGTGGATGATGTCCCCGTCCAAGCCAATAAAGCAATTCTTACCGTAACAATTCTCTGTTCTATAACAGAGAAGATGTGTAGGCATTTAAAATAAGAGACTATATTTTGTCTGGTCATAAGAGACATACGAGTAGTTATATTACCTTTTTTCCAAAACTACTCGACTTATCTATATAGATACAGTCTTCGTCAGTAAAATAGTGTGCTTAGGTTGGTTCTTAGACATATTTAACATTACTAGGCTCGCAGTTGCACTGCAAAAATGCTTACATTTCTGTTTACAGTTGTTACCATTTTTCCAAAACTACTGAACCGGTCTTGATACAGTTTTTGTAATAGTTTGGTATTGTGTAAAGGTTAGAATTTAGTCACTTTTATCAATAAAAAGTAAATAATAAATGAAATTAAATACTGTAAAATACCAGCAACGTAAACTAAACGTCATTATATTAAATGTCAACCCTAACCTGGCATTTGAGTAAGTTATCAAAAACACTAATTTCAATGGCTTGTCTATAATATTAATTAACAATATTCATTTACAACCGTCATGGGTGACCTATAGGTCACGAATGACCTTAGAAAATGTATACCCTTACCTAAACTTCAGGTCAGTGTCGCATACGACGACTGTAAATGAAAGTAGCGTTGCTGTGAAAGATGATATGCCCAGGCATATCATTAATTGAAATTAATACTTGTTGAAGAAACTTTTTTTAACTATTTTCATTTAAGGTAAGGTTAACATTACATATAAGAAGTATTTAAATCCAATTTAATTAAATAAATGTAACTGATTACTTAACTCATTTTAGAGAACTATTGTATTTCGTACGTCATTAATATTAATTGTTAAAAATATGGTTTTAGTTTTAATCTCCATACATTTTGAGATCCTTTTTCTTGTTAATATCGCATAGTTGTAAAACAGATTAAATATATAACAAAAAATGTTCTCATATAGCTGACCAAATCCCATGAATTTGTATATGAAAATAGGTGAAAGCTGGGATGAACATGATAGTTTTTAACATTGTAGAACTAATAATTATTTTAAAAAAGATGAGCAGACTTAATCAATTTAACCTAATTCAAACCACTGTGATTAAAATAATAATGAAAAATATAGTGTATTCATTAATTAGTCGTTGTAGTGTACATCGCTTCATTGTCATTTACGTAGTTTAGTTAGATTTTTTCCTTGTAACTAGTTACTAGATAATCTATGTTAGATTAAATTTCATTTTTAATAATTTCTTTATTCAAAGATTTATTTTCATAAAATCCAAGAAGAATAAGTTGAAATGTAATGAGTACACCTACAAAATGTTTCGTTTCTTGTACCTGAATTCGAAGAAAGTTAAGTAACAACAGAATGAACAACTACAACTGGGAAAATGGAAAGTCCGAGAGGGAAGACGACGTCAAGGAGCAGTTTTCTTCTCGATGCAGCTATCCAAAGAGCTTCATTGGAAGCAATGTTCCAGTTAAAACCAGCTCAGTTTGAAAATAATAAAATATTGAGGGCAATTACAACGAGTTTCTGAATCTTGGGATAAGTTCTTGTTGATTATCAGCAGAATGGAAGTAAGGCACAGAATGTTCCCAGGCCAAGCTATAAACACTGCTTTAAGAAAAATTAAAATTGAGGTAGGGCTAAAGCCAGTTAAAAATAATTATTACAGTATAAATTTATCGTAGAAAAGAGCCGCAAATCTATGTGGATTATTTACAGTTTCCGAAAGGAAGGAAAGAGAAAGGGGGATCAATCAAACAGAAGATCGGAATATGGAAGACCGTATCATTGGGAATAAATTGTCATTGTGAAGCCAAATGAAGTGAAAGGAACTGAACAATAGTCCAGTGCAAAAAGAAAAAAATATGAAAGTATGTGCCGAGTGAGTAGACTTTAATGAGTGAGTTTTAAAAATAGTGTGAATGTGTGACGTAGTGGAGTGCTGCTGGTGCTGGATTCGGTTAAAGAGATGAGTAAGGTTCTGAAAGAGAAAAAATTGAACAAAACCGACTTGAAGCTAAGTGAGGTACAGAAATTTAAACTGTCACTCTTAGAGTGGTAGTTCAATAAAAATACCGTAATTCTTGATTTCTAAGTACGTTAAAATACCTTAAATATTTTGCTTGTATAGAACATAAATATCTATGGGTTATTAATATAGTTACTAATAACGCTTGTTTATTATTTAAGCACGGTTTCATTATTATCATTTTTAAAACTAAAAGTTTGTTCACTACATTTATAATTTTACATCACTTTTAAACTGTACGAAAATAAAATTAATCGATAACTTTACATTATAAATTATAAGTGTATGTACTTATTATATAATGGACTACGCTATCTTTTCTCTTTCTTCATTGTTTTGTTTTTTCAATTCAATTCGTGAAGGACACGTGTGAATTTCGTTCCGTACCCGGCAGACCTCTAACAAGTGGTAGAACGTATTTGGTAGGCGATATAATTGTAGAACGTATAGCACTTCAATAGACAATACTCTAAAATATTCTGCCGTATCGTTAACAAGATGATGACAATGGGCGGATCTTATGTAAAAATATTACACGACGTCACGCGCAGCAAAAGTACCGAACCAATCAGGAAGCAAAATTCTGACAAATAGCGTAACACTGAATGGGACGATTTCATTGGTTGATATCGGAGGACGTAGTGGAACACAATGAGCTCTCTGATTGGTCAATATTAACCAATCACAATGATGCATAAGACGACATCTGATTGGTTAAATTTGGAGCTTACTTATTGGTCAGGAATACTAGACGCGGCTTGGTTTGATTTTATCTCTGCCTTTGACGTCACACGCTTGTCACTATCAACATAGCCCCCCTTACTCGCAAACCCAAATAATTAGTTAACTGTATATCAGTTCTATTAGATTTATTTATGATTTTTCGGATAATATGTTAAACACACAAATAGTGTACTTCAAAAAAACCTCTTTAGGTAACGGTTTTTTATGTTTGTTTAGTTGTTGATCCGACAATTAATTCATAATGTACGATTAAATTATACTTTCTGCACCAACTGTGTAAATGTCTTTTCAACAACTCATTTCTACTGATGACAATACCAGAAAATTTCTTCAGCGACAGCTCTCTAATAATCGTTTCAATGTAATTAGGGGTTTTTAACCTTAATGTGTGCACATTGCAGTTCGTTAAATAGAACAATAGGCAAAACCATGATCTAACCAGATAAGGATGATGTGTATGACGTGTAAATGAGGTGTAGTCTTGTACAGACTCAGGTCGACTATTCCTGAGAGAGTATGGTTAATTGAACCCCAACCATCAAAGTACACCGGTAGCCACTGTCTAGCATTCAAATCCGTATAAAAGTAACTACCTTTACTAGGATTTGAACCAGGAACCTTCGTCTCCGAAAATCAGCTGTTAAACAGCTGATTTTGGCGACAACTTTACCTCTAGACCAACCCGGTGGGTTAACCATTGCAACTGAAACGGAAAAATCCATGTATTTATTAAGAAAATTTGGGTAAAATATTTTTGTTATTGGAAGTAAAACATGTTTAGTACATAAATGGTATAAAATAAAAAATGTATATATTTTAAAACGTTTCGCACTTAATGAGATACATCGGCTCATGAAAGGATAATGTTCCGGAAGTTGATGGCAGTGTAAAAAGGGAGATATTACTCTTTACCTTGATAAATTCATTGGGTTCGAAGGAAGCGATAATTCAACCTCATGCTTGACCCACTATTTCTGGAATTACTGCACCATATTATTCTTTTCTTTTCAAGATGAACGGTTGAACGATTTTTATACCTGAAAAGTTCCATTTACCTTATACAGTGTTATTGACATTTTCTATTAATAAAAAGAAACAAATGCATATTTTAGCCTAACTATTAAAGTAGTGCTTACACTGACATACGAGTATTCTATAATATAGTTATTGAAAAATTTCATCTCTGGTACTGAAGTTAATTTTAATTATAATATTAAGTGGAAAAAATTTTTGAATTCTAAATTAATTTTTACTCTATTTTAACCCTCATACAAAGTACTTCAATTCCACTTAAAATTAGTAATTGCTAAAATTAACCCTTAAAAGTAAAACTACTGAAATTTCTGTTACCATTCTTTCTTCGAATATTTAAGTTACCTTTTCGCAGTGAAAACAGGTTCCCAATTTTCTATTACCGAATTATTTTTTTACAGTGTATTAAATGAAATTTCATTATTCAAGAGCACTTAAAACGCCAGCATATTAACAAGTCGCTCCTCGAATAAAGGTTGAACTAATTGATCACAATACGGAAACGCTGAGAATTATGTCGAGTTCAAATATTTAATCATTTCTAGCTCATCTTGTGTACTAGTATCGGTTTAGCCGTTAAAGAAGAATCAATAAAATTTACAAAGAAAAAAAAACTAATGTGTTGGGTTTTTTAGCTTTTTCGAATGTAAATCACGCATATTTTACATGTAAATGGTATTACAAAGTAATAAGTTATTGCAGATAAGGCAATTAGAATTTCTTGGAAATAATCTACCTGCTTCTTTACTCGTAGGCCAACTTCAAAGTTACTTTGGCTACAGAAATTTATTAAATTCATTTGTTTCAATTATTTTAACTTACGTAGCGTTTGTTTATTTCACAGGACTTCTGAAATTTAGTTTTATCTTCATAATAAATAAATATATAACGAGAAACTTACCCAAAGACTACGGTAACGACAGAGATAACTCTTAACTGAATAAACAGGGGAAGTAGAGACAACTCCTCAAGCCTTTGGTAAAGGCATTTGTCGGTTTTGAACTGCTGTAAGGGAAGTTACAGGGGGAGAAAGAGAGGATCAGTGGGATTGGTTCTTAAACCGATCAACAGCAACCTTTATTTACCCTTTTCTCTATACTGTTCTCTTAAGTCTGGTTTCTCTCTTAGATTTTATTTCTCTTATTCTGGAAACCGCTCTCGTTAAACTCTATCTTCGTTTAGTTGTGTGTTCTGTCGCACCAGTCTTCTTAAATTCTTCCTACCTTAAATGCTCTTTTTCTTGTTCCCACAGCAACTGGATTTACCTTAACCAACTCGTGCAAAAAAAACTTTCTCTCTTTCATTCCTCCCGGTCGAGTGCCTAAGTAATTCTAAGGTTGCACGACTTAGATCGAGTAAAACTTTCTGTCTTTGCTACTTGGTACAGTACAAAACATTATACGACCACTTTGCAATTAAATTTCTTTGAACAAAAGCAGTCTATTATTTCAATATTGTAGTAGGTTTGTCAAAACATTTTTATTTCATTCGCGTTTCAATGGAGAAGCAGCTCAACGTCATCTCGTTCGCAGTAACAGTTTCTTTGAAAAATAACATCTACAGTAGGTTTACGTAAAAGACACTTCAGTTTGTGTTTGAAAAAAGGGTATGTGTATAACAGTGTCGAGAATTCGGAAGAGAGAAAGTTCTTGTTGGCAAATTCCCGTCTCTAAATTTTCCTGCTGCATAATTTATTTACATTTAAAAGCACCTGACGCTACATTGGGTTTTCTTTAGAACGTTAACAGTATCCCTGTCTTTACGGTCATTTATACGTACAGTACATCGCCGTATTTTGCTTTTAAACAATTCTTCTAACTGATTTATTATTAATCGCAAAGCAATAAATATTATAAGTTTGCAAGAGTTTCGTTGCCTCAAGTATAATTTATTTCAGATACTTTGGAGATTATTGAGTAGGTTTCTGCAAGAAAAGGGCCTGCATCAAACTTAATTAAATTGTTTGTCACTATTATGATTGATTTTGTCGATATCATTTTTTAAAATTTCAAGTCATTTTGTTTAACTTATAAAACTTCAAAAACAAGTTTTTGTCTGAAATTTTAAGCTTTCATGGCAACGAATAAGTTAGCCTAATTTTTGGTTTATTGCACATTACTGTGTCAAAGAAACAATAATTCATTTGAGTGGGTGAGTGAGTTGCAAAATTCCAGTATTTTTATACCCTTTTTGTCTTAATAGTTTAACACTTTAATATATTTTTGTACACCGGGGTCCCATGGAATTTCAACTATGTTCGAGAAAATAACATCTTGTCATCAATTCATCCTATATACGTTCCCACCTATTTTCATTAACAACGCAGACATATCTCAAAAATCTGGTGTGAAACACTCACACGACTTTCTCATGCCAGTGCAAATAATGAACCTTACAACCTAACATTAGAAATACCACATTAGAAATAAACAAAAAACTAACCTCAAAAATGATAACCTTATTTTAATCATGAATGAATGATGTAAAATGAAAACCAATCTTAGTTTGGCTTAATAATACGGAAAATCACTCTTCCTCGCTAAACTAGGCTCCGTAGAGAAAAATGCTTAATAGGGAAATTGTAGATCTTTTAATTTTCTATAAATTTGATTATACACTTTTGTCGTAAAATGCATACTAAGGCTGAATTCTTAAAAAATCCAATTTTTACAGATTTTCATGAAATAAAAAACAGAAAAATTACATTTTACCGCTAAACTAAGCGTTATACAAAAAAAAATTTTGAAATAAAAGTTGTAGATTTTTTAAATTTTTACAATTTTAATTTTATTCACTTCTGCTCTAAAATATATTATAAAGCCGCAATCTTTAAACAGATTTTTTTCTACGAGAGCACAGCTTCTCCAAGAATTTCAGCAGACATAGTGCCTACCCGATCTTGTAGAGCATAAAAAATGTAGAAAATGAGGCGATTATAAAACAAATTGTAGGAGCCGTTTTTGAGAAAATCGCAAAAAGTGAAAAAATATACGAATAAACTAATACTTCCGGTCAACCGATTTTGATGAAAATGTTTGTATCGGGTCCTCTAGTAGTATTAAACTCAAGTTTTAAATTTCAACTTTGTACGATGATCTGTTCTTGAGATATTTTGTTGCTATGCTACCTCTCTGTTGCATCAGCCCACGCGAAGCGATTTTATGGTTTACAATGCTAATATATCGTGTTTAATTTTATAGGTTTTCATTTCCAATTCCGTTTTTTACTTAATTTATTTACGGTGTGTTTAGAATGAGAGATGGGGATGAAGAAGAAACAAACAGTCCACGAAGGTTACGGATGGACAGGGTAGACGAGGCTCTGCGAGGAGAGGCTTGGATGATGAGGACTAGAATAACAAGGGGTATGGAGGATCCGGTTAAGGGAAGCCAGACACCGATAGCTGTAGATGGCCTGAATAAAAACTGACTGTTAATAAAATAATAATCAGCAAACCTTAATAAAAGTTTAACATTTTTTTCTTGTATAGACTTGTTAGTCCTGTCACCGCTGTAGCAACCATACTAGTTCCTTTGAAGAAGTCTATTGGCCAATGGCGCTTCACCTTTTTCATTTACCAGATTACCTGGTACATTATTTTTAAAATTCACTATTCATTGCTATTACATTGAAGTTTTATAAATTTAAGTTTGTTTAAGACTTCAGATAGATTACCGTTTTGTAAAGTACTACGTATTATGGTAGGCCTAAATTTTTTTTTCTCTTTAATTCTTTATTTATAACTGTAAAACGTTACAACAAGCAAATGTGATGATTATGATAATAATGTAAATGACATGATAGGCATGAGAGGGGTAGGGCCCCCATTGGTGCCTCCCCAAGAATGAAATTTGTGTATCAAACTAGCAGGTCTCTACTCCAGCGTCTTTTAAGGCGTCTAGGGGGATTATCAGGTAAATGGACGGAGGATTGTGAACGCACCAGGGGGTTCTCGTGTTCGTGTGTCTTGTCGTGAAAGCGTTTGTATAGGTATTCAATGGAATTTTGTACAAGTGGTGTTTTCAAATCTGTATGTAAGGTTTTGTTGCTAACGTAAAGAGGTGCTTTTGCTATAAGGCGTAATGTTTTTGACTGGAATGCTTGAATTCGTTGCAAGTTAGAGGGTTTGGTTGAACCGTAAATTTGGGATCCGTAGGTCCAAATAGGTCTCAAAAGAGAACAATATATGCGTAATTTTTGTGCCATTGGTAATTTTGATCGTTTGTGAAGTAGGGAATATAGAAGTTTAAGTCGGGAATTCAGTAATAAACGTTTCCGTTTGATGTGTGCTCCAAGTTAGTCGTTTATCGAAAGTCAGACCGAGATACTTGACCGTATCGGTCTTTGTGAGAGGTTCATTGTCTATGTATACTTGTGGGCAATCACCATAGCGGAGTGTGAAAGTTACATGAAGGGATTTTGTCGTATTAAGTTTTATTTTCCATGTTTTACACCATTCGTGTATAAGATTGAGATGATGTTCGAGTGTTAGTGAAGCGTGTATAGAGTTTTGGTCTCGGGCTAATATCGCTGTGTCGTCAGCGTAGGTAGCAGTGAGGGTCTGGGGTAGGGTCGGTAGGTCTGAAGTGTATACAGAATAGAGAAGTGGGGCTAAAATTGAGCCCTGAGGCACGCCGGCTAAGACAAGAAAGAAATTTGAGTAAGACGATCCTAAACGAATTCTAAAGAATCTGTCAGATAGGAAGGAATTCATGATAAGGTAGTAGGTAAATGGTAGTATTTCTTTCAGTTTGTGTAAGAGACCTGTATGCCAAACACTGTCAAAAGCTTGAGCGACATCCAGGAAATCTGCGGACACATACATCTTTTGTTCCATAGACGAAGCTATGTAATCAGTCACCCTGTGCAGTTGTTGTGTGGTGGAGTGTTGAGTGCGGAATCCGAATTGATGTGGAGGTAGTGTATCATGAACCAGCGGAAGAATGCGCTTGTAAAGGAGTTTTTCGAAAATTTTTGAAGGTACTGACAGGAGGCTTATTGGTCGGTAGGAGGAAGGTAAATGAAAAGGTTTGTTCGGTTTTTGTATCATTACTATTTCTGCATACTTCCACTGAGTGGGGAAATGTGTCGTGCGCAATATACTATTGAAGATTGTAGTAAGGAGAACGAACGCTTTCCGCGGTAAATGTTTAAGTATTTCAGCTGTTATTAAATCATATCCCGGTGACTTCTTACGTGGTAATCTCGAAATTTCAGATTTTACTTCGGAGGGGTGAAAGTATTTCGGCGGAAGGGATAATTGAAGCGGTTCATCTAGTGACTGAGTAACGTGTTGGTGATGTACAGATTGGATGTCATTATGGGGTGTGAATGTTTCAGAAAGATGTCTACCATAACATTCAGCTTTGTCGTCATCAGTTATTAGCCAGGGTCCGTCACCCACCCTAAGGGGCATCGATGTCGTGTGATGCCGTAGTAGGCGTTTTGTGCTACGCCAGAGACTACCATCCTTCTCGTTTAGAGTTCCAGTATAATTTTCGTATAAGCAGGTGTTGTGTGTTTGAATTTGCTGTTTCAGCTCGTTTTTCAGCCGGTTTAAGCGACGTTTATCAGATGGTAGGCGAGTTCTCTGCCAAGTGTTACGGGCGCGGCGTTTTTCACGAATAAGTTCTCTGATATGGGTGGGATAGTGAGGGGCGTCTGGGACATTTGGACGGTATGGCAGTGATGCCTTCCATGCACAGTGTTGAACAGAGATAGTAAATAAATCAACAGCATCATCTACCTCCGTGTCCGTTTTAATTGATAATGGGATATCTAAGGCGTGTTCTAAATTGGACTGGAAGAGATCCCAATCCATAGGCCCGGGAGTAAGACTCGGTCTGCGTTCTGTAGAGACTGGTTGGTCTGAAACCGTTAAACGTATGGGGGAATGATTTGATGAGAGGTAATTTACTGTGGTTATTTCAATAGGAAGGTGTGATAGATTCTTACAAACAAAAAAGTCAAGGAGGTCTGGTAATTTGGTACGCGCGGAGGGCCAGTATGTTGGACTATCTGGAGAAATATAATGTAGATGATTTTCTGTTATAGCTTTTAGTAAATTTCTGCCCCTGGGAGTACATACACGGGATCCCCGCTGTATGTGCTTACCGTTCCAGTCTCCTCCAATAAGAAACCGATTACCTAGACTATTAAAGAAATCTCTAAACATTTGGGAATTTATGATGTGTCTAGGAGGACAATACACTGATCCTATGGTAAAACTTATACTCTTGCATTGTAAATTTATCAGGGTCGCTTGGACATGAGGAGTGGAAAAAGGTGTTAAAACATTGTGTGTGATCGAGGATTTGACTTGTATGGCCGTACCTTCATGGCTTGTACCATTCGGATGATCGGTCCGATAGATCCTATAGTCGCGAATATAAAATCGAGACCTAAAATAAATAATTATTCTTTCACCGTCAGCTAGCCTTTTACATTATAAACTAAAGACTATTTCCATGGTTTTAAGAATTAATTTAGTATATATACTGACCCTAAGATCAATCTGTGTTAAGCATTTTCAAAGAAGTAGCTTTAAGATTTGGTCGTATTGTATGAAATCTGCTACTTCGAAATTGATTTTTAGAAAGATTTATGTAACTGAAATTTGAAGAAAATAAAAACGGGAAGAAAGTAAACTACAGAAACGATTGAGATGGAAGATCGCCAACCAATGAAACTAAACTGCACTATCTGCCTGGTTTAATTGGAACTCAGTCTTATCTTTGTAAAAGATTACTTCACTGTGTATGATACTTATCTAACTTATTACTGTAAAATGTACTGAAACTCTTGCAGCACCAGTTTAATTTCACGGTCACCAAATCTAACGCTCACAACACTGCTTATATAATTTCCGATCGTAATTTAATCAACTAATAGATGTTGCAACAACTGCTAATAAAATTTATAATTGGAATTTAATCCACTAAGATGTTGCCAAATAAAAATCAAATTAGTTTCCAAACAGGTCTTTTGTAAATTCAAAAGTATTCTATAATAATATACCTTTTCCATACCTTCTAGGCTCCTAGTTCTTATAAGTAATTTACATTTAACTTTATTGATCTATCTACAGAATCCAAATATTAAATAACTCGCGGGTTATCAAATGAAGAATCTAGCTTATATAAAACACTTGTAATTGTCAGGCTTTTGTTAGCTTCAAAGCGGTGCAAAGAATAGCGTTGTTTATTACCTTTCCCAGTTTTACCGTTTCGCTTCACTTTTTGCTTTACCTACGTTTCACCTTGCTAGTACTAATGTTGATTTTCAAACTTTTAGAAAGGAATACATAAAATAATTGAAATAACTGAATAATAATTGAATAACTGTTTTAGGGTAGTTTCTCTTTTCCAGTCCTTACACGGAAGTGATCGGAATTCGAATGCTTTTTTTGCCATCACCTGGAACAATTTAAAACTCTAGCATTCTAGCTCTTAAGGAAATTAAGAAAATAATATATATTATTTCAGGGTAATAACATTTTTAATAACTTAGGCCTAAATGTTCGAAATGCTTATGTTTTAATTTTTCCTTTCATCTGTAAGGAACAAATATGCCGAATTTCAGCGGCCTTAGTAATCGGAAATTTAAGGAATTAATGAACAAGTGAGTCAGGAAAGAATTTTGCATTTAAATTTAAAAATTTATTTTTAATTGTTTGAAATTTTTTTGAAATTATATATTGTTAGGCTGTTCGCGATACGAAATCAAACAAAAATTACTTGGATTATTGTATAAGTGAATACACTTTGACGCTAACAAATTAAGTGTAAAGGATAAAAGACACCAGATTTTCTTCATTCAACATTATTTATATTTCTACGCCTTAAACCTCATTTGTTGTAAAACAATGAAAATTAGCTATGTACTAAAACTATTCACATATGTGTTTGTGTGGGAGAATGAAAGATAGAAAGGGATAGAGCGAGTGTTAGTGGCTGATTTCAAAAGTGAAGATGAGTTCCGCTCTGATAATCATTGTCCTTAATTTTGCAATTTCCACAACTTACTATCACATCTTTGATCGTTATATTCATTGGAAAGGGTAAATTTGGAGCCGATTCATTCCTTCCACTTCTAGGCATTCCCTTGCTGCCTCTTTACCCACATTATTACGTAATCTATTCACTCCAAGTAGTGATTTTCTGTTTGAGTCTCTCGTACAAAGTTTTACTAAAGGTATAATAATTTATAACAATAGATATAAATCAATGCTGGTTACCGTGGCTGTGTACCGCAAGAGAAACTTTACATGACACACCGGCTGTCAAAATTATCTTGACCAGTATATCTACAAGGAGTATTGTAAGTATCTCATTTAAGCAGTAGACCTAATCAATATACGATTTAATTCAGAAACTATGCTTTATTTTCGTTAAATGTCATATTTTTAATTGTAAAATAGTTTATAATAGTAATAGTTTTTTAATTTAGTAAAGCAGAAATCCATTTATCCAAAATTCAGTTCCCCGTATCGCTAAATATCTAGATTGATAACAAGAAATAAAAATATGCACGTACATAACGTGAAAAAAAATGAAGAAGAAGAAATAAATAAGTTACTGACTTTTTTAGTTTTTATTTGAAGTCGCATCAACATCTTAGTTATTAACGAATACTGTGGGTTTAGGAACGGTGGGTTTGAACTTGCAATAATTTTCCAGACCCAAGCCTTGAATTTAAATAAGAACAAGTTATAGAAATTAAAATTATTCGAGGGCGAGTCGGAGCCAGGTCGCCAGACCTGGGGAGTGTGTATAAATACTCGCCCTCTTGTCAGTTGCCTCTTCGAGCTCAAGGCTCGCGTCAGAAACATGTGGGTCCTAACAGTCAGGTAGAATTGTCGAAGATTTAAAGTAACTAATAATAAAATATCAGTTAGGACCTAGTCGCCTTAAAATGTGCCAGAAAGTGTTTGTACACCATTGTAAATTTTGACTTCGGTGTCAAACGCCAGTTGCAGGGACACAACCCTTAGTTATACTACATGACGACGGTAGAACGTAGCTACCTCGTCAAGGAACCCCCACACCGCCCGGGCATGCACCTCGCGGTACAAACTCGAACGTTCCGTGAGAGGCCAATTTTCCCCTTGACCTTGAAGCTCCAGGGCCAATTGTCGTCTGGGCCCCCCAAGAGCGGGGCAATCATACAGCAAGTGTGTATTTGATTGGACCTCCCCACAGACACAAGAATCATCAGCTAGCAGGCGGAACCGCTTCAGATAAGCTGCAAACTCACCGTGACCAGTTAGGACTCGGACACCCGATGTCCTTAATGAAACACTTGAGGCGTACCATCCCCCCAGGTCCTGGATGAAATCATACAGAGACCTTCCCTTATGTGCGGTGTCCCACTCGCGCTGCCATGCTTCAAGAGCGAGAGCTTCAACTCTCTTCTTAAGAGCAGGGTAGGGCAACCTTATAACATTGTCGGCATTAACATTACCCGGTCCCCCCGGATCCTGATCCCGACCCGCCGGAGCGACTCGGAACCTCTCACCGAAGATCTCGGCTTCCTGCCCCCTTCGCAATCTCCACATTGCAGCACGCACTCGCACTTTCAGAACAAAAACGTAAAGCTTAAACTAACTTAAGTATCAATAGCAATAATTTTACATTTGCCATTTACCTCTTTTCTACAACCAAATACATTATGTACACCGCATTATGTACAATGTATTCACTCTACTAAATAATAGCTCTCCATACGACGACTTGAGCTAACTGAATTCATTTAACTCACCGGCAAAAGGAGCTAACTATTTTTAAACTTATTAGGTTTTCTAGAAAGAAATAGAAAGACGAGATAGTAAACAAATAATAGAAATACAAAGGCTTTCTTTTGAATTCTGGAAGCAATAAATTAAAGATATGTAACTGGCGGACTCGCACGCGCGGTACGAAACGAGAACAAACAATTAAAAATATAATAGTTGAACTAAACACTGGTATTTAATATTAACTCAAAATTGCTTAACGAACACTAACTATATTAATTGCAAAAACTTCTCAAATTAACAACTCTAACCGCTACAGGCAACCAGTGACCAGGCCTCCCGCTAGGCATTCCGGTAACCAGAGGAACAGCACTCTCACTCCGATCCCAAAAATCGCCTACTTCTATTTTCACACTAGGTTTTACACCTATCAATGTCTTTGGAATAGGATAGTAAAAGTAAAAATTTCGTTAAAAATCTGGTGTGAAACACTCACATGACTTTCTCTTCAACCTCAGTTTGGCTTAAGAATACGAAAAATCACTCTTTCACGCTAAACTAGGCTCTGTACAGAAAAACGCTTTAAATAAAAGTTTTAGATCTTTTAATTTCTTATAAATTTGATTATATACACTTTCGTCATAAAATGTATACTGAGGCTGAAATAAAATCAATTTTTTAAACGTTTTCGTGAGAAAAAATATAAATACGCTAATTATCGCTAAACTAAGCGGTATACAAATCAATGTTTGGGAAAAAATGCATGATTTTAAATTCTCTACAACTTTTATTATATGCATTTTTGCGCTAAAATGTATATTAATGTCGCAATCTTTAAAATACCATATTTTTACGAGAAAACAGCCTCTTCAAGTATTTCAGCAGTCTTGGCACCTACCCTATCTTATAGAGCATAAAAAATTTAGTAAATGAGGGGATTTACTATTTCTAGTTGACCGATTTTGATGAAAATGTTTGTGTCGCGTCCTCTAGTGGTACCTAACTTAAGTTTCAAGTTTAAATTTCTTACGATGTTCCGTTCTTGAGATATTCTGTTCACACACATACACACACACGCGCGCGCGCGCGCACACACACACACACAGACCAATCGCTAAAAACATGTTTTTTGGGTTCAGGGGTCTGAAAACGTGTAGATCCGGTAAAATCTCGATTTCGAAAAATCGACCTGAAAACAATACTTTCTTTCCCATTTATTCATATTATACTCGTAGGTAAGAGAAAGTAAAATATCTGTTGGTACCCCGAAAATTCCTTGAACGATCATTTCTTTATTATAAAATAATTATAGAAATTAAATAACTGTAGTTGCCAGTTATAATATTTTTTTATATCAGGTATTGTTGAAAACCTATTACTTACTGTTCATTTTCTACAATATTATCTACAATATTGTGACATTGTACCAGTGATATTTTACAGCTAGTTAATGGAATCAATCGATAATTGAAAGAAATTGTGTGTTGTATCGGGTGGAGTGTATTGAACAAAGATAATGGATTGTGATGAATCAAATATTTTGTGTAGGAATTATCGGATATCGGGTCTAGTAGAAACGTGTGTTTTTATTTTGATCCCTTTTACCATGATCTGGTAAAGTGGAGAAAGTGTTAGATTGGTGTTTAATGAACTATCAGACGGCAGGTATAATTACATTTAGTGCTTTGTAGTGAGTTAGATAATATTATGTACTTGAACTGTGAATGAATTAGTGTTATCGGGCCGTTTCAAAATGTGTCGTTACAGGACTGGTTCTAAATTACGTTAATAGAACTGGTGGTACCAAGTTGTTGTGGGCAGGTAAATCATTATTTTGATTGTTAAGTGACAGTATCTTTTTATAGTCAATTTCAGTTTAATCTTTATGTTTTGTAATTAATTCCATTTAAGTAATTTATTAGGAGTATAAGCATAATAATTATTTATTAATTTATTACTTACTAATTATTAATTATTTTTATTACTAATTAATTAATTATTATTAATAATTGCAATTATTGTAATTATTGTTCGTGTAAATAAATATTGTTGTAAGTTAAAAGGAAGTTTGGTTGTTATTTGCTAAATTGCGTCGTGTAATGACCGTAAAGGGAATAATTACTTTATTCATCTCGAAAACGGAAATTCAAGAATATCAGATCAGTTAACTTAGTAACCTGAATTCAATCCAGGCATGTTTAAATACCATATCTGTCTTTATGTCTCATCGACTTCGTGGTTATTGGTTACCACGGTGGGTTATGAAACGGTGGAACTGTGGTATTTAATCTTTGAGCGATATTACTAAATCATAACCAAAACCCTAGCCTAACCTTATTGGCGTGGTTAAGAAATATTTAACATTTATTTATTTATTAATTAAAGTAAAAAATTGGAATTTAGATTAATCTACGGAAACAATTTACTCTGCTGACATTCATTATCTGTTACGAACGAGGTTTGCCTGTTAAACATCAATATATTTAAGCTGGTACTCATGGTTTTTGCTACTGCAAAGTAAAAATTAATTCAGAGCTAATATTGTAGCAAAGTGCTTAGAGATGTCTTCTATAAGCGGTCTTAAAAAGCACAGCATAAATTCCTGCTGGGGTGAGGTAGTTATTTTGTTTTTATACTGGAGCTATATATTATGCAGTACAAGGGTCTTGATTAATTTTTATTTTTTGTTACTGCACATCGTGTTTGTTTAACGAACATGAAATCTCGTTTACAGGTTTTAATTAAAGTTCTCTTGTCATTTTTTACGTATCAGGAATTTGAGACTGATTTAAATTTTTTCATTATTTAACTAAAATTACAAAATCAAAAACGAAAAGTGATTAAATGAAATTTTAGAAATAGCTTAATTATTGTTGTGTCTGAGTTTAACAACCCTTTAAAACAATATCAAATGAATTTCACTGACTCAAACGAGAAGGTAAAAAAGTTCTTTATTAATTTATATCAAAAACTTTCTCAAATAAAACTTGTTCATTATATGCCATACTGTTAATTAGCTTTAAATTATGTACAGCAATTTTATATGTCTAATACTTTCTTTAGCAACCTCTTTTTTTCTGAGAATGTAACTAGGCCTACTTCATGTGCTACTGCATTGAACAAATTTTCAAAACAAATTTAATAAACGAAATGCAAAATCCCTCAGTCTCTCATCACTGGTTCTGTAACTTCCCAATCACCTAAAGAGCTGAAATTCAGTAAGTGTATTATTAATGAATTAAGCGGAAAGATGAAAGCATTTACATTTTGATTACTGGAGCAAGAAAGAAACTACGACTATCTGATAACAGTACGTGTTAGGTTTCCAATAATTCTTTCCACCAATATTCTTTCGAGACAAACTGCAGTTCTAAAATTCGACATGCGTATTTTGTAAATGATACCTGAGAAGTAAACGTGTGATATTTGACTACCAGCTTCTGAAGGGGCAATTATCCTGAAGCAATAATTAGACTATTATCTCTGTGTCTTAACAAAGAGGTGTAATTCTGTCAACTGCTAGTAATATTCTTAGCGATACCAAGAAAAAGTTAGTTGCGAAGTGAGAACAGTCTATTTATTAGCATTTATTGTTATCCATCTATTTCTATTGGCTGTTCCATAGTGCAGCTCATGGAAGTGCATGTTTGATTTATTAGTTATTTTTTCTCCTTTTTTCGTTTATATATTATAGCAATATCAATATTAAGTTTGATTATTTTAACATCGTTAAAAATTGTCAGGACAATTTTTTTTCAATAATTAAGTATGGCTTAAAACTTATTTAGATTAAAATCATTATATAGGAGGGATGATATGTTAAGATATTATACCTACTTGAACTTTATTTCTTACTTAGCTAAACTTAATAGTTCAAAGTTTAAGTTTTAACCCTTTGTGCTTATGGCCTACTTTTTCTTATTTTTTATCTACTGTAACTACCATTTTCTGAATAGTTTAAGAATCGACTTTTGTGTTTTTTAACCCTCTTTTATATATTATTCTTTTTACGTTTATGCCTCATGATTGTAGATTGAAATAAAAATTGATAATTACCTTAACAAAATGGTATTCAATTAGCAGCACCACTAGTTAATCACAAAGACAAGAAGGAATGTGCAATTCTCCCCACACGAACATAAAACGGATCCGAGCAACGAAACGGAAAGCGGGGAGGTGAACCAATTAAACGTCGTGACCAGAAAAAGGTGGTTACAATTTCAAAAATACAGTGACGCTATTGGTTCAAAACCGACACATATAACCATTGACCCGGCCTTGATCACCAAACGGTGAGCTTAGTAGACTTCTCCCAGGAAAGAAAATGCAACCTAAGTGGTTCTCACTGGATTTGACAGAACATGTGGTCTTTTAAGCTCTTTATTTCTCATGTAAACAAACGAAAAGTCTTTTATTTGGCTATGGAAATCACCTTTTAGATTACAGCTTCCAAGTGTATTCACGGCCAAAAGTAGTGTATAAGGGGGGATACTGCGTTGACGCCATTTTGTTTTTTGTGTTAAGAGTTGGGAATCTGTCTTGAGTGTTAGGCCACGCCCCTGGCCACGCCTTCGACCAATCAGGGCGCTCCGCCCGGATCACGTGATGCGCATGCGCCGAGCGGGCAGAGTCCCGAGGCCCGAGGCCCGAGTCCCGAGGCCCCGCGCTTCCTGCGTTGACGCCATCTTGTGTTAAGAGATTGTCATCTGTCTTGAGTGTTAAAGCCGCCCTCGACCAATCAGAGCACAGCGCCCGCCCGGGGGGAGGGGGGCTGTCTGACCGCACTCACCCGCGGGAGGGGGTCAACGCAGAGTTCTTCCTGCATCGCCGCCGGTGCCAAGCCCTCGACCAATCAGGACACACCGTCTTTTGTTATCGCTATCTGTCTTGAGTGTTAGGCCAAGCCCTCGACCAATCAGGACACACCGTCTTTTGTTATCGCTTTAAGTTAGCTCCGCCCATTTCCGGAGGGGAGATGGTGGTTGTTGTGTCTTCGACCATTCAGGGTACACCGTTTTTTTTATCGCTTTACGTTAGCTCCGTCCATTTCCGGAGGGGGGAGATGGTGGTTGTTGTGTCTTCGACCATTCAGGGTACACCGTTTTTTGTTATATCGCTTTAGGTAAGCTCCGCCCATTTCCGGTAGATGGCGGTTGTTGTGTGCTCGACTAACCAGGGTGTCGTTTCGCTTTAGGTAAGCACCGCCCATTTCCGGTGCTGCTGGGTGTGAGCGAGTGAGTGAACCGTGATCGCGTACACTGCAGCCTCTCTAGGAAATCCCCACCACCACCCCGCTATCCCAGCGTCCGTCACTCACAACGCGCGCGCGCGCGCGGGTCCCGAGGTCAGAGGCCCGAGGCCCGAGGCCAGAGTCCCGAGTCCCGAGGCCCGAGTCCCGAGTCCCGAGGCTAGAGTGAAATTCTTTTTTGTTGTGCCCCCGTTCCACATCGCCCGTTAGGCCGGGGGTCCAACTCGCTACAGAGAGAGACTATCGTCACTGCCATCTTGTTTTTTGTGTTGAGAGTTGGGAATGAGCGCATCTGTCTTGAGGCCACGCCCTCGACCAATCAGAGCACAGCACCTTGAGGGGGGGGGAGGGGGGGAACGACATCATCTGTCTTGAGGCCACGCCCTCGACTAATCAGAGCACAGCGTCTGGAGGGGGGGGGGATTCTGCGCTAGCGCAGAGTTTGTGTCATCTGCGTCGAGTTGGGAGCCAAGCCCTCGACCAATCAGAGCCCTCACCCGCGGGAGGGGGGGTCTACGCGGCGCGCGCCGGTCTGGGCAGAGTCCCCATGGGGTGACCTACTGCATCGCCGCCATCCTGTTTAGAGAGATTTGGGGGATTGACGTCATCTGTCTCGAGTGGGGTAGACCACGCTTTCGACCAATCAGGATGCACCGCCCGGATCACATGAGTTTGTTCGACCAATCAGGGTACACCGTCATCGCTACGCCAGAGGGGGGTTCCCGCACGCGCCGCCGCGCGATCGCATTAAGTATCATGAGTTTGTTCGACCAATCAGGGCACACCGTCATCGCTACGCCAGAGGGGGGGTTCCCGCGCGCGCCGCCGCGCGATCGTATTAAGTATCATCAGATCACGTGAGTTTGTTGACCAATCAGGGTGGTACGCTCGCGTTGACTGTCCAACAACAAGATTTAGTGCTCTTCGCATGAAATTAGTAACACTACAGTCTAATATGTATGAACCGGACACTTTAAAACTCAAATCGTGGTGTGCGGTGATAAATATGCTGCTTAGTCACAGCTATACGGGTCTGGACCAGTATGAAAATAGATTCTTGGTACGGTTGTCGATGATTGACGTGAACCATGTGGGACTATATGGTGTTAGTGGATTTAAAAAGATGACTGTAAAATATTACAATATTAACTATCTTATAAATCATATAGCGTGGCCTTTTGAATATAAAACCATTAGGAGAGTGTTCACGCTAGAAAAGGACGCTCAAAAATTTATAGAAGACAGCGTAAAAATATAGTTATTGTAAAATCGCCAATCTATTGAGTTTGTGTGTGTGTGTGTAGTGGGAAAAGTCTGTATTCCTCATCGTGTTTATGCACACAAACACTGCCGTCACCGCTTTTCACAGACTTCGGACTGTCCGCCCCCGAGAAAAAAATACCTACATACGCACACACGCGAGCGAGTGTACGGATGCAAATAGATCTTCCTGATAGAACAGGTGTGTTTACAGTGTTTGTGTGCGTCTGTAAAGTGTTTCGGTAATGTTGTTTGTGTTGGTGTGTTGAGTCCTGAAAAGGACTATTTTTTTTTTACCTTCCATCCGCATCTACCGCCGCCTCGCGGATATGTACTGCCTACACAACGCGCAGAATACGGTCCTGAATGCACATGCATGACAAAACCTATGGTGGCAGGGACATACCACCGTGTCCGTCCTCCGGTCCATGCATATGCAACAGACTTCATTGTGTGGAGTAGGCGGCTGCTGCTGCTGCTGCTGCAGTGGTGGAGAAGGCGACACCTGTGATGATGGTATCACCTGAATTTAAACAAAAAAATAACAAATTAGTCTTGCGGAAGAAACTATACTTGTAAGTCGTTAGGAATTTGAGCTAATGTATCACCTCGTCAGACGGACCCGGCTCGATCCTCGAAGGTGTCTCACGTCCCTCGACCGATGTCACCAACCTACCAGCGAGCGCCCGTTCACGGGCTTGCGCCCGCATCTGGGCGAGGACAATGCTCCCTTCCGCATTCGAAGACGTTCGTCGAGGGAGGTCAATGCTCTCTGCTGATCTCCAAGTTCCACTGTTCCGGACCTGACGTAAAAAACAAAAAAATATATCAAATTAGTCTTGCGGAAGAAAATTATATTTGTGAGACATTAGGAATTTGAGTTAATGTATCACCTCGTCAGACGGAACCGGCTCGATCCTCGAAGGCGTAATATCCTCACGACCGCTACCCTCGGGTACCGGGAACAAGGCTCTGGGTCGACGAAGGGGGTAGGGCCCAGGCCTTCCATCACCCTCAACCGTAGACGACCGTCTATGGCTCAGGTAAATCCTTCGTAACGCCCTGCGGGTTCCGCTGTCCTGGTCCGATGCAGGACGCAAAGAAGGAGGTGTTATAACAGTTGCACTGCGTTCTTCCGCACCATCGACGGTCGCAGCAATCTGTTCATCTTCTTCTGGTTCAACCGTCGCAGAAACGGTCGGTTCATCATTTCCTTCTTCTTCTGGCCCTTCTGCATTACTATAATCATCATCCGAGTCATCCTCACCCAAGGTGGTGCGGGTGTGAGAATAACCTGTAACATTAAGTACCTTCGTCAAAATTTTCTGTCACGTAACTCATTTTAGATTAAGAACAAAAATAAATATCAAATTCAGTGTATATGATTCAATCAAAAAAAAGAAATTTAGTTACCTGGCCATGCATCACGTCGTTCCTCAATCATCCGGATCCGACGAACAATCTCGTCGATGTCCTCATCGTCCTCTTGAGTCGCCGCTATGTGAGCGTTGAAGGACGTTGTTAACAATAGAGGTGAACAACTCCGCAGGGCCCTTTCATTGTCTACGTCCTCAATAATCCGAACCTCTAAAAGTGCGGTCGTCCCCGCCCACCTAGGCGTCCTTACGAACGATTCGTAACGAGTATTGTCAACGTCGTACCGATCCGTGTTCCTCGACTGCATGAAAATTCGCGTGTAATTGTTCATGATGTAGACTAATGCAAACAATCGTTCTAACAGATTAGCGCGGACTTGTTCAAGAAACGGGAATGGCGTTTTATTATATACTTGAATACCAACACATGCTCGCCTTATACACACACACACACATGACAATTTGATTAAGCAAAACTAATACCCACCAGGTGTTCGAGTACAGTTAACAAGCAACCGCATCTGGAGTTTGAAGAAAAAAACCTTGTAATCGATTCATAGGCAAGCGAGTGGTTAGGAATGTCGTTTCTATACACGCCCCACACGATTACCCACCATCTGGTCTTTGTCTAATAAGCATCTGCAGGACGGGTGGTGGGAATACCGTTCACTTACCAACACATGCTCACTACCCGCATGACAATTTGATTAATAGCCACCATCTGGTGTTCGACTATAGTTATAAAGTAACAAGCATCTGCACACTGTTTTCTTCTATACACGCCCACATGACAATTTGATTAAATGTGACAGTTGTGACTAATAGCCACCATCTGGTGTTCGACTTTAGTTATAACTTAACAAGCATCTGCATCCGGTATAAAATTACACCTGCCCTCACAATCTACTATCCACCATGTGGTATGAAAATAATTTTTTTATCTTAAGAGTTGCATCATAGTCCCCTTCCGCACCTCCTGCTGAGCGCATCTGTTGGACGCTCACACGACAGTTTCATTAATTGTGACAGTTGTGATTAATAGCCACCATCTGGTGTTCGACTATAGTTACAAATTAACAAGCATCTGCATCCTGTATAAATATACACCCGCCTTTACAATCCACTAAATATATCCACTATGTGATATGAAAAAGTTGCATCATATATGTAAATCCCCTTCCCACACCTCCTGCTGTGCACATCTGTTGGACGCCTACACGTCAGTTTGATTAATTGTGACAGTTGTAATTAATAGCCTGGTGTTCGACTATAGTTAACAAGCACCCGCTCTCATAATTTACTAAAAATATCCCACTATGTGGTATGAAAATAATTTTTTTATGTTAAAAGTTGAATCATATATGAAAATCGTATTATAAATCCCCCTTCCGCACCTCCTGCTGAGTGCATCTATTCATACCGCTCTACGCATTCGTCAAGAGAGGTAGTGTGTTACTTTCATCTCCAACAATGTCTACTGTACCAGAAATTGTTCGTGCCATTGAAGACATCATGGTCCATTTACGATGGAACATCGAAGAGCACGAGGAGAACGACGTAAAGCTGATTTTGTTTCGATACAAGTACCCCATTCTGTTTAACATCTTGGAAGAAGGACTTCGCTTTCACGGCAACGTAAAGTGGTACGTTGCGGTCAAAGTACAAATGCAGAAAGTTGTACTTATGGAAGAGGGTGAAGACGAGTGGACCGAAGTGGATACCGTTTTTCATGGAAAGACCAAAACATCAGTCAACGTAGATCAGAATCTTGAAGGTGTGACTGAGCAGTATCTGGAATCCATCGATAAGATCGTCAACAGCTTGGAGCAGTACCTGAAGAACGGATCGGGATGGACGGTGAAGAAGATAAAAGAAGTTGACCTTCACATCGTCCGGTACCGTCCACTCCACGGGGCGGCGAGTTCTTACATCGAACTTCCGAAAAAACTTGCCGTTAAAAAGGCCATTATCAACGTTAAGAATTACGACGACGAGAAGTGTTTCCTGTGGTCGATTCTAGCCTTCTTTCACGACCAGCCTGGAAATATGTATCAGGTCTCGTGGTATCGTAAATATGAAGATACTATAAAGATGGATGGGATCATTTATCCTGTCAAACTACACGATATCGACTGGTTTGAGAGGATGAATGATTCCATCGGAATCAACGTGCTGTCATACGACAAAGACGAAGACGTCGTGTATCCAGTCCGAATAACGAAAAACCGTCAGCGTGCACACATCATTCAGCTGTTATTGCTGACCGGTGAGAAGGAGGGTCAACTGCATTACACCCTGATCAACACGAAACCGGGGAAGAACGGATTGTCTCGTCTTCTCAGCGGCTTGACAAAACATCGAACCGCTGTCCACTACTGTCCGTTTTGTTTGCACAGATTCTCTTCGTCTAATCCACAAATCGCCTTACGCAACAGAGACGAGCACATCAAACTTTGCGAAACACACGGTACGCAGCGGATCGAGCTTCCAAAACCGGGAGACGAGAGGTCATCGGTGATGCGATTTCGCAATTACTCGTGGACTCTGCGAGCGCCTTTCACCGTGTACGCCGATACAGAATCGTTTGTCGTACCGACTGCGTCGGCTGAACCGAACCCTCAGCAAAGCGGTATCGACAACGAGCATCTGAAGTCACCGCACACGTTTGCCTACACCGAGAAATTAGCAGTACACACACCATCCGGGTACTCGTATGTGATAGTCGACGAAAACGGTGACATAGAAGATGGACCGGTCGTTGTCAGAGCTACCGCCGGCGTGGACGTTATCGAACAAATGATCGATGATTTGTTACGTAAAGGAAAGGAACTCAAGGAGCGGATGATGAACATTATCCCGATGCGGCTGACGTGGGAGGAAGAAGCCGAATTTGAAACGACCATCAACTGTATGTTATGCGATACGTCGATGGGTGACGATCGGGTCAGACATCATTCCCACACATCTGGGAAATTTTTGGGACCGGCTCACAACCGTTGCAACCTGAACGCCAAGCGATGTCTCCACATACCCGTATTTTTTCACAACCTCCGCGGGTATGATTCACATCATATAGTTCAATCGTTGGGCAAGTTCAAGAAAGAGGAGGTGAAAGTTATCGCCAACAACAGCGAAAGGTTCTCGAGCATACAGTTGGGACCGTTGCGATTTCTCGACTCACTCCAATTTCTGAACGCTTCGTTGGACACTTTAGTGAAAAACTTGGTCGACGGCTGTGACACCGACACGGTTAAGGACGAGACATTCAAACGTACAACCACCGTTTACGGCCAACGTCGAGACCTAATGCTACGTAAAGGTGTGTTCCCGTACGAGTATTCGACCGACATCGAAAAATTCCAGGATCGTCAGCTACCGCCAAAGTCTGCATTTTTTAGCGCTTTACACCGTGCCGGCATAACCGACGAAGACTACGAACACGCGAAATCTGTATGGGCCGCTTTTAACATCGATACGTTTGGCGACTACCACGACCTGTATCTCCAGACCGACGTACTGCTGCTAGCCGATGTCTTTGAGAATTTTCGAGATCTCAGCATGCGCTACTACAATCTTGACCCGTGCCATTTCTTTTCCACTCCGCATTTGGGATGGTACGCCATGCTGAAGATGACTAAAATCGATCTACATCTTTTAACGGACATCGACATGCACCTGTTCATCGAGCGAGGAACGCGGGGTGGAGTGGCCATGATCTCGAATCGATATGCGAAGGCGAATAACCCGTCTCTACCCAACCAATACGATCCATCGCAACCGACAACTTGGATACAGTACTACGACTGTACCAATCTCTACGGAACTGCGATGATGGAACCGATGCCCTACAAAGACTTTCGTTGGTTGACAGAAGAAGAAATCAGAAGCTTTGAATGGCAGAATGTGGACGTGGACAATGAGACGGGATATATACTCGAGGTGGATCTAGAATATCCTACGGATCTACACGACCTACATAACGATTACCCGCTAGCACCAGAACGCAAGAAACCGCCAACCGACAACAGCAAAACGCAAAAACTGTTAACCACCTTAGACGATAGAGAGAAATACGTCCTGCATTACCGCAACCTACAGCAGTACGTAAAATACGGAATGAAGCTGAAGAAGATCCATCGCGCACTCGCGTTTAAACAGAAAAGGTGGATGCAGTCCTACATTGATTTCAACACTCAGCGTAGGAAGGAGGCGAAAAACAAATTTGAGACAGATTTTTTTAAACTCATGATAAACGCAGTGTACGGAAAGAGTTTAGAAAACGTGAGGAATCGGATCGACTTCCACCTGGTGATGGACCCTTCTAAATTGGACAGATTGATAGCGAAACCGCGATTAAAATCCTGGTTTCCATTTAACGAACGTGTGGCCGGTGTATCGTTAAAGAAGGCCGTCATCAAATTGAACAAACCGATTTACGTAGGCTTCAGTGTTCTGGACATAAGCAAACACGTAATGTACGACTTCCATTACGGATACTCCAAAGCCCGTTATGGAGAAAAAATAAAATTGCTTATGACAGATACCGACAGCCTCCTCTATCAGATTCAGACGGACAATATCTACGACGATATGATGAACGACCTCGACCGGTTCGACACGTCAGAATACCCCGTTGACCACCAGTGCTTCAGTCTCGTCAATAAGAAAAAGTTGGGTACGTTTAAGGATGAAATGCATGGACGAGCGATAAGGGAATTTGTCGGCTTGCGAGCGAAAATGTACTCTTTGCTGTTGCAAGACAAGAAGGAAAAGAAGGTGGCAAAAGGCGTGGCGCGACTCTCTATTAAAGAAGACCTACGACACGAGCAGTATAAGAATTGCTTGCAAGAGTTAACAAAAGTTTATACATCCAACCACAATATACGCAGCTTTCGACACACGATCTACACGCTCAAGCAACAAAAGCTATCGCTATCATCGTTAGACGACAAGCGTTACCTTCTCCTCAATTCGTACGACACACTGGCACACGGACATCGGCGGATTAAAGAGATAGAAAAGGAAGACGAGAAGGAAGTGGTGGAGGAGGAGGAGGAAGAGGAGGAAAAAATGGAAATTGTCCAGTAGATGTTGAAATTCAATGATGGATGTTGACATATCGTCTCCAGTATGGATAATAACATTCCGGCCAGATGGGAAGATTAACTCGGTTAGACATTTAATGAAAATATTAACTAATTTTTTCCCGCAAGCTGTGATTTCATTAACAAGAATGAAAAGATTCAGTGTTGTTGTTCAAGCAAATTACAATGTGGTTTTTTCGGAAATTGTAAATACGTTAAATGCATGGAAACACGAATTAGAATTTGATACTATTGATGGGCAGTGTAGAAATATTAAGTGGAATCACAAGCGTGTTTGATTCAACCTTGACTGTTTCCTGTTACTCGCTTGAGTTTGTATTCGTTAAACGTGTTGGATGGTGTGATAGAGGTAGCGGTGGGGGGAGTATAGCTATATAAACGCTCGTTCAGCTTTCATCGGGGCATTATTGAGGTAGAATCAACAGAAGCTATCATCATGGAACAACCGACAGCATCATCATCATCATCATCTCTAATCGATCAATTCAACGCTTTATCGTCAGTGGACTTTCCAGACACAAAGAAAGCGTCAGAACTGGTAGAAGGCAAAACATACCCGGTGGTCCGCATGTATATTGCTAACACAAAATTCGGCAAGAGCGTGGTGGCGGTTTTGAAAGACGATGAAAACGAGGAATTTACAATTTTCCTTCCGAAGCGCTTACAGAAATTGCTTTGCGGATGGGATTTGAATGAATTTGAAGCGAGACCGTACGCGCTGACATTCTCCGAAATTTCCAGAAGAACACCTACAGTCGTGTTAAGTCCAAGAATCGAAGCAGTACATGAAGAAGAAGAAAACAAATAGTTCTTTTCAGAACTGCAGGAGAAACAGTTCTTTTCAGAACTTTACACACACACATACACCGACATAAATAACAACTAACTCAAACACACACACACACACACACACACACACACACACACAAACACCGTAAACCCGCCTATCTCTATAAGATATGTCTATTCGCATCCGTGTACGCGTGCGTACGCGTATGTAAATATTCATATTCTTGGGGGTAGCATGTCCGAAGCCATGGAAAAAAGAGGTGACGGCGCTGTTTGTATACACACACTTGATCTTTTCCGCTCAATACTTGCAATAAGGTAGCCCTCAAAAGGGCTGTTTTGTTTAGTCGATCCCCATCGGGAGAGAGAGAGAGAAGAGGAGATTAGGAAAAAAAGGCTATGTTAAATTTTTAATTAGTGGAGTGGCGGGACCTTTACATGTTTTATCATGTTTTCTGACATCCTTTAATCTGCTCTTATTGTGTAGATTTTTAACTTTTGTTCCGCAAAATATGCAAGCTATTTTGTCCCGTTGGCCTCTGTAGTAGAACCCACTCCGAGCCAAATCTGTCTCCCGAAGCGCAGAAGAGTGTGGCCACAGGCAATATCTGTAGCTCACTTTCCCCGGTCCTTTTACTATTAAGAAGAACGTTTCTAGACGGGTACTGAAGTCCATGACTCCCTCTCTCACTATGAACGGTTTTGGAACGAGTGTATTATTCGTGCTGACATCTGGTGTGGCAAACATCTGGTGTGATGTAATACATCCGGTTGTGCGCAGTAGCGGTTAGTTAACTCCCACCACTACCATTCTCTCTCACTAATGTTAGAAACCAACAGTCGTTCATTGTAGACTCTTAGAACAAAACATGAATCACTTTGAACACGTTGAAGAGTTTGTTTTTGCCATGTACGACATGCGTTCAATTGTCGTACGTATATTTCGAGTTCTTCGCTTCGGTGAAGAACGGGTTACAGCACTTCGTGATCTGCAGACCACTCATCTTAGAATGACCAGACATTTTATGCGTGCAATCCAACTGCAGCAACAACCGTCCACATCATTCGGTAGCCAACAGATGCGCACTCGAATGCAGACGTTATACGATGCAATCAGCTGGCTGGCCGATCAGGAGGAGTACGGAGATGATGTCGACTGGATGAATGGGGCAATAGGCGTGCACTTAGCCTATGAAGACCTCGTTTCTACATCCCAAAACACTGGACGAGAAGAATAAAATCAGTTCTTTTGAGAACTACAAACACACACACACACACACACACACACACACAAACACCGTAAACCCGCCTATCTCTATAAGATATGTCTATTCGCATCCGTGTACGCGTGCGTAAATATTCATATTCTTGGGGGTAGCATGTCCGAAGCCAAAAAGAGGTGACGGCGCTGTTTGTGACACACATACACTCACGATTAAAAATATTGTTCCTATATCGTCCTACTATCCTATCAATCATAATAAAATAAGGTATAGCCCGCATGGTTGTAGGCGAAGCCGCTCAAGAGCGGTAAATTAGGTAGCCCTGAAAAGGGCTGTTTTAAAGTCGATCCCCATCGGGAGAGTGGGTGGGTGGGTGGTTAGGGCGGGCCGTGCGCCTTCCGCACCCGATCGTGGTACGCAGAGAATCCGTCCGGAGTTAGGAACACCCTGCTTAATGTGTTGTCCTTTCCAGCGTTGTAGCAGTCAATCATATCAGTTAAAATACGACGGACGCTGACATATCGGATGCTGATCCAGTCTTCGTCGTACACCTTGCCGTACCAGAAACACACGTCGTCGTTGTTGAACATCATCGACCATCGATACAAGTGGCGCAGCAGATCGGATGGACCGTTGTTTGTCAGTAGTAGCGTGTTAAGTGTCACGCACCACGACTCTTTCCGCAGGCTGTTGCAATGGTATACACGTTCCATGCTGGAATGAGCGGTGATCGCGCGCGCGCGCGCGCCAGCCTGTCTCTCTCCCACCACTCTCTAGACATCGGGCGCCCGAGGCCCGACGCCCCGAGGCCCCCCCCCCCCCCGACAAGCGCGCGCGTCGTTTGTTACGCGCTATACGCGTCGTCCAGCAGTCTGTACAACGTCGACCGATCCAAGTTGATCGGCGCGTTGAAGGCGAGGTATTCTTCGATCGATCGGATCGGTACGGATCGAAGGAAAAGTCTTTTCAGCGCCGCTCCGTCTGTCGCCTCCTCCTGCGTACCGATCAATCGATGTTCGATAAGTCTGTCGATCTCTACGTACCATTCCTGCAGTTGGCGGACGTCGTGTTCCGCGACGATCTCACGAGGTCGTCGGGGGTCCATACCACCACCACCACCGCTCACCGTCGAACGAACGACTGCGCTGACGTCAGACGGACCGGTCGTATTTATAACCACTTCCTGTTCCACATCGCCCGGGAGGCCGGAAGGCGGATGCGTTTTTTTTTACGTGCTCTCCCCCGTAGGCCTATTGCACGTGAACAGTGTTCATATTTAGCGTCCGCCACCACCACCACCGCTGCTCCAACAACACTTGTCCATGATCACTTTGGCGAACATGTAAACGAGTAAATTTTTTTTCCGATTGAGACGACGTTTGCGTGCGGATATCGCTATTAAACGTTCCGGGTCGTCGACGGCTGCTGCTGATGGTGGCATGGCAACTCTGTTAATCTCAGAATACACGAGGTTTTTGTTGACCACCGCCGCCGCCGCTGTAGTTTTTATGCATGATTATAGAGAAATTTGTACAAAAACGACCTTGGAGGTAATCTGTAGTGCTGTGGTAAGCGATGTCCGACCGCTCTGTCGTTTCGTGCGCTACCAATAGCGGCCTTGTTGCCGGTCCGTCTACAGTATCGTATCCGCCGTCGTACACCATTCTTTGAAACCGTTGTTGTTTCCTTATAGCCTCGTAAACCGTGACGTTTAGCACATTGTTGCCACCTGAACTTGCGAGCCTATTCAAAGTGCCGTCGTCCAAATCCAATTGAGTCGAATCGTTCAATTTGTACGCTCTTACGCTACCGTCGTCGTCGTCGTCGTCGTCGTCGTCGTCGTCGAAACCGGAGAATATAATTGTTTCTCTTCCGATTATGTTGATATGACGGTTTTCAGTCTTGAACTTGCACCAGTACCTTTTCTCGCAGTTTTTAAAGCTCACACACACTTTCACGTTATCTCCACCCGCACTAAACTCGTGCCGGCAGAGGTCGACAATGAGTACGTTGTTCGCGTTCAAAGTATAGTTTGTCGGATTGTAGAGCTTATCTCCCACTTTGACGCGTACGTCACGTACCGTGTTCATGTTGACGGTGCAATGATCACCCGTCGACTGACTTCCAGTTCCACACCGCCCACAAGAGGCCGGAAGTATGGCGCGTTTTTTTTAACGTGCTTTCCCCGATAGGCCTAATGCACATATGATTTTTTTCTTTTTATGAATAAATTATAACCGTGGTATAATGACATCAAACTCGATCGGAATGTTGCGCACGTAATATTTAACACAGGCAATGTGCCAGTCATAAAAGTCTCCGCACCACGCACACACCACTTTGTTTATCGTCGTATCGTAGTGAAAACCGGCTTTGGCCAACTCTTCGCAATTGCCGCCCGCCGGAAGTCTCGTCGACGAGGCGTCCATCAACGATTGCAAACGGTTACTTTCACGCGTATAGTCGTACAGTTGTTTCAACCACTCCATGTGGAAAACGGCCGATTGAAGGGCGCACCGTACACCGTTGGCGTGCACCGGACAGGACAATGTGTCATCGTTGAATGTTGGTTTTGGCGCCGTGTCCGGTATCTGTTTCACATTATTGTGAAACCTTTGTAAAAAACGCACCTTCTCCAAACCTTTGGTGTATATCGTATGAAAGTACGCGCAAAGCTGCTTCATCGCCGCCTCGGAATATTCTACGTCACCGTGTTCCCATTTAATGTAGTGGTAACGGGTCTCAAGCCATTCGACCGTCCGTCGATGGCTCTTGTCCAACAGTGTTTTCGCGTATGGCGGACGGAAAAACAGATGGGTAAAGTGTTTCCGCTCGTCGACCAGCACCAGCTCTTTGACGATAAAATCATTGCGGTTGTCACGGAACGCGTGAAACTCGATCACACCGCAACCACCTGCCATGTCGAGCGAAGCCGAAGGACTGAGCTTACATCAAGCGGGTGACTTGGGTGGTCAGCGGAGTGTACTGCACAACCGAATCGTAAATGATGATACAATAAGCGGTGGTGTTTGCTGGGATGTTTGTGTTCGTTTCAAACTCCAAGCGGATGTCGACCGCACCGACCTTGAGCGATTCGTTTTGGCGCGAGCAGTCGATGAAGACTAAAGGCGTCTTGGTAGAAAATGTCGCCAGCGACAGGGATGGTCCTTCCTCGTCCCGCCCGTAATAGACGTTTATGAAATTGCAGTACCAGTTGTAGAGCACCGCCTTGTTACCCATAAGGTTCATATACGGATAATACTGTTCGTTCAGGTGTAACCGTACGTTCTTGAGATCGCAAAAGTCAAAGTACGAATTGTTCACGGTCTGGTTGTTTTTACGCCCCGTCTGGAAGGCGAGCACTACAAACCGCGGCTTTTCCATCTGCGTGGTGGTCTTCACCACCCAGTTGTGATGCGTGGCGGTGGGCAGTACGGGATACTCGTATATCTGCCAGGTGCGAAACGGCATAGCAATCGGACGGTCAACGTCCGTCATCTTCAGGAGGTTGCGGCGGTAGGCGTCCTCCACCGACACGTAGGGTACCACCCATTGCAATTTTGTAAGAGTAAAGGTCACTTTATTCGTCGCCGCCTCTGTAACAACCACATTAGCGTCGTTCGATCCGCGCAGCAGAGTGAGTTTTTGGTCCACATTCAGTATGATTTTTCCATAGTCTTCCGCCCAACCCATCAACATTCGCAGCGGTGTGCAGAAAGAGAATTTGTTATCGGTGACGGTGATCGGATCGGCCCCGATCTTCCACCCGGCGTTCTCCAATGTGTGCTTCTGACTCAGCCGCGCCGACAGTATGTTCTTCACGGTGGTCGTCACACCCACATTTTTTGTTCGGTCCACTACCATACCGCCAATCTCGTATCGTATCTCGTCAAAGAGGTAAGCTACCGGATTGTTTACCAGTTGCACGTCAGCCGCGGTCGCGGTCGCGGTCACCGCAGTCACTGTACCTTCCACGTAGATATAACTTTTGGACGGAAGTGTGTACACGTCTTGTTGGTGTATAGGAATCGTGATTTCATCGTTGTTGTTTAATGTCTGCGAGGCGTACGGTAGATGTACGTGCTCTTCAAACTTTTGCACGGTATCGTCTATTTCGTACTTGTCGCTTACACCCAAAATCGACGACATATTATTCCTGTTGTTGGTGCTGCTGCTGCTGCTGCTCCTGCACTATGAATCCTATTCGACGGAGAAACGCCTTGTTCTCCGGTGTCAACTCAGCCGTTGTCGTACGGCTACTGACCGATTTTACCGGTGCACTGACCTCCTTGGACGACTTGAATACCAGTCCCATTTTTATACCGCTGCTGCTCTTCGACGCAAATGAAGACGTAGCGTGATGGTTTCTCCGCGAAAATTTATCAGACGTCCGTCCTGATCCAACAACCGTACTGTAATGTGGTGGATACGATTCGTGTTCACCGGTACGTATATCACGGTGGGCGGTGACTCTACTATTTTGAAGCCGGGCGCTACGGACGGAAAAAACTCATGGATCGTGTGTCCTTCCACTCCGTTGCTGTAAGACCCGCGGGCGATATTACATTCTACACGTATCGTGCTCACCTTTATTATGGACACGGGATGTTGAGAAGTGTGCTTTTTGTTGGCTTCCAGCACGACCCTGTCGTAGCCCAGCAGCGATCCGATAGAGTTCGGTACGCTAAAGTCGATCTTCTGGTTCGTTTCGATTTCACATTTCAAAGTGTTGTTGTTTGCAATCAGTTTTATCTTTTCTCCTTTCGCCAAACGATCGATGATATAGTTGTTGATGTCATTGATCTCGTACGAACCCTCGGGCAGTAGTATGCGTTTGTCGGTGTTGCTGTACGCAAAACAGTTGTTCACGCCGTCTTCCACGTTCGGTATCGAATTGTAGGTGGACAAGTTGATCAGTCCGATTTCCCAGTCGCCGACCAACTCCAACGGAGGGAAGAGATCGCACGTTAAAACGCTTTGGTTATGGCTCAGGCAAAACATTGTCGTTGTCGTCGTCGTCGTTACTCGTGTGCATCCGACTCGATACTAACGCAACACGCTCGCCAAAAATAAGAGGCACAGGTGTCCGCATATCACAGTGTCTAACGATTGGTAGTTTGAGTAATTGTAAAAAACGCTGGTCTGCTGGCCAAAGTATTGGATCAATTCTTCGGGCGGTGGTAGGTTACCGAAGCTGTCAAAGTAATTGATCACCGTACCTTGTTTCCGGTAGCACACCCAATGCGTTCCCGGTCCGCGAACACTGTCCAGATTGACGATGGCAATTTCATTGCGAAGCGGACGCGCGGGCAGCCGGTCTCTCATGTACACTCCGCGCAGTGGAATGTTCAGTGCTCGCGCATAGTTAACCAAGTCGATATTGGTTAGCGGCGACGGCGAGGATGTTTTTTTTTTCTTCCACCGCCGCTCTTCGGGTACGGACGTAGGTACAGACCTTTACCCACCATAGACTTTAGACGGCGCAGTGCGGCTAACGCCGCTCTCGTCGTCTTCTTTTTTTTCCCACGAACTCTTCTTCTTCTTCTCCTGAGTCCACCACCCATTTTGGCTTTGGTTTTCATGAGGTTAGTGACTGTCCAAGCGGCCGTTTTTTCCCCTAAACTCGCGTCCTTCGCTTTCACTCGTGTCCAGGCGCGTTCCGCCAATTCTTTGTCGGCGACCGCTCTGTGCGCTGTATCGCTGTACTTGCTATAAGCTATATCGTGCTGCTTGCACGCTGCGTCCAACGGATTTATGCCCGGGTCGCCTCTCCGCAACCGCTTTTCCAATTTGGTGCCCGGTCCGCAATACTGGTATCCGGGTATATGTAGCTCGACGGGTAGCAAGTCGACCGCTTTGTTCAACACAGTTCCCGCAACGTCACCGATTCCTTCGACAGCGCTGCTTATTACTTTTCTCGCGACCGATGTTAACACTCCAGATCCCGTCTTTAAACTGACTGATTTCCGCTTGTACCGTCTACTCCGTTGTTTTCTGATGCTCCGTCGTCTGGTCATTACTAGAAGATGCCTTCGGGTCAAACTCTACAGAAGGACTGAACTTATCGGGGTCATTACTAGATGCCTTCGGGTCAAACTCCACAGAAGGACTGAACGCATCGGGGGGATGCAGATAAGTCTCACCTCTGTTGTAAAACGCGATCTTCTCGTCCACAATTGTTCTGATTTTATCTTCCATTTCTGCACGTAATGATATCGCCGACTCGACCAACGGTTCGACTCTTTTGAATGCTCCTTCTATCTGCTTGATGGCTTCCAATTTATGGTCGTGCATTACACTCTTCACATAATGCTCCATATCAGCATATGACTTCTTTGCTTGCTCTTCGTAATGAGATTTTAATTTTACGTATACATCCACAATTTGCTGCGCCAGTTCGTTGTGTTTCATCACAGCAAAGCTGTTAATTTTCTGCTCCGTTTTCATAAGCGTATGAAAATTTACGGCATCGTGGTCTTTCATCTGTTCCCTGTTGGCCACATTGCGCAACGATCGGTGCTCCATGTCGAATTCACCGTCGCCGGTCAATTTGAAACCTTCGCCGGGCGGCCCACGCGCCGCACCACGACCACCGCCCTCATACCGTCCGAATTTGTCTACACTCATCTCAACACTGATACAGAAATCTTCAGATCACCACCCTCAATAACACGTCTCTCTCGCAGTTCCTCTATGATCGACGCGATCTCCACGTCATGACCAGTGTGTCCGGCCTCCTTGGACGAGATCAGTAAGCGCAGACGATCACATATTTCGTTTACATTGTCGTAATACATGTATTTTACCGGAGCGCTTGAATGTTGGATTGACATTCCTTTTCCCGTTTTCGACTTACTGGTCGGCGGGAAGATTTGTGAGATTACTTTTTTATACTTGCTGCTCGAGTTACGTTTCACCCGTCCCAGCCCATCCAGGTGCGCTTCACTGATTGAAAGTATCTGTTTGTAACGTCTCAAGTCCCTATCTTTGTACCCGACCGGATTTGACTTGAACAGCAGTTCGTACAGCCCACGGGTACCGACGAAAAACTGTTTACCATTATCCAAGCGTACTTGATCTCCATCGAACGATATAACCGAATCACCAATTTGCCACCGCTCGGTGTTCGGATTAAAATGTATACCGTATGTATGGTCGAACTCGCTTCTATTTGTCGAAGTGTTGGCCATATTGGTGTATTTCTTCGCAAGCGCTCCCATGCGTCCGTAATCGAACGGTTCGTCCTTCGGCTGCTGCTGTTCTTCTTCTCCTTCTTCCTTTTTAACTTCTACTTTTTCATCTTCGATTTTTATTTTCGTAGCAATCTCCTGCAGCGGTTCTATAAGCGGTCTCAATTTCTTCGCCATGACACGATCGGTTTGGAGCTCACCTTGTTGCATAGCTCTGTGCTTTCGTTTTATCGATTGAGTCAGTCGATCAATGTCCATAGCCACTTGTTCTCGTGCCGACGTCATATCGACTAATGAACGGAATGGTAGGTAGATACCTAGAGACCAGACCGTAGGTACCTAGAAATCTGATTGTAGGTACCTAGATACCAGACCGTAGGTACCTAGAAATCTGATTGTAGGTACCTAGATACCAGACTGTAGGTAGGATTAGACGTTCGCTGGTACATCGAATTGAACGTTTCTGAAAAACAGCGCTCTTCGCTTATGTTTGTGTAGAAATCGTAGTACACGGTGCAGATGAGTCTCGATTACTTTACTTTTAACCCCTTTCATACTGCCGTAGTATTTTGTCACCGTATTATCGGCAGGATAAATTTTCTTTTTCGTAAGCAATGACGAAAACACAGCGCTTCTTTTCACTCCGTCTCGATACTCTGCGATTTCGGCAATCACCGTATTATCCTTTACCGGCAGGTCGGCCATATATCGCTTCAGTTCTCGGATTGGACGTTGCACCGTCTTGTGTAGATGAATCAGAAAAGAATTCATTAACCAGAATTCGTCTGGATAGGCACCAACGTATTCGGTCCATTTGTGAAAAAGTCGGCGGTCGACCACTTTGTACACCCTATCCACTCGGTCCCAGCCCAACCCAAACAGGTGGCAGTATGGACGCAGAGTAGGGAGTGCAGCCTTCAGGAGCGTACAACTTAAAAGCCCTTGACCGCGACAATTGACAAGACCAAACTCTGTATTAGCTCGGCGTCTAGGTAGTGGGAGGATGTCGCCGCTGAATCGAACGTTATAGCTAGGGTCCAGCACACATTTGTCACCGTACAAGCGCGCTTGTTTGTAGACGGTGACGGGCGATCGGATCGGAATCGTGCGTTCGGTGATCAAGATGCAGGATTGTGCATGATCGATGTCACAAGCATATGTCATCATCTCCATAACTACAGTCACATAGTTCATTGAGCCGTGCGCGTTAATTAATGATATGTCGCTCCGCCCGCGGTACATGTTCGGCATCGGTCTAAAGCGTGAAATGAAATTCCACGGGTGACGTACGGTCGTCTTAAACATACAATCTGCGTAAAGGCAGAGTCGTAACGGAACGTTTTTCTCTTGACACTTGGCGATGAATTTCAACCATAGCGACTTGTTGTAAATCTTCCCGTCCGCTGTGATCATTACAACGATAATCGGTCGATGTGACCGTCTCGGTGTCAGCGCGTGTCTCCAACATCTTGGGTGATATGCGCTCTTATCCCGCGTTCGGCTGCAGTAATTGCCACAGAAATTTTTCTTCTCTTCAAAATACCACGTGCAGAGGTTGGCTTTCGGACGCGTTTTTGGTGTGCGCGCCACCAGAAAGTGTCGTTGATCCGGATAGTTTGCTATCTCAGTCATGACTGAGTGTGATGAAACGATCGAATCCCACTCGGTACCTGCCCTTGTCCATATCACACTCTTTATTCACCACGATAAATCCATGCGTGTGATCGGTCCACGCTCTTCTACATATCCGCTTGAACGCTTCGTACGTCATATCGGTGTTTACATGATCGTGGTACACATGTTTCAGGTTCCGGTCGTCCTGTCGGAACAGTATCAGTAGGTTTGCATTGTCACGTACCAGCTGTTTTGGAATGCGGCTGTAAGTCTGGCACAGGTAGAAGCTGTCCACATTGTTATGACGTCCCATGGCGAAATAGCTTCTTATGTTGTTTTGTTTCTCACACGCAACGTCATCGAAAATCATAACCGAATTCGGCTTGGCGTCGGCGGGACTGATCACCTCTTCGTTTTCGCTGCAGGCAAAGTATCCGATTTCCGGTACCTTAGCCATTATCTCGTGCAAAAATCTATATTTAGCTTGGTACAACGACTTGCTGAACACGTACAGGTTTTCAAAACATAGTCCGTTGTCGGCGAACAACAGGTTGAATACGGCATTGGTCTTACCACAGTTGGATGGACCGCACGCGATACACCTTATACTGTTCGGTAGTAAAGCGCTGTGTCTGCTCTCCATCTGGTCACCACCACCACCAATGTACTCGTCAAAATTCAATAGCGGTAATTTCGCCTTGTGTTGTACAGTGCGTATCTCCATTTGGAATGATCATCGTATGCAAATGCTCTCAGAGTACATCTTTTTTGTCGACCCACGAATCGTGTGTGGAATCGAATCCTAACCACCTGACCAGCACTTTGTCACCTCGTCGGCGTAGCACTTTCTCGACCAGGTACACATCTCCGTGCTTCGTCTTGCTCAGTTCTTGTTCGTAAAACGCACCTTTCAACACTTCACCCCGTACATCACGCAAAAGATAAGTGGTGGGACGTGAAGGTTTAACCGTATCGACAGTGAATATTTCGTTGGTCCAATTGGAAAGATAGCCTTTGGCGAAAGTCTTCTTGTACTTACTGATTCTCACCTGATCGCTCACCTTGAATTTCGGCGGTACTTTTTTCCTATACGTAGCCTCGTTGATTGCACGCAACACTTTTTTTTCGTTTCTCTTCGTCACCTGGGCAGGTTTCATTTGTATAGTGCGGTGCACCGTGTTGTTGTATTCGGCGACCAACTTGGGCAGTAAATGCACCCACTTGTATGTACCTTGCGCCGTGAATTGACGCCACATCTTCTCTTTCAACGTTCGATTGAACCGTTCCACTATGGACGCCTTCTTGTCCGAGTAAGTGCTGTAGTGGTATATGCTGTGTTTTTTAAATACTCCTTGTACGGTACTATTGTACCATTCCGTACCCTGATCGGTTTGAAAGTGTCGCGGCGTTTGATTGACGCTCTTCAATACCGTCCGCAGTGCGGCGGCCACACCGGCTCCGCCCTTGGTCTTTAGCGGAACGGCAAAAGCGTACTTGGAAAAACAATTGATAACGGTCATTATATAGCGGTAACCTTTGTTCACCTTGGCGTACGGTATCATTTCTACCAGATCGCCTTGATACAGATCGTCTACACCTTTCAGCTCGACCCTTCGCGTGGTGAAGTGACGTCGGGCCGGTTTGTGCAGTTCTTTCGCTATCTGCTGTCTCATGATGACTGAAACAGTTTTACTCTAAGCGTGGGTGGTATTGTAACAGAGAGGGCGGGGAGCGTGATGACAAGTCTGCTCTATTCCCATTTTTTAGGCGATACATTGTACTTCAAAAGTATATTGCGGAACTGATCCATAATCACACTATTATAACAGTTTATTCCAAACAATGTATAATCGATCTTGCCGGCTCGCAGGAGTTTACCCGAAAATTCGCTAAATTCGTACATGATATTCCCTTTGAAGAAGTAGAGTATTCCGTTTGTGTAGCGCAAAGCAGAGTCAAGACCGAGTGGAATTCCAGGAAATATTTTGGTAATCGTACCAAATTCACGTGCCGAAAAATCATTCTCGTCTATTTCGGCATAGAATATATCGTTGTATAGTACGTACGTCTTGCCCGTGTACGTATTGATGATGGTGTGTATAACACTCATTTCTGGTATACCGAATTGTTTCGCGGCCGAAACTGGATATCCAGTATCCAGTTGAAGGTTGTGCATATCAAATACGTACAATGTCCTCCCGTCTACTAACATGGCTACCTGTCCGTTCGGTCTTTGATACACCGCTGTAATGTTAAACTTTGATGGAAGAAACTTCAACCAGTCGGTAAGCACCAGTGGCTTTTTCGCATGATGAAACTCCCCGTCGATGTCCAATGACCATACAAATTTGTCGTGTAGAATGTAGAACCTATTGTTGATGACGACCATTTTCATCATGTTCTCGGTATACTGACAAACGTAGGCTTTCGGTTCAGAGCTATCACCACCAGTTGGTGGAGGAGTGGTACTGTTTCTTCGTGGTACAGTGGTGGCGGCTGTTGTAGCGGTAGTAGGCGGTGGTGTTGGTGGTGGTGGTGGTGGTGGTGGTGGTGGTGGAGGTCTCGGTCTTCCGTAAAGACTTTGAACGGCATTGATATCATCCTCTGCTAGACGAGTGTAGCCGCTGTAGTACGCATACATGACAGCGCGTCTGTCGGTAGAGTGTTCGATTCCCAACGTGTGTCCGATTTCGTGTATCATCATCGATAAGAAATTGCTTCCTGTAGATGGTCGTTCCACATTATAATCCCATTGTTCATCCGCATCCACGTGAATCTCCACAGCACTGTTGTTTCTGGTGGGGAAAAACGCGTGTGCTAACGTTCCACCTCGTCCATCGAAACGGATAGGACACATGCCCATTGAAGGTGTCGCGTGCCTGTGAAGGATGAGTCTGTTTGATATAATAATATCAGGATTCACGATGCTCCGGTGGAATGTCAGTCCTGACGAATTTGACCAGATTTCAAACGCTCGTTCGGTTGCCGTCACCATTTCGGGTGTGGCCAAGCTATAATGCCATGATAAATTGTTTTTCCTCCACGGATACGGTGCGGTCCTATAGGCGGATGCCAAATCGAATACACCACATCTTGGTCGTGTCATCAAATAGGTGGTGTTCTCGTTCTCCGCTCCATCGATCGGTAAGTCATAAAATTCTTGGAATTGCTTCAAGGCGATTTTGATGGTTTCTGGGTCGATGAGTGAGACGTTCGTCTCTGGCGCTAGATACCCGAATGTTTGGAGGTATTCTATGGTTGTTGTAGAGATGGACGTCGTCGCAGAAGCGAGACCGACACAAAAGACGACCACTATCAACGGTGTCATGATTACAACTGACCGGGGTTTGCACGACAACCCGTTGAGGTCTTGCACGCTACGCAGAATCTCTCTGAGACCTACGGATTCAGCGCGCGGGTGGAACCTCGCGCCGGCGCGGGGCGTCGGGCCTCGGGCCTCGCCGGGGTTTGCACGACAACCCGTTGAGGTCTTGCACGCTACGCAGAATCTCTCTGAGACCTACGGATTCAGCGCGCGGGTGGAACCTCGCGCCGGCGCGGGGCCTCGGGCCTCTGACCGCCCGGCGCGCGCGCATCACGTGATCCGGCAAATTATTTTCATACCACATGGTGGATAGTAGATTGTGAGGGCAGGTGTAATTTTATACCGGATGCAGATGCTTGTTAACTAAAGTCGAACACCAGATGGTGGCTATTAGTCACAACTGGCACACTTAATCAAATTGTCATGTGGGCGTGTATAGAAGAAAACAGTGTGCAGATGCTTGTTACTCAGTCTAACACCAGATGGTGGCTATTAATTGTCATGCGGGCAGTGAGCATGTGTTGGTAAGTGAACTGTATTCCCACCACCCGTCCTGCGGATGCTTATTAGACGAAGAACAGGTGGTGGGTAATCGTGTGGGGCGTAACGACATTCCTAACATTCCCGCTTCGCCGCCGGCGCGGGGCGTCGGGCCTCGGGACTCTGCCCGCCCGGCGCGCGCGCATCACGTGATCCGGCTGGAGCGCCCCGATTGGTCGAAGGCGCGGTCCCCCCGTTCGAGACGCGACGACCACCCCCCTCCCGCGGGTGGGTCACCTCCCTCCCCTCCACCGGGCGCCACGTGATCCGGCTGGAGCGCCCTGATTGGTCGAAGGCGTGGCCCCCCCCCCCCCGTTCGAGACAGACGACCCCACCACCCCCCTCCCACGGGTGGGTCACCTCCCTCCCCTCCGGACGCTGTGCTCTGATTGGTCGAGGGCTTGGCACCGGCGGCGATGCAGGAAGAACTCTGCGTTGACCCCCTCCCGCGGGTGAGTGCGGTCAGACAGCCCCCCTCCCCCCGGGCGGGCGCTGTGCTCTGATTGGTCGAGGGCGGCTTTAACACTCAAGACAGATGACAATCTCTTAACACAAGATGGTGTCAACGCAGGAAGCGCGGGGCCTCGGGACTCGGGCCTCGGGCCTCGGGACTCTGCCCGCTCGGCGCATGCGCATCACGTGATCCGGGCGGAGCGCCCTGATTGGTCGAAGGCGTGGCCAGGGGCGTGGCCTAACACTCAAGACAGATTCCCAACTCTCAACACAAAAAACAAAATGGCGTCAACGCAGTATCCCCCCTTACATACTACTGCCAAAGGTGCAAATAAAAAGAACCAACGAATATAAAAAGTGCAAGTTTTGTAAAAATAATGTTTTTAATGCAAGCAGATATTTTATCTTAGCAGAAATTAATGATTTTATGCAAGAAATAAGTAGCATTAAAATTATTTATTCCAAAATAACAAGCGTTTAGCAGGCCATATTTAAACCAAACGTATAGAAAATAAAATAGTTTTAACATTTATGCATTCCGCATAAATAATGCGTTCATCCGTTTAATGTTCGTGTGGTGAGAACAGCGCATTCGTTCTTGTCTGTGTGATGAACTAGTGGTGCTGCTAATTGAATACCATTTTGTTAAGGTAATTATCAATTTCTATTTCAATCTACAATCATGAGGCATAAATAATTTATGCATTTCTGCTTGCCGGTTAGTTTAGAAAAAAGTAATTTTGTTTTGAAAACTTCGTCAAAATCAACATTCATTCATTTAACAGATTTCACTGGTGATTACTTGAATTAAATTGCATTTAAAAGACATTTATTGCGGTTTGCCTTACAGAAATTTGTAGGTGTAATTAATAGTGTTACCAACTGAACATTATAAATGTTTGTTGGCCGTCTTCTTCGCTTAGTGGTTACCTTGTACGTTGTAAAGCAGAAGTGCCGGTTTGAATCTGGAAACTTATTACACGTTTAAACCTACCGTTCCCCAACCCAAAGTAGTCACTAATAACCTAGGTGTTGATGTGAGTTTAAATTATGTCCGTGAGGATCATAACTGGTAACCTCAGAACAAAATTTTTGATAAATGACAAAAAACTGTAGGAAGCAAAGTGCTGAGTTTTTAATTCAAACAAAATATCAATATTATGTACTTGTAACCTTACTACAACTACTTACCAATGGAGGATGCAGAATCTTGGAATTTTAAGATTATTACCTGTAATAGTTCATTTACAATTTAAAAAATAAACATGGGGTTTCCACGTCTTTTGATTCTCAAAAGTGGAGATTTCCGCTTTTGTATCAAAATGCTATGGATGACCTAGTTTTGTTCCAAAAACTACATTAGATGGAGAAAGCTAGTAAATCATTTCTTTTCCACAATTGTAGTCGCGATAGTATTTTCCTAGCTTTAGTCAGAGTAACTTTCTGTGGGTAACATTCGAAAATTCTTATTTTTTTTTAAGACAAAAATGACAACTTTACCTATTATCTATATTATTATTATTAAATTTTAATATGAAGGATAAGAATCGCTTTACCACTATTAATCAAAACCGCAACACAGAACGCTTATAACCTCACTTAGCAATGAAAGCACAGTCATGTGACCTAAATCCTCTCTCTGGTTGGTTGATTAGAAGAATTCCATTTTTGAAACATACATAGTATTGGAGATTCCCAGTTTTGATTCAAAGCTAGGTTTTTTCTTAAATTAAACAAGGGTAGATTAATATGAAACAATATGATCTTGTAAAATATAACAAATTCTACAAAATGCTCATATAACCCAAAAAATGGCCAAAAATTGAAGATAACTACTTTTGATCCTCAGTAACTGAAATAAACTAAAATAGTGTGTATAATAAACAAAGATTTCCGGACAAAATTCGGAACATAATATTATTAATAGAGCCAAAACATGATACGGAATTTTAATAAAGTTTAGTGATTGGTCTCGACATTTTATAAATGTAAATCCTTAAGGGTTGTGGGGTGAACTTTTTCCTAAATTAATTATCAAATCAATTAATATTGAATAGAGCACCTTTTAACAATACCAACATAAATAAAAGAAGACGATGCCGAAGCTTTTGTGGTAAAGTTTTTCATTTACTCCCAATGGGCTTTTAAAGTTTTACGAAAAGTTTTAATTGGTATTCTTTAGAATAGCCCAGTATCTTCTGTTGTTCTCGTACATAAGTTAGATTTTAGTGTTATATAAGTGGCCCATTTTTATTCGTTGCTTATTGTCGCTACGATTATAAAAGACGGACTTGACAACTTTCTTAATTTTTAATAGTGAGCCATCTTTGTTTTATTTTCACACTTAAGTTGTTAAGATTTCTTTTTCACTCAAAAAGCGTTCAATTACTTCCTTCCGGTGTATTATCCTATCAGTTTCTCTTAATGTTCTGATACTGTCATTTGCCTGTAAAGATATTGAGTTAAGTATTTTTTTGGATTTACTTTCAAAATCCATTTGTAAACTTATTCGTTGGATGCGAGTCTCTATATGACATTTGACCAAACGGTGTTTTAACAGGGTTTTTGTTATTAATAAAACCAGGTTGAAATTGTTTACCAATGACATCCTCACTGAGTGAAAAATTGTAATTATGTTTGCATTTCAATATGCATGCCAGGTCACCCTGAAAATGTTTTAATGATAGCTTACTTTTACTTTCTGTTGCGTATGTGATTATATAGGAAGGAAAATATTGTTTTCACGTCGATTTTTCGAAATCGAGTTTTCACCGGATCTACACGTTTTCAGACCCCCCTGAACCCAAAAAATAATTTTCTAGCGATTAATGTGTGTTTGTGCGCGCGCGCTTGTGTATTGAATATCTCAAGAACGGACCATTGCACAAACTTGAAACTTAAAACTTAAGTTAGATACTACTACCGGACCCAACACGAACATTTTCATCAAAATCGGTCAACCGGAAGTAGTAGTTTATTCGTGTAATTTTTCACTTTTTTGCAATTTTCCTAAAAACGGCTCCTACAATTTTTTTAAAAACGTCTCATTTACTACATTTTTATGCTCTCCAAGATAGGGTAGGTGTTTTAACTGCTGAAATTCTTGGGAAGGTTGTTTTCTCGTAAAAAAATTGTTTTTTAAGATTGCGACTTTAATATGCATTTTAGCGCAAAAATGTATACTATAATAAATATATGTAAAGTATGCATTATGTAAAAGAGAATGTAAAATTCAACAACTTTTATTCTGAACATTTTTTTGTATAACGCTTAGTTTAGCGGTAATTAGCGGTTTTCTGTTTTTTTCTCACAAAAAAGTGTAAAAAACAATTTTTTTTTGAGATTCAGTCTTAGCAAGCATTTTACGAAAAAAATGTACAATCAAATTTATAGGAAATAAAACGATCTACAACTTTTATTTAAAGCATTTTTTTCTACAGAGCCTATTTTAGCGTGAAAGAGCGATTTTCCGTATTTTTAAGCCAAGTTAAGGTTGATTTTCATTTTGCGTCTTTTACTCATGATTAATATTAGGTTATGTTTATTAAGGTTAGTTTTTTGTTTATTTGTAATGTTTTGTTACTGATGTTGAGTTATATTGTTAATTAATTGCACTGGCAAGGAAAGTTATGTGAGTGTTTCACACCAGATTTTCAGTTTTAAATACAGTACTGAGTAATATATGTGATATTTTTACAATATTTCACTTAACCCTCCTTATATCCAATATTTCACTGACCGTCGTGGCCTCCATCCTAGTTTCAATTTTGAGTTGGAAAAAGGGAATGATAACCACAACAATTTTCCTTCTAAAAAGTTTATCTTCGATTGTATATGCTTATTTTAAACCTTTACATGAAACTCCAATTCCGGACTACATTATAGTCAATTTTACAATTTTAGTGTAGATTTTTAACAATATCACTTACTCCTTTATTAGTTTCTGTATATGATGACTATAGTCATTAATTTGAAAAACAGAACACTAGGAAAGGAACAGTTTTTGACAACCTGGAACTGAAAGTCATAGGTAATGAAATGAAAATATTTTTGACGGTTTTTCGCTTTTTTGCGATTGCTAGAAAAGAACTTCTATTTAGATTAAGTTATATTACTGTAATAATATGAGAGGTTTGGAAATAGGTTATGGTAAAACATTGGATTTAATTTAAACTTCTATATTTTCTCATACGCTCACAACAAGCAGGTGACCTGCTAGTTCCAGAGCTACAAACAATAGTTCTGTTTCTTATAACATGGCCAGCTAATTATGTGAGTGAAGCATTTAAGAACAGAAAAGGTAGAGGTGTAAAAGACACTAGTCAGAGTTTCTCCTCTGAAAGTAATGAATTCCATTACATAGCCAGACCCTGTGGTGAATGAAGTGAAGGTGTCATTTGCAGGATGCAGAAGAGATGCTTTTCGAAGGGCCTGGCATGCTGATAAGCTTAGGCTACTTTGTCCTCAGTGAGGAAGGCAAAGGTAACCACCTCACTCCTCGTTTTACTTAGTAAAGGTCTAGAAGTTCAAACCAGCCTTTTGGCTGTTGCCCTATATTCTTAATCTAAAATTAACTTTGTGCTAGGTAGTCTATTAATAACATTTACAAAATTTTCTCTATCAATACACAACTATGGTAATAGTAGTTATTGAAGTACGTACATATTTTTATTTTGCAATCAGAACATACTCATCGACTTTGATCTTAAAAAGGGCATAAAAAGGGCAGTAAAAGCAGAAAAATGGAGATGGTTATCACTGGGTATTATATTCATAGTTTAAAATTCTGTACAAAGAAGAAAATAAGGTTATCTCATCAGTATATTTTTAAAAGTTTTTCTACCCTGAAGACAAACAATAACGTTATTTTCTGACAATATTATTTTCTTAGGGATAAAACATGCTGATTTACTTTACATTATAGTCTTTCAAAGAATTTCTATACCTTATTGTGTTCCAAGTTTATGATTCCTTGTAAAAATTGCAAGTAAATAAATTGAAACAGTTTCACAATGTTGCTTAAGTCAACTATCATCAGCATAACTCGTATGAGGGAACTTTATTAGTTTTAATTATTTCGATTTTCAAATTTTTCCATTATTTTCAAATATTTCAATGAGCTAACATTTTCAACACAATATAACCAAAAAATATAAATATTAATCGAATTTATAGGGGAAACTACCATTTGCTGTAACACCCTATCGCTAGCATGACGACGAAACGTCTGATTATTCACCAAACAATTTATGTTCTTCGGGGCGCTGAACAAAATCTTAACTGTCCTGGGGACTGTTTCTTGCGGTAAAATCTTATTAAACAGCTTTACGAGTAACTATTTATTCGAGAAAAATATTATCTCTGATATGATAAATCAGTTGTTTGTATGTAGCTTTGGCATCGTTAATTAGTTATTTTGGTGGTGGTTTAAGTAATCTTTATTATTCAAAAATATGTAAAAGAAATATTTGTAGTATCGTATCTTTTTAAAAATAAAGATTTTTAAATGAGATGTGAATCATTTGTTATGTATTCACCAGCAACAAGAAAAGAAACACAGTTCTTCTATTACTCCCACCACCCCTGTATAAAAGCATCCGATACACGAAATTACGCACATTTTATTGAATTGCTTGTTGTAATACTGACGGGGGGTTGGACACTCTAACTTATTTCTATCTGATTTAATTAATTATCAAAGAAAAGACTTGGGAAGGATCAGGAGATTGACCACACAGAAAATGTTCAATATCAAGTTTAATTGCAGAATCGAGAAGCAGTTTGTCTACCACAACCACAATAAGTTAATATATGAAATATAAAGAAAATTTTGCAAAAATTATTCGGTAAACCACAATAATATCAAAACAATAACAACTAAATAGACATTCGGATTAATCTAATTTATACCCCTTAAGATTAATAATTAATCTTAAGTTATTAATTATTAATAACTGTTGTTTCGGTCATCAGCCGATAGGCTCGTTTGAACCTGTATAGGTTTTACTAAGTAAAACGAGGAGTGAGGGGTTTATCATTGTCTACCTCACTGAGTGGAAAAGTACGAGTATCATCATGCCAGTCCCTCTGAAAAGTACATATTTTTCACTCTGCAAATGTCACCTTCACGTCATTCACCACAGGGTCCGGCTGTATAATGAAATTCATTACTTTCAGAGAAGATAACTCTGATTAGTGTCTTTTACACCTCTGCTAATTAATCACTAATCTTCATTAATTCAAAACTGAAGAAAAATTAAAACATAATAAGACAGGTATGGAAAAAATTATGTAGAAATTTAAAAGTAGGCAACGAAAATATACAGAAACTTGGGGAATTCTGCTATCTAGGGAGTAAAATAACAAAAGATGGTAGAAACACTAGTGATATCTAAAGTAGAATTTTTCATGCTAGAAAAGCCTTTACAATAAAAAACAGCTTACCAACTACAAACATTTATTTACAGATTAGGAGAAATTTCTTAAAACACTGTGTTTGGAGTGTAGCATTATACGGGAGTTAAACGTGAGTGATAGGGGCTGTAGAGAGAAAGAGGATAGAACTTTTAAAATATGGTGTTATAAGAAAATATTAAAATTAGGTGTGTGGACAAAATAAGTAATGTACAGGTTCTTAGACAAGTGGATATAAACAGTAGTATATGGAAACATCTTACGAAAAGAAGGGATAGGCTAGTGGGGCATATCTTAAGACATCCAGGTGTTGGTATATTAATATTGGAGGGTAATGTTGAAAGAATGAATTGTAGGGGGGAGCAAAGGTTAGAATATTTAAAGCAAATTACAGAAGATGTAGGGTATTAAAAATATGTAGATATGAAATGACTTGTGCTAGATAAAACAGTTTGGAGAACTGGATCAAACCAGCCGAGAGACTGATTACAATAAAAAAAAAATAATTTTATTTGAGTGGGCACTTACAAACGCTAACAAAAAAGGTGCCACTTATTCTTCCCGTCAGTAGACGTACCACTAAAATACCCGACTGAATTAAATATTTTTAAACAAAGTAATACTAAATCGAACGCACACTTAGTGTCATTCAATATAAACATTTACTTATTAACATTTATTATCACGTAGAGAAATACAATATTAAAAGCTTCTAACGCCAATCGTAATAGTCCCATAAATTTTTCCGAAAACAAAACTGCCGTTTACATATTCACGGTTAAGTTCAATTTAATTATGATATTGCGCGCAGTATAACCGACAAAATTAACGCCCATGTGTATTTCGAGTCTGTTTCCACAATATTAGCTTAAGCAGATTCCTGGAATAGTCCGCCTATCTAGAGCCTATTATACAGTTTAATCTCGTAGTAAATTACTGTTAATCTTCTATTATTGTAACACGGAAAAAGTATTTCATTTACCACTAACAAATTTTATTAATTTAGTAGTACCTTAAATTTCACTATATTACACATGCGTAAACTGAATATAAGCGGTTGGGAGTTGATACCCGAAGTCATGGGGGTATTTTAGGTTTTTAGTAGTAGTTTACAGAACTCTACTTGTTTCACTATGAAGTCTATAAAACCCCATCTGTACTGGATTTTCATCATCTCATAGTATGAGTGTATATACCAAGAGTATTAATTATCTGGAGCCAAAATTAAAATAACTTTCAGAAAAATGGCCTCTATCCTGTTTTCATTCTGTGGCACGAATCACATTAACGGAAGTCAGCTGTTTTATTCGCTCCTAGGGTCATAACAATACAAATTTCTATCATAAACAATTTTTGCATTTGAAGAATTAGTTCCGTTTCTGCTTAACTTGGCTGGTTAACGTTCCATCAAGCAATCATTATTTGTTGTATTTAAGTACTCTAATAGTAAAAACAAACGAAATTTCTGGTAAATTTTTTAAGTAGTCAGTAATACTATTGATGTATTTTGGCAAGTAAACTGGGCATTTGGCTTGGTAGGGCAGTGTTGATGGCACTGTAAACGTTTTAATAAATCAACAATCACCGTTTCTTTTGAAACACTGCATATTGAATGTGTATTTTTATTATAATTAATCGAAAATCTTCTGCTAATTCAATGCAATTTGTAGTACCTAATCATTTTAAAACAATAAAATAATTAGTTTACTTCAAATAATATTAACTTACAGGAAAAAGCGACATAAATTACTCTCCTAAAGTAAATAGATATCCCTTCGATGAATATTCTGAATAATTTCACAATAACCTTTCAGATTCACCACGTAGTGAATTCGAATCGGTTTTGTTTAGTTTTGATTCTAAAATCGCTGGTCCAAAAGATAACTCAGTGTGTAAATGTAAAAATAAATAAATAATTTTTAGTGTGATGATGATCTTACAGAAATTTAAGTTATGAATTACATACAGTCCGGTTTGTTTGGAAAACAAATAGTTTTTGTACATATTCTTAATTAAAAACCATACTTTATTAAGTTATATTAATTTATTTTAAAAATTTTTGTAGTAATAAATGTATAATATCCCACCTGCACATCGCCGAGATCTATTACTAACCTTAGAGAGATACTAAAAAACCTGATTTATTATTTTTCAGGGTTTCGCTCTATATACGTAGCTTTGTTAAGTATCACTTTAAGAATCCTGCCAATCCTCAGAGTTAGGCAGGCATTCCACCATAGCAGCGTGACGAACGTTCTCGGAAATACGACGTCGCAAATGTTACAAGCTAATGCGTGTGAGTTATAAATATTACCACCACCAACTGTAGTGGCAAATGTTACTATAATAACATAGTTATGTAGCGCATCACCAGACGGTGTTGTATTGTTCTGACGGGAATCTGCTTAATCAGTTTTATTATTTATCTTCTGTGCATAGTTACTCATTGACTATGAACTAATAATAACGTAAGAATTTTATAGTACGGGCACATTAGTAATAGAGCATTGGTTAAATTTAATTAATTCTAGTAAAATTAAAAATTAAAATAATTTGTATAGCTCATATTTAATATAGCAGTAAATAAATATTTAAAAAACACTACTAAAATGTGTAAATTGCAAACAGAAACACCGGTCACACAAGCAACACGAGTGGCAAAAATATAATACGTGGTATTCTTGAACTGAAGTGACTTTTGTAACAAGTAGTAAAGAAGTGGCGTGCGTCTTGGTGTGTCACGCTAGTGGAATGTAGCGTATTTTTGTTTTATTGTAATTACAAAGAACCGCATGCTACCGGTCACAAAATTTGCAAACTGCTGTGCCACGCCGCTCCCACGCTACTCTGGTGGAATGCCAGCCTTAGAGATCCTTGGGAAGCTCCATGAGAAATGTCTATTGCTTTAGTGTATTTACACCTTTTCTACCACTTACCAATAAATTGTCGTAATCAAGAGTTTTGTAATTTCCTTTTTACCGCTTAGAAAATACGTGTGACAAGTTACCGTACCTATTAGACAAAAATGATTGAATTGCAAATACTTTATTTTTGTCTATTCCTTTCTTAAGAAACAATCAGGTATGCCGAATTTCATGTCTTGTGTCTTACTAAAAAAAACGAAAATTACTTTTTAGTGAGTGGGTTTTTACAAGCAGGGTTTTTACATTTATTTAATATATTGAAATTACTTAGAAGCTTATAAAATTGTTAAGGAACAGTTTTCTATTCAATTTTACAGTATGTCTGTATAATAATGGACGTAGGTCTACATGAATTATAATATTCACGGGATTCATGAATATGAGAAGATTCAAACACTAATAATGGTCGTTTGCATACAAGAGGCATATATTATACGTTCTGTTCTTCTGTTACTCATATTTATCTATACATTACTTAATCATTCTTAATAATACATCCTTATACTTTTCTTCTTATACTTTTAGTGAGTGCGGCATCCCTTTAATAATTGATATTTACTAAGGTTTTGATTCGTACAAGTGGATGTTGTATCAGTGTGTACATTTATTGTTTTATTAACTGGTAGTCTTATAATCTTAAAAATTCTTAACAGTAAACCTAAACCTACTGTCATATGATTTTCTTTACGGTAAATTATTAAATAAACTGTTATTAATCAGTTTAATAAAGAAACCACTGATAATTTCAGCTAGAATTAACAGAAATTAAATGTTAATTAAAAAAAAATTATAAACCATGTTTTATAACTTTCTTTCATTTTAATAATATAACTGTAGACTACATATTTGTATCAGTTATTGTATTTCGGTACAAAATACCAGTTTATACGAAAAAAACACAAACATTCCATTTAATTTTAAATTTTGTTATATGAATACATGACTATATCCCAACAACAAATGTATAGAGTTTAAAATTAAATTTTACATATCACAGATGTTTATTTTTATAATATATTTTTTTATTTGATTCTGTTATGTAAAACAACTACAAATATGATAATTAATTTGACAAAATGAGACAGGAATTACATGGAGAAACTGTTGACCCTTATGACGATTCATATAGGGTGATTCAAAAAGAGCGCCGGTTTTGATATATCAAATTAAGAGATTTATTTTATTGAAAAACTGAAAATAAATACATCAACATGTTCATCTTACCTTCCGATTTCATGTATGAAAAATGATGTCATGCATGTGTCCTCCTCTACTGCGCTGGCACGCATCAACTCTGTCCATGAAATTGGATATTACTGCACGACAAGTTTCGACTTCCATTTGCCCGATAACCCGTCGAATTTCCTCCTTCCACTCATTGATGTTTCGGGGTTTATTGGCATACACCAATGACTTCAGATGACCCCAAAGATGAAAGTCACAAGGCGTCAAGTCACACGACATTGGTGGCCATTGATGGTCGGAATTACGAGAAATGATGCGATCCTGGAACCGTTCACGGAGCAACAACATTGTTTCTCGTGCAGCGTGGTATTGCAGCGTGACGCGAGGGTTTTCTAAACCCCACATACGGCAGTTCTGTTTATTAACAAAACCGTTTAAGTGGAAGTGCGCCTCATCACTGAAAATGATTTTGTTTGCGAAGGTGTCATCATCCTGCCGTTTTCTCAATACCCAGTCAACAAACTGTCGTCTCTTCTGGTGGTTTGCCACTTTCAAATGTTGCGTCAACTGAATTTTATACGAGTGATATTGGAGATCGTACCGAAGAATTCTCCGTACAGAAGAACATCGTAAACCCAATTGTTGAGAACGGCGACGTATTGATTTTGCTGGGCTAACAGCCACACTGTCACGAACCAACGCAACGTTCTGCTCAGTTCGGCCAGAACGACGACGTCCAGAACTTTTAAGGTCGACTGTTGAACCCGTCTCAAAAAACTTTTTCATGAGCCTGCGAACTGTTGATTCATTCGGTGCTTCATTACGTCCTAGAGTACCGCGAAGTCGCCTGACAGTGGCCGCATAACTCTCTCCACTCGGGTAAAATGTTTTGACGATTAACACTCGTTGTGCAATAGTAAACTTCTCCATGGTTAGACACAGACTGCGAGAGTACTACACTGCGAACAAGAGAAACTACAACTGAATCGTCAATCGGAATGTTCTCCAAAATAGAAATGAGGTCTAACAATGTTGCCAACCGATAAACAAAAATTTACCAGCCGTTTAAAAACCGGCGCTCTTTTTGAATCACCCGTTATTTATGTGTATGCATGTGTACTGTTCTTTACTTAAAAAATGAATTGTTATTTTCATAATGTATTTATTTATATGTTAATCATTTAGAAGATTTTACCTCCATTTTTTCGTTTAATTCTTCTGGGGAACGTCAGGTAGGTGTGGTGTGGTTTCTTTTAATTTTTAAGTTTGTAAGGTTTTCTGTGAAATCGTTTAGAGTACTATTTGATAATATTAATAACGTAAGCGATTCGTAATTTGTGGTGTAATTTTCGTTACGTAACAAACCAAGGGCAATTCGTAATTGATTTTCTGGCATTTTTCCGCCACTTTCCCGCCGATTGGTCGCCCGAAACCATAAACACAAAACGAAGGCTATTCTGAAGAACTGATACTAACTCGTGACTGGCGACTTTCACTTACCTAAAATATGATAACTTTTGTGATATACAAGTTTCGAAAGTGAGGGTGAGCCGGATCGGCAACCTAGGGACAACTACTTTTTTGCTCTCTCTTTTAGGGAAAGCCTCGTGACGCACATGGCGCCTGTCATCAGAAATTAAATAAATTAAAGAATAGCCCTAGTTAAAATTTAGTTAAAATTTAACAAGAAGAAAGAAAATGAATAAAATTATTAATTAATAAAACATAGTTTGAACTTAACTTTTCGCCACAACATAGAACCGGCAGGTGCTCGTCACCATTATTTGCTCCCAGCAGAAATAATATAGCGGATTCGGCACAGCTGTCTCAGGACCTATATATATAACTCTCCTTATTAAACTATATGATGACTGTAAAATGAAGCTACCTCATCACCACATTATGAATCTATGCACCACTCGGTACAAGCTTTTACAAGCCGTGACGGGCCAATTTCGTTTGGCCTTGAAACTTCAGAGTCAATCACTGCCTGAACCTCCTGAGAGCGGGGCAGTCATGCAACAAATGGTCGCGAGAATGGACTTCCCAGCAGACGCCCGAATCTTCATCTAGTGAATGGAACCGCTTTAAATAAACTCAAAACTCACCATGAACAGTGAGGACACGAAAACTGGACGACCTTAAATAAACATATCCTTCCATATCTCTCCAAATCCTGTATGAAATCATACAACGATCTTTCCTTGTGTGAAATGTTCCACTTAGCCTACCGAGCTTCCAAATCGAAGGTCTGTAGGCTTGTATCTTCTTAAGGCTAGAGTATGATAACCTCCAACGGCATTCAAATTACCCGGCCCCAAGGATCCTCAACTAGACCTATTGGTGCGACCTGAAATCTTTCACCGTTGATCTTGGCTGTTTGCCAGGCATGCAGCTCATTTGGAAAAAGTTTTGTCCTGCTAGTCAATGGCTGCTCTTCAAATTTAGTGTGGTTCGACCTGGTTGAATGTCTGTCCCGTGTAGCACCTAAATATTTAACGTAAATTGATTGTATAATTTCTGACTTGTTTATGATAATACGAAGACACTTACCGGGACAAAGAGAAAGTAACATGTTTATTATTAAATAAACATGTTGATTTTCAACATCCTAAGTTAATACTTAGCATGTTACTAAGATGTTACTAAGTAAGTTTTACTTAGATTTATTTAAAACATTTTTGGGTTGAATACACATGTGCGAGTATTTATAGTCTATAAAATTAATGGTTTAAAAAAATTTCAAAATTTCATAGATATATTTCATTAAGACGTTACAAACCATTATAGAGCAATTTGATTCCTTTTATAAAATATTAATTTCAATTTAAAAAAAACTATTCCGCATATAACGTAGAGGTAGTACAAAATACTTTCATTTACGTTAATTACATTTTGAACGTGCAAAGTCATTTATCAATTCTGTGCCTCACTTTCACGTAAACACCGTATATTTTGGAATGCGAGTTGTAATGGAATCTTTATTGATTTTTGTCACAATGATGACAACTGAATATGAAATTTTTTTGATGAATTTAATTAACTAAATTGAGAGAAATTTAATTCGACTTTATAGTCAAATTAAATGTCTCATTAAATTAATATAAAATTCTTTAAATAGTATTATCCTTGAAATTCTGTTCTGCCAAAATTATTAATACTTAACAACTATTACTTACTTATACTTATTATACTATGCTTATTAACTAATCACAATTTCGGAAATAAAAAGTGTTAACAATCGACTGCTAAGCCGAAGTATGTGTTGTAGCCTGAAATAATTGAATCTGAAATGCAGAATTTTATGTTTCCTTGACCAAGAACAAAAATATACAATAATACAGTTAAATTACAGTTGTAATAGTTAAACCTTTCTTAACCTGCATCCTGTTATTAAGAACCGGTTCTTTGCGGGTTTAAATTGAATAATCGAGTAAAGGTTATTTAAATAAAGTACTATTCGACACACTGAAGGACCTCATGATGAAATTTAGAGCTCAGTTTCTTTAGTTATTTGATAAAAGTGTCACCTTATGTTGAAACTGATGTCTTTGTTAATATTTGTTGAAAATGAAGTAGTTATTTAACTAAATTATGTTTAAACAACATCCGTGATAATTGTTTTTATTACAGAGGTTGTTGTATAGCACTAGGCTATCAAATGTCCCCCTAAACGCTATTTATTGCTATTTAACACATCTTTAATCTGATTCAGTACTTAGCAGCTGTGGAGTTAACAGCATAGAGTAGTTTTATTGTAATATTGTTAGGCGCTGACCTAAGTTTGGCTGAGTTTTGCACTGTGGAAGTCAGCGGAATGTGAACTTTCAGTGTACTATTATTAAGTGAAAAATCAACATAAAAGTAACTGAGGTATTGTATTTTAAATTAATACTACCGACCAAGTTCTGTTCAATATTTGGAAGAAATCAGAAAAAATATTATACACAGAAGAAAAAAATTATTTTCGTGTGAAGAATGCTCTCAATTTACTTTAGGAAAGGTTACCAATTTTAAATCAGTTAGCCGTTGGAAAAACAACCAGCAGTTCAGTTCTGGTTCCGGCGGTGCCGGGTCTAAACAGATCAGGACTACTCTACAGACAAAAAAGAAGTTAAGAACAAAAACGGAATGGATCATTCAAAAATTGTTCATTCAAAATTGTTCGTTAACTGGTTTGTCATACATACAAAAACAAATGAACGAGACCAGTAAGAGTGATGGCAAGGAATCTTCAGCCTTCATGTGATTCTGAGGATATTTGGAATTACCTGTTATATGAAGTGTTTCGTATTCTTAGCTTATTTGACAAAATTCAAAAATATAAAACAAGTGGCAGAGAATATTTACTCGCCTTCCTCAGTTTACGCTTTTCTTCAAAGTACAGAAGATATAAAGAAAATGTGCATGAGTTACAATGAACATGCTACATGAAATTTCAAATTTAGGTTCTCAGAAGCAACGATTTATTTTACAATTCAAACGTATCAGAGTTGTAGTCATACCCAACCATATCGTTGTCAGCACGAAGCGATGTGTGCCAAATGTTTCGGCAAGCAACTGATTAAGCACTAATTCAAGAAGTAATCCACTGAAATTCTGAAAAACTGTGCTGAGGGTCATTCTGCTAACTATCGTGGATTTCTAGTACCGAAGGAGCTACAAAAACAAAGAGAAATAAAAAAAGTCAAGACATCACAGAACCAACAACAGAAAACCTTTGCATTAAAGCAAATACAAAGTAATGTGTTGTTTGTTGAAATGATTAAAGCAATGATTGCCAATATACAACTGCACAACGAAGGAAAACAACAACCCCAACCCACATCGCAACCAAACATGATGGAGTTTTTGCAAGATATATTAATTAAAGTTATTGAGTTCTCCGGTCGGCTTGATAGATTAGAAGCCAATACATTAAGTTGTAGTTAAAAACATTATTTACAATTTGGTAGACTATTTTATATAGAAATTAATCAGAGGGAGGTTGGAATAGGTACTTGGAATGCTAACGGCATCGAAATAAGAATTATAAATTGGAAATATTTTTCAAAACTCAAAACATTGTTATATGTCTGAGACACATTTAACTAAAAATCATATTTAAGTATGAAAGGTTACAAGGTTTACCAAGCGATTTAGCCAGATAATCAAGCCATAGGAGGAAGTGTAGTTACCTATATTAAAAGAGAAAAACTATCATTGTGAAGAAAGCCGCATCCAATCTGATGAAGCGCAGCTTACAGTGATTGGAATTTATGCAACTAAATAAAAATTCAATATTTCAGTCTTGTACTGTCCGTTACAACATAACCTCAAAAAATCCAACTTGAAAGTATGCTAGCTTGAAAGTATACTTATGGTCATAGGCGTGCGCAGGGTCTTGGAATTGTGGGTGCCAGACCTTCCGGGGGGTTTGGGGGGTATTTTAAAATTTTTGAAAATACTGCCTCTGAAAACACCGTTTTTAAGCATGGATTTAAAGAAAATACATGGTATTTTCTCTCACAAATACAATAAAATTTATAACTATTTTGTCATATAAACACATGTTTAAAGTTTTTCGTGGCACTATCCTTATAAAAAAAACTAATTTTTGTGAGAGAGAAATAAGCTTTATTTACTACAAATCTACAGATTCATCCGTCGGTTGAAGGGCACCATTTGTTTAAATTCTTCAATGACATCGTCCAGATCAGTGTTTGCAGTGAGTTCTTGCTCGACAAATGGTATCAGAAGATGTTCCAAACGATCTTGCAGCATTGTGGACCGAAGTTTAGATTTTACGATGCTAAGTTTTGAAAAACTCCTTTCGCAACTGCAGCTTGTCACAGGAATGGTAGAAAATTTTTCTATTACCATCTTAAAGTTTGCAAACGTGGTTTCTCTGTTGTACTCTGACAACCACTTCAGCCATCCAGGGGCATTTGACGGAGGGAAGTTTTCACTTTTCTTCGTTTTCAGAATTCTAATTTCTGCCTCTAGCTCAGAAGGGTTTACACTAAACTGTTTTGAGAGGTACTCAAAATCACTGGCTTCCATTTTGTAGGAACCAACACCTAAAGACATGGCTTTTCCCACAGCACAAATTACTTCTTTGGTTTCCTAGCTGAATCTAGAATTTAATGACTCAATCATCTTGTCTAAAATAGGGTAGAATACAAACAGTCTAACTTCTTCTTTCATATCTCCTACTGTGAAAGCATTACTTGCATTGCTGTCCAACTTAACAGAAATCTTGCGGTTTTTTGGCTCAGGTATGTCAACGCCAAGACTGTGGCATGCATCTGTTGCTCTTGAGAATATCCCATCAAACACAGCGGCTTCAATCCTCAGCTCTTCCAAGGCAAGCGCCAAACTTGATACTTCTTCAACAGCCTGGCAAAGATCTATGTTAGGTGACTGCAGAGTCTTGCTAACTCGCACTACAAGTTGAAGAATAGGATGAACTAATTCCAAACAGATTATAAAATCAAAGGACTTCATTTGGCACAGAATACCTTTGCCTTTTGCCTTAGTTTTGGCATCAGACGAATTTTCCACGGATTCCTCCAAAGCTTTAATGATAATGTTCAGCTGCGCTTGAACCACAGATACTGCTTCAGAACGACAGGCCCAACGGGTCTCAGACAGTGACTTAAGATATTTCAATTTCAAGTCTGATGATTTTATGATGTTTTCAAATACAGCATGCCTTTTTGGACTTCCTTCTATATAGTTGTATAGTAACTGGATTACACCAAAAAAATCAAAGATCTTAGGGTTCTCCTTGTAGTTTGTGCAAGCACTTACTAGTGAAAGATTAAGACAGTGCCCATAACAGTGAACGTATAGAATAGATTCATTCATCTCTTTACATCTCGCCTGGACACCAGAAAATTGACCTGACATAGCTGAGGCTCCGTCAAAGCAGACACCTTCGACGTCTTTCCACAAAATACCCATTTCAGTCAAAGTGTTTTCGATGCTGTTAAAGATAGTTTTTGCGTCAGTAGTTTCTAAACGTTTTAAGGCAACAAATGTTTCGACTGGAGAAATCTTTCCTTTAGGAATATACCTTAAAAACACTGCGATTTGTTCGTGGTTACTCACATCTGACGTTTCGTCAGCAATGATGGATATGGGCACTCCTTCAACTTCTTTCTGGATTTGTCTTAAAATCACATTTTTAAGAGCACATAAAATATCATTTTGTATCCGGTTGCTTAAATATGTACAATTATCAGGGGCGCTTTCTGTGTATTCTTTAAATACGGGGTCATACTTTTGAAGGAGGTTCACAATTTCAAGAAACAGCCCCTTTTCATTGCTTTCTTGTTTTTCATCATGACCACGTAGTGGTCTTCCTCCTTTTGCGAGGGTACGGACCACATCTATGAGCCTCTTCATGTACTCAACGTTTTTTAATCGCTGTTTTTCTCTTACTTTCAGTTCGGCTTGTTTTTGTTCAACAAGCAGGACATCAACAGCCTCGTCTTTTAAAAATGCCTCCCATCCCTCTACACTTGATTTGTGCACGTTGGAATCTTTATGTATGTTAAATCTTTCAACAGCTTTGTTCCAAGACGAAAACCCAGAGTTAATAAAAGCATCATCTATTACTCCACGACTAGCTCTACCGTGCAACACAAAACACCGGCAGGCGAAGCAATAAACAGCATCTTTAACCCGACTGTATTCCAACCAGTTGTAATCTTTGTACCATTTGGACAAAAAAGACCTACTTCTGGCATTCTTTCCCTTCCCTGTGATTTTGACAGGGTATCGTGCTAAATGTGGCTGATAAGGTCCTCGCTTGAGTCTTGCGGTTTTTTCCAATCTTTCATTTGGCAGTTCATTGGCGGGGTCATCGGGCTCACCATTAATGTGTCCAGGAGGAGGAGTTTCAGCTACTTCTGATTCACACAGCTGCAAATCTGCTACACCGCCGTCTGCAACTGCAACACCAAAAACTCATGTGACTTACTGACATTCCCCCCAAAAAGGGGCTTAAACTCAAAAGTTTTTCAAAACCTTTCTTAGTGAGCACCTACTGCCTATGAGGAAGCTACGTTCCAAGTTGCAGTTTTTGAGAATTCGTGATGAGTGAGTCAGTCAGAGTCAGTGAGTGGTATTTGGCTTGTATAGATGAACTAGGCCCGGTAATTATTTACTTTATATGACCGGGAAATTTTTATGTTTTCAAATGAAATTATGCGGTTACCCAAAAAGTGCGAATTTTAACGCTAAACACGTTAGTGAAATTGTTTATTTTATCAGGTAATTAGGAAGATAACGAAAAACGTCAAATCACTACCCAGACAATATAACATAATCTAATGTAACCTAACCTAACCTAAAATTTTGCTGGAATTTTGCCGATGTGTGTAGCTAAATTCAACACCAAACAACATTCTATTTTTACTACCCAAAATCCAAATAACTTACCATTAACGAAGCTTTTCTATAAGCCTAAATAAATAAAACAATCTAAAGTGAAAGTAGTGGTGAAATAATTACACTTACCTATATCAACAGCTTTACTTTTCTTAAAAAAAGATAAAATTGAAGACTTCTGCGAACATTTATCGTTTTTAGATCTCTTCATGTTTTCAGTGTTTCAGAGCATGGGCAGTTAATAACCTGTTTTACCGCTAACGTGACAAAACAAAACACTGAGAGAGTGTGAGGTTAGGTCAAACTTGTTTACAAGGCAATATACAGCTGCAAACGAATGCAGAGGCCAGAGAGGAAGAAAACATAGAGGAAACACAAAGAGGACAAAATTGCTCGCCTTTATGCCATCAAAGCTATTTATTACTATACAAAGTTGGATTGTTTATGATTATAATACAGTAAGCACAATTATTTAATCTAATAGTTGTAACGGTTTAAGAGGCCCTTAATGATATGTGAAATCTTTGTCAGTTTGACGTGCATTAAGTAATGTGTACAGTCAGCAGCAATTTTCTTACTAAAAATATAAAATTGAAAAAAATCTTAAAACAAAACCTATTTGTGGGTGCCGCGGCACCCACGGCACCCACGCTGCGCACGCCTATGCTTATGGTGGTATGTGTATTATAGGTGGAGATTAGGTACAATGCAAAACACGTTGACTCGGAGGTACGATTAACAACGACGAAAGGAAAAGAGTTTAGAGAATAATATATCCGAGACCTTGGCTGTACATATCATTTAACAGAAAAACCAACCTATTGGCCAACAGAATTAAATAAAATTTCATATCTTTTGGATTTTTTCATATTGAAGAAAATATCATCGAATTTCATTGATATCGTGAAAAATTACAACTTGAACTCCTATCATTCTGCAGTAATTTTGACTTTGTATGATAGAGTAATTTGTAAACATATAAGACTTACGTTAGTAGATAAGACACCAGACTGGGAAGAATTTAAAGTTGATTTAGAAAAAAATAAAGTAAATTTAAATATTTCACTAAGAACTAAACTGTACTTGGAAGTAGAAGCTGATAAATTAAATAAGATAATACAGGAAGCAGTTTGGAAGAACACAAAGGTTTATTTCCACACTAGAAGTTGTTATAACTACGAGAACAAATTATATAAAAGAAAATAATCAATTTTAAATGAAAATAATCGGGGTTTATTGACGTTTAGAGATACATTTTATTTGTACCTTGTGGTTAGTCTTATTGTTGATAATTTTGAAGATTGTGTTTAATAATTTTTTATTTAATTTAATTTAAATATTTTATGTTACCTTTAAATGTACTTTATAAGGCTTTAATTAATCTTTGTATCTTCATTTTGTTAAAATTCGTTTTGTTTTATTATTCAAACTTCCATGGTTAAGATGACATTTATATGACAAGTTAAATGAAAATTGTAACATGAAGTTTTAATATAAATAGCAAATTGAACTTGTCTTTTGTTTACAAAAAGAGTAAAGAATAATATCAATCAATTCTGAACCTACTCTAATTTATTAATTTAATTTTTTAAATCATTTAGCAAGCAAATACCTGGATCACAGCCCATAATTATAATACTAGAGATATCATAATTGAAAATACTGCTTAATACCATAATTATTTGTGGTGAATATCAAATATTGGCATTTCCTCTAGTAAGGAAACATTTAGACTAGTTTGTATTATAATTTTCATTTGTATTATAATACAGTGTTGCTTAATAACAATTCGATTGCATTATAAATGGAGAAAATTAATCTTAATAATAATTTGTGTTTGTTTTCTTCTATTGTTTCAATTCTTACCATACACTATCTCAAAAGTCAAAAGAAGAGAAATCGTAACAAAATGTATTAATACAATGTAAATTGCAATGTACTTAAGAATTTGCGTCTAAACGTACATTGAATAATGTATCTGTCAGCTACATTTTAAACCGCAAGAGAAAATCATCACGAGAATTAATAACATTGACAGCACAATGTGTTGATATGTCTGTTCTCAAGAGGGCCAGTGGGTGAGTGATACGAGAATATGTAACATTTATTAATAATGAACAGCGGCCTGTGGTTTACCCTGAAGGCTGCTTTTGCATTTTCAGTTTACAACACGCGCTCTTTGTACTTTATATAGACGCACTGAACGATCCAATGTTGTTAATAACTTGTTCTTCTAAAATATGCAAATATAACCAACAAGTTGTGAAATTAGTCAAGTTCTGCTCTTAATCAAACAACTTATTTGTTGAAATTTTCTATGCAGGACCATATCGTAAATAAATATTACAATAGCGGTTCAAGAATGTCGGAATGAAAACTAAAATAATACTACGTTTAAACCTAAAATTGTGTCAATAACGAAGGGACTGTTTCAGCTCAATATTTTATGTTAATAGAATTAATTATTATTAAAACACGAGAACAAGAGTTCTGTTAATGTACGTTGTAGGTATTATCATGAAAATCTGACAAAAGTGTGCTTGCATTGATCTTTTATTGCTGTTACTTAAGACGAAAACATGACATCCGAAAGGGCCTATTGCTTTTTTAACCAGGCGAGAGTGATCTATTATGTATTTGGTGCTTTCTTTTGTTATTTAACTCTAAACAATGCGCAGGAAAATGTTTAATAAAATTATAAACCTTTATATTTATACATGAATAGCAAAAACAAAAGATTTTTGGTAAAAACGGTACAATAACATTAAATACAACAATAATAAGAACATATAATAATAATAATTCTAGGGGCTCGACTTACAGAAGATGGGTATAGGCGGCAATCCAACAAAACAACAGAGAGCTATTCAAACATTGAAATTGACATGCGTAAAAGGCGGTTGAAGTTCTTTGGACATCTTAACAGATTGCAGGAGGATAGGCTAACAAAAAGAATAATTGAATATATTACAAAACTTAAAATTTCAACACCTTGGCTGGATGAAATTCGTAAGGACCTAAAAAGCGCAAATATACATCAAACTGAAATTTTTAATAAAAACTTATTCCGTCACAAGGTAGACAAGTGGAAAGTTTCAGAGCCCTCAAGAGAGAAGCAGTTTAGACCAAAGTGGTCTGAAAACCGCAAAAAAGCTTTCTCGGAAACAATGAAGGCCTACTGGACCAATAAGAAAAACAAATGACGAAACTGAGTCATGATGCTTAATGTCTTCTATCCAAGGAGAATTCGCCAATAATAATAATAATAATAATAATAATAATAAAATGACGCTGGTGACGATGAAGTTGCAGATGACAAAGATTCTTATTACATTTAAATTAGGCTAATAAAACTAGGTGGTGAATATATGAATAATAATATAAAGCACTTTCAGTAAGTTTTAAATTAATACCAATACGTTTAAAATACTATTTTGTTTTAATTTCTTGATATATGTCTATATTTATATCTGATTTTCGCTTCGTTGTTTAAGTTTCATTATAATTATTGCTTATCACGAATGCTAATAAAAATTATCTTTTAGAAAATTTAAATATTTATATTTTTGTAAAATAAATTTTTGTTTTACCTTTTGGGGAAAAAATAAACCTTTATGGTGTTTCAGAAAAGTAAGGTAATCTGTTACCTTCCAACAATTTATCGATTTAAAAAACACATGCTGGTGTTACCAGCATGTACGCACTTAATTAAGAAACCAGAACAACAGGAGAATAATAATTAAAAAAATCAAAGATAGATTTTGAATACACATGTGCTATATTATTTTTATCAATTCTCTTTGAAAAATTTAAGAAATCTGTAAATTACTCTCCGCTGAGGTACAACGAAACCAGTCGCAAAGATTCCTCAACCAAGAAATTCGTTTTCTTCCCACATCTCTCATCCACTGAATCTTACCTTGTATTATCAAGCAAAGCATTTCATATCTGGGTGCACACATAATACGACCCAGATATTCTATTTTCCTTTTTTGGATGGTGTAAACAAGCTCTTATTCTGTTCCCATTCTCCGTAAGACTGTCTCGTTTGAAGACTTTAAGAAATCTGTAAATTACTTCATTTGGTAATATAGTCAAAACAATTTTTTTCAAAATTATAATCAAAATATTTTAGTCTGTTAGTTTTCTTAACAATGTAAAATTAGGCAGAGAATTACCAGGGTTTTAAAAAAATAAAGAAATTTAAAAAATGATTTTATGTTTCAAAAAAACTACTTAGCAGAAGGTCGTCTTAAGACCTGTGTGAGGACATACAGTTTAGTTTTGGGTCAGCAAAACCATCACACACTAAACGCGTTCAAGCAATCCTAAAGAGAATTATTCGCACAATTACACACGCCCCGTTTTGTGTCACAAACAGTACACTTTATAACGACCCCTATTATGGTTCTTACGTAGCTAAAACTTCATGCCCAACATTCAAAATTAAAAATGTGAAACATAATAAAGCAAGTTTAGTTTTTCTGTGTAGATATTGACAAAATATTATGAACAATATTGCTGAGAGCGTTAGTTATAATTTGGAAACATAAATTCAAAATTACAAATAACAAATCAGGCAAATTATAAATAGTAATAACAAATTGAATTATAATTTTAATTTATCAATGCATTCACTCAAGTAAACACCATTATTTCAGAGAATAAAAGTCTGTTGAGTGGGTTACTTCATTCCGTTCCAATCTAATTCAATATTTTATCGATGATGTCATTAGAAGTATTAGGTCTGTTGAAACGGTTCGACTTAGGAAGGAGGTAGCTGAGGTGTGAATCAAGAAAGACAGTAATCTCCTGTAAATTCTTTCCATCACTGCTCTTATATTCGTAATTTCCGAGGAAGAAGTAGATGAATGTTAAGGGAAGAGTATTTATTAGGAAAAGGGATGCATGAATAATGCTGCTGCATTGATCGGTCCCAGTTTTCCATTATAAAGACTTGTACAAGAATAGTACTATCTTTGCATTTTCTTTGCTTTATTTTCCTAACCGTGAACGGAATGACGTTGAGCTCTCTCAGATACACGCTAATATATCAGAACAAATCGCTTCACTAAATTCGTATCTAGTCTTAACCAACTCTCATGCACACCTGTACTGACTTAAATGTCTATCATACGTTTGACGTTTACGGTATACTTTTGTTTACACAGGAAGAAAATACTGAATTCAAATCATTCATTGTTCACCAATAAAAATCTGGTGTGAAACACTCACACAACTTTCTCTTGCCAATAAAAATAATGAACAATATAACCTAACATTAGAAATAAACAAAAACTAACCTAAAAAACATAACCTAATTTTAATCATGAGTGAATGATGCAAAATGAAAACCAATCTTAGTTTGGGTTAATACGGAAAATCAGTCTTTCACGCTAAACTAGGCTCTCTAGAGAAAATTCTCTAAATAAAAGTTGTAGATCTTTTAATTTCGTGTAAATTATATTATAAGTTGCACTTTTGTCCTAAAATGCATACTACGGACGAAATCTTAAAAAAATGATTTCTTTATAGATTTTCATGACAACAACCAGCAAATCACTCATTACTGCTAAACTAAGCATACACAAAGAAATGTTTTGAATAAAAGTTTTAGGTTTTTAAATTGTCTACAACTTTTATTATACACTTTTGCGTTAAAATGTGTTTTAAGTTCGCAATCTTAAAAAAATTCTACAAAAGCACAATCTCCTCAGGAATTTCAGGAGACATGGCGCCTATCCATTCTGTAGAACTTAAAAAATGTAGTAAATGAAGCGATTTAAAAAACATTTGTAGGAGTTGTTTTTGAGAAAATCGCAAAGAAGTTAAAAATGACACGTATAAACAACTACAGAGTGATTGTAAAGTCGCGCCCCAAAATGATAACAGTCTTAGAAAGCTGTAATGTATTTTTTATTTTTCTTTCAAAGTTTACGATACAAGTTATAATTACAACTTACTTACTTACAAGTTCACAACAAGTGCTGGAAATGTCCACCGTGGTTTGCAATGCATGCATCAACGCGTTTTCTTACATTGCACGCAATCTTTTTGAGTGTAACAGTAGCAATATTTGATATACAGTCTTCAATGTTTCTTCTAAGTTCATCTACTGTATGCGGGTTGTTTCTGTACACATTATCTTTCAAATAGCCCCATAAATAAAAATCAGGAGGAGTCAGATCTGGTGACCGAGGATGCCACAAACCACGAGAAATTATTCGGTCATCAAAGAAATCGTGGAGAAATTGGATAGTACTGTTTGCCGTATATGAAGTTGCTCCGTCTTGTTGTAGCCAGCAATAACGTTCGTCAGCATGTAGCAGTGCTACGAACTGCATGATTATTTCTTGATAACGTTCTGCTGTGATTGTATCCGAAAAAAACATAGGCCCGACAATTCTCCGACGAGATACACCACACCACACCCCAATTTTTTGAGAATGTAATGGCTGTTCATGGAATTCATGTGGATTCACTGCAGACCATACTCTACAATTTTGACTATTAACATATCCACTTAGATGAAACCAAGCTTCATCGCTGGAAAAAACTTTGTCCAGAACAGATATGTCATTTCGAATGAAATTTTTAAACCAATGACAATACCGCAATCGCTTTTCCTTATCTGGCTCTTCGAGCTGATGAGTTACGTTAATCCGGTACGGATGTAATTTTAATAACTTAGTGGCTTTATGAACACTTCCATAAGACAGTCCAGTCTGAGTAGAAAGTTTTCGAAGAGACTTTTTTGGAGAACGAATAAACGTTTCACTTATCGTCTGCAGACTGTCGTCAGATAAAACACTTGGTCGGCCGGTACGATTACGGTCATTCATGCTACCTGTATCCTGAAAACGATGAAACAAACGAAGTATGGTCGATTTGTTTGGCACTTTAGCATCTGGAAAGGCATTGGAGAAATGTTCTTGACACTTCGCGTAGGATTTCGATTCACAGTAACTCAAAACGATAGAGACGCGTTGTTCTTGCGTAAAAGACATTGCGACTCGAACTGAACAAACCAACTGGTTTCTGGCTAACTGTCGCCCGGTGGCGTGATCTAGCAGTGCTGCCACATACTGTACTACTAAACGAAAAATTCCCATATTCTAATCATACTTTATAAATTTACCTTCAATTCCTACACGGCTTCAAACATTTGGTTGCGCGACTTTACGATCACCCGGTACTTCCGGTTGACTGATTTTGATGAAAATTTTCTCTAGTAATACTTAACTTAATTTTCAAGTTTCAACTTCCTACGATATTCCGTTTTTTAGATATTTTGTTCCCACACAGACACACTGGACACACAAATATACACAGAACAATCGCTAACAACAAGTTTTTTAGGTTTAGGGGGTCTGAAAAAGTGTATATCCGGTGAAAACTCGAATTCAAAAAATTGACATTAAAACAATATCTACTTTCCTTCCTATATATATATATATATATATATATATATATATATATTTATATAGGTAAGAGAAAGTAAAAATGACTAACAACAGAGGATCAGTAGAACTCGAATAACACATCTGATTCGTGGATATATTGGATCACTACCTTGTGTCTTAAGAGGTTCATTAGTAATTCCTTCAACTTAATTTGAAATACTATCCTGCTAATAAGAATTAATCAGGTTATGAGAGTACAGAATGCCAGAACTGAAGTGTTCTTCTACAAATCAATCTCAAAACTTCAACAAATTCATTAATAATGAGCTTCCTGCGAGCAAAGAAATTCACTCAGCTAATTTTAACCCATTTTAAAATCAATAGCAAAAGTAGTGCGTCAGTTACAAATATTTTTATTGGAAATAAGTTAGTAAATGTTTATTAATTTATGAAGTCAATTTTCAATTCATAATTTATGACTTACTGTTAATATTTTGAAAGATTTTCGTGTAAATTTATGTACAGCGTGATTCAAGAAACCTTATGCAGAAACTTCGGGAGCTCATTGTAGATGTAAAAATAATGAAAGAAGTTTACATAAACATGAGTCTGGAAATGCTTCGTTACCGAGTAACGGCTAGCGAAAGATTTCGCCCGGATTTCAGCTCACCAGGTGAAATGAGGTCTTCCTGAAATTCTTGTAAGGTAGAATAAGGGGCAAATTCATCGGTTTTATGGTTTTTGACTTGATAAATTGAATAAAATAAGTCCCAGAACTGTAAGTTGAATATTTTTTTGAGAAAACCAGTGTCAAATGCAAAATATGGAGTGAAAAAAACACATTTTTTTATCTTTGGGCAACAATAACTTTGTTATTTCACCAAGAAACAGATAAAAACTTGAAAAAATCTTGTAGAAAATTTTATTTTCAACAAAACGCTGCAAATAAAAAACACAGAAAGAGAATAGATGTTTGATTAAATTAATTTTTATTCATGACAGTACAACACACCTTTTACATTTGACTGACAATAACTTTGTTAATTACCCATTAAACAAATTAAATTTCTACTAAGAAATTTTTTAAATTTCAATTCTTAAATGAAAAATTATTTCATAGAGTAGATTGATTTTAGCAATGCATTCAGGTGCTGCTGTCATACTGTACGATTTGATTTAATTTGATTTGAAAACACAGAATGGTTTTTTGCGGGAAATTTTTATTTAATAAGTAGGCAATACAAAAAGCAGCTGTTCAACAATGATGTGATTTGAGTTGTAGAATTCGAATTATTTTGAGAACTAACAACTAAGTTTCAGTCCATGTGCGTATTATTCTGTTTGTATCAATTGAGTTTCAGTTCGTGTGAGTATTGTTTTGTCCGTAGTAATTACTAAATTATTGAAGTAGTAATCCCACACTTATTTACAAGTAAAGAATACGCCGATATGGTGTTTATTTATGCCGTATGTGAAGGCAGTGCTACGGCCGTTGTTGAAGATACAGACGTTACCCTTACCGCAGAATTCCAAATGATAGAACAATTAGTGCTGCATTTCTTACGTTACGGGAAAGAGGATCACGTCCTAGCGTAAAGTTCCAGTATGACCGCTCTCGCCAACATGATGTTATTGTAGAGGAAAACATTGTTGTGTTGAACATAGTCCAGGTATTAGTACAAGACGTATTTCTAAACGGCTGAGGGTTACGCTAAGTAAAGTATGGAGAATACGCAATAATAACAAGCTCTATCCCTACTATAAACAAAAAATACGGCATTTACATCCAGGAGACAGTGCCCACCGCTTGGAGTACTGAAATTGGTTAAACACCCATCGTCGACTCTTTAAGTATATTTTATTTACCGATGAGTCACACTTCACTCGTGATGGTGGTATCAACAATTTACTAAACCAACATCCGTGGGCAGAAGTGAACCCTCATGCAACAATTGAACGTATCTTTCAACAGCGTTTTAGCATTAACGTATGGTGTGGTCTTATTCATGGTGACCTGATTGGACCGTTTATTTTTCAAGAGCATTTAACAGGTCAGTCATATTTACAGTTTCTTCAAGAAGAATTACCGACATTGCTTGAAGATGTTCCTCTTGCAACACGACTCCAACTGTTCTTCCAACATGATGGCGCATCGCCACATTTTTCAAATATTGTTTCCACCTACTTGAATACAAGTAGGTGGTAGTACGCAAGTTTCCTAATAAATGGATCGGTCATGGAGGTCCTATACGCTGACCATCCAGGTCACCAGATCATACACTGATGGCGCATCGCCACATTTTTCAAATAATGTTTCCACCTACTTGAATTAACAGTTTCCAAATAAATGGATCGGTCATGGAGATCCTATACGCTTGGCCATCCAGGTCACCAGATCATACACTGCTGGATTTTTGCATATGGGGATGGATGAAGGAGAAAGTTTACGTGGTCAAAGTTAACTCCCGTGAGGCGCTACTTAGACGTATTAATGAAGCTTTTACGCAATTAAAAGAAATCCCTGTTGAGCTACGGAAAGCAACAAGAACCATCCTTAAACGAGCAGAAAAATGCTTGAAGTCGGCGGAGACACTTTTGAAAATTTACTGTAATTTGGTTGAATAGGTTTAGATTAATGTTTTTCCGGTTAATTTTACTTTGTACTGTTATGAATAAAAATTCATTTTATCGAACATCTATTCCCTTTCTGTGTACTTTATTTACATCGTTTTGTTCAAAATAAAATTTTCTACAAGTTTTATTCAAACTTTTTATCTATTTCTTGGTGAAATAACAAAGTTTTTTTTGCTCAAAGATGAAAAAGGGTGTTCTTTTCACTCCAGTTTTTTGCATTTGACACTGGTTTTCTCAAAAACTACCGTTACCGTAATTTACAGTTCTGGAACCTGTTTTACTCAATTTATCAGGGCATAAACCATAACAAACGATTGAATTCGCCCTTTATTCTACCTTACAAGAGTTTCAGGAAGATCTCATTTCACCTGGTGAGCTGAAATCCGAACGAAATCTTTCACTAGCCGTAACTCGGTAACGAAGCATTTCCGGACTCATGTTTATGTAAACTTCTTTCATTATTTTTATATGTACAATGAGCTCCCAAAGTTTTTTCATATGTTCGTGAATCACTCTGTATATTAACTGTATCGTTAAATTTGGAACTTCTTGAAATCTGATTTATTAGATCATACACCCAGCGTAAGCGTCTCAATATGGCAGCTGAATCATTGAAGGTTAGCTTCATTGCAAACTCGACTGGACCTATTACAGCCAAAAATAAAATAAAATATATTTTACAAATTTTGGTGTTGATGCGACTATAATAAAAGTGATTATAAAATATTTTTTCCTTGTATTTTATTATGCTCGCATCTACAGTGAAACAAGTTTTATAAGTGTTTTGTTCGGAAAAAATTAAACATCGACTTATTATGGTTAATCATTATTTTTTAGCATTCTTTATGGGCTTGGCTTGCCTTCCTCCACAGTCCTCATCTTCGGAGATCGAGACAAGTATTTATAGAAGATAGATTGCTGGTAAGACCTAACCAATAGCCCACTCAAAGAGATCTGATTTTTAGACGGTACCATTAAGCTAGACTTAAGTAGCATTTAATGTGTTGTTGTTTAGGTTAACAGCCGAGAAGCTGGTTTGAACCTGTAGAGGTTTTACTAAGTAAAAACGAGGAGTGAGGTGGTTTACCTTGCCTTCCTCACTGAGTTGAAAGAGTATGCTTATGAGCTTGCCAGGCCCTCCGAAAAGCACCCACTTTCCACCCTGCAAATGACACCTTCATTTCATTCACCACAGGATCTGGCTGTATAGTGAAATTCATTACTATCAGAGGAGATAACTCTGACTAGTGTCTTTTACACCTCTACTTCTTCTGTTCTTAAAGAGTTCAGTCATATAATTGGCTGATTATGTGATAAGAAACAGAACTATTTTTTGTAGCCCTGGAACCAACAGATCGAGTGCAATTAATTTAACACTTCATCTGCCCGTTATGGGCATAGCATTTAATGATGAAACGTATTCGGCTGTTTTGATCGTACAGGTCTCACGATGACTACTGGAGTTATTATTTGTGTATGTTTATGAATTGTAATCGCTGCTGCTTTTTATTATTGATGTAGGCCTACACCTTATTCAAGCACGGGCTCTTTTGAGGAAGTTATATTCATAATAAATAAAATAAGTTAATTATAAGTTAATAAGTTCAGTTACCCGGCTCACATAAGAACAAATAAAAATGGAGAAAGATTGACGCAGATTTGTAGAAACTTTAATCTTAAGATAATGTCAACAAATTTCAAGGCCAAGACGAGCAAGAAGAAAACATGGGTGTCCCCAAATCCCTTAATGGGAGAGTTTCAATTGGATCACGTAGCGATTTCCAAGAACTGTTGTAAAGAGATTCAAAACGTAAGAGTAAGAAAATCGTTCAATGTAACTTCTGATCACTATCTATCCCAGATTAAAATGAATTTCATTCCAGCATTGAAACGAAGAAGTAAAACTAAAATTCCCAAGTTTGACTACAAAGTCTTGGAAACAAATAAGCAGACATTCCAGGAGAAAATTATGGCGACGGATCACTCAAGCTGGAACGACATGCAAAACAGTTTGGTGGACAATGCCAGGGAAATCGCTCCATTACGATGTATAAAAAAACATCCGTGGTGGAATTCTAGATGCAAGCTGGCTATAGAAAGTAGATTTCTAGCATGGCAGAGATGGAACTCAAAAAAAGATGAGGATAGCCTACAAATTTTGAAAAGTCAAAGAAAATCAACCCATAAAATCCTTAGAGAAGAAAGGAGAAAATTCCATCGGGAGCAAATTGAAGAATTAGAAAATGATTTCAAAAAGAATGATGCCAGAAATTTTTACAGAGCTTTCAGAACTAAAATCACAAACTATAACGCACCAAACTTATGTTTCAAACGAAATGATGGTACTCTAGCTACAAATAATAAAGATAACTGTGAAATCTTGGCGGACTATTTCAAGAATCTCCTGAACTGCAAAACACCAATAAGTAGTTTAGTTTCCACCTATGCAACCCCGCCAAACAAAGACTCTACACCGCCAAATTTGGAAGAAATAAAAGAAGCTATAAAGTCTTTGAAAAATAACAAAGCCTCTGGAGAGGATGGGGTGACAGCGGAATTGTGGAAATTAGCTGGTGAAGAGTTTCTTATAAGAACAGTCGAACTTTTTAAAAAAGTTTGGCAGGAAGAGCAAATCCCAGACAATTGGAAAACGGCAATTATCCATCCACTCCATAAGAAAAATGACAAAAAAGATGTAAATAATTATAGAGGAATTTCCCTTTTACCGGTAACTTATAAAATTTTCTCAAAAGTTTTATTGACCAGGTTGGGGATTCAGATTGATCCAAAGTTGGGTGAGTTCCAAGGTGGATTCAGGAGAGGAAGGTCGTGCTCAGAACAGATTCTAAGTTTAAAACTGATAATCAAAAATCAGATGTTGAGAGCAAAACCATTATTTGTAACGTTTGTTGACTTTCAGAAAGCGTATGACTCTGTGGACAGGAAAACAGTTGTTCAGACGATGAAGGAGTATGGAGTTGATCGAAAGACTATTAATCTAATCCAGCTAACTCTTTCCCAAACATTTTCAAAAATAAAATTTCTAGATGAAATCAGCAATCCTTTTGAAATTAAAACGGGCCTGAGGCAGGGGGATGGTCTTTCCCCTATGCTTTTCAATCTTGTGTTGGATAGGATCATGAAGACATTCTCAGAACTCAACAAGAGTGCTGTTGGAATCGGTGCTGGAAAGGGAAAAATAAAGGTGAATTGTTTAGCGTTTGCTGATGATTTGGCTTTGCTGGCGAATTCTGAGGAAGAGGCGATTTCTCAAGTTGAGGATCTGAAGATAATAGCCGAGAAAGCAGGTCTGCAAATATCTTTCTCCAAAACCGAAATAATGACGAATTTGAAACAAAAAAATAAATTCATGGATACTAGATTTGGAAGAATTAAATACACAAGTAGCTTTAAATATCTTGGCGAAGTGATCAGTTCGAACGGTTCGGATAAAAAAGCTTTTCAACACAGGAAGATCGTTTTTGAGAGACTAAGGTTCCTAACTAAAAATGTCTACAACAAGAAGAATCTATCCATCAACGCCAAATTTAAACACTATGATACGGTTGTCAGGCCAGTAATACTTTATGGAACTGAAACATCAAATGTACCAAATCTTGAACAGTTTTTGAGAATAGAAAGGAGAATCTTGAGAACGATACATGGCCCAAATAAAACAGACAATGGATATAGATTGAAGTCAAATGAAGATATATACAAAATAAAGAACGGTGGCGGTTTTAAAACTTTTGAAAATCTTGAGACAGCAATTCGGAAGAAAAGATTAAAATTCATAGGACACATGATGCGGATGGATCCCAATAGATTGAATAAACAACTTTTTGATAAATTCTGGAATTATAGGAATCCACCGCCATACATAAAACAAGTAAAAGAAGACCTCAATAGAATAAACATAAAGATAGAAGATTGCAGGGATAGAATAAGGTTTAGAGGGAGGATTCAATCAATAGAGTCGCTTGTGAGTGTCAGGAAGATTAGAGAAAACATGCGCTGGACGGAGGAACGAAGAGCGCAACACAACGAGAACATGAAGCAGTATTGGAGGAGAAGGAGGGAGCCGCCAAACTAGATTGATATTAGCGTGGTCCATTGAAGGCCTGTTCGGAGAAAAAAAAATAAGTTAATAAATTTCAATTTCAGATAACTTATAAATATATTAGAGTGAAATTTTTATAAAAGAGTAAAAATTAACTTTGAAATTGAAGTTATAAAAATATTAAAAAATTATAATCAGTAATGTACTAGATAAAAATATTACTGTACTTAATTAAATAAAGTGATTTTTTTTTTTTTTTTGTTTAACGTCCGACTGTTTTGCATTGCTGCTAATGCAGACGGTGAAGGATGAAATTAATTTTTGTAACGTATGAAAAAATGCCATGCCCGAGTGGGATTCGAACCCAAGACCGCGTGATGAGAGGCGAGCACGTTACCAACATCGCCAACGCGGCCGGCTAAATAAAGTGAAAACTAGTAATACTTTTAATCAATAGCGAAAGAAAGTAAATTAATGAGTTCCACTCGAATAAAGATTATAGAAAAAGACTTCACGTTGAAAGACTCACAATGTGTAAACATGAAGTATGTGTACCGTTATTGGTCTTAGAAAAAGGGAGATAGTTACCTGATACTTATAAACTCTAAGTATAAAGCAGTAAAAAAGAAAGTTACTGAAAATGGTGAGAAACTTATGAGATTAACGAAGTGCAAATATAGCTTTATCAAACTAAGTATTACTCATAAGAACATTAAAACATAAATACGACATGTTATATTAAAGTAGATTAATTTATACAAATTCTGATAAGAGTTTGAAAACATTAAAAATTATTGGTTAAATGCATAATATTTATTTTCTTATAATTTTTATAAAAGATTTTCTAAGTTTTTTCGAAAGTATTATTTTACTGTATACAGTTACTACTTCTACTCATACGTGTTCGAGAAGTTTATACATTTTATTTTCATTTCAGTAACTCAACCTCGGGTAATTAACCCATAAATATTCAATTTTCAATTTCCAGCAAGTTTGCTTTACTTTCTGCAGTTATCAGGATCAATGCATTTCATTCAAAACAAAATATTAAAATTAAATTAATCGACATTGCCAAATATTCTGTGCTGCCCTAAATAACTATGTAAGCATTTATGTGCGTTTTAAGTTTTTGTTTATTTTGCCTATATGAAAATATGGGAAGGAAAGTATTGTTTTCATGTCGATTTTTCGAAATCGAGTTTTCATCGGAAATACACATTTTCAGACCCCCTAAACCCAAAAAACATGTTTTCACAAACATGTAAAAGCGTGTGTGTGTGTGAGAGAGAGAGAGAGAGAGAGAGAGAGAGAGAGAGAACAAAATATCTCAAGAACGGAACATCGTACAAACTTGTAACTTGAAACTTTCGTTAGATACTACTACCAAACCCGACACAAGCATTTTCATCAAAATCGGTCGACCGGAAGTAGTAGTTTGTTTATTCATGTCATTTTTAACTTTTTTGCGATTTTCTCAAACACGGCTCCTGTTTTTTAAAAAAATCGCTTTATTTACTGCATTTTTTAAGTTTAATTTTTCTGACCAGGTATGAGTGCTTATCTCTTAGGTCAGTTTCTTTTAATGTAGTGTTTTTTTTCTGTCTCTACTGTCCCACTTTCATAAGAAACAAAAATACTTGGTACAACCGAGTTGCAATCCTAATAAAATAGCTATGACACTGAGATCTCCACAAATGTACCAGTTATACTATTCATATTGTATCGTTGTCGTTAAAAATTTCATATGATCATAAGTCTCCTTCATTTGTGCTGCATAAGCATTAGGAATTGATGGTTTCACATTTCTATTGTGAAGGAGGACAGCTTTCAAATTCATTTTCGAAGAATCTATTAACAATCTCGAATCATTAGACATTAGAATTGTGATGCTCTCCTAGTAAATTCATTAATGAATTTAAATCATTGCAGTCAACTAAGTTATCTTCTACACAGAATACGTGTTGAAATTCTTGCTGCCTAACATGGAAAAAACAGATTTTAGTGCCACTATCGAGAAGGTTTCGGCCTTTCAATCTTGAAGCTAGCAACTCTGACTGGAGTTTAGACAAATTAAGATCGCGAACCAGATGATTGAGTTCCCCTTGAGTAATTTTGTGAGGTTCAGTATTCTCCCCTTGGAAATCAGGATCCTCTTCTTCATCCCCTTCTAGTTTACCATAGTCTTTCTCACAGTCAACATGTTCTTTCAAACTCCATGACTGGGGTGGAACAGGAACTGGTAACTCTTCATCATGTAAAACAGGTCTTATGGCTGAAGGAAGACTAGGATATATAACTGATTTTTTCAAATTCCTTGAAATTCATTTAATTTTTATAATACAAAAATAGCAATCTGTTGAGTGGTCCATCAGCTCTCTCCACCATAGAAATAGCAAACGGCATATTATGTCGTGCTTTTCTATTCAGCCAGCTGTTTAATAAAATTCCATAAGAATTACAGCAGATATCAGGTTTCACTTTACCAGTATTTTTAAGCACTCACAGTTCAATAATTTATTAATAAAAAATATTGACTGAAAACATATATTTGCGTAAACATTTAGCCTATATTTTCTCAAACGTATCTTTGTGATAAAATAAAAATGCGTGTTACAGAAAAATAAAGCCTCTGGGTCAAATTCTGAAGTCATATTTGGATTCAGCATCGAAAAATACATAATGATAAGCCAAAATTATTTGTGTAACAAATATTATGTAGATCAGTGTAATTAATAACAAGATCGTTCAAATATTTAAAAAAACAAGCTGGTCCAAAACGAATAGAGTAAATAAACACACATGATTTTACCCAACATTACTTAGTAGCTACTTACAAAGGCAGAATGAATTTGTAAACAGAAGTGATATTATTTAATCCTAATATCTTTTTAGTACAGACCTGTTGAAATGGTTCACAGCCACCAAAATATTTAAGCTACTTTTAACAGGGTAAACTGTAATATTCCAGTGGATACGTTTTTTTTACTTTTATATTAGATACTTATGCATATTAGTACAATAAAGTGAGACCTGTAACGATTTTCACAGTGTAATTACCATATCCAGTAGGGAAATAAAGTTAACTAGACAAATTTATAAAATGATTATAAATATTATAGTTATATAGTTGCATAACAGCTTGGTTATTAGTGACAGTTGTGGGTTAAAAAAGGATGGGCTTATACAAGTAATAATTTCCAGTACTTGGCCGGAAATCGAACCTGGAACCTTTTACCTTATAGCCTAACATGATAACTATTACGCTACGGAGGCGATTATATCATAAACGTAATTACAAAAAAAAATGTATTTCGTATAATTCAATTTATTATTTAATAATTTACTGAAAAAACTAAATGAAAATATAATATTCCTGACATTGAGAGATTTTATTCTGTAGTTTTTGTGGAATAAAAGAAAGAAAACTCTTTTAGGTAGTTGTTAGACGTTTTGTCCATTATTTGAAAGTAAATAAAGGAAGGAAACGAGAAATCGAATTGAAGTAATTTAAAACAGTTAGTGTTTTTGCAGATAAGTTGAATTAGCTCGGAAAACAAACCTAACTTTAACGTAACTTTGTACTTATAATATTAATCAAATTGAAGTTGAAATCAATTTAAAATTTATTTCCTTTTTAAATTAAACAATGATTTACTTCATTATAAATCTCATGAGTTTTGACGGAGTATCTCGTACTGGGATTGTATTCATTAAAATTATTTATTACAATAAAATAACAATAACAAAGAACCGAAAATTATAGCACTAGTTTATTTTTAAAATTCTTCTTCTTCAGGTGCTTTCTCCATTACGGAGGTTGACTATCATCATGGTTAGTCGTACTTTGTCTACTGCTTCTTTGAAAAGGTCATGCGACGAGCAGTTAAACGCTTCTCTCAGGTTTCTTAACCAGGATATTCTTCTGCGTCCCACCGAGCGTTTACCAACAATTTTTCCTTGAATTATGAGATGTAGAATCTCGTATTTAGGCCCCCTCATAATGTGTCCAAGGTATGTCAGTTTCCTTATAGTTATGCTTTGCAGGATTTCTAGCTCTTTCCCCATTTTTCTGAGGACTTCTACATTTTTGACCCTGTCCGTCCACGGTATTCGAAGTATTCTCCGGTAGGTCCATATTTCAAACGCTTGTAGTCGGGTCTCACATTCCTTGGTGAGTGTCTACGCCGCTACCCCATTCAAGAGGATGGTAAAGACGTAGCACTTCAAGAGTTGGGTCCTGGTTTTGAGGCTCAGGTCGCGGGCCGATAGAAGAGGACTCATTTTTAGGAATGCTGCCCCGGCTTTTTCAATTCTGATTTTTATTTCTGGCAGGTGGCTTGCACTGCCGTTGACTCGGGTTCCCAGATAGTTATAGGCTTCCACTTGTTCGATTCTGTCTTGCCCAGCAAAAAGTTGTTCTTGTGGATTGTTTCGTTTAGTAATGACCATGTATTTTGTCTTCTTAGCGTTTAATGTGAGCCCATACTCTTCACTGGCTTTAATTATATTGTTCAGCATTCTTCACAGGTCTTCTATGCTTTCGATGAGCAGTACTGTGTCGTCTGCGTATCGTAGGTTTTTTATAGGGGTACCATTCATGACAATGACCGCTGTTTCTCCTTCTAGAGCTTCCGCTATGATCCTTTTAGAGTACACGTTAAACAGAAGCGGTGAGAGAACACACCCTTGGCGTACTCCAAGTTTTATTTTAAGCTCTCTGCTGGTTTTTGATTGGACTCGCACTTCCGCTTTTTGTTGGAAATACAAATTTTTAATTATTCGTATGTCTCTGGTGTCAATTTTCTCTTCTTTTAGGATGTTTATCAGCAGGCCGTGACGCACTTTGTCGAATGCCTTGCTGTAATCGATGAAGCATGCACACATGTTTTGATTTACGTCTAGACAGCGCTGGATCATAACATTGTAGGTAAGCAAGAAGTGCCTCTTTTGTCCCAAAACCATTTCTAAACCCAAACTGCGTGTTAGATATGTTTACTTCAAGTTTTTTGTTGATTCTTTTATGAATTACTTTCAGAAATACTTTGAAAGTGTGACTCATAAGACTGATCGTGCGGTGGTCCTCGTATTTCTTTGCGTTTTGCTGTTTGGGGATAGTTATAAACATAGATTTTAGCCAGTCTTCGGGTAATCTTCCGCTCGTGTATATCAGATTGAAAAGATCTGTTAGCTTGTCTACATGTTTTTCATCAATTAGCTGTAAAACGTCTCCTGGAAGCACATTCGGCCCTACTGCTAAGCCTCTTTTGATGTTATGTATGGCATAACATTACTTCTTCCTTCAGAATTTCTGGACCTGCTATTTGTTCCGTATTCTCAACGTCTTCTCTGTCATGGGCAAAAAGCTTCTCTATGTATTGCTCCCACAATTTAAGTTGTTCATCTGTATCCATGATTATGTTGCCGCTTTCGTTTAAAAGATAATGTGTTCCTTGGTACTTTTGTCCAGTTAGTTCTTTAATCGTCTTATGCATGCTGTGGGCATCATGCAAAGCCTGCAGCTGCTCTAATTGCTCACACCTCTGTTTTAACCATTGTTCTTTGGCCTGTCGACACTCATACCGAATTTTTTTCTGAATTTCGTTAATCTTCCCTCTGCGTTCAAAGCTCTGAGTCCTTGGCGTATCTCCTTCAGGTTCATGATGTGTATTGTCATCCAGTCTTTTTCCTTCCTACGTTTCATCCTTTTTAGATGTTTTTTACATGGTATCAGAATTGCGGATTTAATATTTTGCCAGGTTTCTTCACCTCCTTGGTTATATTTGTTGACTGTAACGGTGTTAAGTTCTTCATTCAACTCTTGACATACTTTTCCTTGATGGATATATCTTTCAATCTCTCGACATCTATCTGGTCTGACAAATTCTTTTGGATGAATTTCTTTAACCTGATGTGAACTTCTGCTACCAGGACATTGTGGTCCGAACCTATATAGGTTCAGGGTATGTTTTAGCACTCTTGACTGCATTTCTGTACCTGTGGTTGATTGTGATGTAGTCAATCTGGTTTCGCATTTTTGCACCTGGCTTATCCTTTGCCGACGTCCAAGTGTAGAGACGTCGTTTGGGTAGCTTGAAAAATGCGTTGGTAAGAACCATATTGTTTTTTAAACAGAACGTTAGTAGCCTGTCTCCACGGTCATTACGTACACCAAGTCCAAAGTTTCCCATGATTTCGTTTTGCGGGCTCTCACCTACCTTAGCATTGAAATCACCTAGTACGATGGTGACGTCAATGCTTTTGGTCAACTTAAGGGCAGTTTCTATGTCTCTATAAAATTTCTCAACCATTTCATCTTCGTTTGTCGAGTGTGGGGCATATGCTTGAATGATGTTGAGGAGTCTTCCTTGTGAATTCAGTTGTAGGAGTACAACTCTGTTTGACAAGGGCAGAAAGTGCTTGACAGACTTATTGATGTCGTTGCTGACTGCTATAGCCACTCCATGGTATTCGCCTACCGCTTCTGGATTTCCTGCGTAATATATTGTGGTGTTCTGGATTACCTTTTTTCCATTCTCACTCAAGAGTGTTTCGCTAATGCCGAGTATTTTCACTTCTAGCCTTTTCATTTGTTGGATTATACCATGGGATTTTCCCAGCTCTCTCATACCTTGGACGTTCCACGTAGCCATTCTGGTTTTTTCCTTAAAGGTGGGTATTTTCATCCTTGCGTCCGTCAGAATTGTCTAATCTGTTCGATTGAAGCTTAGTAATTCACGAGGATTTCGCCTGATATTGACCTGGAAAGCCCCGTGACCTCCGCGAGGTTCACCTTCCCTGCCGGATCTGGGGTTTCAAATCCCCTGATCAGTAAACGTTGCCATTCCAATTGCCACTGCCATGATGAATGTACTAGAGATATCCTTAGGATCATTAATGTGGCAGTTTTTCCTCGCCTTCCACATCCTTATGCCGTTGACTGATTTCCAGTTCATCCGTCTTTAGGGCCAGTTTCCTGACCCTAGGACAAAAGAGTGCCCTGCCATTTACTAGCTCAACCACCCGAAACCGTTGACCAGTAAATGGGGGATTACTTATACCGGCAATCACTCGGTCGCCAGAACCTCGTCAGTTATTTAACAGGGAGTACCAGGTAACGAACTACCCCTCGTGAAGGTGAGGTTGACATTTAAGTGTGAGAGGCTATTTGAGACGCATCCCACTCTTTAACCCCTGAGTAACCTGAAGTAATTTTTTAAATTACTTCAGGTTAAAAACACGTTTCTAAATACTCAGAGATAATTTTTGACTATAAAGTCTAAAATTTAACTGAACTTTGTTGTTCATTGTCTAATATTTTACTACATATTTTAAAAATATTTGTTAAGTTCATTGTTAATTTGTCATTTAAATCCAATACTGGTTTTGTTTTTCAAGAACACAATCTTATAAAAATGAACACTTAGATAAATATACTCGTATTTTATTAAGAACACTGTACGATTAGAAATTTTACTTCTACTGCGTTATCTCAACATAACTTATTTCAATTTTATTCTTCCATACTGTCACCTACACGTACTTAATTATTGTAATGCATCGTTTAGTTCTGTTATACATTTCTGTAATTCCATCTGAAAATTTGTTTAAGTTCATGCACATTTAGAAATTATGTTGGGTAAGATTTAATATCATTTAATTTAGAAGTTAAACAAAAGAGTGCATAAAAGGATAAACATAATATAAGGATTTAATATTTCTGGTGCACATATGTAATACAAGAATTAATGTTGTTATATTTTTTCTTTCTGTAATTCTGTTGTAAGTACATGCAAAACAAACTGTCTCTAAACCCTTTTGCTTTAATTCATTTTCTTTTTGGAATCAACTTAAGTGTCGAGTTAACTATGTCAAATCGTTTTGTACACTTGCTTATCGTACAGCGTGTTTTGCATATTGTACACCTTAATAATATATTTTTTATTTCACTTAAAAACATATAAATAATATATTTTCCCTCACCGCAGAAACAGATGTAAAAGAAATTATAAGAAAGTTGCAAATAGTTGAAAGTACATAATCCTTATTATAGTACTAGCAAAAAAATACCCTTTCTTCGAACGGTTTTCTTGGTGCTTTGGACAGTCTGTTGGTGTACCGAGTTCGATCCCTGTCAGGTCTGATATTCTTTAATCATTCATTGTTGTCTACCTCCTTTCAATTCACATTATTATTAATATGTTTTTGAAATTAATATACTAGGATTAAGATATACCAAGAAGTAAGATGTACTAAGATATTGCTTAGATATATTACTAGTGTTCTAGACTAGATTATAGACTACTATTAGTATACTTAGTTATATTAAAATGTACTAGAATTAAGATCTTATGTGTTTTTAAATTAAGGTACGCAGCGCTTTATTATTTTCAGAAGCGTAGTTAATTTTTAATTTCCAAAAATAATGATTATTTTAACGAATGTGAACTAGCCTATATTGAGATATGATATATGCATGTATATTCATACATGATATACTTAATGTGTTCATTTTAACTCAATGGACTGCCAAGAGGCCAACCGTGGCTCATATTTATCAACAGACTCGGCCTCGCAAAATTGTGAGTGTCTTTCCCTGTCAGCCTCAAAGCGATTAGAACGGGCTTCAGAACACTCACTTCTGCGAATAGAAGCCTGATGGACTTGTTGAGACGCTAATTGTACCTCATGTTCTTCAGAAAGTTGTAGGTATCTCTCCCTGACAGCTTCAGGTGACTGGAACGGGCTTCAGAACACTCACTTCTGCAAATAGAAGCTTGGCGGACCATTGAGACACCAGTTGTTTACATTTTTCTACGGATTCAATTTAGCGGGTATAACTAAGCCTCTCTCTATTTGCCTTTAACCTTGATGTAGTAGCGTTCTGGCTTTTGTTAGCCCTGTTTAATTTTATTTACGTTGGCACGTCTTGTAACTTTGGTAAAGCGTGACCTCTTCCGCAAAGTCATAATTATCTTCGAAATAAGAAAAAATAACGTACGGAATTAAGAAATATCTAGGAGTAAAGAAAACAAATTAATAAGCATACCAGAACATGTAAAAATTTAAAAATCTATTAACAATAAAAGGATTAAAGTTAGATACAATTGAAAGAGTCGAGATACAATGTGTACAACGGTAATGCAACTTTTATTGAGGCTGCGACTTGTAGACAGCCAGTATTATTTACTGGTGGTCTGAAGTATGTGTGTGAGCGAAACCCAAACAGAATGAACAAAAATATCTTCACAAAAATTAATTCGTATTGTTTTACATTATTAATAAATAAATTTATAAAAGATCAATGAAAATTAATGTGTTGAAGCTAGGATAGTGAACTGAACAAAGCTACTGGATGAATAGACTACTGGTTTTAAGGGCGCGTAGGCCTATGTTTATTGTTCTGTTTATTTTGTATGTTAATTCTAAAATATTGCTATGTTTGCTTTTATAAAATTGGAAATATCTACGTTATTATGTGAGAAAATGAAAAACTTTATATAATCAAACTTATTTGTCTGTAAACTTTTTGTAATTTTTATTATATAAGCTAACATTTTTTGATACATTGACTTTTTACGGAGATATTTGTAGTATTTTGTTTAACCATCTCTCTAAACTCCTCCTTATCTTTGTGATATTAAAAAAATATATATACAGCTAATTTTCATTTTGCCCAGAACCTAAATGCCGAAACTTATTGAATTTGCTTCAATGGTTCAATGGCTTCAATGGTTGCTTGATGCCGTAACATAGAAACAGATTTAAATATCAGAGTTGCTGTATGCACTCCATAACATATTTTGAAATAATTGTTTTTCAGTTTGATATGAGTAATAACTTGGGATGAGTGTTTTTTTAATATAGATTTTGCTGTAAAGCACAAATTTTATCGCTATAATACTACAAAAGTGTTTTATAAGTTAAAATTGACGTAACGGCTTACAAGATAGACTTACCACTCATAGACAGTACTTGAAACTGTTAACAGCCGATGAACTGTAAAGAAGGTACAGAGATATTTAAGTATTTTTCATCAAAGTATAATTTGTACTTGAACGTTCTAATAACCACTATTTCATATACCGTATAACCTTTCATTTGAACTTTAAATCTAACCAATCAATAATTATTTGTAGCACAGCTTTTAAACAAACTTTTTATAGCTTGTTCATTAGTGTTACATCTACTGGGCAAGATGGATTGAAACGTGTTAAATTTCAATCCTTAGCCGGTAATTGCTCCCAAAATTGTTCACTTTGCAATCCAACAGATTCAGTTACAGTCTATGACTGTGACACGTGTATGGTCTGAAACTGATTCTGTATTTTATCCTAAAAACGAAAACTGCTTAATAACTCAAATGCTTCGTTAAAGTTTTGCCAAAAATATAGAAAATTGTATGTCTCATAATAATACTATTACTGGATTAAAATTTGATGAAGTCAGAGAAAATATTCAATCGTGCAATTATAAAAACAAACACTTGGGTTAGTTGTACAATTTAGTTGTTTTATATAATTATCTTGTACAAGCTACTTAAATTCTTTCACTTAAAGAACGATTTTTACGTCATAAAACTAATAAAAATCTGGTTAATAATTTGAATAAAAGTATAGTTAGATTCTTGTAGTTAGGAAATACTTCTGAACTGTTGTAATATTTTTTATGTGACCTTTGTCTAATAATTTCTCCTTTGTCTAATAATTTTGCTGGTTTGAGTGTGTGTTGAACAGCTCCAAAAGTATGTGAACCTATTTTTATTTTAGTAATTCAATAATTATTTTTCGATAATTTGTTGAATTAAACTACTTATGGTTGCAGTGAATAATGGTAACTTATGCACTTTTTTAATTCAATAAATAATGAAATACATGAATCCTAAAATTTGTTTTAATTTGTTTTCTACTATAATAATAAATTAAATGATTTGCCGTGTTAAAATGTTGACAAAATTATTTTACTTTGCATTATTGATTCCATTCTATTATTTTTATATAGCGACAGTTTTTACGATACTAAATCTTTTCCTTTCCTTGACAGTGCATTCCATCTAACAGAAGAATACTTGTTCCGATCTAAAGTTGATACAGAACGAGCAGAAAGATTTGTCGCTCTTGGAAAGCCTTTTTGTCTGAAAGACACATTTTCACAAAAGGATTGTTCGTGCGAAAGATAAGATATTCAGAGACTCCCGAGTAGTTTGGTGTTAAGGAGTTGTTGGTTGGGTACAATCGCCATACTTTATTTTGATCAACCATGTATAATACAACATAAAGAAATGGCAGACAAAGATTTGCGGCCAACTTTTAGTGACGGGATGTAGGTCATATGGGACAACTATCCCATTTCTATAATGACGCCAATTTTACTGAAGTATTGTAACTTTGGACCTGACCAAATTTCAATTCAACTGTTTATTACAAATATGATAAAATTTAAAGATATTTCAAATCAATTTTGTACTTTCACAACAGACTAGATTTTCTCAACTTATTTCCACCATTTACTGCAGCCTATATAAATGGTTTTTTTTAACTTTTCAGATTGTTAAAGTTTTTGGTTGAGTAAAAGTAGATCACAATCAAATATATACTCAAATTATTGATAAATATATTATGTCTACGTTTAGATAGTTCAATTTCTAAACCCTTCATGACGAAACCAAAAATCATTGAGTAAAATATTTAAAAAAGTTAAGGGCCATCAAAATCCTCTAGCAATCAATCTACTTGATGACAGAAAATATATTCACAGACTAAAGCGTACAAAAGTAATTGGATTTGCCTCCACGATTTTGTTAATCAATTAACGAATATTATGTTTTACTAATTATAATCATCGTAATAAAATATTCATCATCTCTAGCTTAATCTACCTTCTGTCTAATAATAATATGTAAATTTTAAAATTTATAGTTAAATTTTCTTCAGTTAACGTTTTTGAAACAGTCTAGTGAATATAGTTTCTCGTTCGTAGAATTTTACAATTCAGAGCTTAATAAATAATGCTTATAGCTTATATCTACGTTTTTAAACGGATTGTAAATTAAATTAACTTAATTAGAAAAAAGGAAATAATTATAATTTTGAAAGAAATACACGAGACCAGAAAAATATTTACTTTGAGTTACAAAGTAGTATTGTAAAAGTATTGATCACAGTTTTTTATACTTTATACACAGTTTTTAAAACTGTCTAGGTTTTTTTCTATTAGTAATGTTTAACAAATTATCTGCTGATAAAATGAAATAAAAACTGATTAACATGAGAGTATTAGTATGTTGATTGAAATTAAAAATGAGCTCCAAAATTAATAAAATTTCTACCAACTATATTTCTAATATCATAAAACACGTGTTTAACAATATCTGATTTTATTTCTACACGCGGATTATTCTGTGCTGACTTATGATGATAGTCTCGGTGATTAGTAATGGAAAAGGAAATATTATTAACAGTTCCTGGTTTGATTAAAAAAGTTTTTGTTTCAACTTTAAAATTCTAGAACAAAAGAGAAATTAAATATCGCTTCCATTTCTAACGGGTCGCTGCGTCTCTTTTGTTTAATTTTTAAAAGAATATTATGTTTTCAAAGTTTTCGTTTTATGACTGTTTTTAAATAGTATCAGTAACATCGCATTATTTAAAAGTAATAATGATCTTGTAATTTTAACCTTAATTTGTGAAGTATACAAAAAACCTGAAGTAAGTTTTGTCTTATATCTTTTTAACTTTCTCACCCAATTTCTTTAAAAGCTTAATATAAAACATTGTGTCATGGTTTAGTATTCCAGTATCAATACTCAAGTTGTTTGTAAACAATACTAAATTTCTTAAATAAATGATTTAAATATCAATAAAATTGATATTGATATCAATAAAAAAATATTAATAGGTTTTTCAGTTCTTCCAGTTTTTCAATCAACGCTCTTCTTTATCAATTTCTTCAAAATTGTTGTAATAAAAACTAGATTTGTTTTATTAACTCTTATTTGATTTGTAAATATTTAGTGATCTTAAATGTGTCAAGACGTTCTAGCCAAAATTTTTACGACATATCAAGAGCTCTAAAATTGCGTAATCAATGACACCTTATACTTTGATCTGTAAGTGTTTTGCTTTCAAGATGTAGCATTTCTACAACAAATTACGTTTGAAGCTGCTACTAAACCAAATCCTCCAATTCAAAAACTTCATCGGCTTTACTATCATGGGAATCCATCCTGACACGTTAAAAAAGGTGGAGTAAAGATATTCTTTAAGCTTTCATAATTTTTAATTAATTAAAAGCAGTGGAATAAACATTAACCATCATGTAATTAAACTACATACTTTTAAAACTTAAAAAAGATACATTTACTGGGTATCATCAATAGTGTTTTTCTTTCTTCATGTTATTTGTTTGGGACGTATCTTATATTTCATTGCGTATAATTTTCTGGTAGTATGTCGTATAGGCCTACTGTTGAAAATTTCAAACAAACTTTTGAAAAATTAATTAGTCTACCGATATTTTCAACACTTCAGCAATACATCTGAAAAACGTGTATTATTAATACACAGAATAATAAATTCCCTCAGATTAACCAATTTTCTAAATAACCAATTTACTTTATTTCGGAAAATTTTCACTGAAACTCTAGATTTTATTCATTGTAGGTCTACATTTTCCCCTGTGGGTAGGGGGCAGTAGAATTTACCCACGGTAGCTCCAGACCTGTCGTAAAAGGCGACTAAGGAGGCCGAGTGACCGCCGGCATAAGCGATCCAACTCTTGCTGGCCAACAGCTTCGGGTGGATAAGCCAGCAAGAGATAGGGCACTCTTTTGTCCTGGAGTCGGGAAACTGGCTCCGAAGGCGGAGGAACGGTAGAACGCTGTCAACGGCATAAGGATGAGGAAGCAGACTGGACACTCACCTCATTAAAGATCCTAAGTGGATATGTCCTCGTGATCAACATGGCTATGCTTGCAGCTAAAATTGTTTCCGGAGTAAGTCCCTCAATCGGTTCTCCGGGAGGGACGGTTTCAAGCACAGTACTTGTTAACACTGAGCGTTTGAGGTGCCGAGACGGGATTAGGGTCGGTACGTGGAATGTGAGGACTTTGAGTCAGGCTGGAAAAATCCATAATGCAGTAAGGGAGATGGAGAGGATGAGATTGGAGGTTTTGGGCGTGAGCGAGATGCGCTGGCCGAGAAGTGGAGTGATGAACATTGCTAACCATAAGGTCTACTATTCTGGATCAACTGAGGGAGGACACGTGAACGGAGTGGGGGTGGTGCTGGCACGGAGGGTGGCTGAGTGCGTGCATATTTTTGTCCCAGTCTCGGAAAGGGTCATGTTAATACAGATAAAAGCGAGACCAGTGGATCTTAACATAATGCAAGTATACGCACCGACCGCAGACAAAGAGGACAGAGAGGTGGAAGAGTTGTACGAAGATATAAATAAAATAATGAGACAACTCAAAGCAGAAGATCTCACTATTGTCATGGGGGATTTTAACTCAAAACTTGGAAGAGGTAGAACATCTAATTTTGTGGGTCCGTTTGGTTTGGGAGATAGAAACTCCCGTGGAGATGACTTGGAGAATTTTGCAGAGGTGAATCGGCTGGTGGTATTGAACACCTGGTTCAAACAGCCACCTCGCAAGCTATATACCTGGAAGGCGCCCAAGGATAAGATAGGGAAGATCATCAGAAATCAGATTGATTACATACTTGTAAGTCAACGTTACAGAAACAGCTGCATTTCCATGAAAACATATCCCGGGGCAGACATAACATCAGATCACGTCCCACTTGTGGGAACATTCAGACTTAAGATGAAAAGAGTCGCATCCAAGAGACCAAAGAGGTACGACTTGAGGAAGCTGAAAGATCCAGTCATACAACAGGCAGTAACTGCAATCCTTAATACAAAGATAGAAGCCGTCAACACTACAAGCAACATCAGTGATAAAATTGCAGAAATCCAAAAAGCAGTAGAGGATGTGAAGGAGGAATATCTACAGGTGGATAGAGGGAGGAGGAAGGCCTGGATGACGAGTGAAATTTTGGATCTCATGGAAGATAGAAGGATAAATAAAGGAAACCCAGAAACATACAAAACTATACAGAGGGTCATACGTAGAAAAATTAGAGAGGCTAAAGAGAAAGAAAAAACAGACCTCTGCCATGAAATAGAGGTGTACAAAAGTAAACATGATGGTTTTAATTTACATCGAAAAGTCAAAGAGATGACAGGAGGGTTTCACAAGACAAACAACAACAGGCTCACTAACAATGATGGTCAGCTCATTATTAGCAAAGAGGAGAGGAAATTAGTGTGGGAGAGATACCTCAGGGAGCTGTTTGATGACCAAAGGGCAGACCAAGAGCCAGACGTGGCAGAGACAACAGGGCCAGATATCCTTCAGTCCGAAGTAGAGGACGCCATAAAATGTATGAGGTCTGGGAAGGCGGCAGGCCCGGATGATTTACAGGCAGAGTTCTTCAAGTTGCTCAACTATGAGAACACGACACTCTTGACGGGTATTTTTAACCAGATATACTCATCGGCCAAAATCCCTGTGGATTGGCTTAGGTCTGAATTTATCACCATACCTAAAAAGCCTGGATCTAAAATGTGTGGGGATTATCGGCTCATCAGTCTGATGAGCCATTTTCTAAAATTATTCCTGAGAATAATACATAAAAGAATTTACAAGATATGTGAAGAACAAATAGCACCGAACCAGTTTGGTTTCTTAAGAGCAGTGGGCACTAGAGAGGCACTCTTTAGTGTGCAGGTGCTTTTTCAAAGATGCAGAGATGTTGGCTGCAATGTTTTTGCGTGCCTTATCGATTATCAAAAGGCGTTTGACCGGGTCAGACATGACCAAATGCTGGAGATTCTCAAACGAACTGGACTGGATGAGAAGGATATAAGGGTGATCGCCAACTTATACTGGAATCAATCGGCAGTGCTGAGAGTGGAAGAAGATCATACAGAGCAGGTCGAAATACGCCGTGGGGTTAGGCAGGACTGTATTCTCTCGCCAATACTTTTCAACCTCTATTCAGAGCACATCTTCAAGGAGGCCCTGCAGGATATAGAAGAGGGTATCTCAGTAAATGGTGTCAAACTAAATAATCTACGATATGCAGATGACACAATTGTGTTCGCTAATACAATAGAGGGACTGCAAATACTAATGAACAGGATAACAGAAGTGAGCGAGAAATATGGCCTGGACATCAACATCGTCAAAACCAAATTAATGGTAATTAGCAGGGGGCTGATGACTGGTGTAAACCTATATATAAAACACGAAAGAATTGAGCGCGTGGAGAGGTATCCATATTTGGGCACTATTATTAATGAAGCCTGGGATAACGTGCAAGAGATCAAGTGCCGTATTGGTAAGGCGAGGAGTGTGTTTCACGCAATGAGTTCGGCGTTTAGGAGTCATGATCTCACTATGGGCACTAAGTTGCGGCTCTTACGGTGTTACGTGTTTTCCGTGCTTCTGTATGGGGTGGAGACTTGGACGTTGACGAAGGCAACAACTGCTAAACTTGAAGCCTTCGAACTTTGGTTGTACAGAAGAATGTTGAAGATACCATGGACGGACAGGGTGACCAACACCGAGGTACTGCGCCGAATGAGCAAGGAACCGGAGGTAATAAACATCACAAAGTGTCGCAAGTTGGAATACCTTGGTCATATTATGAGGAACCACGGTAGATATGAACTGTTGCAGCGCATCCTGCAGGGTAGATTGGATGGTGGAAGACGGCCAGGCCGAAGAAGAATATCCTGGCTTGCTAACCTGAGAGACTGGTATGGACAGAGCTCAGCCCAACTTTTCCGCATTGCAGAGGACAGGGCCAAGATAGCTATGATGGTAGCCAACGTTCGAACCGGACAGGCACGTTAAGAAGAAGGTCTACATAATCACAAAAAGTTTGAAGTATGGTTTTGTGTACCATTCTCGCTTTGATTTATTAATTCTGGTAAATAATCGTTACAAATCAATACAAATGCAAAATTTACAATGAGAAAATAAAGATTTTTTTATAAAAATAAAGTTTCTTTAGGCTTACTTATGTAAAACTTTTTAAACAGATAAATAAAACAGAGATAAAATAGAAGCTATTTTTTCTCTTCCTTTAACAATTTTTAACTTGAAGAAGACTTGAACATAATACTGAAATGCAAAGAGAGTGGTATTAGATATAAAAGTTTTTGTTTAGGATTGGTATAAATAAACAGTGTTCTTCCACTTTCGTTTGATAATTACTTTTTAAGAAGGAAAGCGGGGCTTTATAATCCATTCGTTAATTTATAATTAACTAGCCTACACGTGTATTACCCTATGAAAATTTTAATTAGTAAACTAACTAGGTATCTCATTTCCAGGAAATGTAATGTAATTCTGATTTTCATGTCTTACATTACAATGCTCTATCTGCAGCATAGGGAATGAGAAAGTATGGCGATAGAGTGAACTTTTCCTATCTGGATTAACATTTGATCGTACATCTCATGATATCCTGAACCCAAAGACAGGTATTTAGTAGGTGTGTGCTTGTGTTATTATTACCTAGAATGTTTTAAAAACCGTACACTGTATATATTTTGTATTTAATTTTCAATCTAAAATTATAAACTATAACACAATCACCAGAATAGATGAAAATAATCGTTAAACGTTGAAGGAGGGCCACATCGTTTTCTCCAAGATGACGTAATAACTCTACGGTGGAGATGACCTTGATAAAAATGACACTAGCAGCACCTACAATGAGATGAAGAAAGATAAATGTTAATGATGATGATTATGATGAAATACTAAAATATAATAAAGGAGATCCCTACACCAAAAATGACAAAGACTTCTAAAATTTTTGAAATTTTAAATGGCCATACGTCGAACGAGATCGATTAGATGATTTTGTAGTTGTAAAAGACCTTTTAAAATGAAGCTGTCTTGCGACATGTTTTACGTACAGAATGCGTAGGTTTGATGAGGATGTAACTTTCGGTGTCTATAGAAACAACATATCCACATTTACAGACAAGAAAAAGAAGATTTTTGGCTCCAGGGGAACATGAAATCAATTAAAAATTCAGCATAGAACACTATAACTCATTGCATTACTTTCTCACTCTCTATTATCGATAGAGTATGCAAAAGGAGAAGTCGTTAAAATCCATCAATAAAATGGCTTTGTTGCGACTTAAGAACACTTAATTGAACATGTAAAGACAAAAACAGGGTAAGCTTGTAGCGGTTGATCCTGAAGTTACATTCAGGAAACAGCTGATTGTTAATTAGTAGTAAAACTAAATTTTCAAAATTCTCAGTTAGAAATAAATTCCAGTATATTTTCCAAAAATAATATTTTAAATTTTTATCAAAACATTTTATATTAATCCATTTAGTAGAAGATTCAAATGCATAACTTATTTATAAAAAAAATTAAATTTTTATTAAGTTTATGTACATTATTGGTTTTTGGTTTAACGTCCGACTGTTCTGCAGTTACTCTTAATGCAGACGGTGAAGGATGAAATGATTTTTTTGTAACGTATGAAAATATGCCATGCTTGAATGGGCTTCAAACCCAAGACCGCATGAGTACAGTATTGTGACAAAATCGAAAAGAAAAGTGGTTGTTCCAGATTTCTCTCGCAAGACTGTTTTAGAAGTGTTCATATAAATAATAATAGTTGGTAAGTCGGGTTATTTTAAAAAAATGGTTAGAAATATATTGTACAAATGGTTAGTATATAAGCCTGTTGTTGTGATGGCTATCGGAGAAAGATGTGTATATCTTTTTAGATAATTAGCTCTTTTGTAATGGTGCTGCATGGTGATTGAACTATGATGTGTTAATTTTTTAAGATTCATCTAGGACCCGACAGAAAATCTTTGTATTTTTATTTTTATATCGAAAATCTTTGCTCATCTGGTAATTTCCATAGCTCGTTAAAATTCAAAGATCCTTAAACAATAATATTCGTAAATAAAATTAATTCGTTAAGCCATTTAATTTTGTTTTATTTAAATAATGGAGCTTAACCATTGAATAATACGAATTTTGATTTTTAATTATTTTCACCCACATCGCTGAGTTATTAGCTAGACGTAGCATTGGACAAATTTGTCACAAATCCACGCTATTTTATTTTAGGATACATGTACAATAATAGCTAGTTACTACTTAAACATAGTATTAATTGGTTGTAATCATTGAACTTTAATTAGAATACCTATTTTCAGCATTATTCTAAACATACGTCAAACACAGACTCGAGTCTCACCGTTCATAAACAGTAGGCTATGAACCAACCAATCGATACAAAACTGATTACCAATTTGATTGTGAGTGAGATTTGAAAGAGAAAAAAGTATTTTGATGATTTGGATTGTAAGAAATATTTGTACTGTATTACGTGTGCAATGCAACCGTAAATAGTTTTTACGAATTACTAAAAATTTGAAATGACGATTTGCGAGAGTATGAGAACATTGATGAAAGTAATGTTATGAACATACATATAAACAATTTACGGGATTTGTTGAAAAAAATTAATACTGGAAGCAAATTTTTGTAGTATGATCTACCTGCAATTTTTAATCGAGACTTACAAAAATAATGAACTGTCAGGAAATCGTCCTTTTTTAGTGCTTATGTTACGTTGATAAATTTGTGTAGTAGACGGACAGCTTTTATTTATATGAGTTATAAAATACCACTAGTTTATATAAATTAATTTTACAACTTATAATTTATTTATCATTAACATTTCTTAGTCTATTATACCGCAAAAAGTAACAATATTTTTAGAGCTGAAAAACTCTCTGATGTAACATTTTAACGGCTTTTAGGCGCCGTGTGGAAAGAAGATATAAAACAACCTGGCTAGCCAGATTAAAAATTCATCACTACTCGAGGCATGGAAAGCGGAACATGAAGCTAGCCAGGCTGTTAAAATATTTCAAAAGATCCGTACGGGAAGAGGAGTGGGCGTTGGTCGGGAGCAGTGTGGTTCGTGTTGCTAGATAGATGTCTAAGCTGTGGTGTCTGCGTTGTAAAAAGAGGAATGTAGGTCTTGTCAAGTAAAGTAGCTAGAAGGCAAAAAAGAGAAAAGTATTTAGTTGAAAAGAAGCTTAAGAAAATTGAAGGTTCTTTGTAATATTAATAAACGGGAATGTGCACACAAACGTGAACGTCCACACACAAACTTCACAAAAATTAATTTTCCATTTATTTTTAAAATATTTTATTCCTTTCATATTAAGATCATTCTTTTAATATTAAATTAGAAGGAAAATCATTATGCCAATATCTGCTCTTTGCTACTATATTTTTGAATTGAAATTTTTTATAAAAATAATTATAGCACATTCAGTTAGAGTAATAGTATTTATATATCCATACAAAAAAAAGTTCTCACTCATTCATCTATCTCTAAGTCTCTTACTTTCCGATCATTTAGTGAGATGAAAATTCCTTAGGAGTAGATCAGATAAACTGAAGCATGTCAGTTTTATATAAATTCAGATCTGTATATGTAATCTTAAAATATTATTGTAACTCGTTCTAGTAAAATAAAATTAACTTTAATTTAATTAATTTCACATATATTTTAACAGCTAGAATTATCGACATAATAACAGCAGATATCGATAGAATATCGACGGCTGTATACTGTTAGCGCACCATTTAAAAAGGCCGCTGTTGATATACTTGGGCCATTCCTTCGTTCTGCACCCGGAAATCGTTATCTTCTTGTGGTAAAGAACTACTTTACGAAAGTCTGGTGTTGTATCCGGTTTCAGACCAAGAATCGGCTACAGTGATGGAGCACCTAGTACAAGATTAGATCTGAAATTTTGGTGCCTCTTTGCAGCTACTTAATGACCAATGTATGAATTTAATGTTGAAAATTCTCCAAGAAATTTCTATGTTGCTGGGCATGAGGAAGACCAAGACGATGCCGTTACATCAGCAATCAGATGGTATGGTGAAACGTTATAATCGTACTCTTGAATAGTACCTGAAGAAAGTTGTTTCAGCGAGCCGAGAGAACTGCGATATCAAGGTGTCTGTGTTATTGTTGGCTTATCATTCAGCAATCCATCAAGCGACTGGTTGGAGTTCAGCACAAATGGTGTTTGGAAAAGATCCTAGAATGCCCTGTGGTTTAGTATATATCACACCTCTACAACTTAAAAATGTTCCAGTGGAATATGTCAGTCATTAAATTGAAGAACGACTACGAACTACTCACCAACTTGATCTCAACTTTATGGATTGGTCTCCGGGTCGCTTTTACATATCCCTTACCATCGTAAATACTTATTCATATACTTAACAATTACCTTTTCATAAAATAAATCACTAAAAAATTTAGTTTCCTATTTCTTTAAAAAAATTAGCATAAGCTTAGCTCCATAGATACCTCAGATATATTACGAATAGGGCTGCCTGCAAATGTGCTTCAAAACCTCAGATGGAGGTAAGCCTAAATGCATTTGCGCTCTCACTACCTTTCAGAAAGACCACTGCATGATTGACCTCTTAACTTACCAACATGCATTTAAACCTTTCACAAAAATTAATATTAACCCAGGATAAAACAACTAAACTGCATCTTCTGTGCATGAAATTGACTGCTAATTATTATATAATGGTTTTTTGTAAATTTAGGACCTAAAGCCTTCAATTGCGTACTAAAGGATATAAAAAACGATTAAAAATTTTAAATGCTTTTCCACATTGATGTCGAGTGGTTGTTTACGGTTGAAAATACCAAGGCATTTTTCTGATGTTAGTTTATTTCGCTGTCTATATTTACTATCAAATTTTGGATTTTATTCTTTTTTGGTAATATAAATGCAAATCAGGTTATTGGTTTTTTCACTATAGTTACTTTTGATTACTTATCCGCTTCTGCTTTGCGGTCAAAGATTGTCGTTATTTGTATTAATTATTATATTTTTATCTCTTTGTTGTATGTTTACTTTCTCTTGCCTATATGAATATATAGGATGGAAAGTATTGTTTTCATGTCGATTTTTCACCGGATCTACACGTTTTCAGACCCCCTGAACCCAAAAAACATGTTTTTAGCGATTGGTCTGTGTGTGTGTCTGTGTGTATGTGTGTGTGTGTGTGTGTGTGTGTGTGTGTGTGTGTGTGTGTCTGTGTGTGAACAGAATATCTCAAGAACGGAACATTGTATGAACTTGAAACTTGAAACTTAAGTTACATACGACTACCGAACCCGACACGAACATTTTCATCAAAATCGGTCAACCGGAAGTAGTAGTTTATTCGTGTAATTTTTCACTTTTTTGCGGTTTTCTCAAAAACTGGTCCTACGATTTTTTTAAAAATCGCCTGGTTTATTCAGTTTTTTATTCTCTACAAGATAGGGTAGGCGCCATGTTTGGTGAAAATCTGCGTGAGGCTGTTTTTACGTAAAAACATTTTCTTTTTAAGATTGCGGCTTTAATATGCATTTTAGCGCAAAACGTTATATAATAAAAGTTGTAGAAAATTTAAAACCTACAACTTTTATTTCAAACATTTTTTTGTATAACGCTTAGTTTATCGGTAATTAGCAATTTTCTGATTTTTCTCACGAAAACGTGTGAAAAATCGATTTTTTTAAGATTTCGGCCTTAGTATGCATTTTACAACAAAAACATATATAATCAAACTTATAGGATATTAAAAAATCTACTACTTTTATTTAGAGCGTTTTTCTTTACAGAGCCTAGTTTAGCGTAAAAGAGTGATTCTCCGTACTTTTAAGCCAAACAGGTTGATTTTCATTTTGCGTCTTTCATTCATGATTAATAAGGTTATATTTTTAGAGGTTAGGTTTTTGTTTATTTGTAATGTTTTATTACTAATGTTAGGTTTATTGTTAATTATTTGCATTGACAAGAGAAAGTTGTGTGAGTGTTTCACACCAGATTTTTATATATATTTTTGTTAATATTGTGTGTATCTTTGACATTGTATTTTCATTGATGGTATTCTCCATCACAGCTTTTGCTACAGGAGATACTTAGTGTTGCACTTTTTTATATAAAATTCCTATTATTTTGTTTAATATAATTTAATTTCATTGTTTTTAATATAAGGTACATTAGCGTAATTTTATTTAAGTTAAATTTTGTATACTGATTTGGGTATTTTTCCTTTATGTTGTGTTATAATATATGGCATAAACGATTGTTATCATTAATATATTAATATATTAAAGAAATATATATAACCTTTTTGATGTTAATCAGAGCTGAGTTAAAATTACTACTTATCTATATAATTATTCGGTCATCGGCTCGTCCGTTCCTCCCCATTAAATAACCTATTATAATGATTAAAATAAAATTTTGTTATAATTTATTTGAATTCACTTTAAGAGGGTCAGTCAGCACCATAGAACCATCATTTCATACGAAGAAGGACCATTTGCCTTTGAACAACCTCACGAGGTTACCTGAGATGAACTGTAAGTGTATTATGTGAAAGTGATGTACTCGTATAAGAGTAGTTTAGGTTATGTACTGTATTTTGAAGCATTGTTTTGGGGAACTGTAAAACAATTTATGAGACTGTACTTTAGTCAGTGGCGTGTAATTTTTGTCGACAAAAATTGTGTTAAGTTTTAATTAATACAATTAATAATCTCGTACAATTAAGAAACGTCACACTAACCTAAGTTATGTTAAATTTACTATAAAATTGCAATTAATTATTTACACAATGATTAGTTGTTAAAATGGATAATGCCACAATTATTTTTTATATAATTTTAAGATTTATTATATTAGTTTCTTTATTAATATTATTTTTAGAAGTATTAATTCATGTTGAAATTGCTCTTGGGGTGGTTCCACGCAAGGGCACATATATTTCTAATATAATTTCTTAGATATTATTCTCAACACGTTTCTAGGATATTGATTGTGTTAGGTTGGGAGCAAGTGGCTTTACAAAGCATTAGTTGTATAACGAACTGTCGGTTTTTTTTAACACTTTATTCCATCCATTAACTCTCATTGAAACCTTCTCTTTTCCCAGCATTACTGCAACATAAATAATAATATTGTACAACTTTGTAAAAAAGAAAGTTAATACTATGAAATTTCATTATCTTGTCAACTTTGATTATTGTTATATTTAGTTATTAAAAAGTAATCAAATTAATAAATTTTCTATAGACCTATTTTAAGTAAATGATATAGATTCTTCAATTTTTGCCACCAAATTTTGGTGGTTTGCCACCAAACGTTGGAAACATGGCTATTTTAATCGTAAAAAATTATTGTAGTTATTCTACCACTTATAATTTTTGTGGCAGCCAGTTTGGCCAGTACATATTATTTCCACTATATAGTCTCTCCTTTAAACTATTATAAAATGGGTCGATTCACTGAACCTGTGTATAATGAGGGTAGGTCTATTTCTTGCTTAAAAAGTGTGGAGTAATTTCAAGTTTTCTCCTGAACAATGTAGAAATAAAAACAAAACTTAGTCACTCCAAAGTATTTCAGCAAGTATACATTACCAAATCAGCATACTAAATAACATGTTTAAGACTGCTGATCGAAGCGAGCGGGGAACACTAATTTGAGCTTAAAAATTAAGTGGTCAGCGACAACATATTTTACAATAATTACGCATATATCACATTAATAAACGTTCATTATCTGGTGACATTAAAAATATTTGTTTGATAATAAGATTGATTAATAGGTACGTATTAAGATGTCGCTATTGATAATTAAATAATGCATTTAAAATCTGTCTGAGGACTAAAAGTAATGGTAGGAATTAAGGAGATTTGTGAGATTAGTGACTTGGAAGTGATAAACCAGATGTAATTTCATTTAGGCACTAATGTAGCCTATTTAATTAAAAATTATTTAATTTTTATTTTAATTTTACTGATTTTTGATTGTCTCTTCATTCTGTACGAAAAATTCAGTCTTCGTCAAATTTGGTATTTGGGATTCTTAAATAGTAAATATCTTTTTAATGATTGTTATATTACGTACGCTTTGAAAAACAGGATGAAACAATAAGGATGAGTTCTTAAACCGCATGGTGATATTCGGTTAAATGACAGCACATGCAGTTTCACTGGAAGTTGTGTAATCGTGTGAAGACTTTTACTTGTCGAAGGAGAATCTGAAGATTAATGTAGTCATTACTTTCACAACCTCTACTGGGAGATAATCTTTTTTTCTTTTTAGATTACAGCAAAATCTATAATCAGTTATTCTTAAGTTGAATAATTAGTAGATGAGTTTTCTTTGTAATATGTTACGATCTAAGAAAACCTACCAATGGGAGAACCTTGTTTTAAAATAAATCTGGGGAATATCTTCGTTTCAGTCCGTCCGTATCGTTTGAATTGTCTAAGGCTAAGGTGGTGAGTTAATTTATGTGTAATTTACGTCTTCTTAGGTACTTTGTACTGAATATGTTGAATTGTTGGACTGTGTAAATATCTGAGTTGTATGTTTCTCGTTATCTACCAAGGGATTTTTATCTACGAAGTAAATTTTTAACCAGTGAGACAGTTGCTTTTGTAAAAACATTCTTCAGCCTCAAATTATTTTACTATTTTTAAATTACTTCTAATGGGGATATTCTTCCGTACGCTTATAGAGATAGCTTTTGTGCGACGTGATGTATAATTCGTTATTTTACAGTTTTTAACTGGGCTCATCACTGTTGAAAAGGATAAGCTTATAAAGTTAAACTTATATAAGTAAAGTGCCGTAGTTTATACTAAGTGATCAAATTTGGGAAGTTATTTTTGGTTTTACAACCATTATTCAGATTAAGATATTAAAGGCGATGAAGGGCAACAAATTAAAATAATTGATGAAAAAATATCAGACTGATTGGGAATCAAAATTTTGGCAAAGATGCCAGTTGCACTGATCACTACAGTAATGAAATGGGTAACTTTTTAAATAGTGTAGTGTTTATGACGTAACGTATCGTACATATGTTTATTACACTTCTGACAATAGCATTCTACTACAGTACATGAGATGCACATCATATATAGTACCTACAGCTGAGATCTTCCCAATTTAAGAAATTGACAGCTTAGTATGTAATGAAAATACTACACTAAAAGCTGAATGATCGATTTTCTATTTTTAATAAAATTAAAAGTATCACTTCAAAATAATTTTGTAATTAATATCTAATACTTCGAAAATTATTTGCTACTTGGATTAAAGAACAGATTAAATTAATTTCCAATATCTTGAACAATACTCACTTGCTAACAATTAACTCTCAGAATTTCATTATCTCACTTCTTTCACTCTCTCATTTTCAAAAAAAGAGAAGCCAAATTCAATAAATTTACTTCTTATAAATTAACACGAGTATTTATATGTGGGTAATATTTCTGAGTAAAATCTATGGTTAATTTTTCTAAATCTAAAAAAACAATATATTTTGTAAAATCGATATCTGGAATAAATCACAGTAAGGTTGAATACTACCAAAGGAATTTTAGTATAGGTCATACCAAATTATATCTTAAAAATTAAGGCAACAATCGTATTTCCTTTTATCGAGATAGAATCATTTTTTACGAACCATTTGAAAACCTACGACGTGAACCTGTGACGCTGTTTGTGAGGATAGTCACTCTGTAGTAAGGAACCAGTCATAATTTCATATAGGCAATAGCCTAGCCTTCTTTATTGAAGACGATTCATTTTACTTCAGTAAAAACATGTTGTTGTTGTTTAGGTCATCAGCCGGAAGGCTGGTTTGAACCTGTAGAGGTTTTACTAAGTAAAATGAGGAGTGAGGTGGTTTACCATTGCCTTTCTCACTGCGTGGAAAATTACGCTTATCAGCATGCCAGGCCCTCTGTAAAGCACAAATTTTCCACTCTGCAAATGACACCTTCACTTCATTCACCACAGGGTCCGGCTGTATAATGAAATTCATTACTTTCAGAGGAGATAACTCTGATTAGTGTCTTTTACACCTCTACCTCTTCTGTTCTTAAATGATTCAGTCATTTAATTGGCTGACCATGTGATAAGAAACAGAACTATTTATTTTAGCCCTGCAACGGACAGATTGAGTGTAAATAATTTGACACTCCACCTTTCTGTTAGGGGCAGAGTAAAAACATACCAATTACTGTATTAAACCATTTATTTAGTATTAATTATTCTAAAACAATGTAATATTGTAGTTTTTCCAGTTCTTTACACGTTTATAAAAATGTATTATTATAAAATTATTGTAAATTTTTCACTGTTTGATGGGTATGATCTAACTGTAACTGTTTTACCTATCGTGTTTTAGTACGTAGAAGTAAATAGTTTTTAAGGTAAAATACAACATAGTTTTGCTACGAGGGAAATAATTTATAAGTGTAAAATGGAGTTATGATTGTATCTATAATTATAAATTCAGTTACTTAATAATACATATTTGTTATTTATTCGATACTGTGTACCTTTTGTAACTCCAGAAAAGATTTATCTTCTTCTGAGATAACAGTTATTTAAATTATATGTACATTGGATTACAAAGTTCTGTTTAAACTTTTCTTCTTATTTGTATAATTTTTTGCTTTGATACTAAACAATGGTTTTATGGGTCGTAATATTTTACTACAAAGAGAATAATAATTAATATTTATAAGTGTACATAGTTTTTGAATTAACAACGCTCTGTACACATAAATACACATTATTTTTTACATAATTATGCATACGAACTATAAAATATTATAATTAAAAAATGTTAGTTACTATTCTAGATACACGAATATTTTACATCCAGTGTGATTTACGTTGAAATGGAATAAAAATGTAGGGTTTTAATGGTTGCAGCACAAGACACCCTAACAAGTAGTGCAACAGTATTAAGTGTTTTCTTAAAGAGTTTACCAAGATTTAATGGTTCAGTTTACAACTTAGTCTAAAATGTCCAATCATCTATTTTAAGTCATTTTAATACCATTCGTAATTTTCTTGTGTATTTATTCGTAAAATTACTTTATTACTTCCAATCCAACAGATAATTTTGAATTTTTTTCCTGAGCTTTATTTTCAGTCAGCCGTAACTTTTGCAATAAAATGCTCTCATTTAAAGTGATGTTTTAAAATATTGTAAAGTTCTACCTGATTCTCTCGGAATCTGGTTGTTAATGAAAAACAAAACTTCCTTTAAATCATTATTTAAAATTTATTGTTGTTGTTGGTAAGGTCATCAGCTGAAAGGCTGGTTTGAATCTATAGCGTCTTCACCAAGTAAAACAGTGAGGTGGTTTACAATTACCTTCCTCACTGAGTGAAAAAGCATGCTTATGAGCATGCCAGGGTTTCCGGTGCAGAGGGTGAAAGGCATCAACTTTCCACCCTGCAAATGACAACTTCACTTCATTCACCACAGGGTTCGGCTGTGTAATGAAATTCAGTATTCTAAGAGATTAAAACTCTGACTAGTGTCATTTACACCTCTACCTCTTCTGTGTTAAATAGTTCAGTTACACAATTGGTTGACCATGTGATAAGAAACACAACTATTTTTGTAGTCCAAGAACTAGCAGGTCGTGATAGATTACATAAATGAGTTGATATAAAGCCTCAACACCGGACTAGCTCAATGGAGTATGATTGAACGCCACACGTACACTACTTTATTGTATGTTATTCCTAGTGTCAAAGGATTTTCTTTTTCAAATACAAGTGTTAATTTAAGTCTACTCATTAAATTCTTTTGAAACATTTTGTAAGCACAGAAATACGTCTGTGTGGGTGAATAAGTTAAGTTCGTTAATTAGATACGAAAGATCTTACAATCACGTCCTTAATTCCGATTTGATTTTTGATTTTCTGGATTAATTAAAGTGATTCAGATTTCCTTGAATTGGCTACTGACCCGTCTACAAGTAAGAGCAGTAGACGGGTTACTACGTTAAGGCATCTCTAACTACTCTAATTTTCATTCTGACATCCATTCCCAATGCTTTTCTGTCCTTTCCATTGTTGGGAACAGTTTCGTCTTCCATCGTCAATACCGTTGACCATTTTCATATTTTTACCTTATTTGATCTACGGCTGTTATTTGATAGATGCGTAATGAATTCTACCTTATTTGTATTTGTTCTGTATACCTACAAAGATTTTCAGTATAAGTCTTTAGGATGAGCCGTATTGGAGCTGAAGGCCTCTCAGTTCAATATTTCACGCAAGGTTAACCGCAATATCTATTGAATTCAAAGCCAAACCCTTACGTGAGCTAACCTGACACAGGTAATCGGACGTTATAGGCTGTTGCCTTATAGGGCCTACTTGTGAGAAAGAAAAAGAAGTTCTTACAATTATTACCTAGATCAATAGAAAATAAAAATACTGATTTGATAAATTATACAAACCCATAAAGTTTCACGTATATGAATAATAAAGATTACAAAATACAGACATATTACAGTTATGGATTTCAGAAAATCATGCATGATCCCTCGACTAGTATGAATATGTCCATTTACAAACAATTTAATCACTTTATAGAAAGTATTAGTTAGATTTTCTATCAACTAATTTTGAAAGTCACATAGATCTTTCTTTTCGAAAACTTCGAGCTCTATTATGATGAAACGTAATTTTGAACTAATAGCAGATACTAATAAGTTATTGCTACTGTGTGAAAATGTTCAGATGTGTCAGTGTTCAAGGGTGCGTGCAGGAATATTTAAATTCATGAGCAAGTGACGCTACATAATTATATTAATTTAAGAAATTGACTCAACATTTTGAAATAAATTTCCGTGTATGACGTAATAATTTTATACTAGGGTTTTGTTAGTTAATATTTTTGGAGAGTTCTATTTAAAAGTTAATAAATGAGAAAAAAGTCTCCAGATTTTGTATAGCACATTGTGTCGTGTTACATCCTAGTACCCTGTCAGGTCCAGTTTTATATTGCTGTAACTAGATTTGTCAAATATGTCACTGTAGAGCTATTAATAAAGTTTGAAATGTTGGACCTTGTTGTAAAATAAATCTCTCGTATATTTTTCTGTTGTTGAAATTCAATCATTTAAATTGGTGGAAATTTGTGTAAAACATTATAAAAAATATTTTTAATCCGATTTAAATTTTATCCCATTTAGAATAATTTTAATTTTATTAGTATTCATTATTTATTCCTTACATGGGTATTATAACCGTAAAACAATAGGATTAATTAAGTAGTCAGTAAATATTAGAACGTTTATACATTATCGTTAATTCGACCGGTATCTGTAAGAGACATGATATAATTTCTAAGCACGCGTTATTCTTTATATAAATACATTCTACTAATAAAAGATCAAGTTAGCGGAGCTGTGAAATTTTATTATTAGAATAAATACTACACGGTTGAAATAATTTTGTTAGCTACATATTTTTTTTTATCAGGAAAATATATTTTTATGTTTCCATCGGAACCGTAAAAGAATGGAAATTAAAAGAAGTAGAATAAAACAATGGTAGCCAGAAGGAAGCAGATCCTGCAAAAGGGGTTGGGAGATTTTGTAATTAATTGCTCTAACTTCGTATTCATTTTATCTCCATTATGCAAATTACTTTTTTATTAGTATTTACAATCACACTACATGGCTCCAGCTGATTCTGATACCTCGGTAGGTCGGAACTCTGGTGGTTCTTTTATAGGGTTCAGTGCTGTCGTTGAAATTTCCGTGGTTTTTCCAGACATAAAAATATATCTTTTATTAATTAGTTAATCTAGGAAAGACGTAAAAATTTCCACGTTTCTTTTTTATAAAAGTCATAAGTTATTGCAATGACAACGTTTACTCCTTTTATAAATCGAACTTATTGTCATTAAAAAAATTATGAAGAAAATACAAAAATAAATACAGAATAAATAATTGAGAAAAGTTATTTAATGGAAAGCCATTTTAGTGTTATGTTAGTAAATAATGTAAGTTCAGTACGACGAGTTGAGTCCAACTGTAGAAACTGTAAAGATCTACTAGAAAAATTAACACCATATTCATCCAGAGGTTTTAAAATAAAGTGCTAAGGTTTATCTTGCGTGCTACAGGTTTGTACGGAATTCAGCAGTATCTATCCATTACCTACAATGAGTAAAAAATCTTAAAAAAATCAGTACCTAAATATTTAAGAAAGCCATTTAAATGCACTGTCTATTAGACAGCCAGAATATAGCGAGTACTTTGGACGTTTCAAGGGAAGAGATTTTAGATCAAGTTGAATTATAAAAAAATTCTTATATGACAGTACATTCAATTTTAGTTGGAAGTATTAAATAGTAGCTTAAATGAAACTAGTATTTAAATATAACAAAAAATTACTCGTAAATTAAAGTAATATAAAATAAAAAGTTAGGCTGGTAAATCATTTCTTTTTTTTGTCACAGTCTAGTGATTAAAACAGTAAAATTCCTGTAAAAATATGATATAACTTGCTAATACTCCCGAAAATAATTTTAGGTAAATCTTAAAACAAAATAAATAAATGGGACCGCAACAGCTTGGTTATTTCCGTCCAATAGCTTGCGAAATTTGTTATATTATGCAATTGTAAATGACTGCTAAAGTAAAATGGAAGGTGATCAATTAGTAGTTACGTGATTGATATATTTTTATTTTTTTTATTTTTATCCGAGACAACGAGAAAAACTAATGTTCACTCCCTTACGAAAGGGGAAGTAGTGTTGGACTCAATTGAGGCGTATGTAATTTATATTGAAATAGCTGTTATTGACTAATATGTTGTTGAGATTCAAGTAATGTCTCTCGTAAGATAACATTACGGGTAACCATAATTACCCGCGTTACGCCCAATTGGAACACTGTGTTTAACTATTTTTTTTTTTCATTTAACATTTGCCTAATATCAAATTACACCACACCATTTTAACAATTTGGTGGTTTTTGGTTAATATCTAGGAAAAAAGTACGCATAAAATTGACAAAGAATCGATTTCAGATTTTGTACGATAATTAGTAATTACTTACTCCTTCACAAAACTACCATCAGTTTGTGATATTTACAGCATTTGATATATTTTTATGATCCTGGTTTTAATAAATAGCACTCCATTTTATTTTCCACGATTTATTATTGACTATTAAAAATAATGAAAATGACTCCAGTTAAAACCCAGAGGCATTCAACAGATCGCATATTTTTTATACTATACTTTTCATGGGAAAAGTTATTCCTAACTTTTTCAATTAGGTTATTTTATGTGTGTACGTGCCAGTAAACGTTCAATTTACTTGTTCGATTTGTTACAAAACTTTACGTTTTCTAGTATTTTCATCAATAGACTAACATTTTAACTTTTATCTGAACTATTGTTTTCAAACTTTTATCTTCGACAATAACGGTAATATCCTCATGTATTGAGTGCTTATTTTGTGTACCAGTTTCTTATATTTGTTAAATATAATAACTTTTTTTTTGTTGAGTTTCAGAGTTTTTTAAAAATATAGTGTAACATAATGTACAACCAACAGATAAAATATATTTTACATACTTTTAGAATATTTATATATGAATAGTTTTATAATTCCCCCAGGTCAGACTTGTTGGCATACATCTTTAAATAATCAGAGTAGTTGGACTTCTTTGTAACCCTGATTGTCAATATGTATCACACCATTGAACTCATAGACAGACAAATCTATTCTCGGATTATTCGTCTATATTACTTACGTTAAGTAAGTACTCGTCATCAAAATTAGCTTCTCTTTCTCTGACCCATAGGAGAAGGCAGCAATTTACGAGAAGACCGACTGATAAAAGAAGACACAATAAATTATACATTGAAATCAAAACGAATAATTACAGAGTTTCATCTCACTCTTTTGAGAATCATATAGCAGGCCTAAACACTGATGACAGTTTTTTTTTTTGGATAATATAGAAGAATGAAAGTATTAGCGACAGTATTTTATAAAAATCATATGTCGTGAGGAAATGTAATAAAACCTTATCACAAACTTTTTCTACAAAAATAAAAATTTTGATAAACTATTGGACCAGTATATGAGGTCACCGGCATACTGATGTAATCAGTTCTTTTATCGTTTTTCTTTCTAATTCCATTGAGCCTATGTTTACTTCATTTTTTTATCTTATGACATCAGATATGCTTTTAAGATTTAGGGGTACCAGATCGTGTAACTTGTATGACGAGTATCAGAAATACTATTGGTACAACATTTTAGAGGTCTTATCTTCTAACAATATTGGGCAAATATCAGGTACAAGACATTTTCCGAAAAGCAAATCCGATCGATATGTTTTAGTTAAAAATTACATTTAAATTATAATTGTCTAAGATTAAATGTTATCAACGTGAAAAGTCAAAATTAAACAATTATTATTACAGATCAGTTATATTATGGCACGCGTCTCACACCTCCCCCCCCCACACACACACACTGTAATCACTGAAAACATGGTTTTGGGTTCAGGGGGTTTGATATGAAAAATAATACACAAGTAAATCTCATGATCTACTTAAAATTAAGTTTTTAAACCCCTAAAGTGTGTACGTTACAATCTGTTCGCTTTAGAACAATAACCCACTTTATGACCCAATGAGATGAGGTTATTATGTCTTACATGTAAATGACGTGCAGTCTGTCTTGCACAGGCTGAGGCTGACCATGCCTGAGAAGGTATGGTTAATTGAACCCTAACCATCATTGTAAATAGGTAACCACTGTCTAGTATTCACCAGGTAATAATAACAGAATAATATTCACCAGCTTGAAATAACAGAATAAAATTCTGGACTTCTGATAAACCTCCAGAAATAAGCGCATTAAGAAAATACAAAATAAGACAATAACACATTTTGGACAATAACATATTTTGCATAATATAAAGATTTATAAATCATACATCAGCACAGAGATTTACTTTACCATGTAACGGATATAGCTAAAAATAACTGTGTAATTTTTGAAAGACAATTATGAAAGATACATACACTGAAATGTTTTACACTGACGCTAGGCAGGAAACTTACTTTGCAGTCACACAAACTAGGGTAAGAGAAAACACTTAACGCGTGACTAAGCCAACACTGTATTTTTTATCAAAAATATCTTGTGAAAAGGACATCATAGATCTTCAGTTATGTACTGATCAGCGTAACAATCTAGCATTCAATATTTTGAGAGGTTCCAGAATAAACCATTACATGGAGACCTTTACGTTGAAATGTTAAACGAAACTCTAATACATTTCACAGCAAACTATTCGTCTACACAAATTCACTAATGCAATCACTGTCCGCACCTTGCCGACCACATAATTCAACTTGAAGACCAGAGGTCTCCATTTCGATTCCTGATCAGGTCTGGCTTTTTTCATTATTGATTTCCAAATGTCACCTTTTCATCATCTGCGTTATCAGTAGTTGCAAAACATCTGGCCGTTAAACAAACAAAAAACATTTAAGACCGGAAAAGGAAATGGAATGAAGACTTTTATGAATTGATTGGTGGTGTAGGGGGTTTTACACATGTACGTGCACACACACACACACACACACACACACTAGTACTGATAGTGATACATACCATATAATCCGCGGAGAAGTTTTAAGCCCGATGATCTAGACTCTAGAGCTCACTTTTAGCAGAGCTAGTCTGGATACTGCAGATATCTCAGCAAAAGAATTTCATAAAGTAAGATAGTATTTCATAAAGTAAGTAGAGTGACTTTTGCACTCTTTTTCAAATTTATTAATTTTTAAAAACAATTGTAAAGAGCAACCTCTACGGCGCAGTGGATAGTATGCGTAGCTGCAAATGGAAGGTTCTGGGTTTGATTTTAGGCTCGGGTCTAGGAAGTTTTACATGTTCTCACTGTTTCATAATTCTGTTAAATTCCTTCGGAATAGGTGTGGCTGGCCGAGGGGATGTCCGGCAACGGATAGATAAATACGCATGTTTCATAATTCATAGTAGTCTCTAATGACCAAGCTGTTGATGCAATAATTTTAAGTAAACCAACGGAAAACAAAGCTTATGGTCATTAGCAAAGAAAACATTGGAGGGGCAGAACTGTACATCAATCAGACAAGAATTGAAAGAGTCCCACAATACACCTACTTGGGAACGGTGATCAATGAGTCATGGGACAATTCCCAGGAGATCCGATGCCGTATTGGAAAAGCCAAAAGTGCTTTCTTAACAATGGGTTCAGTGTTTAAGAGCCGTGACCTCACCCTAAATACAAAGCTAAGACTCCTCAAAGGTTATGTATATTCAGTGCTTCTGTATGGTGTAGAATCATGGACCCTAAAGGAGGATACAATATCGAGGCTCCATGCATTTGAGTTATGGCTGTACAGAAGGATCCTGAGGATACCATGGACCGATAGGGTTACCAACCAAGAGGTACTAAAGAGGATGAATACAGCACCAGAACTGGTCAACCTCATCAAATGTCGAAAGCTGGAATATTTAGGTCACATAATGCGCAATCAAGGCAGGTATGAACTATTGCAGAGCATATTACAAGGGAAAATAGAAGGCAGGAGAGCCCCAGGACGAAGAAGAATTTCCTGGTTGGCTAACCTTAGAGCCTGGTTCGGAAAGACCTCCACCCAATTGTTCAGGAGCGCAACCAACAAAGTAATAATAGCCAGAATGATCGCCAACGTTCGGAACGGACAGGCACCCTAAGAAAGAGAAACCAACGGAAAAAATATTGTGAACGAACAAATTGTAAAGTGAAAGAAACTTTTCATGTTTATCAATAGACAATAACTCTTCATGATACCCAATGTTTTTTTTCTCAGTCGATGAGATTAAAGAAATATACAGTTTATGGATATCAAGGGTGTGAATCTAAATAATTTATAACAAAATGAAAAACAGAATAATCAGTTAGTTTAGCAATAACGATTGTTTTTTATGTGTATGCATTTAAAAATCGGGTTATAACAGTCTGAAAGTATTTTCTCCAATGAAAACTTTTAAAATATTATATTACGGTATGCAATTTGATATTAAAGAATAATATAAAGTAATGGAACACTTTTTAAATAACTAATGTGGATAACAGATACAGTTGGCAATAAAATGACGAAACTGAAGTTGAATTGTTGAGCTTCTTTTCGTTTATGAATTAATTTTGTCGTTATGCACGATTTGTATGACATTAATGGAATTTCTTACACAACTTGTATGATAGTAATATGCAGTTGAATGTTTTCTTTTATTTATTCGAGTATTTTGCGACTCGGCCAGTAAATCCTCTTACCATAATGTGAAATTTTTACTGCTTCGTAACATTTCTGTAAATTTCAAACAATTCTATAAGTGAAAAATGGTGTACTTAAGTCACTGTGTTTTTGTTTTCTTTAAAATAAAATTAAAATGTTCTGAAATATTTCATTAAACCTTTACTAAATAACATTTATAATAAAAATTTCGCAATCTTGTTACATGCGTATACGTATAATTACAATAAATAAACTTACCACTAATTACTTGTAGAATTTTGATATCCTGTCTTTTCTAACCTTTTGCTTGTTGACTTATTAATTAACTTATTAATCCGAGTAGAGCTTATCGTAATCTGATAAGATATCCTTTAGTTCATTGTTTCTCTTATGGTTTAAAAAATCCAATATTAACTTTAACTCCGGAAAGGAGTTCTTTTTTCTATTCTCTTGACTTTATTATTTATTTAAAGTGAACATGAGCGAGTACACTTTACGAATCTACGACTGATAACGTAGTGCTATTTCCAAATCCCTCCTGAAATGAAACGCTTTCGCTGTGTAGCCCAGCTTGCTACTACTACGCCACGGAAACAGCAAAAAGAACTTATTATTTTCTAAAAATTTCAAACATTTTATCATTTTCTGAAAATTTAGGTTGTTTAGTGAAATCCGTCAGTTGAAATTGAAAGACATTGAAGAACTGCTTCTTACAATTTAGATACATCTGATTTTCTTTACAAGGGCTTTGACCGTAATAAAATATATGCTGTAATAATGTTTATTACGTAACAGACACGTCACGTAAAATGTTCAGAACTTCGTTCCACAAATACAGTAGAGTTATGATACTACAATAATATCAATATGGTATAATGATCCAATAATAGTGTTTACATGCTTTTATAATGACTTCACGACTTTTGCAACTCTGACTACAAACATGGAGGTCGTAAATCAACAAACAAGACGGATAAATAAAGAGTTATTTCATAGCAGTGCACGTAACGTGACACTATGTAGTCTAAAAATTGTCTGTGGTGGCTAATTGAAAATACCATTTTTCTCTGTCTGTTTTTATTGATGCTTATTTATTGTAAACATCTGCAATTAACGTGTATAATCTGGACAGTCGTATAAATTTAAGTATTTTAAATAATTAGAGAACCCTTCTGTAGTGAAATGGTTTAGGTCACGTAATTACTTTCAAGTAGAAAGCAGAAAGCAGTAGAAATTAGCAATTAGACTCTTTTGAAATCCATTCATAATTCTTGAAGTTACTAGTTGAAAAGCGAATAAAATTGATAATTGAGACGTTTAACTCTGTATACTCATCTGGTAAGATTCTTTCAGTGTGACTGAAATCAGAGTTTATATTTTTGCCCAAGAAATGGGAGTCAAGGTGCGTGGAGATTATCGTACTTTAAGTCTGATGAGACACTTGTTTGAAATTGTTTTTAAAAGGGATATACAAAAACATGTATATATAGCAGATGTGAAGAACAAATAGCATCCAATCAGTTTAAATTTCTGAATGCTGTTGGTAAAATAGAGGCTATTTTTGGTGTGCAGAATATCTTTCAGAGATGCAGAGATGTCAGCTGTAACGTTTCTGCATGCCTGTAGGACTAAAAAAAGGTATTCGACCATGTGAGACATGATCAAATAATGGAGGTGCTAAGAGACACAGGAATTGATGGAAAGAATTTAGGTATAATAGCCAATCTGTATTGGAATCAATTTGTGGTGTTGAGACAGGATGGTGAGTATACGGAACAGGTGAGGATCTATCGAGGAGTGAGACAGGGTTGCATAGTCTCACCCATACTGTTAAACCTTTATGCAGAGCACATAGTTAAGACAGCGTTACATGATTTTGAAGAGGGTATTTTAATAAGTGGTGATAGAATCAAAAACAGGAATAGAATAGAGTGTGTCTCAAAGTATTTATAACTGGGCACCATTGTTGAGGCAAGGGACTACTTGCAGGAGATACGGTGTCGTATTGGAAAGGCCAGAAGGGTTTTCAATGCAATGCTTTCAGTGTTTAGGAGCCATCACCTGACATTGAGCACCAAATTACGGCCCCTCAGATACTATGTGTTTACTGTTCTTCCTTATGGTGTGGAGATGTAGACCTTCAACAGGGTTGAATAGGTTTTTCATATCAGGGTTGAATAAATCTCGCTTGAGCAGCTTTAGTTGCATGCTGTCACATTCGTTTTGCCTTTCAAACCAGTTGATTACTAAATCAGTGCTTCAAATGCTTCAGCATGAGAACTACCGGAGCATGGTTCAGTAGTGTCTGGTTCTTCATCTTCATAAACATACATACGACGTTAGTCACAACCAACGCAAACGCAACTAAATACATAATAGATTTATTTATACAACTTATTAATATTAATGTAATAATCTGGATAGTTATGCCATTCAAGTAATTTTCACTGTATTGTTTTAACTCCAACAATTTGATTAGCACGCCGGCTTGAGGCTTTTGAACTGTGGTTGTATAGGAGAATATTGAGAATTTCATAAACGCAGAAATTCACTAACGTTGAAATTTTATTGAAAATTAACAAGTGTCTAGAATTGATAAAAATTGCTGAAAAATTTTACGACACTAAATGTCGTAAACTCCAGTACCTTGGGCATATTACGAGTAATCAACAAAGGTATGACCTACTGCAACGCATCTTGCAGGGAAGAAAGAGGAAAAGAAAAATCCTGGTAAAAGATGAATTTCGTGACTCGTTAAGGGCTCAAAGGAATTGTTTCGGATTCTGAGAATAATAAGGTCAAAATAGCTATGATTGTCACCAACACCCGAACTCGATAGGCACGACAAGAAGAAGTAAAAGGAGCAAGCAGAACGTATAGAGCTCTATTCTCGGCAAGATTCTGGACAATTAGCCTATATCCCTTTAGAACTTCCCCGATACTATCCCTTTAGAACTTTCCGAAATTGTACCACTTCCAAATTTGAGGTATATGTGAATACAAATATAAAGACTATGTTACTTACAGGCACATGTTATTATTATAAAAATGAATTAAGAACGAAGCATACAATTGTTTTTCATATTTTCGTTATCAATAATATAATTTTTAAGCCGCATCAACTGCTTAGTTACAACAAATGCAGTGAAGTATGGAATATTACAAATTTTTAGTAAGAAATAAAAAGTTTCTTAAACGGAACTGACAATGGTACCGCAAACCTTTAACGTAGCAATCATGTCTGTAACCGACTTACCGGTTTTAAAATTTGAATAAAGTTCTATGTGAAAAATACAATTCTTTTAAATTATAATTACGTTTTTATGGGAAATATTTTTAACAACTTCTTGAAAACAGGGTTTTAGAAACATGTGTAATTATGTAACTATAAAACTTGTGTGTGTTACAGCATATGTTCTACAATTTGTAATGTACTTTTGGACAAAATAACATAAAAAACAACTTTTTGTTACGTCATGGAACTTTTTAAACTTTCTCTCTACCATTAGAGAAGTAATTTCCTACAAAAACAAAAAAAACAATGTTGTGGAATTTTTACTGTTGCAGTTGTTTTGAAAGTTCAGAATGGATAAACAAGTGGAAATTCTCTACCTTTCTCACTCTATCTAACTCTTTCTCATTGTAGACGTAGTAGCATTTTTTAAAAGTACACAATATAGCCTACATAAGTAAATAATATTGTTTCCGATGTTTCAAAATCCATTCGTTACTAAGTTTTACAGGAAAGTACTTCGTTACACTTTTTCAACATGACAAATATTGTAAAACAGAACTTCATCCATACAAAGGATTAAAAATATCAGTCTCTTAGACAGTGTTTGAAATTCTTACTAGAAATAATTATTAAACACTTATGTCTCAGAATTTCATTTTCGTAACTAACTCGCATTGTGATTTTAAATCGTGGTTAAAAAATCCAATTTTTGAGCCAGAATCAGAGAAAATAAATACATAGAAGCCTTATACATAATTATTATTAATTTAGACTACCTCAGAATTTATTATTAATTTGTTCAGTAAATCTCGTTTGTTCAAATAGTTAAATTACATGATTTTTTTTTGTTTCAGGTATTTATATATCAAACAGTCACTATAAAGACGACATTAATGGCAGATTATCTCCAGTAGTGAAGACACGAGAAAAGATCTACGAAAGTAAGCTAATTAACGGAAAAAATTTACTGAATAAATATTTTTGAATAACCAATATTTTGACATCATAGA